>CM060923.1:387145970-388378112 GCA_030737875.1 Allium sativum
AATGTTCAATGAATGAAGAGGCAATCTGCCCATATACACCATTAAATTTAATTATAATATATGTACGATTCGTATATTTTATTTAAATCCAATTTATATTATGAATATTAAATGCATATATTTTGGTATGTATAAATAACTCTGATATTGTTTGCCACTACGAATTATAAATTCCCTTTAAAGCAAATTTTGTTATATTAAGTTATGGTGAGGTCTTCCAATAATACACTCATCAGTGTCCAATCTCATTGGATGTAGGTAATTCCAAAGCCTTGTACATCCTTTTATTTTGGTTATATGCGATGGAGTAAAAGTGGTACTTGAATTATATTATTGGGTTTGATTTAACTAAGCTGCATAATAAGATTATGGCTTAGAGACAATAGCATGAATTCAATATTTTGAGCAGATGAATAATACTGAACAAAATGTTCATCATACGATCCAAGAATTATATAAAACATAATTGACATATGATGCCTACGTAAAAGGTTGTGTTTTGGGGATTAGCCAAAGCTAGGCCAAGGCATAACTAGATATGCATCATGGAACACCATTTTATATATATATATATATATATGTATATATATATATATATACTAATAGAGGGGTTAATTTGAGTAGGAGCGTACTTTAGTTTAAAATATATACATTTGTGTTAATATAAATTTTGATTGTCAAAAATTCGTATCAAAAAAATATTAAAGAATTAGTTATTATTTATCTACTGTAGATATTAAATAACAAACAACTCCGATAATTTAAATTAATTCTTAAGAAGGATAAACTGAAGTAAATCAAATTTTTGACCAACATTGAAATTTGAGGATTGTCCTCAAACAAATTAAATGTAATTATTTTAGAAATAAAGAGAGGATCTAAAATGAGTCAAAACATGACTTCAACCAATTAAGATATAAAATGTTATAAAATCTACTTATACATCTCCATATTAGATACTAGATACCAATCACATATACGTATGTGAATTTACAGAAATTGCAAAATAAGTAGAAATTTGATAAAAGGGCAAGTGAACTTACGATTGGAAATGAAGCAAATGTTGCTGGATTATCCATAGGAAGTTGATTCTTGTTCAATATACTAGCTTAATTAAATAAAATAATTGTTATTATGAAATTCCATATAAAATAAATGTTATTATAAATCTTGTTCGGACAAGTTTAAATTTCATTTGTAACAAAAAGATTGTTACTCATTTTATTTAAATGAAATCCTATGGAAATTCACAAATAATTAATGAACTTTATAAATCATTAACTATAATGTACTTGACATAAATAATTAGTGGATTAAATTTAGTGATTAATATCCAACATACCTTTAGCATTACCAGTTAGCCCGTATAAACAAGAGAGTATATCTAAACTCCGTAATAATGGAATTTTGAGACCATTTGATTTTGAATCATATGCAAATCTTGTCTATTAGGCAAAATAATTGAATCACCTTTCACTTGACATGGTGAATGAATAATAAGTATTGTGTCTCGTACATAATGATGTAAATGTAGCAATGAATACACAAACTAGAGGTAGGTTTTATTACTTCATTACATTTATTAATGATATCAGTAAATATAGGTATGTGTATCTTATGAAACACAAATAAGAATACTTTGAAAAGTTCAAAGAGTTCAAAATTGAAGTTCAAAACCAATTTTAATAGAAAATAAATTCTCTTCGAACAAATCAAAGAGAATATTTAAGCCAATTATTTAATGACTATCCAGATGAGTTTGAAATTGTCTCATAACTCACTCCATCTATAACACCATATTGGACTGGTGTGTCTGAAAGGATAGATCGCACCTTATGATTAATGATATGCCATATAGATTTTCCAATATATTTTAGAGCAATTGCATTTGATCATACTAAAACGAGTTTGAAGACACCATAAAAGATATGAACTAGGAAATGTCCTAGTGCGTCTAATGCGATAATTTTGGATACAAAGACGTTTATTAAACGTCCTTCCTCTGATAAGATCGGAACCAAATCAGATAACTATTTTGTGTAATATCCACAAGAAACAAATGGATATTGTTTCTATAAATTCTTTGAGAATAAAATGTTTATTACTCGAACTGGTACCCTTTATAAAGGAAAGCCACTCTAAGATACTGATGGGAATGAAATAGAATTCAAAATATCTCGAAAACCATAAAATACTATTTAATCTTGTATAGTCAAGAAATTGAGTGGGAATGTCACAATAAATTCTAATTTTATTTTGATAAGACATTAATTTTTGTGAATAATGTTAGATGGTAAAACAAGAAATAGATACTGACTCTAAAATGTTTGGATTAAGAAGTTCAAAACTAACATAATTTATTGTTAAACCAATGATATATATTGTGATAACAATATGGCTAATGCTCAGGCCTAAAACTTTAAACTCACTATTGATCCAAATATATTTAAGAAATATAATTCTCACATGAAGTTGTTCAAATAGGAAATAAACATATCTGCAAAGTAGCAAAAGTTTTAATGTTGCAGACCTACTGAATTAAACTCTGTCGCGGCAGGAGTTTAATGGTCACACTAGTTTCGTGAGTATACGATACATGAATGACTGACTCTAGTGCAAGTGAGAGATTGTTAGAGTATATGCCCTAGAGGCAATCCATTTAATGTGATTAAAAACATTATTGATGTTATTTTATTTGGAATAAAATATTCTGTTATGAGATATTTACTACGTAATATAAATACTGACATAACATAAGTCCTTAGAATAATAATACAGATTTATATAGTTCAAGTAAGTGACTTGAACTTGAGATTATATAATATATTAAGTATTTTACTTCTTAAATGTCCCTAGTCATGTTTTATTGTTTATATAGGACAACAATAAAACATTTAGACTTATATGTTGACTGACTGATGATCACATCTCATTGGTCATTAATATATGTGATATTAATGTCAAGACATAAATATGTATTGGTGAATAACGTATTGGGCTGACCCAACATGAGAAAAACTACATTAAATATAATTAATAGTATCATAAGTTATTCTCATAGTGACAGTGATGTAACGGTCCTCAGACCTGAAATCATTATAATTTTATTTGAAGATATCTGTGTTTCAGTATCATCTAAAGTTTCTAGTAATAGAGTAATGATAACGGTGATTATTGGATACATCTCGAATCGAATGAAAATTATGAATGATCCAGATGGAATTTAACCTTACTATATACATATATTTTGGTAATATCCATGGGCCTCTCGATTGAGTAAGACTTTGAAATGCATGGTCATGCTCAAATATTGATTTGTTTTTTAAACAGTCTACTCATTGATCAAGATAAACAGATTAAATTATTAGGAGGTTGATACGGTCCATGTCTCGAGTTTATTCCTGGATATATTGGTTAAAAGGATTATATTACATTGATACACTGGTCATAGAAATGTTGTATCGAGTAGTTGATCTTATTATAACTTGGGTAGTAGCGATGTATTACTAGATGTCGCTCACTGTTTATAATTTAAATACGGTTTAAATTTTTGCTAATGTTGCAATAACATATAGGGTCACACAACTAGAATGTTACGAAGGATAAATTGTTTGCTTTTGGTCAAATAAAACATCATTTTGTTGATATTTTATTTGAAATTGGAATTAGTAAACGGGTCGATATCCATTCTATAGAGAACGTTTAAATTTAAAAGAGATATTTATTTTCTTTTAAATATACACATGTGTACCTACTTATATCATTCATTTAGTCAAAAGAATTATTGTCCTTGTATAATTCTATTTTCCAAAACCTAGAAAAACAATGGCGGCGACTAGTACCGCTGTCTCCCTCTTCCTCTTCAATTTGATTGAAGAAGAAATTGTTCTTGTGGACTATTATAGAGGCATGTTGCTTATCGTGCTCTTGATTCGATGTTTCGTCCACCTTCAATTCGAATTTCATTGGGAGAATCGACGATTCAATATGGTAGGTAAAATCATCAACCGATTTGGTTTTAATTTATTGTTCTTGCAATGATTCTTTTTTAATTGTTAAATTGTACAAATTAGGTTTTTGATTATATCTTAGAAACCTAACAATAATAAGTTGTACCAACTGTTTCAGCCCTAAAATTTCTTGCTAAATTATACTTTGAAAGCATAGTTCCTACACACTCTTAGATCAATCTATTTTTTACGCTCAACTACTCTATTTTGTTGTGGAGTTCTTGGAAAAGAGATATTATGAGTAATTGCTTTTCAATTTTTTCATCTTCGAATTCATCAATGTGGTCACTACATATAGTTTTAATTTTAAAGATAATAGTTTTCGAATTCTTTTAGCAAAAGTTTTAAATAAATCAAAAACATCACTTTTATGCTTAAGAAAAAGATTCTAGGTGTATTTAGATTAATCATTGATAATTACAATAACGTATTTTACTATTGTTTATTAACTGCGTTTGAGATGGACCAAATAAATCCGTATGAAGTAATTCTAACGGATTTGAAGTGGAAATCTCATCTTTTATTTGAACGAACTTTTTTTTGGCAAAGCCGACGGGATTGAGTGGACCCCTACCACTTTTATTGATATGCTAAGACGATTATAAGACAACAAAGAAAGAAAAGAACATAAAAGAATACATAGAAAACAAGCATATCAACGTCTAATCCACAAAGATATAAACACATATATGCAAAAAAAACTAAGCTAACTTAATAACTCAAAAATCCCTGGATCATATGAAAACTTATGGAATTTCAGCCCATTTCTTATGTCGTAGCAGAGTTGGTGCTTCTATTGCAAGTAATTTAAAGAGTGTGCATCGTCAAAAACACAGGAATTACATTCCTTCCAAATGTTATGCATGAATTTTTTGATTTTCCTAATTGGCGTGCATCACGTAAACTATTTAGTTTAAAATTCATTATTCCATGTCCAAGTATCACTTGTATTGACAAAAAGACACAGGTTATCATTTGAAATTTCATACCGAAGATGTAAATATTTTTCTTTCTCATTCCTTTAAAAGTTATGTTTGAATTATTATATTCGTTGAAACGCTTATCTTTTTCAAATTTGATATTATACCCTTTACCGCATAATCGACTTATACTAAGTTGGTTGTATTTTAAATTTCTAACTAATAAAACATTAGAAATAGTAGGAATTTTAGAGCTACCGACTTGCTGTCATATGTTTAAAACAACCACTATAAAGTATCCATTTTCTTGATTTGCATCATTTATCCATCAATTGTTGAATTATCAAGAGACATCTAACATATCTATTCCTGTATAATACACCAATTCGGTAGATAACTTAATTAAATGTAGACTCATGAAACAATGATGAAATGAATATTTTTGAACTAGTGTTACGATGAATTCCAAAAATTGCCACTTGAACTTTTCAAAAATACAAATTATGAAAACTTTTGAAAATCAATGCTTTGATACCAATTGTTCGGGAATAAGAATTAAGGAGATATTAAGATAACTAAATGCTATAGCGGTTAAATATTGTTTAATGAATTTTATAAATTTCTTGAAACCTTTTTGATTTATTCAGAATGAAATGAAACACATAGATATGAGATGATCCTTGAACATGAATGTCGATAATAATAAATAAAAAACAGTAAAAGAAAAGAATTAACTAGAATTTTAGACTGGTTGGAGGTTACCACACATTCAGTCCTATATAACTCTGGGTTGATATGGATTTATTTTCAAATAATATCAAAACTTACAATACTCGATTTCAAGGCCATGTGGTACACAACGTCTGTTTCCGAAATACAACGAGGATCAATTAACTTCCGAGATACAATCATTACCAGTCAATTTAAAAGGGCTATGACCACACCTTTTCAATATCAGTTTTGGTAGATAGAACTCGATAGAACTTAATCTTGCGATCTTTGATTACAGAAACCCCATAGCTCTGGAGAATCACCTGAATTTTTGAGATAGTATGGTAGAGAATCAAACTTGAAAGAGATTGATGTGATTATCTTTGAAATTCGGCATAGTATAATTAAATAATTTAAGAAATAAGGAGTTTCAATGAGTGAAGATACAAGAGGAAGACGACAATAAAATTAGTTAATTAAATCTTGAATTTAGAAGCCTATATACAGTGTCTCAACAGTCAAAACTTTTCAGAATTTTTTTTAAATAAAGAGTCACTTATTCTCAAAATTTGAACTTGAAATCCAATGGTCACCACGTCGACATGGGGGTTAGCCATGTCGACATGCCTTTATGAATTTTGAAAAACAAAATTTTCATATCAGGGAATACGATATTTAAATAAATTCTAGTGAATCTTGAGTTAAAACAAACTATTTTCCTATATATTAAAATAGATTATTTGAAGTAAAATATATATATGAAAAATGATTTAAAAATATATATAAGAATGATTAAAAAACAAAATAAAATTACAACTATGAATATTAATATAAGAAATACTTTAGAGCTGAAGATATAAATATAAGTAAAGGTAATTAAAACTTATGTAACTATATTCAAACTTAATACAAAATTAATAACAATCAAATAGATAAGAAATATTTAAACTAGAGTTAAAGTATTTTAAGAAATAAAAGATATATTTTAAAAATAGGAGGTAAAATAAATTTGAAAACTTAGAAATATAAATTTGAAATAAGGAAGCAATTTTGAAATCAGTTTAAAAATAAGATAAGAGTATTAAAAATAGTGAGAAAGATTTGAAATAAGGATTCAGTGCTATTTCGGAGTATATACAAGAAATTTAGACTCTACAACTTTTTATTATTTGAACCCTTGAACTCTTTTTACTTGTGAGTTTTCTATCTTAAACTCTACTTCTTTGAAATCTTGAATCTTCAAATTTACAATCTTCAATAATTAATCAATACCTGCATATATTTCATGTGTGTGTGTGTGTGTATTCTAGAGAATAGTGTTAGTGTATATTTTATAACAATAGTAGTTAAAGAAGGTTATTGTCATCAAAATTATCATCACCATCCTCTCAATCCCCATTGGGAAGGAATTAGGAAAATTGCATATTGTTTGGTATTGGTTGAGGTTCCCAGTCCTTTTTCATATCCTAAATATATCCCAATCTTGTCCAAAGGTGATCAACTGATTATCCAGGAAATTGATTATGAATGGTTTACAGTCAGAACTCGAATTTTCAATGTTGTGGACGTAGTGAAAATGTCTGCCAGTTTATGAAAGTTTGTATTCCTAAGAAAACAACACTTCCATCTTGATCAAATAATACTACGGAAATTGATAAAAATGTTCCGTACTCTAATTTGCAAAAGTGTGGTTGTTCTTCTCCTCAGTTCCTCAATTTCTCTGTAGTTCGGCAGGATAACAATACAAAGTCCCGAAAGCAGACACCTGTATCAGATGCTGATGATATGTATTCTTTGGGGCCTGATAATATAGGCTCAACAGCTTTTGCTTATGAGATGGATGCATCTGATGGTAACAACCTGAATAACAAAGCTTTTAAACATATCGTGAAAAGATCAAAGACGGTTCGTAAAGCTAAGTCAGATGAAGAAGCAGATTATATTCAGGAAGTGGTAGACACTGGAGTGATTAAAAACACTAAAGAATTAATATGATTGATCAGATCAGCGGAAGGAAGAAGAAAGCCAAGAAATTTAAGAAGCTGGCAAGTTTATCTGTCTCAGAACCGAATTCTTCTTCCAGCGCTTAGTATTATACTTTTTCAGGAAGAAGAACCCTCTGTCTATTTTTAATGGGTTTTAGTTTTGTCTTATATTAGATTCTGGTTAGGTTATAGACTGTTACTATCTTGTGTCTCTAGTTTGTATGGGTTTTCAATACAGGGACTTGTCCAGAGTGAGTGCTCTGTTACTTGTTTTGAAATTATAGACTATGGATGTAGAATCCAAAAATATATAATAAAGTAATAGGTTTTCTAATACCCCCCCCCCCCCCCCCCCTCCCACCCATATACACATACATACATATGCAATATACAATTTAAATATAATATACAATTTTATTTTACAACAATACACACACACATACATACATATGTCTCTCTATGTGTATTTATCTACAAATATATCTGCAATATCTTAAATATGTGCTTAAATGTTTATATTTATATAATTATATTAATTTTAAAATGGATATATGTAAATATTATAATATTCCAAATGGGTTGAAATCCTATTAGGTTGGTGAAATATTGGATGTAAATATCGCATGGCCGGGAGAGGGTGGATACCTGTAGGGACTAGGAAGTTTTACGTTAGAAGTGAGTTATTTGATAATAGTGTAAGACAAGTGCCAAAAGAAAATAACATGAGATTTACAACGGTTCACGCAGAATACCCATACATCCATTATCCTTCCCTTATTTAGCCACTTTTATATGGTGAGAGGCTTATTACATCGAGTATAGACGTTTCCGCCATTAAGGGGTTTTTGAGAGTTATAATATAAATTTTAACCTAATTTTCTTATATGCAAAAGGATCATCATGCCTTGGGATTATCACTGATACGTAGTCTCCTATTTGGACTTCCGACATGGCTTTTCAACGGCTACAATTTGTTGTTTTCCTGAATATTAGTGTATGTATCCAGAGAATGCAAACTAATGACCTATTTCCCGCCTAATTTTCTTTCCATATCGGGGTCAATTGTTTGCTTGGTCTTAGTCGTTAGGAACCTATTGTTTTGCATTAGGCTATCAGCTTGTTTCCTTTAGCCCGCATTACATTGTTTTACTGCGACAACCTTATCCTTCATGAGCTAAGTTATTGTAATACTTGCGTTATTTGTGTGTATAACAGGCTAAAAATAGTAAATTCATTAGGGTAACTATAGGTTAAAAAAATTATCATAACACATGCCCCCTCAAAGTTTATTTCATTTGTGAGATATGAGAGAACTCCAAAGTGATAGGTTGGACTGCCTTTAGTAACTAGCTTCTTAATCTTGATTGGGTTCTACGAAAATAAGCTAGTGTATAATACAAAGGATAGTGTAATTTAAGCTAGAAAATGAACCTTTTCTCTTTGAAGTTGTGCAGTTAAAGCCCCGAAAAATCCTTGTTATAACCTTTAGCACCCTTCAACTGTTACGCTAATTCTATTTAATGCTAATGAAAAAATAGATCCACTTTAAGCTCTGCTATTCTTCGCTACACCCGCTAAATCAATGCTTTATAACACCCGCTTTAGCAGTATTAATATACGAAGCTCGATTTGACTAGTTATCTTTTAAAATAAATCAATAAAATTAGTGTAAAGTATAATTATAACACAGAAGTATCTAATATATGATAGAAATCTATTACAGTGATCAATTCTAATGTATGTAACCAAGATATTCTTTGATTTATTACATAAGATAAATAGGTATAAGTTTCTTCTACATAAATTATGTAAGAATGATAACTAATAATTTTTACTTATTTTTACATGTAATGTAAATTTTTGCACCTCCGCTATATCCCGCTATTTCCCCGCTACACCTTTTTCCACCTCCACTGATATGGAACCGCAATGTGATTTAATTGCACAGCTTTTAAGACAAAATTAGCTTGTAGTTTGGGGGTCAAGGTATATTAGATCACTTTGATTTCGTGTCCTCTATCTGAAGGCACCCAAGGTAAAAAAAACTCCTTTAATCGTGAGATTAAAAATATGTATTAAAAGTTTATATTTGAGATTGAATCCATCTATGCTAAATGTAGAACAAAACCAATTTGGTTTCAAAATTAAAGCTTAGCTTGACCCCGGAAGCCAAGATGCTCAAGATTCAAGATTGACATTCGAAGCTGTTGACCAAAAAAATGGCACGAACCTTAAATTTTAAGGAAAGCACCACCCCTTTACAAGGAAAAGAATATACGACGTACAAAAATAAATGGAAAATGTAAGAAATAGAAAGTAAAGAGAGAGAAAGACTTAATTTTTATAGTGGTTCAGCCCATTATAAGGCCTACATCCACTTTGAATATCTTTTATTATTAATCTTTCCGACCCAAATACAATGAATCACAGCTGATTACAACAATCTCCATAGTAAAAATTAATAGAAATCAAAAGTACTAGTGGTTAACAGAGAATCACGATAACTGATCTATATGACCTAAGTTTGATATCTTTCGAAATGAAATATTGTTGTTAGAGATGAACCATGGTCGGTAGAGACGAATAATGGTTAAGGATTGACTTTGACAATGTTATGACAAGGAAAGGATAGCGGATCCCCTTTTCTGTTGGAGGGCATGTTGTATTTATAGAATTCAAGGAGGTATTGGATCAAGCCTAGCTGCATACATGCTCAGAATACAATCAGAATGCCACAACCCAAATTCCACAATAAAAATAATACAATACCATGGACTAGTATCAGCCCATGGGTTATGGACCGGATCGGTCCATTGACTTGCATTGATTCAAGATTTGATCCTCACTTCTAGCTTTCCTAAGTTGTAGTAAGTCCTTCAATTGAGTTTAATATGGATCGGACTTCGTTTGGTTTGTGCCTTCTTGTCCCACATGCTTTATCTTCAGTCCATTAAACAACTTGTACCAACCTTAATCCGTTCTACATGAAACTTCACACCAACAGACTTCTAAGACGAAGGCACATGTCCCGTACCCATACGGCTAAGTAGTATGGATTGGTACCGGTCCATAGGGTATGTACCGACACCGGTCCGTGCACTTAGTGCATTTTGGGCCTAGACTTATATGCTCGCCCTGTTTTATTGTTTAGATCTTGTTGGCTAAGTTTGAGCCAGTTTTTGTATCATATAATCTCTATTTCCTATGGTTCCCTTTTTTAGATTCAAAATCAGGTTAAGATTTTCCCTGTTGGGTACAATTTTTTGAAAACACGATGTTCCTTGGAATTGTAATCTAAAGTAATTTGTGATGAAACTTCCTGGAAACAAGAAGTAAGATTTTCATCATGGATTTATTTCCATCTGACGATTGGTATATTCGCACTTTTGAGTTTAAGTTTATGTTCAGTATTGGACTTCTGTATTATAGCTTCAAAATTCCGTAGTGGCCTTCAGGAAACATGTATTTGCATTTGCAGACATTTATTTTCTAAGAGTGGACTTTGGATTTGATATGACAATATAGGTGCTAAAACTATGGGTTTGATCTTGGTTTTGCACACTATTCTTGGACTCAATCTTCAGCATACATCGAATTCAAAATTCAGGCAAATGTGGACTTAATCCAAGGGGTTATTTTGACATATTGGCTATCTACTCAAGCTTCCTATCTTGGATCTCCTTTGCCAGTGACACGATGAAATTTTGATTCGAAATTTTTTAAGGTGTTTCAAATTGGTTGGTAAATCATGCGTTGCGTTGCGAGGTTCAAAATTCTTATTTTGACCAATGGACTTAGTAGGTAGTGTCCTCTAATTTTCAGATTTTCCGGTGATTTGAAGATTCAATCCAATTGCTGCTCAACATAAGATCATCTCGATGCTTCAATTCAAGAATAAAAAATGAATTAGCCTTGAAACTGAACTTGACTATCTCGTCGCACAACTTTACATGTTAATTGTAGTGCATACGAACAATATTTGAGCGCCTTGGTTGCAAAAATGGCTCACATTTCTCTTAATCGGCTTTTAGGATGAAGAAACATGCTTTTGCAATCTCCTATGCCCTGGAACTCCAATGCCCTGGAACTCCAAAATTTGAAGCTCATAAAGTTTCTGACTTTTTTAACAATATTTGGTCCACGTCTTACTAGTCAAATGAAGTGTAGTTTATCTCAATTTCTGAGGTCCTTCTTTTAAATCACCAACATGTTTAACGAACCTGAAATGGAGAGCTTCCTGGCAACAGATTCGTTATCAATTACTCAAGCCGCAGGACATTTAATATACATTCAATAACCTCGCAATGCATGATCTACCAACCAATTTGAAGCACCTTAAGGACTTTCGAATCAAAGCTTCATTGTTGTCACTGGAAAAGGCAATCCGAGGTAGGAAGCTTGTGCAGATAGCCAATTAGTCAAAATAACCCTTAGATCAGGTCCATATTTGCCTGAATTTTGAATTCATTATATGCCAATGATTGATTCCAAGAATAATGTGCAAAACCAAGATCAAACCGCTAATTCCAATACCCATAATGCCATATCAAAGACAAAGTCTAATTTTAGAGGAAAAGTTCGCAAATGCAAATACATATATCCTGAAGGCCACAGCGGAATTCTGAATCTATAATACAGAAGTCCAATACTGAACATAAACATAAACTCAGAAGTGTGAAATTACCAATCGTCAGGTGGCAATAAATCCGTAATGAAAGGTTAACTTCTTGATTATAGGCAGTTTCATCGCAAATTACATTAGATTAAAATTCTAGAGCATATCTTGTTTTCAATAAAATGTACCCAATAGGCCAAATAATAACCTAGTTTTGAACCTAGAAAGGAGATCCATAGGAAATAGATATGATACGATACTAGAACTTGCTCAGACTTAGCCAACATGATCTAAATAGTAAAACAAGGCGACCATAAAAGTTTCGGCCTAAAATTCACTAAGTGCATGGATTGGTATCGATCCATGCCCTATGTATCGGTGCCGATCCATGTACTTAGCCATATAGGCATGGGACGTTTGCCATCGTCTTAGAAGTCTGTTGGGAAACCTATGTGCAAAGTTTCATGTGGATCGAATGAAGGTTGGTACAAGTCGTTTAATGGATTCAAGATGAAGCATCTGGGATGCGATGACACTAATCAAACGAAGTCCAATCCATGCTAAACTTAGTAGAAGGACCCACAATAGCTTAGGAATGCCAAAAGTAAAGACCAAAGCTTGAATCAATGCAAGTCTATGGACCGATGTCGGTCCATAGCCCATGGACTGGTACCGGTCTATGGTGTTGTATTATTTTTATGTGAAACTTGGGATTTGGTGTTCTGATTATATTTTGAGCATGTATGCAGCTGGGCTTGGTCCAATACCTCCTGGAACTCTATTAATATAACATGATCTCCAACAGAATAGGGGATCCCCGATCCTTGGCAGACGTTGCCAAAGTTAATCCTCAACCATTCTTTATCTCTACCATCCACGGTTCATCACTAACCACAATATTTCATCTCCAAAGATAGCAAACTTAAGTCATCTAGATCGGTTATCATGATTGTCCGATAACCACTAGTACTTGTGATTCTATTAATCTTTACTATGAGGATCGTTGTAATCAGCTATGATTCATTGTTTTTGTCTTGGGAAGATTAATAATACAAAATATTCAAAGTGAGTGTAAGCCTTGTCAATGGTTGAATCACTATAAAAAAATGTGTCTTTCTCTCTTTATCTTCTGTTTCTTATCTTTTCCATTTATTTTTATATGTTCTACAATCTTTCCCCATATAGGGGCAATGCTTTCACTGAAATCTAGGGTTAGAGCCATTTTTGGCATTAATAGAAGCCTTGTAGGTTAATTGATAGATAATGTGCTCTTCATGCCAAGAGGAAAAATTTGATCCTGGAACCAAAAGTTGGAGAAGGTTAGTTATCTTACGGAAGTCATAGGAGATAAAAGAATTAAGATTTAATTTATCCTCTTTTGTAATCAATATTATTGCCATCTTGCACAATAGCGCTACGTGTCCTAGAAAAAATATTTCTTCTCATAGCTTAGGGGTGATTTGATTTCTGACTTTTCCATGTGTATCCAATAGCTATGATTCATTTGGTCTTATAATTTCTATCATTAGGTATATGGCTTTGATATACCCTTTACTTTTACTATCTAGTATAATTCACCGGCTGCATTTGTCATTTCTCCTTCGAAGATCTCTTTCCAACCATCATCAAGTTTGAATTATAGAAGTCTCAAATTTATCTTATTTTGCTACTAATATACTTTTTTATCACACACCTAAGGATTTTGTACACTAATTACTGTAACAAAGGATGATGAGGAATAAGTTTGTTGCTATCATTGAAAACTTGTCATACGAACGAAATAGCCAAGATATGAATGTTTCTTATCGCCTTTTATCGAAACATCCTTGCCACTTACTACTAGTTACCATAACCTTGCTGCATGTTTTCTATCACCAAGGCCGTCTCGCTTATCACTTATCGTATAGACCTTGCCTTCATCACTTGTCGATATACATAGTCAGTTCTTATTTCCTGTTGATAGTATCAGATGCATGTCTCCTATCGATTGGTTGAACAAGGAAGGCCAAGCATCAATGAAATTTCATGCACTTGAGCTTAATAAGCTTACCAACGAGGTCTTTCTCCAAAGCCTTATGGAAAAATCACTAAAGCATGCAACCATCCCAACCATATGTGTTAAAGATGGGTCCTGTCACAAGCTATTTTTTCACATGGATATCTTGTCACAATCATTATCAGGCTTTATCATCAATGGTTTTGTCGCTGTATTTAGTTAACTTTATGGAGCCATGTCAACTGGGTTGACACAGACATATGTGACAAGATCTAGATGACAAGGCCAAGAGAGCCATATAATAGTGGAAGAGGTGCACTGTTAAAGGGATTAATCAATTCTTTCCTAAATCAACATTATCATTTCCTCTTCTTACGGTTGTAAACAAAATTTGAATTGGGACAAATCCTATTGGGCATGTTACTCATCATTATAGTTCAATAAAAGAATATGGCACATTTATGCTTTATTTTTACTAATGTTGGATGTTCGATTAGCATGCTTCGTTAATTTATTTCATCGGGAATTACATCTAATGGGCTTAATAGGGCTTCATTACGATTATGTTTCATAAATGATCTTCATTATAGCTCTTAATGGAGATTGCTAAGGATAATTATTGCTATCATCAGATCATATGATGGATAACTATTTCTCACCTTAACTTAATCACACACAATTATATCAAATGGATATCTAGTAGGATCATGATTCTACTTAAACTTATAGACGCCTAAAACAAGTCTTATCATCATGGTCGACAATGGTCTTGGAATTATATTTCCTTATGCAAACCCTTATCGATCAACCCGATGGATCTTATCCAATAAATGAAAGAAAGATCCTCTAAGTTGAAGGCTTTATCGACCATGTTAATATGAATGTTCTAATTCATAAGAATAGGGAGTCCTATGTGATAGAACTTATCGATCATGTCTATAAGGACCAGTTATCGACCGTGGTGATGAGGCATATTGTCGACTACATTGATAAGCAACTACCATCGACAAGGTCGATAAGGATACATTAACGACTATGTCGGTAAGTTATTATCATTAATCCAAGTAACAAGGCTCTACTATCAATTATGATGTAAGTGTCTTCATCAACTAGGTTTATAAAAGTTCCTATGGATTGTGTAATATGGATAGTTGTATATGTTTTGAACTTCTAGATAGTTCAATAAATTAAATGCTAAATACATAGGATTAATATTAAATAAAATGCTAAATACTTAAAATTAAGATGATAGCAGTAAATCAAATGCAAATACTAAAAAGATCAGACCAGAGATTTTTATGCTGGTTGGGACGCTGTCTTACATCGAGTCCCAAACTCACTTCTGGATTTTAAACAACCTCCAAGTTCAGCCACTTGATTTTATAGGCCACAAGCTTACCTAGCTGATTTAGACAAGCTAAAAGCTTACTTATTTCATGATAGAATGGTTCAGGCTTTGAATCTTTGTGTTCTGGGTACAACACCGATCAATCTTTTGTAGTACACCCTTCCTATAAGTTTTTCCTCAAGTAGGATATGTTTGTTTGAATGAGTATGAAGATAAGAAACATAAATATTTCTTAAAATATGGATTTGAATGCTCAAATTGCTTGGATATGAAAGCAAGTAAAGAAAATTTTGAAAATTTAAGAATAGAAGATTATAGATATAATTCAAAAATGTGATTCTTGTTTACTTTATACTTATAGAAACTGAAGTGTTGCAACTCTTTATAGAAAGTTACGATGTAAGGAAATGGCTACAACTCTTCATTAAAGAGATTCCTATTTACGAAATAAGACATCTCTTTAGAAAAATTGGAAGTATAGTTGTTTGAGAATTTCAATCGAATGAAATGCAGATGTTAGTCGACTGAATTAAGATAGGAAGAAAATATTACCAAAAACACTATATTCAATTGACTGATTCAATAAGTCAATAGACTAACCCGTAGTTGAAACATTATGCATATGCGCATGTTCAATAGACTGAACGTAGTGTTCCGACCGACTGACCTGACAACATATTTATACTACATGTCTTAATTTCAAAAATTGGTTAAATCTTTGTTATTTTGAACGTGTGTGTATATAAACTACTTAAGGATAGATTTTAACAATTCTAGTTAACTGATATAGACTCTAGTACATATGAGAATTCATACTCGATTTCTTTGAGTGTTGTCTTTGTCTTCGCAGTTCATTGTTGAAGATTAATGAATGTCTGTTGTTTCTTCATTATCTTTGCCTTTGAGTAGCTCTCTTTGTTGATCATTTAAATCTGGGATTCAACAATCTCCCATATTTTGATGAAGACAACTTTATAATAGATATGATTGAATCTTCTATGATATTATGAGAAGTCTCCTATTTAATTTGATATTCTTGCTGAATATAACTTGTTGAATTTCTCCCTAAATTCTTAAACTTTTCTTGTACCATTTTTCCAGAAAATATGTTAGTTATATTCATTTTACCCCCTTCTTTCATCGCCGAAAAGAAGAGAATATAATAATTTGCACTAGATTTAATATATAATTTAGTGAATTTTTTATATATGATGATCTATATTAAAACATTAAGATAATAATTTAATGGATAACATCACATAACATTCACATACAACACATACAAATATTAAACACCAACATTTTAACAATTCAAAATCCTGGCAACGATAAAATTAGTTATTTAATTAGATTTTAAAAATGGAACTGTTGGAAATAATGGAATTTGACGATGAAGCTCGCACCTTGCGTTTATAATGGAACTTTGGTTAACTTTGATGTTTGGAACTTCGCGAACGGAGTCCATATAAAAAAGTTTCGGATGAAATACGAAAATAGATGGAAAATAAATAAAACAAAATAATATATATAAGTTAATAAATACCCCTATCCCCCGCCACTGTTAGATCAACCTAGGTGGATAATCGGGGTGGTTGACCGGGCAGTTGACTCCTGGTTAATTTTGATAGTGGAGACTAGGGTTTCATATTTTATAAATTATATATCGATGGATGGATTTTTCTGAAAATTAATTCTAATGGTTCAAGGTCATTTCTATGCCTATAAATAACGGGCTAGACCCCCACTCTTTTCTCATATTTTCTGGAGGTTGCAGCGAAGCGTTGTCATTCCCAATTTTCCAAACTCTTCTAGAATTTAGAATATAAACCTATATAAATCAAATTAACAATAATTGGTGAGATTAGACTCATATTTATGAGAAAGGGTTGGTTCTTCAGGTAGGTAAATCCTTTTTGTTTAAATTTACTTCTTTTCCAACTTCTCTTTTAGGTATACAAATCTAAATAGGTATATGTATATCCCCTTTGTACTCAAATTATAGATCTGTAAGATTTGGAAATTGTAAGCATAAAGATGTGTTCAAATTCAGATTTGGATAGCTTCCAGGGGAGTGAGAAATATGTTCATTGTTTATAATATCATATTTAATTTGTTTTTGTTAACTTTGGGATGTAAGCCTAAAAATTTTCAGATTTGTTTCGTTATTGTCGAATCTAAAATAATATCCCTAGAACTATGACATGGATTTGTAGGACTTTTAGTTTAATATCATCATATTTCCTACAATTTATCTTGGTTTGATTGTGGTTATTAGAAACACCATGAATCTAGAACCAATGCCAAAAATATTGTCAGATACACGATGTTGCTATTCCAGATTCATAGGATTTGGGCATAAATATAGGATTTGTGCAGTTATGATTTTAGAATTTAGAAACGTGTTTTCATTTGATATTATTTGGGGTTCTTGTTTGATTATTGTAATTTTTTATCTTTTACTCGGTTTATATAAAAAGGCAATATTTGAAATCTACAAGGAACATAAAAAATCAAATAAGAAGAGATGAGAAAATTCACGTATTTTTGTATGTAGTTTCAAACACCTATTTTAAATCTAACTTATTTCCTTGTGATTTGAAATATGCTAATTTTCCTCCTTTGAATACTTTGGGTAAAATTTACAATAATTACAGTATATAGCTTTTTTATGAGATTTTTAATCTTAAATAAGATTAAATACAAAAAGGATTATTCTAGTCGTTAGTTCAGACTAGAATATAAGAAAGTAATAAATTAAACAATTAGTAACTATGTCAATATCATTCTTAAAATATAAATATATAATTATTACAATCTTATCCCTTCAAATCTATGCAAATAATGCTATTATATTAAATAAATGTTTGTTATTGTGTATTTGAATTTGAAATGTTTGCATTTTATAGGAATAAATACATGGTTATAATTCCCATAATAAATGAAAATAAATATTTTGATCATTATAACAATAAACACTGAATTGATAGCTTTAATTAAAAGGTCATGAATATGGTAGTAAATATTGTAACCAAGTATGTTTTCGAGGAACAAATTGAACAGGGAATAAATGCCAAATTGATTACAATCTAAAGTGTGATTAGGAATAGTAGTTGCGACTCCAACTAGGGAAATAAATAAATAAACATATATATATTCAAATAACAATTTAATGAATATATTAATGTTTGGGGCTACAACAATTTGATTATAATTCTAATAGGATTGATACAATTTGTTGACACGCTTTGTGACAACCACAATTTCGACAGACCGGATTTCTTTCTCAAAATTCCAACCTATCGAAACTCAGATCGGTTTGCTCTGGTACCCTCCAGAAAAGACAGAGACATAAAACATGTCAGAGCTTAGAAATTATCTCACAGCAGAATGGATAAAATATAATGTAATCAAAATATAACCTTACCATATTGATAATACTGCCCAACCAGTATCCAAGGCTATCATGTCCCTGCCACAAATCTAACCTGTGAGTATGTTATGAGGAGGGGGTCAGAACACAAATTCTATTTACTGGATTTAAACTATACACTTTGGATAATCCTACATATACCGCTCAATCATATTTTCTTATTTATTAGGTTACTTAGGTTAACAACACTTAAGGCTTACACACTCATCATACCTATTTACTTCCCAGTGGATTTACCTAATACAGTACATATGTAGCTACCCCCAATACCGAGGTACACCCCATAGTACCCCACTCGCACCGTCTCCACCATAACACCATCGAAATATATGCAGTCCCTCATACTACGCCATAGTGACATACGAATAACAATATTATGTTCCGCATATATCAATCATTACTACATAAACGTACTGACTGTCACCTTTGTTCGAACAGACTCCATACCGGAGTAATGCCCTCAAGTCTACTATACACCAACCAGAGCCGACTTGCATGTATCTAGATTGTTCACTGTACGTATCCACAATTGTAGCTCGATGCCTCAGACACACGTCCTCTAATGTGCACTGAGTTCCATGGCAGGGTGATACAAGAAGCACAGAACTCGGTCGAGAGCTTTTCCATATCTGTACATGCCCGTTTTTAAAGATCCTCTATATATAGATATACCTTGGGTCTGTTTTTGTGGTGGCTATGGCCCTACCTTGGCCCCTCCCTCAACTAGTATACTAGAGCTAAGCGACTGCCCCTATGAAAAACAATCTAAACATCATTGTGGCGTCTCCCCTCAACCCCTTGCCCCGATAATGAAGGGTGAAATGGTATCTTGGATTTAGATCGAGTCTTTCCTCATCCTAGTGGTTGTAGACGATGGGTGTTCGACGGTCTACCATCCTTTTTGGTCCTGACTCTCTGCCACCTCGTGAGGCAACTGCTGAACCACCCTTGTGTCACCTCATCACAGCATTCTAACTGCATAGCTACATCTGCAGTCAAGGCCCACCCACCTAGTAGTTACGCGTAGACCCAACCTTTGCGGCCAAAGCCTAAGACAGCTGCTACCGCATAGAGGACTACTAGGAGCACCTTATGCAACTCAGGAAGTCGCGTGCTTCCCCTTCCAGTCCTTTGGAGCCGTCAGAACAATCAGATGAATGTGTGCTCCCCTCGTGCCTTATAACACCTCGATGATCTACCCCATTGGGTTATTCACCCTCAACCGTACGGATTGGTCTAAACGCCTTACTTTAGCATATTGTTAGACCCTATGTCTAGACATTCTTTTACGCGCTTGTCTCACCTCATCGGGCATTGACGGAAAAAATGTTGTAAACACCAAAGATTCCAATTACTAGGAATAGTTGATTAGGTCGTATAGACAAGAGCATGAAAAAGGTAAATGACACAAGAGATTTATAGTGGTTCGGCCTCGTGAGGGGCCTACGTCCACTTTGAAGCGTTGTTGGAATTTAAATGATCACAAAAAGATTACAAGGTTGATCCCATCACATGACACCTCATAACATTTGCTCGCACGCTAGGTGATGTCATCTTTATCATATATGATGTTATATTGGCATATATTAAGGAATATTGGAAAAAGACACTTTTGCCCTTCTTCTTTCTTAAAGAGAAGATGCCATTAATGGAGCTCTCATGAAGTCTCAAGGTCCCAAAGATCCTTTCCCTTGAAGTGTGAGGCCGTAGGGTATTTATAGGACAAAGATTAGCTAGGAGTAGGTGAAAATGGAGGCCCACACCCAGAAATTCGCGCCTGACGTGCACATATGTCAGGGTTTCGCCCCCCGTCCCCTGGGGTGCAAATTTCGCACCTCGTGGGATGGAAAATTCGCGCCTCATGGGGGTATGGGATTCTGGCCTGCAGGGTTGCGAAATTCTCACCCCAGGGTATGAATTTCACACCCCTACGTGGTGCGAATTCTGTACCTTGCTGGGTGCGAATTTCGTACTCAGTGGGCTGCGAATTTCGCACCCCTAAGGGGTGCAAATTTCGCACCCTGAAGGTTACGGCGGTCACTTATTGGAGGGTGTAGAGGTCCTAGGCATATATGCTCTGGTAGCTCGCGGTTCAGATTTAGGGCTCGGAATGTGAGGTCTTTTGTTGGCGCGATCCTTCTTCAACCTGTTTCCTTCGCTCCTAGATGTCCTCCTGACCTTGACTCCACGCGATAGGCCGAGTTAAGCATGCCCTGCGTACTTTTGGCAACCGGACCAAAAGGCCGGTTAACATTTGTCCCCCAAAGTACGTCTTGTCCTGACATGATGTGCTTTGAATTGGTTAAATTAGTAGTCGGGTTGTTGACTTATCCTATTAAAGAATAACAGATGCTAATTGTAGGGTTCGCTTACTGCAGACTTCCGAGCAAGCTGGCTTTTACGCGACAACGTGCTCAGTCGCTAAGTATTCGCAATGCGTGGCCTTCGCGTGTTTGTGATGGTCGATATGTGCACGGAATAGGTTTATGTGAGCGCGTGGCGCGATGCTTTGGAGTGCAGAGGTACGAGAATTTTTCTCTCTGTTTTTAAATTATTTTTTTGGGTTCAAACATTTGAACCATGGAGGTTCGGAATTTCGAACACTATAGGCTCGAAATTTCGAGACTCATGGGTTCGAAATTTCGAACCCGCCGGTTCGAAATTCGGAGGAAGTCGAAGGGACTTTTCCCTTTTTATTATATATAGCCCCCTTCCCCTCATTTCATCCCTTCCATCATTATTTTTCTTGGCCGGCATTGTTGTGAAAGCTTCAGAACTCAACACTTTCAATCGAACCTATGTAATGAACGAGTTGAAGGAAAGTAGGAAAAGGGAGGTCAAAGGGTCGAGATCTGAAGGAGCCTCGAAAATCCAACCCTACCTAGATGCTCGAGCTCTCGAACCCATAGGGGGTTTGAATTTTTGAACCTAGATGGTTCGAGTATCCAAACCTCCAGGGTTTGAATTTTCAAACCTGGGCGGTTCGAATCTTCAGACCCTGACGGGGTTTGAATATACGAACTATGGGGTTCGAATTCCCAAACCCGGATGGGACTCGAATTTTCAAACCTTAAGGGGGTTCGGATATTCACCCCCGGGGGTACGAATTTTCGAACCCTGGGACGTATGAATTTCGAACCCCGAGGGAGGGTCGGGTTACTGAGTCCCGAGGCAAGCTTGATCTTTGGGCTAGGTCGGTCTAGCGCGATTGCTTCACGCTGCCCCTTAGCGAGGGTCGCTTCTCTTCTATAGAACTTCAATATCCTGACTCCCAGCCTTTAGTTTCATATACTGCTTGTTTTCTTGCATGACTGCACCAAGTGCACACGTAGTTACTTGTGCGGATAGGGAGTTGGATCTTTCACATAGGATAGCACATATACTTGAACTGTAACCGAACTGTTGGCCTGTTTAAGTTTTCTCTGTAAATATTGATTTTGCATGACACTACACGCACTTGTTAGTTTTCACTAGCATGAGGGGTACAGGTTATTCCCTTGTGATGTCTAATACTGGTGTATTAAAGTATAGCTAGCGATGCAAACAAGATCAAAGACTAGAAAGGCCTTGGAGGTCGAGGCTTCCCCCCATCATCACATACATCTGGTTCTACCAACAGCGGTAGCACGAGTGGCAACGAGCTTAAGACTACCGAAGGGTCCGTCCCTTCTCAATCGGCTTGTTCACCTGAAGTATCTTATCACGGGGAACAAACTGAGAGGCTATATTCTCCAGTCATATGCGAAGAGATTGAGAATGTGGACATCATGGGTGGAGATGCACCGGCGGCTCCAGTGGCTCCGGATATGTTGCTTGATGCTGTTATCTTGGAAAATCCAACGGACTCGGTACCATCGCACCTGGATGCTACAGCAGTTGCAAAAATGGCACAGCGGTTCAATATTCCGTGGGCGATGCCACGCGCCAGGTGAGGGTGAAAGAGCTCACGCACCTCCCAAGGGTTTGATTGCATGGAATAGACAACCCTGTTTCGCGGGATGCATGCCCCTAGCCAACGACTTTATTCGGGAAATGCTTTCCTACTTCCGCCTTGCACCTTGGCAACTGCGTCCGAACGCTTACTCCTTGCTCTTAGGCACGTACGTCCTATACCGAGAGTATGTGAACATGTAGCCCACCGAAGAGGACATTCGGTATTTTTTCATCCTGAGGAGAACGTCTAGTGGATCACCCTCTCAAATGTACCTGGAGGCATCGACCTCCACCAAATTCTTTGTCGAGAAGTGGCCCAGGTCCTAAGTGATTAAGTATGATTGGTTCTTCGTGCGTTGCCCTCCCGGATTCACAAGGAGACAGATAGAAGGGAGTAAGTATTTTCGAACTCCGTTTCCTGCTACAAAATTATTGGATCTCATGTCTTATCAATTTTTGATCGCATAAGGGAATCCAGAGGCACCCACCAGTGGGGAGTACCAGCAACATCTTAATGCTCTGCGAGTGATCTTGGAAGATTTTCGTAAAACTGGTACTATGATGACTCCAGAGCGCCTTCGCCGTGCCGGGCTGCTCCCGGATGATCGGGCTGTAATTAGGTCTACTGTGGTGAGCAGTGTGCCAAAGAAGGCTGTGGTGAAAGAACCCGTGACCCTTAGTCAGAAAAGAAAGTTGCCCGCTGCGGTGCCCAAGCCAAAAAAGGTTGTAAAGCTCCAAGGAGATGTTGGTGGAGACGGGGCTCGCGTTGAGGAGGCCGCATTTGGGGATAAGGGCTCGATGAGTGTTCCTGTCCCGCCTCCGACAGCGGGAGCGGGAGTGTCGATCTGGCCATTATCCCCGGTGACTACTCCTGGAGTCGCGACCCGACTTGTAAATGAACACCAGTTTGATGGCTTAAATAAACTTGACCTGGACGTATCACTGTGGCTAACTCCGGCTGGCATGGATGACTTAGCTCTCGCCGCGGGGGAATTAACTCCTTTGAGTAAAGCACAATCTGGTTTGTTGAGAGAACACTTAGGGCATACACTCATAACCACTGCAAAGCATAGCGATTCCTATAAATGAGCCACTTGACTAGTCTTATTTCTTTCTCTTATCAGATGATATGGATAGAGGACAGGGAGGGCGAAGTCAGGGATCTAGAGACTGTTGACGACCTCCGAGTGCTTTTGTTGGCGCCTTTAGGAAAGGGGCTAGTTTGTATGGTCAGGCCCCACCCTTACAGGATCGTAATAGTTGGATTCGTCAACCCAATAGACCCCAATTGCCTTCGTCTCCTCCTCCCCCTCCTCCAATTCGAGTGTCTGTGGGATATTCCCGTCTTGACTTGGGGGGATCGAGGCACGTGCCCTCAACAACCCCTTCTCCTACCATTTCTGAGGCTTATGTTCAACCTACTAAGAGGAAGGAGCCATCGCCTGCTCGGCCAAGGTCGTATGAGGTGGCTATGAAAGAGATGTGAGATCTGAAAGAGGCTCAGGTTTCAGAACATTTGATTGAGGAACGGAAAGCGTTCTTGAAATATTACTTCCCACATCATTACTTTGATGTGCTGAAATTTATTCCCAATCTCCTCCTCGCCCCATCTAGGGAGTCTGGAGAAATATAGATGCACGTGTAGGCTGCGTATCACCAGTATAATGAACTCACCAAGTATTCTCTTCATCTCTCGGAGTTGATCAAGAAGAAGAACCTAGAGCTGCTTAACCAACAACTGACTATTGATTGTGAGAAGACCATCGCTGCCACTCTAGAAAAGGAGATAGGTAAGTCTACCTGCTAGTATTCGGGAAATTTCCATTGCTCGTTCCTGTATCTTTGAATGCTAATTCTCGAATCTCATTATTTTCAACTGAGATGAGACAAGGATATGAGACACTCAAGAAGGAAGCTGATCACTCATGTGCTGTTTACACGGAAACTGTAGCCGACCTAACTACCCAGAACACGACCTTAAAGAAGGACAAGGCTGAGACGGATAAGATCTGCATCGAGTTGGAAAATGAGAATGCAAGGGTCGCCCAATTCCAAGATGACAACAATGCCTTGAGAGCGGAGAATAACAGCCTGAAGAGGCAGCTTGAGGAGATGAAGAAGGCCAAGGAGGCCGCGGAGGCCAGTAACCGGTATGTGCTGGGCACGATGGATGGACCGAGAGTGGATCATCTAAGAGAGGTGGAGCAACTGAATGAGGAGCTTGCGGATACCGAGGTCTGAGTGCAATTGTCTGTGGAGGAAGATATCCAAAACATGTTTATCAAAGTTCTGAGGTTCCATGGACTCTCGTGGGTTGATGATTATCCACGGAAACTGGCTTGGACTTGGAAGGGGTTGGTTCCGTATGAGGCCTACTTGCGCCAAGTGGACATTGGGTCCTTGGATGAACGACAACTTAGGATTGATTTTTTAACCATTGAGGAGCACGAGAAGATAGACGAGGGTAAGAGGTTGTTGCTTGAGGATGGCGAGCGAGAGAGACTGGAGATGCTCAGTGCCGAGAAAGGGAAAGCAACCATGAATGAGAGCATCAGGATTACAAAGACATTTGCAGAGGAAAACTTCTATCGGTCAGTAGTCTCTGAATCGGTGGTGGTGATTGGTCTCGTAGCCTTAATTCGGACTTCGACTCAGTATGACCCGGATCACCCCGGGCTAGGAGAGACCGAATTCATGTTGTCTACGGCACCGAGTGCCCTTTCTATAATTTCCATGTCATTCTTAACAGGAGGTAAATTCCCTTTACAATGCATCCCAAAGGATGATGTGATTACCGAATTCACAAACTAAACGATTGTGTTTTTACCATGCAACCCTTCCTGAACCGACCATGACATCGGGCCCTACCCCCGTGGTCCCATAAGTGATTGAGTCTGGGCGAGAGCCTACGGAAGCGCAGTCTGGAGGAGGAGGGGATCAGCTTGACACCTTCTCGGATATACGGATAACCTCCAGTCTTTATGAGGGTCTGATGGATGAAGAGGAGACGGTTGATGGACAGAGCTTTCACGTCAGAGGTCCGGTGGAGGCCGACGTAACTTTGATGGCGACTATGGTTGAAGTTTAGAAAGCCAAGATAGTGGCTAAGTGCAAAGAAGTGGAGGAGAAGCGAGAGCACAACGAGGCTGCCAGGAAGGAGGTCCTAATGAAGACCAGGCAGGACGCTGAGGCAAGGGCCGCCGACACTATCGCGAAGAAGAGAGATGATGAGGAGGCTGAGAAGAAGAGGGCTAATGATGAGGCCCAGAAGAAGAGGGAAGATGTGGAAGCACAACAGAGGACTACTGAGTCCGTTGAGAAAGCCAAAGCTAGTGACGTCATGCCTCATAGGTCCCAAAAGCTCACTGAGCGGAGGGTTGCCAAAGAGGCTAAGGAGAAGGCTGTGCGGGAAGGCAAAACGGTCCCGGAGACGAGCGATGTTGTGGTTGGCTCGCTACTGGGGGTGCCCCCAAACCTACGCCGCATGCCACTCTCATTGATATTACCGAGGTCTCTAGTGGCGATGGGACAGGCGAGAGACGTCTCTCGGCTTCTCATGAATCGGCCACTTCTCGGAGGGGCCGAGATGGAAAGAGCGGGTCTGGTAAGAAGAGGCTCGGTGCAAAGGATGAATCGTTGAGCGCTGAATCTACAAAAAAAAAAGCACAAGCATAAGAGGAAGAAACATGATTATTGTTAGCAACCTTAGCAGGAGTTACCATTTATTTTGGTATTGTTGGCCAGTAGTTTACATGAGTGCGATCCTCGCTTTTGGTTTTCCAAGACACGGTGTGGTTCTCATGTACACCCTGTCATTCGAAATAAAGTTGTTTGGACATGTAGTATGTTCTAGTGTGTGGATGTTGTAATTGAAATATGAATTAGTAAAGATCACAATTTTTGTTAAGTGTTTGGATGTTCCTCTTGTGTTTTCGGGAGTCCCATACTTGCATAAGCATACTTACCGTTACACCTAACAAAAAAGCGATTGTGTACAATGCTCTGAGTTGATTATTCAAGAGGGATGTGATTGTGTACCATGCTCTGGGTCATTATTCCAAAGGGGTGTGATAGAGCGCAGGCTTCTAGTAAGTATCCCTCAGCTCAGGAAACCCGTAGTTTGTGAAGCTAGGCCGAGCGCCTGCTGTATTTGGGTTGCTCGGCGTTAATCCCAAGTGTAGTGAAGACGTATGACATCGCGTTATGCGGTCCGTCCGGTGTATGGCTCTCCCATCGTTCATCGGGTTGAGTCAAGCTGCAGGTGCTATTTATTCCCCTGAGAATTGAAGCCCGAATCATCAGCCCGTCAGGTCCGATCGTGGCCATGGGCTACCCAGCAGCCTTGAGAGCTTCGGGGAAGAAATGGTTTAAGGGTCGGTCTCGGTGTTGCACCAAGATTCGACTGGTACCCGTAGCCGAGGGAGGGATGTACATCGCTCCTGTCTGCCTCTTGGGTGGCCCCAAGTTGCTTGGGACTTAGGCGCGGAATGATTTATCCTCAATCTCGGCATGGAGCCAAGATTTGAGTTCGCGGTTATTTATACTCGATTGCGCCTCGGGCTGTAACAACCCGAAAATCTGGGCCAGTTTAAAATTTTTATTTTGGCAATTTTAGTGAATTTTGAATATTTAAAATGATTATTTTAAATAATATCGACAAGAAATTTATTTTGAATATAATTAGATCGTATATATTTATACGCATCGTCGTTAGAATATAAATAATTATTTATAATTATAAAAGGAATTGAAAATGGCGCGGTAGTTCGATAATTTGATTTCAAACTTCAAATGAATGTACAGGATTCGAAATAAACCGGAATTCAGCGAAACCAAAAATATTAGAATCTAATTGAGAATATCTTTCCAACGAATCCGAAAAATCAAAATTTCATAGCGGAAATCAAAAGTTATGTCCAAATGAAAATTCTGAATAGTCGCTATGAAATTCAGGCCCTTAAAAATGGAAATTTTGCAAACGATCTCGGATTTCGACGAAACCACTTTTGTTGGATCCGTGATGTCAAGTTATTGCTAGGTTTCAAATTTCATAATTTTTGAAGCTAGTATGTGGGCGTGGCAAAGGAAAACGTGTTTTGGTCAATTAAAGTTAAATTGGATCGACCAGAAATGGGCCTTTTTGCAAACGGTCTCAGAATTCGACGAAACTAGTTTTGTTGGGACCGTATCGTCAAAACATAGCTGGATTTATTTTCTGGAATTATTAGAATAATTATATGATCCCGGCAAATTGGAATGTACGTTCAAATTAAATATTGAATGTTTTATATTTTAATTTGAAGATAAACTGACTCAAACAGTCGAATCGGCCTGCGGGACATATCCCATTGTGTTCGGAATGGGGGTAATTAGCTGGAGGCGACAGTCGTTGGGTTTGATTTAGATTTCATATGGATAAACATGTGACTATTGGATTCAAAAGAATTTAAAATAATAATTTAATATATATAAATAACCCTATTTTCCCAAACCCTAATCACATTTTTCTGCCGCCGCTTCATTCGTTTAACGACCGATATCGCTCAAAATTTCAATTCCAAATCGCGACAAAAATAGAAGGAATTAAATCGAGAGTGGAAGGGGAAAATCCTAGCTCTAAGTAAGGGCTTTAAATCTAGAGTGTATGATCGAAAATGGTGGAGCGTGGCCTTCGATTTGGGGCCGAGTAGGGCTGCCGTTCACCATGGTTTTCTGGCACCATAGGGGGTGCGAGCTGGCTGTCCTCCTAGCCGTAGGTGGGGCGAGTGGCGGCGCTCCATGTGGCATCAACGGATGAGGTCCTGGCGCCTCGTACGGAGTGCGATGGTGAAGGGTTTGCAACAGCTGATGGGTTCTTTGGTCCAGTGGAATAAACGATGGTAGGGATGGATTAGGAGAAAAGTAATTAGCCCTTAATTATTTTAATTAATTTTATTTAGGAAATTAATCTTTGCCATACCGTAGCTTATGCAAACAGTGACGAAATCAGATGATTCAAATTGCGTTGGATTCGCATCAGCGAACACTACATTCCAGAACTGACTAGAGTCGAAACAGAGAGCGTTAAAATTTGAGGCAAATTCAAATCTGAATAGAGCGGAAATTCAGAAATTAAAACCAATCAATGTGAGAATTCTCTCACTTTAAATTTTCTGTTCAGTTATTTATTTCATAACTGCATATATGAATTGTTCCCCGTCGTCCACAGACCATGGACGACTTGTTTGATTGTATTCTGTGTGAAAATTGATCGTGATGTGTAATATTGAATAATTTCTGTAAATTGAATTGGATTTGGAAAATCTAAGTGTAGTGATTAATCTAAATGGGTAGATTGGGATATTGCATGTTGATTGATGCATAGTAGATCCATATATCTATATTGATTATTGTTTATACACTGGTATTCATGGGGGTAAACCCGTTCCGCGTTAGCGGCGTGGTCCCGTGATATGCCACATTAGTAAATAAGTTAATTATAACTGTTAAAGTTTCTCACACCAGTCCCATGACTGACATGTAGTTTGCTTTTCCCTTGCGAACTCGGGTGCCCCTATTTTCCACACGGGCAGTCGAGTAGTTTTATTTTGCAGATGTATTGAGCAGGATTCTGGATTGAAGCTTTAAGCTGTGTCCAGACATTTACAGTCTTCCGCTGTGTAGTTTATATTTCCGCTGTGCATTGTATTACATTTATGTAAATTTATCTTCCGCAGTGTATTATTTTCGAGATACTCTGATATTCTGTACTCTGATGTAACATTGTTATGATGTTTATAGAAGTCTTCTGTTATTTGTTCTGATGTGTTGTACACCCAGAGTTAGCGTATGCGGGAATCGAACGGTCTTGGTCGGTTTAGCGATCGATCGGGTCCGGGCGAAATCCGTGTCGTTACACGGGCCGGCGACTCGAGTAGCTTTGTAGGCTCCCATGCTCGGGGTGCCAAGAATAATCATTGTACTTTGGGTCCCAAGGCTGGCTCGAGATTCGGACGGCGGTACCGACTCCATGCTCGGAGGCCGGTACGACAACTAACTGTTTGAACGTAAGCTAGATGTCAAGATTAATCAAATGCATCATGCGTGGAGTAAACACAGTTAGGAAGAGATTGGATGTTGAACATCATTTCCACTAATAACTTTGGCAGTAACAGCCTTCACAATGCGTTGAACTGTTAGAAAATAAAACATTGTTAGATAGTGTAAATAGTTGTGCATTAATTCATGTAAAGTAGCGGCAAAGATGTTCACTGTTTCATGCCCTTGGGAGTTCGGCTCCGTCCACGGTTGAGAGTTTGAAAGATCCCTTGCTGAGCTTCCGTTGTATGGAGTACAGACCTTCCCAACGAGGGGCATGGCCCGTCAGTGGAGGGAAGACCTGTTTCAAGACGAGGTCGCCGACGTTAAGGTCCTTATGACGGACCCTATAATTAAAGTATCAGGCGAATCGTTGCCATTGGGCAGCAGCTCGGAGATTAGCTTCGTTCCTTTTCTCTTCCAGCAAGTCAAGTGATCCCAAAAGTAAATCTTGGTTTGTCTTTGGATCGAAATAGGTGACTCGATGGGATGGAAGCATGAGTTCGATAGGAATGACGACTTCTGATCCGTGGGCCAGGGCGAAGGGAGTATGTCCGGTTGTAGTCTTGTGGGTAGTTCGATATGCCCATAGGGCTAGGGGAAGTTCATCTATCCACATGCCTCCAGCCTTTTCCAGGTGCTTCTTGATGACAGACTTAATGACTTTGTTGACTGCTTCGACCTTCCCATTGGCTTGAGGATAAGCCACTACCGAGAACCTCTTTTCATTGCTGTGCCATTGGCAAAAGGCTTTGAATTCGGCACTCTCGAATTAAGTGTCGTTGTCAGAGATAATGGCTTAAGGAACCCCATATCGAGTAATGATGTTGCGTACAATGAACTTGATCATCTTCTTTGTGGTAATCGTGATGAGGGCTTCGGCTTCTGCCCATTTGGTAAAATAATCAACTGCGACGACGGCGTATCGCGCCCTGCCCGTAGCCATTGGTAGAGTTCCAATAATATCGATTCCCCACATGGCGAAAGGCCACGGGCTAACCATTTGCATTAGTTCTATAGGTGGGGTAGAACACCCCATCCATAGGAAGGTAGTGGGTCAATTGGCGGGTGAGCGCACGCCTTTGCTTGTAGCTTCCCGGAAGGGTCCCGCGCAGTAGGTAATTCTTGATTGGTATCATCCAAGACTCAAGCTCGAGTTCAGTGTTCATGATCGCTTCAGCTTGAATCAGTTTGATGCTAGGAGAGTTGAGCCCTTCGACGGGGGCGAATCCCAAAAGTTGCGGATCCTCGGAGCTCGCTAGCTGGGCTAGTGAATCTGCTCTTTCATTCTACTCTCGGGGTATGTGAGTGATGACGAAGTGGTCGAGGTATGTGAGTAATCCCTAAACCCTGGTTAAGTATAAGGCAAGTAGTTCCCCCTTAGCCTGATATTCCCCTTTTACTTGACGCACGATGAGTTGTGAATCGGAGAAGATTTGGATTGTTTTGAGCTTAAGCTTGATCGCGATTCTAAGTCCGGCAATCAGGGCCTCATATTCCACGTCATTGTTGGTAGCGGGGAAGTTCAGTATTAGTGCGTAGCATATTGGGCATTCTTCTATGGTGATGAAAATGACTCTAGCCCCAGAGCATTTGTTGTTGGAGGACCCATCGACGAATAGTTTCCATTGGGTGCTGAGAGACTCTATGTTTTCTGCAAGAGTCTCTTCGGGGGTAGTGAATTCTACTATGAAGTCAGCGAGAGCTTGGCCGAGGATGGCACAGAAGGGGATGAATGTTATCTCGAACTAGCTTAGCTCCATACTCCATTTCAATAGCCGTCCAGACGCTTCGGGTCACTGCAGGACTTGTCGTAGTGGCTGATCGGTGGAAACCTTTATAGGGTGAGACTAGAATATGGTCGAAGCTTCCTAGAGGAGATTAGAAACAAAACGCCAACTTTTCCAACTTCGGATAGTTCTTCTTTGCCACTGTCTATCGTTTTCTTACGTAGTAGACGGGCCGTTGGATGCAGCCCTCGAGGAGTATCAATGCCGAGCTGATTGTGTGCGTAGAAACAGCCAAATAAATGTATAGTCTTCATGGTCTATGGGCTTAGATAGGATAGGTGGTTGTTCTAAGTGATACAGAAGTTCTTTGAATGAGGAAATGTAGTTTGAGGTCCACTCGAAATTGCGTTTCCCTTTCCTAAGTAAATCAAAGAAAGGAATGCATTTATCGGTGGCCTTGGATATGAATCGACTTAGAGTGGCAACCTTTCCTTTTAAACTTTGGACTTCCTCGATGTTCTTTGGGATCGGGATGTCCCGAATGGCTTGGATTTTTTCTGGATTGGCTTCGATCCCCCGGGAGTTGATGATGAAACCCAAGAATTTTACTGAAGCGACACTTCAAGGGGTTTAGTTTCATGTCGTACTTGCGGAGGATATCGAACATTTCAGAGAGGTCGTGGACGTGACCGCTTGATACTTTGGATTTTACCAACATGTCGTCCACGTACACCTCCATGAACTTTCTGATTTGGTTTTTAAAGAGTCAATTAACCATTCGCTGATAAGTAGCGCCAACATTCTTAGGGCCGAAGGGCATGATGGACAGCAATAAAATCCAAGGTCTGTTATAAAGGAGTTGTGATCCTGGTCGTAAAGATTCATCGGATTTTGGTTGTAGCCTGAGTAGGCGTCCAAGAAAGATAGTAGCTGGTATCCGGCGGTTGAATCGACAAGTCGGTCGATCTTTGGGAGTGGGAAACTGTCCTTGGGACACGCCTTGTTCAAGTCGAAGAAGTCGACACACGTCCGCCATTTACCGTTGGCTTTCTTGACCAGAACTGGGTTTGAGACCCACTAGGGTTAATCGTCTTTGCGAATGAAATTATTGTTGAGTAGACGGTCTACCTCTTCCTTAATTGCCCTGGACCTCTCTGGTCCCAAGAAGCGGCGCTTCTGCTTGACTAGAATTGTCGTAGGATCGATACTTAGACAATGGAAAACGATCGTAGGGTCGATGCCTTTCATATCCGAATAAGCCCATGAGAACATGTCTAGGTCTTCCTTCAAGAAATCCACAAAATCCTCTTTGATTGCTGGATGAAGTTGTGATCCTATATTTAGCACTCTAGACGGATCATCAAGGTTAACGGGAATATCTATTATAGACTCGACCGAGGTAGCCCTTTCGTACTGGGGCTCTTCATCCTACCGAGGGTCGAGGTCCTCGGAAAGACAGCAGTGGTGCCTGAGCCAAGGCCCAGATGCCGCTAATTGCTATGCTGAAATTGTCTTGGCGCAAGAAGGCGTAGGTACTGATTTTCCCTTGTCCTTGTTGCGTGCGTTCTTCCGTTCTATTGCATAACACTCTCTAGCACTCACTTGGTCACCTCTGACTGTTCTGATCCCATTTTCCATTAGGAATATTATTAGGAGGAACCATAGCGACATCAGACCCGAAAATCTGTGAGAAAAGGGCGTACAAGGAAGGCATTGTAGGGGGATTCGATGTGTATAACCACGAAAGTGATGATTCAAACCCGACTTCGGTCACCCTCGCCTAGCCCCACAGGTAGATGAACCATTTCCACTAGGGAACTAGAAGCTCCATTGAAGCCATGGATGGAGGTGCAACACAGCCTCAAGTCATTCGTTTTCAATTTCATATGGTTGTAAGCCGCTTTGAAAATGATGTTGACTGAGCTTCCAGAATCAATTAACACCTTTTGGATGGAAGCAACACTGATCTGAGCTGTGATAACAAATGGATCGGTGGTTGGGGTTTCCACCCCAGAGAATCTCTTTTTTGAAAAACAATGTCATCTCGCATGGTTTTTTGGAGCTTAGATGGGACAGATTCGTTGAGCGTGGAGCATATTTCATAAGTAGCATGCTTTATTGAACAAATGTACTCTTGCATTTTTCGAAAGTTGTCATGTGTGGGATAAGGTCCGTCACATATGGTGTTGATTACGGTCCCATGCCTTGAGTTAGAAGGACCTGGAGCTTCCTTGGCGGCTGCTTGAGGCGCTGGTGCCTGAGGCTTGAATTTGCTTCGGGAGGGAAAGGCTCTTGGATGTATTTCTCAAGTCTCTACTCACGGACGAGCATCTCAATTGCATCCCTAAGCTGGTGGCACTCATTGTTATTGTGGTCGTACATGTCATGGTGGCGGCAGTACCTCCCAGTATTTTTCTCGAGGTCAGTTGATTCCTTGGTGCGCGGCTTCTTATATGACAGAGTATTGCATGTCTCCAAGTAAATTGTTTGTAGGTCCTCGTTTAGCGGGGTGTATGTCTCGAAGGCTCGGTAAGAGCCGGGCTTTCTTGGCTCGATCGGGGACTAATCGTTGGTCCGACCACTTTGCCTACCATTGTTTGGTCTTTTCTTGTTGGGACCTGCTCCCTTGTTTTGATCAAAGGGATCTCCTACTTGTTTTCTTCTGAGGATGTTATTTGCAGCGTCTTCCTGAGAGCCATTGGGGCTGGATGAGAGCCGATTGCGTCTCGCCTCTTCTTGGCACAAGTACTGATCTGCCTTCTCATAGAAGGCGTCGAGGCTTTTTGGCCGCTTCCGATCGATCCACTCCCCAAATTCGGAAGTAGCGAGGACATCTTCGGCCAACTGGAAGAGTATGGTGCGAGGGTCCGGATCCTCGACCTTGACAAGGGAAATGTTGAACCTAGAGAGGTAGCTTTTGAGTGATTCAATGAACCCTTGGTATAAGTTGGAAAGGGTGAGGGCATTCTTCGGAGTTGGTATGTGCATCCTGAATTGCTTGACCAATTGCATCACTAACTAATCGAAGTTTTTAATGGAATCAAGTAGGAGGTGAGAGAACCATAACAGGGCAATTTCTGATAAGAACACTGGGGAACACTTGCATTTGACCGAATCATTGCCCCGACTCGAGTCCATTTTCCATTCATTCCGATTGAAGAAGATACAGGGATCAGTGATGCCGTCGTAGAGTGGCATTTGCGGCATGCTAAAGCATTGCGGTCATTCAGATTCGCTTACCCTTATTGTGAAGGTATTACGCCTAATGTACGCTTCCCATGAATCATGCACATTTCCTCGCATTTCCCTCATGATTGTTCGAACCATGTCGGGTAGGTAAGTTGGATGGGGATCCGCCGTTGGGACCCATGAGTTTTGGCGAGGTTCCGGAGCTCTATTGCGAGGGCGTCTTCTATGATGGATGTCCGGATCGCCTTCCTCCATGTCCTCGACATCTATGGTCGGGTCTTGGTGTGGACGGTGAGGTGGTGCGGGGTGATGCAGATCCTGTTCTGGAGGAGCGCGGGCCATTGGAATAGCGGTCCCATCACCCTGATCAGCGACCATCAGGTTATGTCGAGGAAGAGGTTGGTTTGTAGGATCTGGTCCTTCGTTGATGATCAAGCGAGAGTGGTCTCGGTGCTGTGCCCCCTCGCTATATGTGACTGTAGTTCGGTCGCTGTTGCCTTTCCTATTCCGCTAACATTGCCATGGTTGTTGCCGAGAGGGTGGGTGCTACCGGCGACGTTGTTGATGAGGCTAAACCTCCACCTTTGATGCAGGCCCCTTGACTCGGAAGAGGAAGTTTCCGATATATATGGTCGGGTTCGAGCGTTGTTCCGAGTTAGTTGAAGCCAAGTGACGACGCGTTGACTTTCTTGTAGTTGCCACATAAGGTCGAAGTTATTCCTTAATGCTTGGTTGAGCTAGACCGTGGTATTCTCATATCATTGACTAAGTGCGTGAATTTGAGCATGCGTGACGGGCGCTTCATTGTCTACAATAGGAGGGAAGGTTTCATTAGTGGTCGGGATATCTGCTGGTTGAGGTTGTTGGGATGTACCGGCCTTAGCTATGGGTGAAGAGCTGACCGTTGCGTTCTTTGACTTCTTTACCATCGTAAAAGGACTTGACAATAGGTTGAATAAGGAACCTTAAGCTCGTCGAAGTCGAGATGATAATTTGAGAGAAAGACGCAAATACAGAGTTCAATTTCTCAGTGAAAGCACCAAATGTTGATAGCAAAAAATGTTGTGAACACCAAAGATTCTAATTACTAGGAATAGTTGATTAGGTCGTATAGACAAGAGCATGAGAAAGGTAAATGACACAAGATATTTATAGTGGTCCGGCCTTGTGAGGGTCCTACGTCCACTTTGAAGCGTTGTTAGAATTTTATTGATCACAAAAGATTACAAGGTTGAGCCTATCACATGACACCTCATTACGTTTGCTTGTAGGCTAGGTGATGTCATCATTATCATATATGATGTCATAATTGGCATATATTAAGGAATATTTGAAAAAGACACTTTTTCTCTTCTTCTTCTTCCTCCTTAAAGAGGAAATTCCATTAATGGAGCCCTCATGAAGTCTCAAGGTCCCAGAAATCCTCTCCCTTGAAGTGTGAGTTCATGGGGTATTTATAGGACAAAGATTAGGTAGGAGTAGGTGAAAATGGAGGCCCACACCCAGAAATTCACGCCTGACTTGTACATATGCCAGAATTTTGCATCCCGCCCCCTAGGGTGCGAATTTTGCCCCTCGTGGGGTGCGAAATACGCACCTCATGGGGGGTGAGGGATTCTGGCCTGTAGGGGTCAAAATTCGCAACCAGGGTACGAATTTCACACCCCAGTAGGGTGTGAATTCTGTACCTTGCTGGGTGCGAATTTCGCGCCCTACAGGGTGTGAATTTTGCACCCGGTGGGATGCGAATTTCCCACCCTGAGGGATGCGAATTTCGCACCCCGAAGGGTATGGAGGTCGCTTATTGGAGGGTGCGGAGGTCTTCGGCATTGATGCTTTGGTAGCTCACGGTTCGGGTTCAAGGCTCGGACTGCGAGGTCTTTTGTTGGCGCGATCCTTCTTCAACCTGTTTCCTTTGCTTCTAATTGTCCTCCTGACCTTGACTCCACGCGATGGGCTGAGTTGAGCATGCCCTGCGTACTTTTGGGAACCGAACCAAAAGGCCGGTTAACATCAGGTTTCTAGTTAACTTGGTTATTTCAGTTTATATTGAATTCTTATTCAAATTACCAAATTCTCTTGCTTATTAATTTCAGTCATACAACTTAATCCATTTAAGTTTATTAATAACCCCACAACATGTTATTCTCTAGATTGTGGCCTAAGGTCTGTAATCCACAACCCCTTTTTATCTTCTTGTTGATTTCATCATTACAATAACATATTTTACTTAATATGTAATTAAGTATATCCAATTCACATTACATCTAATTAACATGTCACTTACCATTTATTATTAAATATAACTTATTTCATTTCATAAGTTTTCCTCATTCTTTACCATTTAATCATAATTCCATTTTATATCGTCAATACAACTTATCGTTGTTTACTTATTAACTTAGTTCCATTAATTAAGGTCCATTAATAAGTTTCTCTACCCGTTTATTATAACTTATGTTATAATTGCCTCTTGTCACTAGGACAAGCGTAAACATTCTTATCAATGGGGTTTCAGACTTTCAAGCTTACGTATTACTTAATTTATAACTAAGTACAACTTCCTATATTTCATATTTCCCCCCTTTTCTCAACTGGTTTCTGGCTTTCACCATTTATTGATTACTTAATTTACAATTAAGTGTCCCTTATCTTATTGCACAAATTATCCCATTTCCTTATTAGTTTATTATTACCTAAGTTATAATCTTCACTTTTCCCTAGGACAAGTCTACCTATTATACAACATTTTCATTAATGTTATTTATTTATAATAGGAGATTATCATTTCTACAAGTTATGCTTACTCTAAATGGTGCCTTCAATTACATAACTTTATTATTTCTACCAGATATGTAAACCACTAGGTGTCTTTAACTACATATCCTTATCGGGCTAAGTTTGCGGACCTATATGTAAATATTACCCATCCCCTTAGATCAGCCTAGCCCAACCACTGTCCAACCAATTTTTACTTAACGCTAACTTTAGTTCATATTCATACAGTTACAATGGATTAGATTAGGTTAAGTAGTCCAATTCATTACCATGTCCATTTATGGTTTATAATGGGCTAGACCTCCCACGTTAGGCCTACAACTTGTGGATGCCGGATATGCCGGTTGAGTCTAGGCAAACTTCTTCCACAAGTTGGGCTTAACCTCGTATCATAGCCCATCTCGTATTTGCGCACTTAGACCCCTCACATTAGGTTCAACATTAGTGGCTGCCGGATATGCCGGTCGGGTCCAGGCAGACTTCCACCACTAATGCAACTTAACCTCGTGTCATAAGTGTAATTACAATTTCTAATTGTAATCCTAGGCGTTCATTATTTATCAATTATTTAAACCTATGCTTTTATAGGTGTTAATGACCATTTACCAAATTTTATTCATGATGGGTTATATGTCTAAATTCATATTATTCGAATTATGCCAATTCATATTTTACATATGATCCCATTTGCGTCCAAATCATTTTTCTGTACTTACGATCCAATTTAAGATCTTTAAACATAATTTGGTTGATGCCCCAAACCCATATTTATTCGACTCCATGTTAACATGAATCCATATAGTTATATACTTACTCTATTATTCCCTATATATAACTGGAACAAATTTACATGTAAACTTTTTAGCACTCCACAAATCCAATATATGAATTTTTCCCAATGTTCAAATTAATATTATAACATGTAAACATTCCAACATTTCGACTGATTCAATATATGAATTATTCATATTAATAATTTGACGTTATACCATGCTAATCATTCCCCCAATTTAATAAATTCAACATATGAGTTTCCTGATCTATTCATATTAATGTATCAACCTGTTATAACAGCAATTTATAATTAAACTGACAATTTCACAATTTATTAAAAGGGGAATGCTTAACGATAGCCATAACATTATCTAAAGACTATAGTTTGAACCTACTCACCTTTCATGCTTTTTCCAAATTTTGGATTTGATCCATTCTATCCTCCATGTTTTGCCTTTCCCCTTTAATTTGATTTGAAACCTAAAAATGTGGATTAACTAATTTCATTAGAAGACAAGGTGTAACAACCCGGAAAATATGAACCAATTTAAAATTTTTATTTTGGCTATTTTATTGAATTTTAAATAGTTGAAATAATTTATTTTAATTAAAAACATTTGGAAATTTATTTAAATCGTAGTTTGAATGAATATATTTATTTTCATTTCAAAAAGGAGTTAGAAATAGCACGATAGTTCGAAAATTTGAATTCAGACTTTGATTGACTGTTCAGGATGCAAATTAGATCGGATTTTTGTGAAACCAAAAATATTTAAATCTGTTTAAGATGATCTTTCCAACGAATCTGAAAAATTAAAATTTCAGAGCAGGGATCAAAAGTTATGGCCAGTTGAATTTCCAGAAAGGTCGCAATAGTATTTATATATATTTAATATATATATATATATATATAGCCCGTATAAATAGCCATTTTTCAAACGACCTCTGTTTTCGACGAAACCACTTTTGTTGGTACTGAAATGTCAAATTATTGCAGGATTCCAATTTTTATAAATTTTGGGATCAATACGTGAGCATGGTAAAAGAAAATGTGTTTTGACAGTATTAGTCAATTTTGATCAACAAGAAAATGGTCATTTTTCAAACGGTCTTCAAATTCAATGAAACCAGTTTTGTTGAGACCGTATCATCAAAACAAAACAAGATATAATTTTTTTGGAATTTTTAGAAGCAGTTTGTGGCCCCGGCAATTAAAATGTTCGAGCAAATTAAAAATTAAATTTTTATTATTTAAATTGAAGAATATCTGACTGAAATAGTCGAATGGGCCTACAAGACCTACCCCATTGTGTCTGTAATGGTGGAATTTGGCTGGGGGTGTCACTAGTTTGGTTTTGATTTGGAGTTAGGAGCGTTATAGAAATTATATTTAAAATAAATAAAATAAAATACTACGGTTTACCGTATAAATATACGTATACACTAAAAACCCTAGACTAAATTATGGCCGCCGCCACCATCAGCTAATGGCTAGAAAACTCCAAAGTTAGATCCGTTCGATCCGCCAAAATACTCATCGATTTGCAAAAAATCCAAGCTCAAATTGAAGAGCTCCTCACGAACTACTAACTCAACGGTCAAGATCTTAAATTGTATTGTATTTTGGCCAAATTTGTTGCTCAAAGGTGACGGGTTTGGTGTGGATTTCGAGACAGAGGGGGGTAGAGATGCACATTCTACCAGAAAGAGGGGGAGCATGTGTAGCCGGTTGGAGTGGCGCAGCTGGATCATCGTCTGATCGTCCAGAGGAAGGGCGATTTGAGGCCCTAAGGATTGAGTTTGGGTTCGGTGAGCATTCCGGGAAGAAGAGGAAGAAGAGAACGAACGTCCCTTCTCTTTTGAAAAAAAATGTAATTAAGTTTTTTATCAAATAAATTAATTAGTTAATTTATCAAATGCATTAACGACCATATCTTTTGCAAACAGAGTCAGAATTGAACGATTCAAGAAGCGTTGGAATCCTTGGATCGAGATCTACCTATCAGAACTGACCGCATAATTTTTAGACCCTATTACAATTTTTGGCATCGTCAAATCAAGGTGAGATATCTGAATTTAGAAAATAAAATAAATAAATTATATTAGGATGCAGACGGAGTTTAGAAACTCCTGACACCCGTCGTCCACAGACCATGGACGACTTGATTGATTTGTGATATGCGATTGATTGAATTTTGGTGTTTGTTTGTGGATTGAAAAAGGAAAAAGAAATTGTAATTGATTGATATTAAAAAAAATCGTCTGCGTACGAACTAGATTATTTAATCCCCCTTGTCAAAAGCTGCAAGGCTTTAAGGTAGAACGAGGAGCCGTACATCGGGACGGTGCCGGTTTAATTACCCTACCGTTATGCTGCCGAATTTTTTTTGAAATATTTGTGTGTTATAAATTATTCATGTTGTGATATAAAATTATTATAAACAATAAAAGTTCACATTTTTAATGAAAAATAGAAATCTAGAAAAATGAACATATTTTGAAACTAAAAATATGTAAACATTAAAAATCACATTTTTAATGAAAAATAGAAATCTAGAAAAAATGAACAAATTTTGAAATAAAAAATATGTGAACATTAAAAATCACATTTTGAATGAAAAATATAAATCTAGAAAAATGAACAGATTTTGAAATCAAAAATATGTGGACATCAAAAATCTCATTTTTAATGAAATTGGGAAATGCACATGTTTAATTATAAAAACATGTTTGCAATAGAAATTTACATTTTAAATGTAATGATAGAAAATAAGAATATGTTCATGTATAATTTATATAAACATGTTTATATATAAAGAAAAGAAAAAAAATCAATCATGTTTCTAATGTTATAAGATAAAATAACAAAAATTGTTCATGTTATAAAAATAAACATGATTACATTAAGAACTTAATTTTTAATGTAATAAGTGAAATGAGAAAGTTGTTCATGTTTTTAAATAAAACATGTTTAACAATAAAAGTTTTGTTTTTAATGTAAATATAGAATATATGGGAATTGCTCATGTTTTTAAAATAGAATTTATTAACATTAAAAATTCATTTTTAATGTAATGTAGATAACTAGAAAATTGTACATGTTTTAAAAATAAAAACATGTTGTCATTAAAAACTACATTTTCTATGATGTAATGTAAGAGTGAAAAGACTACATCTTTTCTAAAATGAAAGTAAGAGATTACATTTCCTGTAATGTAGATGATAGAAAAGAATGCATTTCCTTTAATGTAATGAATAGAAAAGAATGCACTTTATATAATGTATAAAGGAATAGAAAGGATTACATTTTCTATAATGTAATAAAAGAAAAGATCACATTTTACATAATGTAAGAAAAGATTATAGTGAAATAAAAAGTTCATTTTCAATATAAATATACATTGAAATAAAAAGTTTATATTTTTCAATGCAATAACACATTGAAATAGAAATTTATATTTTCAATATAAACCAAGTTTGAATTAGAGGATTACATTTTTAATGTAACCATATATACAAATGAAAAATTACATTTTTAATGTAATCAAAGAATGAAATCAAAGAATACATTTTTTTCATGTTAGGTAAGGGGAATTGCATTTTCTTTACAATGATAAGGAATTTACATTTGCTTTGCAAATGAAAGAGATTACATTTTATTTGTAATGTAAGAAGGTTACATTTTATGTAATGTCAAAAGATTTCATTTTTATACAATGCAAAGGAATTACATTTTTCAATGAAAGCTTTGAAATAAATAAAATGTCTCATGTTTTCAAGAATATATAAAACATGTTTACATTGAAAATCATGTTTTTAATGTAAGAGAAGAATAAAATAAAAGTTACATTTTTCAATGTAAGATAAGGATGAAATAAAAGAAAACTTCATTTCAATGTAAGGTATTATTTCATATATTATAGAAGTCAAGGTTGAGTCGGAAATAGTTTGATATCGTTGAACAAATGAATTATATATATATGTATATGTATAAATTGAAATAAAACGAATCGCGCTGCTGCAGTTCATGTTTTGAAATCATAACTTCAAACAATCATACCGAGAGATCCGACCGTCGGATTTTCCCAAAACTGGAACCATTTGGGTTCGTTTTGAAAAGATATTTCTAATGATATAAAATTTGTTAAGATCCATCGGATATAATTGGAGAAATGTGTAAATCAAATTTTGAGGAAAGCAGCGCCAGGGCCATTTAATGACCCGAAGTGTCGTTTAATTGAAAATGACTATTTTTAAATAAATAAAAATAGCGATAAATCGTTATAAAATATTATAAGCGATATGGATTGAAAAGAAATGATTTTGAAATATATATATTCGAGAATTATTTGAAAAGACCGAGTTAAATCTCATTTCAAATAATTATACGATGATTGGAAGTCGAAGATTTGAAGACAGTGGTTGAAGGCCGACGATCTTCACATCGAATGGATTTGTGGCTACGGATGCCTATGATTGGAGTAGCTACCTTGAAAGGGCTAAAGTGGTAACCGTCCGGACGTATTGTTGATTGTTCGGGTACGCGAGGAATAAGGTGCCTCCGGTTTCGTTCAGACCCAGAACGGACTCGTAAATGGATTGTATGTATGAAATTGTCTTCCTTTATACTATATTCATTGATCTATGTTTAATATATATCTGTTTGGTGTTTAACACCCTTCTCTAAGACGTACGAGCTTAGAGGTTATATATTGGCAGAAATCAATGGTATGGTATGGATTGACAATGTGGCATGCCAAGATGCATTTGATCAAGGCTTACTGTTGACAAGCAGAGCCTTGTGGTTAATGATCAAAGCACAACTTTAAATAGCATAGCTCTGTGTAGTGTTACTTCGTGAGCCTCACACCCCGGTATGAACCAGAAACGGGTGTAAGGACTGCAGGGAGGACATATGTTTCTTTCTAACTAGAAGTGGTGTTTGGGTTTTACACGGCCCGACATTTTACTTATGTGGTTGATGGAATGAGGCGTCTCGGTTATTTGAGTCCCTAGTGGCTCTATTTACACCCCATAGGGTGGGGAAACGTATTGTTCAGGCATAATTAATTCACTAACATATTTGTGGACAGGCACTGAAGATCCAAGGGCTCACTGAGTCTGAGTCCTGAGGCACGGGCTAGAGTGTCTCGAATTCGGTAAGGACTATCTTTTGCCTTGGTTCATGACGGAAATCCAACTTCCAATACGACCCATGCGGTTTTGATTGTATTACTAGTACGACGACATAGTATATGGTAGCTATGCCATCTATGATTGATATTATGATTGAAATGTTTCCAAAACATATACACGCTAATAATAATACCAAATTCGTTTTATCGTATCAAGCATTTTTTACCATTATAATGTAAAACTCTATCCTCCAGTTTGCGTTGCATTGTGTGATGGGATTTGAGTCTTATAATGGTTTCATTTTTCTAAAAAGCATTGCGTTGTTTGACGATTTACTTTATTTGTGCACTGGCAATCCAATGGAGTAAACCCGTTCCGCATTAGCGGCGTGGTCCTGTGATTAGTTTTATTACCATTGAATAGGTTAATAAGATTTCTCATACTAGCCCCATGACTGACTCGTAGTTTGTTTCACTTTGCAAACTCGGGTGCCCTCTTTTCCACATGGGCAGCCTTGTATACAGGTTTAGCAGATTCATTCTGGATAGCCATGGAGCTGAAGATGGACTTTACCATTCCTATTTTTCTGTTCAGACTTCACTTAGTATATTATGTTTTTATTCCGCTGCAGACATTTTATATTAAGTTGAAACTGTATTATTGCTAAGTATGATCCGACTATGCTATGTAACTCTAATGATGTATTATTTCCAGTGTAATTTGATGGACATTCTCTGCTGTAATTCTCTATTTATGTTCTGTTATTATTGTTATGTGTTATATTCCAATGATTGTCCTTACTTACGTACACACGGAGTTTGGGGTCGTCACATTTGGTATCCGAGCTTAGGTTAAACCTAACTCGGAATATAACATATTAACAAACTCATCAGAGATAGAATCAGCAGAATCCCAAAACGAATAACTCATCATAGATAGGACTAGTAATTTCCTAGAATGAGTAAAAAAATACACTTCCATAGATTCATTTACATTTAAATATATGTCTCTATGTTTTACAATATATATTCTGTTGGACTAACTCTTTGTCTGCTATTTGCAGACATAGTAGAAATGAGAGGCAGAAACAGAAGAAGTAAATCTTTGGTTCAACAATCTAATGAGCCAGTTGTGCTCTCACCACCAGAACCAGATCTAGAAGCTCTAGTAAAGATGTATCGAAATCTGGGAGGAGAACCATTCTCGAGCAAGGAGTCCATTATTGAAATACAAGCATGGATGCTTTCTGCAAAAAGAATTTTCGAAGGCTTAAAGATGAATGATGATCAGAAAAGACTAATAGCATCTTGGGTACTCAAAGGCAAAGCTTTATTCTGATGGGGATCTGTTACCAAGGAAAATCCAGAAAGTAATATTACCTGGGATAAATTTAAAGAAATATTCATGGAAAAATTCATTCCTCCAGGAAAAATTGATCGACTATATGATGAGTTCTATAATCTGAAACAAGGTGATATGACCATTTGGGAGTATCAGAAGAAATTCGAAGAACTTTCCCGCTTTTCCCCAGAACTAATTGAAGATCCTTTGAGGAAAAATCGAAGATTTATAAAAGGACTTCAAAGAAAGTACCTAAATAGAGTAACTGCACATATTCATCTCCCTTTTTCTGAAATGATAGAAATGGCTTGTCGTTATGAGGATCTTGATAAGCAAGGTGTTTTGGAAGATAATGAAGTAGAAGGCAGTTCTAGTAACAAAAGGAAGTTCGAAGCTGATAGCCCCGAGGTGAGTTCAGAACCTGAGGTCAGCAAGAAGCCTAAAACCAATAAGAAAAGGGCTAGATCTCAGAAAGAACCATTAACGACCGCCATATGCTCTAACTGCGATAAGTAAGGACATTTGGTGATAAATTGCAGATCTCTAAAGAAATAGAGAAAAGATGGATTTAAATCCAATAAGAAGTCTCAAGAGAGCAGAAATTGCTATAAGTGTCACCAGTCTGGTCATATTGTGAAGAATTGCCAGCTATCGAAGAAGTCCAAAGTGGCTCAAGTCAATGAGGTGGCTGAAGCTCCAACACCCTCAGAAAGGCCAGATGTTTTGAAAGGCACTCTTAATGTTAAAAATATTCCTGTCATAGTATTGTTTGATACTAGTGCATCACGAAGTTTCATTTCGAGTAATACAGTCAAGAAGCTCAATCTTAAAATGAGGGATCTTAAAAAATCGATTAATGTCCATAGTCCAGTCGGTAGTTCCCTTGTTCTTGGCGTATATTGTCGAGTGCCGATCTCATTTTCTTGTTACCGATTCCTTATTAATTTGATCGCCATGGATTTTTCTGAATTCGAGGTTGTTATTGGGCTGGATTGGTTAACAAGACATGAAGCTGAGGTCAAATGTGCTGAAAGGTTTGTTAAAGTTAAAACGAAGCTAGAAGATATTGTTATACCTTATGTAGGCTCTGATTCAGATAGAAAAGAATTTTGGGCTGCTCTTGAGGTCACCCCCACTGCTCTTGAAAATATTCCTGTCGTCAAGAATTATGCGGACGTGTTCGAAGAAGTTGATAGCTTACCTCCACGGAGAGAAATTGACTTCAGGATTGACCTAGCTCCAAATGCAAGACCAGTTGTACATCCAATTCGGAGAATGGAGCCAAAAGAAAAAGAAGAACTGAGCAATAAAACCAAACAGCTTTTGTGGAAAGGTCTGATCAGACCCAATTTCTCAGAATGGGGTGCAGCAGTAGTGTTTGTTCCCAAGTCAGACGGTACTCTCCGACTGTGTATGGATTACCAAGATTTAAATAAGCAGACACTCAAGAATAAGTATCCCTTGCTCCATATAGATGATTTGTTGGATCGTTTAAATGGAGCGAAAGTGTTTTCAAAGATGGACCGAGCTACAGGTTTCCATCAATTGCGTATTGCTGAAGAGTGTGTTCCTTTGACAGCTTTCAGAGGTCCAGACACATTTTATGAATGGTTAGTAATGTCGTTCGGCTTATGCAACGCTCCAGCCTACTTTGTCGATTTGATGAACCGAGTATTTCGGGATGTTTTGAACAAATTTTTGCTGGTCTTCATTGATGACATCCTAATCTTCTCCAAGACAATTGTCGAGCATGAAAGACATTTAGAACAGGTTTTGGAAATCCTGAGAAAGAATGTATTGAAAGCCAAATTTTCAAAATGTTTATTCTGGCAAGAAGAAGTGAAGTTCCTCGGTCATGTAGTATCGAAGGAAGAAATTTCATAAGATCCTAGCAAAATCACAGCCATTCAGAATTGGAAGCAGCCTACCACTCCTACTGAAGTAAGAAGTTTTTGGGGATTGGATGGCTATTACCGGAAATTCATTAAAGATTTTTCGAGGACAGCTTGTCCATTGACGAAGCTTACAAAGAAGTATACAAAGTTTATCTGGACACCCGAATGTGAGGCAGCTTTCCAAGAGCTTAAACAGAAGTTGATCACTGTCCTGTGTTGACCATCATAGATGGCAATCAGGATCTGAAAGTTTGGACCGACGCTTCGTGCGGTGCTAATGCAAAGAGGTAAAGTAATCGCATAATCTAGCCGTCAGTTAAAACCGCATGAGAAGAATTACGCCACACACGACCTTGAGTTAATGGCCATCGTATTTGCTCTAAAGATATATAGGCACTATCTTTTGGGTGAAAGGTTCGAACTATATACTGATCACAAATCTTTAAAGTATCTGTTCAACCAAAGAGATTTGAACTTGAGCCAGCAACGTTGGGTTGAATTCCTTGCAACCTATGATCTGGACATCTTATATACTCCAGGAAAAGCCAATGTTGTGGCAGATGCACTTAGCAGAAAGAATACGGGCATCGCCAATCTTATCCTAGCTAATCTCATCATTACACCCACATTGATCGACAAAATCTATGCTCTTTGGAAGGATGATGAATTTATACAGGGAATTAGTAAAAGAGTTCGGGAAGGCGAACCCTCAAGTTTCCAAATTGATAGCAAGGGAGTTCTGAGGTTGAAAGGTCGAATTTGTGTCATAAATATTGTAACAACCCGGAAATGCGAGCCAATTTAAAATTTTTATTTTGGCAATTTTAGCGAATTTTGAATATTTAAAATGAATTATTTTAAATAATATCGACGAGAAATTTAATTTGAATAGAATTCGAACGTATATATTATATACGTCATCGTTAGAATATAAATAATTATATATAAATATAAATAGAATTGAAAATGGTGCGGTAGTTCGATAATTCGATTTCAAACTCCAATTGTACATATCGGGTGCAAATTAAACCGGATTTTAGTGAAACCAAAAATATTAGGATCTATTTGGGGATATCTTTCCAACAAATCAGAAAAATCGAAATTTCATAGCGGGAATCAAAAGATATGTCCAGTTGAAAATTCTGAATAGTCGCTATGGATTTCAGGCCCTGAAAAATAGGAATTTTGCAAACGACCTCGGATTTCGACGAAACCACTTTTGTTGGATCTGTGATGTCAAGAGATTGCTAGATTTCAAATTTCATAATTTTTCGAATCAATATGTGAGCGTGGCGAAGTAAAACGTGTTTTGACCATTTCAGTTGAATTTAATCGACTGAAAAATAGCCATTTTTCATATGGTCTCAGAAATTGACGAAATTAGTTTTGTTAGGACCATATCGTCCATTCGAAGCTAGAAAATATTTTTCTGGGATTTATCGAGTTAGTATGTGACCCCGGTAAATTGAAATGCGCGTTCAAATTCAATATATAGAGTTATATTTTGATTTTGACGAAAACTGATCGAAACAGTCGAATCAGTTTACGATACATATCCCTTTGTGTTCGGAATGTGGGTGAAACACTATGGACGACAGGCGGTGGGCTTCGTTTAGAGGTCGTTTGAAAAAGTCAACCTTTTTGGAAATTAAATAATTAAATAAATTAAAAAATAAAACTCTCTCTCTCCTCTCCTTTATCTCCTCAGCCCCCTCTGTTCGAATTGATTTCATACAGGAAAAAAAGAGAGGAGCGAGCGACGGGGGGGAACCGCCGCCGCCGCTCCCATCGCGTCCCCCCCAGGTGGCTCGTCGCCACCGCAACCACCCCCTCCCCTTCTTCTTCTCTCCTTGTCGAAGCCCCCCCCCCGAACCGACGCAAACCGCCTCCGCCCCCTTTTTCCGAAGAACCCCATCCTCCTCCCCTCGTCCTTCTTCCCCTGCGCCCTCTCCATCCCCTCCTCCCCGTTCTAGCATGGCAAACCCCCCTTCCTTTCCTCCTTCGATAGTGAACGCCCTTTCTGTAACACCCCACGTCCATTAATGTCACTCACAAAGGGAATGCATTAACTTCTATGGAGGTTTTAGGTGAATATAGAACAGTAAAATTTCAACAAGACAGATATAAAATAGTACTTGGAAATTTAAAAACTTTATTTCAATTGCAGTAGAAGTCAAAACATGTTTGATTACATCATAACACCATAATCAAAGTCAAGTACAATATCTATCTTGATAAAACAAGTACATAATCCCATTACATAAATAGCCATTAAAAAGAAAGATAACAAGCTGGACTTTACTTCAGCAGTCCAAGCTTTCCAAGAGATAAGCAATCCAATCAGACTTCACTGGAACTTGGCCCAACCTGAGGACCTGAAGGGAGAAAAAGATGAAAAAGAGGGGGGGTCAGACATAAAGTCTGGCGAGTATGATAATTCTACAATACTATTATCAAAATAACTGGACTAGGGCATAAGCTGGAAAACAAGGAAATGTCTATGAAAGAGCAGATTAAGGACATAGACAATCGCTAAAGGAAACGTTATAGGCGCTCCTAAATACTAAAGGATAAACACTATACTGCACCACACCAGTCACCCTAAAGATTGATTCCACTTAGCTTCACTTAGAAACTTTCTTAATGGCTTTACGTACTCCTAGCTGACTACATAGGTGCCGCCTGCCCCTATCTCCACTAGGTGTACCCCACTTTCCATTTTTCGATCGGCTCACTACTCGTAGATACCCGTACTGGCCCCACAGTGGGGTGTATCATTCCCCTAAAGTGGCAACCCGATATAACGGAGATGCACGGCTTATACCTACACGATGCAACAACGTCTTACCTAAAAGCCCGGGTCCACACACGCATATGAAACCCGTTGGACTTGCGTTGCCACCGCTCCCTGTTTTGGCCTCTTATAGTCAAACCCAGTATGCGTGTCCCGTCCTCGACTTGGGTCGAGCCCACAAAGATACGTTTTGGGATACTGGTTGAAATGGGCCCCCATTATTTCCCACAAGCATTCCACCTAAGCTTGTCCCATTAGTCCATCCATTTAACCCACTTAGTCATGTTCATTTACATGTGTATTTGGTTAAATCTAATCGTATTTCAAATGCCTCTAAAGGCAACCACTAGATTCCTCATGCCACCCAAGGCACCTACTTAACCCCCATTGTCAGGAACCGAACTTCCCCGTGAAGGAAAGCGTGGATAGCGTTGAGTACAACACACAATAGAACGCAGACGGAAGATCATTTCATTGCTATTACAACAATTCCATCAGATACAAGAATATACAGAGTATAAATGAATAAATTACATTCGATAAATATCAGAGATTACAATAACTTACATAGCAGCGGAAAAATAATACAAAACACAACTGAAGGTGATATACGGATACAGAGCTTTCCGGATATCATTCCGGCTGTAAACCAGGATCCTGTGAATATAAATCTGCAAAACCAAAACTACTAGCTGTCCGTGCGGAAAATAGGGGCACCCAGAGTTTAGGTTAAAACAATAAACTCTAGGTCAGTCATGTGACTGGTGTGAGAACTAAAACAGTTATTTAATTCAATTTTAAAAGAGAGTAATTCAATGGACCACGCCGTATAACACGGAACGGGTTTCCTCCCAAGAATACCAGTGCATAGGATAAACAACGCAATGCTTTTTCGAAAAAATGAAGCTATTATAAGACCCAGGTCCCATCACACAATGCAACGCAAGCCGGAGGATAGGGTTTTCCCTTATAATAGCCAAACATGCTTGGTACGTTTAAAACAAATCATTTGATACTATAATAAGTGTATAGTGTCAAAACAATTTCAATCATAAATATAAATCATAGACGACATAGAATCACATGCTACTATGTCGCCATATTAGGCTCTACAATTAAAATCGCAATACACGTATTGGAAATTGGATTTCCGTCATGAGTCGAGGCAAGGGGCAAGCTCCTCTCCGCGTTCGAGACACTCTAGCAAATGTCTCAGGGCTACGCACTCTGGGCAACCCCTGGATGCTTCAGGGCCGGTCCTCACTTACGTTAGAGGATTAGTTATGCCTAAACACACGTTTCCCGGTCCTTACAGACCTATAATCGAGGCGCCTCGCATTCCAACAACCACAAAGGTGAAAAGTATATAAATGTCAGGGCTGGTAAGTCACTGACACCACCAAAGCTAGAAAGAAACGTCGTGCTCTCCCTGCAGTCTGTATCCCGTTTTTGACTCATACCGAGGTGTGAGGCTCGCGAATTCACATTATACACAAAGCTGCCACGTAGGCTGTGCTTTGATCATCAACCACTAGACTTTGCTTTTCAACAGAAGCCTTGATCATTGCATCTTAGCGTGCCACACAGGCAATTCATGCCATGCGACTGATGTCCATCGATATACAACCTCTGAGCTCGTACGTCTCAGAGAAGGGCGTTAAGCAAAAGAATAAATTCTCCGCCGCCAAACAGATGTATATTTAATAGAAATCAATCCACATAGAATAAAATCCAATGTCAGACACACAATCCATTTACAAGTCCGTTCTGGGTCTGAACGAAACCGGAGGCACTTTCCTCGCATATCCATCCATCTCCAAGTACGTCTGGACGACCACCAACTATTTCCATCCTCTTGGGTATACAGCCCAATCAGGATCGTCAGTAATTACCCAAACGATGTGAAGACTTCCGGTCTTCGACCACCGTCTTCATCTTCGACTTATCGTCGAATCGGTTATTCAAAATGGGTATAAACCCGGCCTTTCCGAACAACCCGCGTATATTAAAAACAATTGTTACACAAACTCAACATACGCCTCATTCCAATTCATAATGTTCTTTTATTCACAAAAACACATTTTTAGGGAAAGGTTCCCATTAATTTTATCCAAGATAAATTCTTTCAAATTTATCCTTTAATCTTCCTTTGGATGTCATTTCAAACCAAATTATGGTTTTCCAAACTAGTCGAGATCAGCGAACCACAACGAAGTAATTATTTATTTTATTTCCCAATCCCAACCTATTCATCCCATGAAGCAAAACTGGTAATACTCCATATCTAACACCATGGTGTTATCGGTAAAATTAATTACCATTTCACGTTCAAATCTAATTAAAGATTTAACTATCGCTTTGGAGCAAAACTGGCGATACTCCATTCTCGCTCATTTCTAAATTTGATAATTTAGATTATAGATTTACATTTCAATCTAATTGCAGATTCGTTAAAACTCCTTTTACTAGGTTAAAGAACTAGGTGTTATTTAAAACACAGTTCACGACAAACCCAAATCACATTCTATTTATTATCGGGTTAAAGAACTAGTGTTATTTAAAACACCGTTCATGATAAACCCATTTCAAATCCAATCAAATATATTAGAAATCCTGATTATTTAAAACCCCTTTTTAAATCTAATTTATTTATTTAAAAACAAATCGGGTTTTAAATTTAGTTCAAAATTAGTTCATTTCGATAAAAATCCATTTTTATCTTTTCAAATATGGAGTTTTTCATCCCCATTTTTCCCAAATCATTACATATGATTTTACACAAATTATTGATATTTTTAATAATTTTATCAAGGCCCGTACAGTCGATTTTCAACAATGGCCATCGAACTGCACTTACAGCGACCTTTTTTCGAATTTGATTTGGACGTATCTCCAAATCCAACCGTTAGATTTTGAATTTCAAATATTCGTTAGAAAGCTCTTTTCGATACGAACCCAATGGTTCCGGTTTTAGGAGAATCCGACGGTCGGATCTCCCGTAGTGCCCGTTTGAAATAAATGGTCGAAATTCACGAACTGCCGTGGCGCGGCGTGTTCTATTCAGGCCATTATATTATATATATATAATATATATAATATATATATCGTCGATTTCTATTTAAAACGAATTACATAAAAAGTTTTGAATTCGTTTCAAAAACAATTTCAACTTCCATTTCATTTCAAAGCAAAATTGAATTCTTCTTTATAAATTCGTTTTAAAATTCATTTATATTCAATTCAAATTTCAATTCAATTTGAATTCAATTCAAAGTGGTTTTCTATTCGATTCAATTCAAATTGGTTTTCTATTCGATTCAATTCAAATTGGTTTTCTATTCGATTCAATTCAAATTGGTTTTCTATTCGATTCAATTCAAATTGGTTTTCTATTCGATTCAATTCAAATTGGTTTTCTATTCGATTCAATTCAAATTGGTTTTATATTCGATTCAAATTCGTTATATATTCAATTGAAATCAAATTCGTTTTCTATTCAAATCAAATTCGAATTCGTTTTCTATTCAATTCATTTTGAAATCGTTATATATTCAATTCATTTCGAAATCGTTATATATTCAATTCATTTCGAAATCGTTATATATTCAATTCATTTTGAAATCGTTATATATTCAATTCATTTCGAAATCGTTATATATTCAATTCATTTCGAAATCGTTATATATTCAATTCATTTCGAAATCGTTATATATTCAATTCATTTCGAAATCGTTATATATTCAATTCATTTCGAAATCGATATAAATATCGTTCACGTCAAAATGGCGTTAATCTAATCAACACGGCTTCATATATTCCTTCATTCTATTCAACAAATGAATATTTATCTTTGTCAACACACGCCTAATCTCAACGAATGAGTACTGTCCACGTGTGACTATTTTTGTTAAATTATTTCGTTCAACACGTGGCTAATCTCAACGGATGAGTACTGTCAACACATGAACCTTTATATTATAATATTCTTTATTTTCTAAATTGGAATAAGGCACAATCAATCACCATATAATATTAATTATATGGATTTTCATACATCACACGTATACAATAGCATTGAAAAATAATCAACCATCAACCAAAGTGCACTACACTGTATAAGCATCAAATATAGATATCTAATGCTTATAACAGCATGTCAATCAATCAATCGACATATTTAATCAATCGGGATGAGTGAACTTCAAATTTCATCCTAACACCCGTGTGGGGTTTCCAATCAACAAACACAGATTTTATTTGTGCAGTTGGGCGATGTGTAAAATTTATCGTCCCAATCAATGTCATTCAGATAGGTGTACATAAACAAACCGTCCGGTTTGTAAATGAATATTTATTTATTCACTTCACGTTAAAAATTATATTTTTAACGATAAAACATTTTATTTTAACACATGAATTTCTATTCAGTTCATTTATTCAATAAAATTGATATTTTTATTTTTCTAACATATTTTAGAAAATTTCGGCGGCATAACGGCACGATACTAGAAACGGGACGAGGCCTAGCCTTATCCCCGGTCTAGTGAAGGCCCACGCCATTCACACATCAATCAAATCCATTCATTTCACCAAACAACTCAAATTTCAATCAAATACTCTAACTAATTTTTGCAATCAAAACAAACAAGTCCATGGTCTGTGGACAATTGTGTCGGGTGCTACTAAACACCGTCTGCATCCTAGTATAGATATATAACTAGGAAAGGAATTGAAGAGTGAGAAATTCTCACCGATAGCTATCCAATCGTCTTGACTCTTCTTTTGATAGAAATCTTCACTGTTATCGCATTTTGTTATCTTCGTTGCCCGTATTCTCTACATATGTAAAAATCGAATTTTTACTTCGCTATTCAATATATAAAAATCGAATTTTTACTTTGCTATTCAATATATAAAAATCGAATTTTTACTTCGCTATTCAATATATAAAAATCGAATTTTTACTTTGCTATTCAATATATAAAAATCGAATTTTTACTTTGCTATTCAATATATAAAAATCGAATATTTACTTCGCTATTCAATATATAAAAATCGAATTTTTACTTCGCTATTCAATATATAAAAATCGAATTTTTACTATGCTATTCAATATATAAAAATCGAATTTTTATTATGCTATTCAATATATAAAAATCTAATTTTTATTATGCTATTCAATATATAAAAATCTCGCCTTTTCAAACTTCAAAAATCTAATCTCTTCTATTTAAAAATCAAATCTTTTCTAATTTAAAAATCAAATCCTTTCTAATTTAAAAATCAAATCTTTTCTAATTTAAAAATCAAATCTTTTCTAATTTAAAAATCAAATCTTTTCTATACTTTCTAAACAAAAACTGATTTTAATAGATGTTAATTATCATAAAACTAATTTAAATAAGCATTAGTTTAATTAAATCAAAATAAATAACAAAGAAGACTTATAGTTTGAAATCGGTAAGGATAGAAAAACATAAAAACTTACAGCTAGATTTTTAGAAGGGGGGAAGGGGCTGTTGTAGGTGCCGGAGTTGGGGTTCAGCGGGCGGCGGGTGCTCCTTTCCGATGGTTGGAGGCGCGGCCTTGGGCTAGGGTTCGCTGGAGCTCGATTTGGGGGTGCTGGCGGTTCACAAGGCCGAGGTGGAGGGTGCTGCGTCGTTCAGAGGGGAGGCGGTGCTTGCCGGTGGCGTGGTGGCCAGCGCCGGTCGCGGGGTGGGCAGAACGGAGGCGACGTTCGATGGTGGTGGATTTCCGGTGAGAGAAGGAAGTAGAGTGTCGGAGGGGTAGGGGGAAGGTCCGCCTGAGGTGGCGATGGCCGAGGCTGGGGCGCGGCGACGCCTAGGGCTGGACGGAGGAGGAAATGGGGCGGCGTCGGGGTTGATTTGGGGCAAAATGGGGTAGCGGGTTTTTATTCACTTTATCGTGTTTGGCCGTGAAGATAAGGGGGAGGGAGGGGTGTATGTGTAAAGGGGGAGGGAGAATTTTTCCTTTTTTTATTTTTTTATTTATTTATATATTTAACCCCAAAAAGCACCTTTTATTTTCGAAATCGGAATCAAACCCACCGACTGTCGCCTCTAGCGTAATACCCCCATTCCGGACTCAATGGGATACGTATCGTAGGTTGATTCGATCGTTTGAATCGGTTTCCGTTAAAATCAACATATAACTCTATATATAGTATTTGAACTCGCATTTCAATTTATCGGGGTCACATGCTAACTCGAAAAATTCCATAAAAATATTTTCTAGTTTCGTATTGACGATACGATCCTAACAAAACTAGTTTCATCGAATGCTGAGACCGTTTGAAAAATGGCCATTTTCCAGTCGATTAAAATCAACTAAAACTGGTCAAACGCGTTTTCCTTCGCCACGCTCACATATTGATTCGAAAAATTATGAAATTTGGAATCTAGCAATAATTTGACATCACGGATCCAACAAAAGTGGTTTCGTCGAAATCCGAGGTCGTTTGAAAAATTCCCATTTTTAAGGGCCTGAATTCCATAGCGACTATTCAGAATTTTCAACTGGACATATCTTTTGATTCCCGCTATGAAATTTTGATTTTTCGGATTCGTTGGAAAGATATTCTCAATTAGATCCAATTATTTTTGGTTTCACTAAAATCCGGATTGTTTTGCACCCGGTACATTCAATTGAAGTTTGAAATCGAATTATCGAACTACCGCGCCATTTTCAATTCCTTTTATAATTATATATAATTATATATATTCTAACGATGACGCGTATAATATATATGTTCTAAATATATTAAAAATAAATTTCTTGTCGATATTATTTAAAATAATCAATTTAAATATTCAAAATTCGCTAAAATTGCCAAAACAAAAATTTTAAACTGGCTCAGATTTTTCGGGTTATTACAATCTCCCCCACTTAAAACTTTTCGTCCCCGAAAAGGAACAAAGTCGAAAGTAGTTTGATTAATAAATTCTACGTTCGATTTGGCTTCCATTCTTCAACTTTCCAGTTTCTGAGAATTTTCAAATTTTCAAAAATTTGGCTAACACCCTAAATTTTCGAAAAATTTCGCCATAACCTCCCCTGCACCGGGAGCCGCGGGAAAATCACGAAATTGCCATATAGGCCTTCTGATCTCAAAAAGAAAAAGAAAAAGCCAAGTGGCTAGCCAATAGGCTCATAAAATCATCATCACCCAAACAAAACAGTAAATTATGTAGTAAACATGTACCTATTTGTCGGGCAAACAAATTTTATTCTCTGGCTCTAGCCTCCTTGCTATGACCTGTTCAAAAGATATATGTATATGCAAACAAATGCGACCAATTTTCAATACAGTTCAATATTTGATTCAATTAGGCATAATGGTTCAAAATTAGCAAACAAATAAACAAACAACACAATCATCAATCAATTAGTGAATTAACGTTTCAAATTCATAATTTTGATATATATATAGAAAATCATGTTTTTGGTGCCAATTCACAACAATGTGTTCCAACTATATTAGTTTTGGTTCTCACACCAGTCTAATGGAAATATATAGAAAATCACACCTTCGAAACTCGAACACACACTACTGATGCTATATAGTCATCAGTAGAATCATCTCCGGGCGACTAGAGTGTGACTCTATATCTATCTAATATATTAAAACTTCGAATATACGTTCATGACGCGTATATGCAAAACCTTTATATATTGGATTGTCCATATACACAATAAATAAGTATTCAAATACGTATAAAATGGTTTAAATTTTCAAAACAAAAATTGTTTTCATTTGAAAAATATACTCTTCACACTCGTTCTAGGATACTATTGATCCTATCTCTAACGAGTCATTCTAATTGGATATTACTAATCCAATGTCTGATGAATTCTTTCGTATGGTTCTAATGTGTCTTGTTCTCGAGCTCTGTAAACCAAAGCTCTGATACCAAACTGACAGGACCCGAACTTCCCCGTGAAGGAAAGCGCGGATAGCGTTGAGTACAACACACAATAGAATGCAGACGGAAGAACATTTCATTGCTATTACAACAATTCCATCAGATACAAGAATAAACAGAGTATAAATGAATAAATTACATTCGATAAATATCAGAGATTACAATAAATTACATAGCAGCGGAAAAATAATACAAAGCACAACTGAAGGTGATATACGGATACAGAGCTTTCCGGATATCATTCCAGGTGTAAACCAGGATCCTGTGAATATAAATCTGCAAAACCAAAACTACTAGCTGCCCATGCGGAAAATAGGGGCACCCAGAGTTAAGGTTAAAACAATAAACTCCAGGTCAGTCATGTGACTGGTGTGAGAACTAAAACAGTTATTTAATTCAATTTTAAAAGAGAGTAATTCAAGGGACCATGCCGTATAACACGGAACGGGTTTCCTCCCAAGAATACCAGTCATAGGATAAACAACACAATGCTTTTTCGAAAAAATGAAGCTATTATAAGAACGAGGTCCCATCACACAATGCAACGCAAGCCGGAGGATAGGGTTTTCCCTTATAATAGCCAAACATGCTTGGTACGTTTAAAACAAATCATTTGATACTATAATAAGTGTATAGTGTCAAAACAATTTCAATCATAAATATAAATCATAGACGGCATAGCATCCCATGCTACTATGTCGCCATACTAGGCTCTACAATTAAAATCGCAATACACGTATTGGAAATTGGATTTCCGTCATGAGTCGAGGCAAGGGGCAAGCTCCACTCCGCGTTCGAGACACTCTAGCGAATGTCTCAGGGCTACGCACTCTGGGCAACCCCTGGATGCTTCAGGGCCGGTCCTCACTTACGTTAGAGGATTAGTTATGCCTGAACACACGTTTCCCGGTCCTTACAGACCTATAATTGAGGCTCCTCGCATTCCAACAACCACAAAGGTGAAAAGTATATAAACGTCAGGGCTGGTAAGTCACTGACACCACCAAAGCTAGAAAGAAACGTCGTGCTCTCCTTGCAGTCCGTATCCCGTTTTTGACTCATACCGAGGTGTGAGGCTCGCGAATTCACGTTATACACAAAGCTGCCACGTAGGATGTGCTTTGATCATCAACCACAAGACTTTGCTTTTCAACAGAAGCCTTGATCATTGCATCTTAGCGTGCCACACAGGCAATTCATGCCATGCGACTGATGTCCATCGACATACAACCTCCGAGCTCGTACGTCTCAGAGAAGGGCGTTAAGCAAAAGAATAAATTCTCCGCCGCCAAACAGATGTATATTTAATAGAAATCAATCCACATAGAATAAAATCCAATGTCAGACACACAATCCATTTACAAGTCCGTTCTGGGTCTGAACGAAACCGGAGGCACTTTCCTCGCATACCCATCCATCTCCAAGTACGTCTGGACGACCACCAACTATTTCCATCCTCTTGGGTGTACAGCCCAATCAGGATCGTCAGTAATTGCCCAAACGATGTGAAGACTTCCGGTCTTCGACCACCGTCTTCATCTTCGACTTATCGTCGAATCGGTTATTCAGAATGGGTATAAACCCGGCCTTTCCGAACAACCCGCGTATATTAAAAACAAATGTTACACAAACTCAACATACGCCTCATTCCAATTCATAATGTTCTTTTAATCACAAAAACACATTTTTAGGGAAAGGTTCCCATTAATTTTATCCAAGATAAATTCTTTCAAATTTATCCTTTAATCTTCCTTTGGATGTCATTTCAAACCAAATTATGGTTTTCCAAACTAGTCGAGATTAGCGAACCACAATGAAGTAATTATTTATTTTATTTCCCAATCCCAACCTATTCATCCCATGAAGCAAAACTGGTAATACTCCATATCTAACACCATGGTGTTATCGGTAAAATTAATTACCATTTCACGTTCAAATCTAATTAAAGATTTAACTATCGCTTTGGAGCAAAACTGGCGATACTCCATTCTCGCTCATTTCTAAATTTGATAATTTAGATTATAGATTTACATTTCAATCTAATTGCAGATTCGTTAAAACTCCTTTTACTGGGTTAAAGAACTAGGTGTTATTTAAAACACAGTTTACGACAAACCCAAATCACATTCTATTTATTATCGGGTTAAATAACTAGTGTTATTTAAAACACCGTTCACGATAAACCCATTTCAAATCCAATCAAATATATTAGAAATCCCGATTATTTAAAACCCCTTTTTAAATCTAATTTATTTATTTAAAAACAAATCGGGTTTTAAATTTAGTTCAAAATTAGTTCATTACGATAAAAATCCATTTTTATCTTTTCAAATATGGAGTTTTTCATCCCCATTTTTTCCAAATCATTACATATGATTTTACACAAATTATTGATATTTTTAATAATTTTATCAAGGCCCGTACAGTCGATTTCCAACAATGGACATCGGACTGCACTTACAGCGACCTTTTTTCGAATTTGATTTGGACGTATCTCCAAATCCAACCGTTAGATTTTAAATTTCAAATATTCGTTAGAAAGCTCTTTTCGATACGAACCCAACGGTTCCGGTTTTAGGAGAATTCGACGGTCGGATCTCCCGTAATGCCCGTTTGAAATAAATGGTCGAAATTCACGAACTGCCGTGGCGCGGCGCGTTCTATTCAGGCCATTATATTATATATATATATATATATAATATATATATCATCGATTTCTATTTAAAACGAATTATATAAATAGTTTTGAATTCGTTTCAAAAACAATTTCAACTTCCATTTCATTTCAAAGCAAAATTGAATTCTTCTTTATAAATTCGTTTTAAAATTCATTTATATTCAATTCAAATTTCAATTCAATTTGAATTCAGTTAAAAGTGGTTTTCTATTCGATTCAATTCGAATTGGTTTTCTATTCGATTCAATTCAAATTGGTTTTCTATTCGATTCAATTCAAATTGGTTTTCTATTCGATTCAATTCAAATTGGTTTTCTATTCGATTCAAATTCGTTATATATTCAATTGAAATCAAATTCGTTTTCCATTCAAATCAAATTCGAATTCGTTTTCTATTCAATTCATTTCGAAATCGTTATATATTCAATTCATTTCGAAATCGTTATATATTCAATTCATTTCGAAATCGTTATATATTCAATTCATTTCGAAATCGTTATATATTCAATTCATTTCTAAATCGTTATATATTCAATTCATTTCGAAATCGTTAAAATCGATATAAATATCGTTCACGTCAAAATGGCGTTAATCTAATCAACACGGCTTCATATATTCCTTCATTCTATTCAACAAATGAATATTTATCTTTGTCAACACACGCCTAATCTCAACGAATGAGTACTGTCCACGTGTGACTATTTTTGTTAAATTATTTCGTTCAACACATGACTAATCTCAACGGATGAGTACTGTCAACACATGAACCTTTATATTATAATATTCTTTATTTTCTAAATTGGAATGAGGCCCAATCAATCACCATATAATATTAATTATATGGATTTTCATACATCACACGTATACAATAGCATTGAAAAATAATCAACCATCAACCAAAGTGCACTACACTGTATAAGCATCAAATATAGATATCTAATGCTTATAACAGCATGTCAATCAATCGATCGACATATTTAATCAATCAGGATGAGTGAACTTCAAATTTCATCCTAACACCCGTGTGGGGTTTCAAATCAACAAACACAGATTTTATTTGTGCAGTTGGGCGATGTGTAAAATTTATCGTCCCAATCAATGTCATTCAGATAGGTGTACATAAACAAACCGTCCGGTTTGTAAATGAATATTTATTTATTCACTTCACGTTAAAAATTATATTTTTAACGATAAAACATTTTATTTTAACACATGAATTTCTATTCAGTTCATTTATTCAATAAAATTGATATTTTTATTTTTCTAACATATTTTAGAAAATTTCGGCGGCATAACGGCACGATACTCGAAATGGGACGAGGCCTAGCCTTATCCCCGGTCTAGTGAAGGCCCACGCCATTCACACATCAATCAAATCCATTCATTTCACCAAACAACTCAAATTTCAATCAAATACTCTAACTAATTTTTGCAATCAAAACAAACAAGTCCATGGTCTGTGGACAATTGTGTCGGGTGCTACTAAACACCGTCTGCATCCTAGTATAGATATATAACTAGGAAAGGAATTGAAGAGTGAGAAATTCTCACCGATAGCTATCCAATCATCTTGACTCTTCTTTTGATAGAAATCTTCACCGTTATCGCATTTTGTTATCTTCGTTGCCCGTATTCTCTACATATGTAAAAATCGAATTTTTACTTCGCTATTCAATATATAAAAATCGAATTTTTACTTTGCTATTCAATATATAAAAATCGAATTTTTACTTCGCTATTCAATATATAAAAATCGAATTTTTACTTCGCTATTCAATATATAAAAATCGAATTTTTACTTTGCTATTCAATATATAAAAATCGAATATTTACTTCGCTATTCAATATATAAAAATCGAATTTTTACTTCGCTATTCAATATATAAAAATCGAATTCTTACTATGCTATTCAATATATAAAAATCGAATTTTTATTATGCTATTCAATATATAAAAATCTAATTTTTATTATGCTATTCAATATATAAAAATCTCGCCTTTTCAAACTTCAAAAATCTAATCTCTTCTATTTAAAAATCAAATCTTTTCTAATTTTAAAATCAAATCCTTTCTAATTTAAAAATCAAATCTTTTCTAATTTAAAAATCAAATCTTTTCTAATTTAAAAATCAAATCTTTTCTATACTTTCTAAACAAAAACTGATTTTAAAAGATGTTAATTATCATAAAACTGATTTAAATAAGCATTAGTTTAATTAAATCAAAATAAATAACAAAGAAGACTTATAGTTTGAAATCGGTAAGGATAGAAAAACATAAAAACTTACAGCTAGATTTTTAGAAGGGGGGAAGGGGCTGTTGTAGGTGCCGGAGTTGGGGTTCAGCGGGCGGCGGGTGCTCCTTTCCGATGGTTGGAGGCGCGGCCTTGGGCTAGGGTTCGCTGGAGCTCGATTTGGGGGTGCTGGCGGTTCACAAGGCCGAGGTGGAGGGTGCTGCGTCGTTCAGAGGGGAGGGGGTGCTTGCCGGTGGTGTAGCGGCCAGCGCCGGTCGCGGGGTGGGCAGAACGGAGGCGACGTTCGATGGCGGTGGATTTCCGGCGAGAGAAGGAAGTAGAGCGTCGGAGGGGTAGGGGGAAGGTCCGCCTGAGGTTGCGATGGCCGAGGCTGGGGCGCGGCGACGCCTAGGGCTGGACGGAGGCGGAAATGGGGCGGCGTCGGGGTTGATTTGGGGCAAAATGGGTTAGCGGGTTTTTATTCACTTTATCGTGTTTGACCGTGAAGATAAGGGGGAGGGAGGGGTGTATGTGTAAAGGGGGAGGGAGAATTTTTCCTTTTTTTTATATTTATTTATTTATATATTTAACCCCAAAAAGCACCTTTTATTTTTGAACTCGGAATCAAACCCACCGACTGTCGCCCCTAGCGTAATACCCCCATTCCGGACTCATTGGGATATGTATCGTAGGTTGATTCGATCGTTTGAATCAGTTTCCGTTAAAATCAACATATAACTCTATATATTGAATTTGAACGCGCATTTCAATTTACCGGGGTCACATGCTAACTCAAAAAATTCCATAAAAATATTTTCTAGCTTCGTATTGACGATACGGTCCTAACAAAACTAGTTTCATCGAATTCTGAGGCCGTTTGAAAAATGGCCATTTTCCAGTCGATTAAAATCAACTGAAACTGGTCAAACGCGTTTTCCTTCGCCACGCTCACATATTGATTCGAAAAATTATGAAATTTGGAATCTAGCAATAATTTGACATCACGGATCCAACAAAAGTGGTTTCGTCGAAATCCGAGGTCGTTTGCAAAATTCCCATTTTTAAGGGCCTGAATTCCATAGCGACTAATCTGAATTTTCAACTGGACATATCTTTTGATTCCCGCTATGAAATTTTGATTTTTCGGATTCGTTGGAAAGATATTCTCAATTAGATCCTATTATTTTTGGTTTCACTAAAATCCGGATTGTTTTGCACCCGGTACATTCAATTGAAGTTTGAAATCGAATTATCGAACTACCGCGCCATTTTCAATTCCTTTTATAATTATATATAATTATATATATTCTAACGACGACGCGTATAATATATACGTTCTAAATATATTCAAAATAAATTTCTTGTCGATATTATTTAAAATAATCTATTTTAAATATTCAAAATTCGCTAAAATTGCCAAAACAAAAATTTTAAACTGGCTCAGATTTTCCGGGTTATTACACCCATGTCCCACCTTACATGATTATTTGGATAATTATTTCTTAATTTATTAAGGCCATAACCTCATAAAGACCTCTCACATTAGACTGGCATTTATGGCAGCTGGATTTGCCGGACGGGTCCGGGCAGTCTTACGCCATAAAAGAGTCTAACCTCGTGTCTTTACAACTGTTATGCTTTAGTTTGGGCCTAGGACCTCTCACATTGGGCCGACATTTGTGACTACTGGATTTGCCGGGCGGGTCCGGGCAGGTTTACGTCACAAACGGGTCCAACCTCGTGTCCTAAGCATTGATTATTATTAATAATCCACTTTCCCCAATTTTAATAATTCCCTACTTGAATTATTAATTAATTCCAAATTTAACAATGTCCATAATTGACTCAATTATGGACATCCATTTAAGGCATGCAAAATCATATCAATTGCACCCCAATTTATTAATTTCCTAATATTACCCCTACCCCACGTTTGAACGTTTATTCGCAAATTGTATGCTAGACCCGATTAGTCTAACTCATAGCATAAAAGAAAATATTCACAACAACAACATATATATGTGACTAAATAAATCATAACAAGGGGTAAAACTTGCATACATTACAACTTGCATAAGGTTGTACATGTCATGGATCTAAGGGTGTCAACTTATTCATAATTCACACAATATGATTTTGATCAAATTTCATAAACTTGTATAGGACATGTGTGAATCAACATCATTAACAATATGGTTTTATATGGGTACACCTAACTCAATAGGCAAATTCCCAAAAATCAAAATTCATTTAATCATAGATTCATGTATATGGGTACACCTAACTTAATAGACAAATTCCCATATTCAAGATCCAATTAATTTGTAGATTCATGTATATGGGTACACCTGACTCAATAGGCAGATTCCCATAATCAAGATCTATTATAAAAAAAACATAAACTTTAAACATGATCCAATTCGCATAAATACTAACATCATGATTTTACAACTTGTATGATTCAACACAACTTAACATGACATCATTATCATATAACATAAGTATTTCAACATATGTGATAATATGAGATCTACAACATATATAAGATTTACAACATAGCATATCATAATTTGCAACATAGCATGATATGATTTACAACATAGCATAGCATGATTTACAACATGGCATAACATGATTTATAACATAACATAGCATGATTAATCACATATGACATAGCATAGGATTATTTACAACATAATCACTACAACATAACAACATATATATGATAACATAATAGCATAACAAGAGATCCACAACATAATTTACAAATACATAACAATTCATATCACTTTCTTGTGATCCATTCATAACTTAATCAAATTATTTTATAATAATATTGTGAGATTCATCATACTCACAATTTTAAAGAAGAGAAATAGAAAGAGAGAGAGCTTTTGATTTGATTTGAGTAGATTTAGTTTGTAGATTAGGCCTTCTTCTTCTTTAGTTTGTGACGGCTATGCTGAACTCCATGGCAACGGCATGTTGGTAGCGCTCCAATTTTTCAAGTGATTTAGGGTTAGAGTCTACCCACTTATTTATAGATGTTAGGATTCATTTAGGCCACTAGATTTAACCTAGAAATAACCGCAGCCATTCAGACCAGATGGGGTTTATCTTATTGTCTCAGCAATGAGTCAGAAGTGACTCAGCAAACACTCAGCATATTAATAACTTCTATTCATGTTTACATTAACTGCCCATATATACATGTTGGCTAGCTTTTTGACCAAGCCACCCAGGATCATTCATAAGAAGAAAGCATGAAACCACGTTCTCTAAGAACATGAAGGAATGGATCGCATCATCGGCTCGCCCGATGTCGGTTCGCCCACTATCGACTCGCCAACCATCGGATCGCCCCCATTCCATCAGCGGAACGAAACCTCTATGCGGCTCGATCCGAACCTATATTGTTGCCCAGATTAGACCGATCCGATCCCCTGATGCATGGCGAACCCTCTGACCCGTTCAAGCGTGAGCTAGTCTTCAGCGATCCGAGACGCACGGATCTAGCAACACGTGTTCCTAACCGTCATTCTGACCGATTCTCCCCATCTACACGATCCGATTTTCAAGGGGATCGCGACACCTGTCCACAACAGCAAATTTGACCATTTCTTCAACGGAGGCGATGCGATCCGATGTTCTCGGGATTCGTGCCACGTGTTACCACGACCCGCCTGACAAAATCAGCTATAAATAGCCCGGAGCTTGGCATTTTTTGGGATCTTTTGGCAATATTGAGTACTGAATCCGCCATTATTGTCAGACTACTAGAGTATTGAGAGAAATCCTTGATTGTATTAGCTTGCAAAGTATAATCAATAATATATAAAGTGGACGTAGGCTCGTTAACGCCGAACCACTATAAATTCTGTGTGTTATTTCCTTTTTCCTCATTCTTCAGTTGAAACTCTATAAGCTTCAGAACAATTTGGGTGTTAGGTCCAAATTTTGATCTAACATTTTGGTGCTTTCACTGAGAGGACAATTCTAAAGTTTCACTATTCAGTTCTTTGAAGATTCCAGCGATTCAGATATCATGGCTGGAAAAAGATCTAAGGAAGCACAAGCTTCGCAAACCAATGAAACGATTGAAGAAAGTGTGCACGAGCTAGGCAATGAGGAGACTCTGGATCGCGGAGCGCAGGGGGCGAACCGATCCGATGAAGACACCACGCTCCGAGTCGACGAGAACGAGGCGATCCGGACTGCTGAAGGGGTTGTTACTCGATCCCGAGGCAACGTCTCGAATCCCCCACGCACCGCGACCACGAATCGATCTCAGGGGGGCGTTGCGAGCCGCCATCCTCGAACCACAGCGATTCGAATTGATGATCAGACTACAACTCGACCTGGAAAGGAGCCTATGGCTCGCTCCTACTGTCTTGGCCCCTCCGCTCGACCTGGCTCAAGCTCTTTGCGCATAAGAGAAAGTGATGATGATCAATATGATCCTGCTGCTCCCGTTACTGAGGGGGATCTCTCTCACTTTTCCGAAATGTGGGAGAGGCTGTTTGATGAATTGGCTGCCCAAAGGCAGGAAAGCTCCGTCCTACGAAAAATTTTTGACTGCTATGGATAGAAGACTTGATGAGCTTGCAAGGCAAAGAACGCCGCCGGTTCGTCCACTCACTCCAGGAAATTCTTCTTCGTCCGAGGAATCGCTGAGACCTCCGCGACGACCGTATGAGAGAGCCGAAAACATAGAGCAGCTTCGGTTCGGAACCCTACCATCACAGGAAGAAGAAGCGCTGGGGGCGGGGCCCTCAAACCGTAATGTGAACGATCAAGCCACAACTCCCAGGACTCGAGAAGTGGACAGTCCTGTGCATAACAGACTACCTCAGCCCCGTCGCCGCGCACATGCTCATGGTAAAGGGGGGCAACGGAGCCCTATCCGACCCCAGATTTTGTGACTGCTCCCAGAAGAGAGATCAGAGAACCCCGCCAAACCAGAGGCACTGACCCTGAACCTCCGCTGGCCAGTGCAAATGTTGCAGCAATGATCCATCAGATTCTGGCAGATAGCCGTGGACAACGGAACGAAGATTGGGGGATTGACCGCAGTCACACCCCTTTCACTGACGATATTTTGGATGCGACTTTCCCGAGGCGTTTCAACATGCCACAGATGAACCGATATGCGGGTAGGTCTGATCCTGTCCAGCATCTGATGAGATATTCTTGGTCAATGACAAGCTGCCGCAGCCTATGACGCTGTCAAGTGCAAAGCGTTTCCCATATTCTTGGAGGATGTAGCATTGTTATGGTTTACTCGCTTGCCAGCAAGATCGATTTCTAGCTTCAGGGAGTTGAGTGATAAGTTCGTAGAACAATTCCGTATCTATGCACAAAAAACAAAAAGTGTGATTGACTTGTTCCTTGTCAAGCAGCGACCAGGCGAGAGTTCGAGGGTGTACCTGGATCGTTTCAATTTGGCCGCTACTGAGGTTAAAGATCCCCATGAATCGACCGTTGTCGTAGCACTGATTGACGGAGTAGATAAAGACACTGAATTCGGGAGATACCTGGCAGGCAAGCCGCCCCATACTAGAGAATTATTCTACGAAAAAGCCAACGTACACTTGCGCCGGGAAGAAGTATATGCTAACCGAAAGGCAAAAACGGCCGATAAAGAGGAAATCCAGAGCAATGTCGCCATTAAGCAGACAGGAGACAGCTCGGGGAAAGTCGAAGTTAATGTCGGAAATCGGAATCAGGGTGGTCGTCAGTCAGGGAACAATGATAATAATGGTAATGGCAACAACCGGAAGAGGAACCGAGGGAACGACTCCCACAGAAGGACTCGTCCCAGGGCCTTTGAGAGTTATACGCCACTAAATGATACTCTGGAAAACATCTTCATGGATTCTTACAACGTCCTCCAGAATAAGAGGCTACCTCCTAGGGAGTCGACAGAAAAAGAACGTGAAATGGGGAAGTTTTGTCTCTTTCATCAGATTCATGGCCATTCGACAAATGAATGCCGTCACCTAAGAGATGTGGTCAAGAGGCTTCTTCGAGAAGGAGAATTAGATGAATACAGAGTAACGCCCAGAGACAGGGGGCAAGCAGTACAGGCCCCGAATCAAAACCAGAATCAACTTGCTGCTAGGCCGACTGCCCAGCAAAAGGGAAAGAACATTGTTATCAATACCGTGATCGGAGGACTTTATCTCGCCGGACATAGTTCCAAGGCATTAGATCAATATGTCAATGCAGCCAAACAACACCTCGAGGTAGGGGAGTGTAGAAACCCTGAGTACAATATCCCGGTAAAGCAACAAAAGATGATGACCGACGATGTAGTTTTCCGAGAACGAGAAAGCATTGGAGTCCATGCTCCGACAGAAGATCCATTTGTAATTACAGTACCTATTGGACCAGCCACTGTTCATAAGGTTTTAGTGGACAACGGGAGTTCTGTCAACATTCTTTTCAAAAGGACATTTGATCAGATGAATCTCGAAATAATAGACTTGAAGCCCTGCCAAGGATGGATCCGTGGATTCAACGGAGCATCTACCGCTCCAATGGGTTATGTAGAGTTACCAGTTACACTTGGGGAAGGAGAACGCCAGAGAGTGAGAATCCTTCCCTTTGTGGTTTTGGATGTTGAATCGCCTTACAATGCCTTCTTGGGTCGACCGACCCTCGCAAAGTTTAGAGCCTGTATAGCCCCCTGGTGCTTGTTGTTGAAATTCCCCACAGAAGCTGGCATTGGTATCGTCAGAGGGGATCAGGTTGCTGCGCAAGCATGTTATGTTGCTGAACTAAAGTTACTTCGCAATGGAGGGGATATTGAAACTAAAGGCGCTTCCCCCCCTACGGGGGCGGAGACCTTATAGCAACCAAAGAGGATAGTCGTTGGAGAGTCGCCCAGAGAGATGCCCGAGGATATAGATCCCAGAGAGGATCAAGAACCCAGGGGCGGAATGGCAACTCCCAACGAGACAACTGTGGATGTACCGATTGATGACAGTGACCCAGAGAAGGTCCTTAAGATTGGATCCCAGTTAAATCCGAATCTCACTAAAGAATTGACGGATTTCTTAAAAAACAACTTGGATGTATTTGCTTGGACCCACGCGGACATGTGTGGGATATCCCCATCAATCATGAGCCATTCCTTAAGCATTGACCCTAAACATCCTCCGGTAAAGCAAAAAAGGCGAATGTGGCGAATGTTGGGCCCAGAGAGGTCCGCTGCCTTGAAAGAGGAAGTTGGAAAGCTAAAGAGTAATGGATTTATCAGAGACTCGACCTACCCAGACTGGATTTCGAATCCAGCTCTGGTAAAGAAGGCCAACGGGAAGTGGCGAACGTGTATCGACTTCTCGGATTTGAACAAAGCCTGTCCAAAAGATAGTTTCCCGTTGCCACGGATTGACCAGTTGGTAGACTCGACGGCGGGTCATGAGCTTCTTTCATTTATGGATGCTTATTCAGGATATAACCAGATTCCGATGCATGTTCCAGATCAAGAACACACTAGTTTTATCACGGATCTCGGATTATATTGTTATGTGGTGATGCCCTTTGGCTTGAAGAATGTGGGCGCTACATATCAACGTTTAGTCAACAGAATGTTTTATAACCAGATCGGGAAAACAATGGAAGTATACGTCGACGATATGTTGGTTAAGTCCAAGCAATCTTCTCAACACACTACTGACTTGGCAGAGATGTTCGGCATTCTTCGGAAGTACAGAATGAAACTCAACCCAACCAAATGTTCGTTCGGTGTTGCCTCCGGAAAATTCTTGGGATTCATCGTCAGTTCCCGTGGTATTGAGATTAATCCAGACCAGATCGCGGCAATCAGAGACATTCAGGAACCTAGGCAAATTAGGGATGTGCAAAGCCTTGCCGGAAAAGTGGCCGCACTAAGCAGATTTATCTCCAGGGCTACGGATAAGTGCATCCCATTCTTCGAATTAATAAATTGAGGGAAATGCCACTTCAAATGGACACCCGACGGTGTAGAAGCGTTTCAGAACCTACTCAGGCACCTGGAGAAACCTCCGATATTATCTAAGCCAATGGATCACGAGGACTTATTCATGTATTTGGCAGTGTCATCCCATGCGATCAGCTCAGCGTTGGTAAGAGAAGAGGATAAGGTCCAAAGACCTGTGTATTACGTGAGCAAAAAATTGACAGCAGCAGAGCGTAATTATCCAAGATAGAAAAGTTGGCGTATAGTTTACTGATCGCCTCTAGAAAGCTTCGACATTATTTTCAGGCACATCCCATTACCGTATACACAGATCACCCACTCAAGCAAGTCCTACAGAGACCAGAGGCATCTGGAAGGTTACTCAAATGGAATATTGAGTTAAGTCAATTTGATTTGAACTTTCAGCCCAGACGGTCAATTCGGGGGCAAGTGATAGCTGACTTCATAGTAGAGTTCACTGTCCCTGAGGAAGATATAGCAAACGAAGAAGTTGATCCTTCAAAGTTACTTCTCGATCCCAATGCCTGGGGATTGTATACTGATGGCGCTAAGAATGACGAAAGATCCGGCGCTGGAATAGTGCTTGAAACTCCAGAGAAACGATTGATATCCTATGCCATCCGGATGGAGTTTCATGCCACTAACAACGATTTCGAATATGAAGCTCTGATAGCCGGATTAAGGATCGCAAAGGAATTAGAAGTCACAAAGCTGAACATCTTCTACGACTCCAAGTTAGTTGTGAACCAAGTTACTGGAAAATTCCAAGCTAAAAGTGCAAGATTGATTTTATACTTAAAGAAAGTGAAAGAGTTGCTGAACGATTTTGATCACTACAGCATATCTCATATTCCGCGGTCAGAGAATCAGCAGGCAGATAAGTTGGCGAAGATGGCTAGTTCCGACGACCCTGAAGTGACTGGGCTAGCCCCCGTTGAAGTACTTCGGTCCCCTAGCATAGATCAAATGGAAATTGACCTAATACTAGAGACGGAACCAGAAAGGGAGTCTTGGATGACCCCTCTAAAGAATTTTCTGATGAATGGAACGCTTCCGACCAAGAAAAGTGAGAGGCGTAAGGTAATTCGTAAAGTCGCCCGATACGTTCTGCAAGGCGGAGTTCTTTACAGACAAGGGTTTTCGATGCCCCTCCTTCGGTGTATAGCCCACGATGACATCAAACGTGTGCTGCAAGAGGTCCACGAAGGCGAATGTGGCGACCACATTGGAGGGCAAACTTTAGCAAAAAAGGTGTTGCGGCATGGTTATTTCTGGCCTACCATAAACAAGGATGCAGCAAGATACGCACGACGGTGTGATGCGTGCCAGAGATTTTCAAAGATACCAAGAGCACCTCCTAACCAGTTAAAAACAATGATGAGCCCATGGGCTTTCGCTATGTGGGGAATTGATATCATTGGAAGCCTCCCCATAGCAAGGGGCGGAGCAAAGTTCGCTATTGTGGCCGTGGATTATTTCATTAAGTGGGTCGAGGCTGAACCACTAACTATAATCACTACCAAACGAGTGATCAATTTTATCGTTCGAAACATCATTTGCCGATTTGGGATTCCAAAGATTGTGATAACGGATAACGGAACTCAGTTTGATAGCGCGGAATTCAGAAATTTCTGCCAAAAATACCACATTGAGAATCGATACACCTCTGTGGCGCACCCGCAATCGAGCGGACAAGTCGAAGCGGCGAATAAAGTGATTAAGTCTATTCTGAAAAGAAGACTGAAGCGGGCTAGAGCCATGTGGGCTGATGAATTGCCCTTGGCTCTATGGGCCTACAGGACAACATATAAATCGGCAAGAGGACATACCCCGTTCTCCCTTGCCTTTGGAACGGAAGCAGTCATCCCGGTTGAGATAAAGGTACCTTCTCACCGGGTGACTTATTATGATCCAATGACCAATAATGAATTGCTCCTTGAGTCCCTAGATATGATCGAAGAAAAGAGGGATGAGGCGGACCTGCGCGCCTGGAGATGCAAGCAACAGATCGCTCGATATTACAACAAAAAGGTTCGAGCCCGAACCTGGGAACCCGGAGACTTGGTTCTGAAACGTGTCTTTCCACCCCCAGCTCATATGGGAGCGAAGTGGGAAGGACCGTACTCCATTCTGAGCAAGCTTGATAATGGAACCTTCCAGCTGGCAACCGTAGATGGAAAGGAAACCCCCAGAGTGTGGAATGCCCAACATTTGCGGCCATACTTAGCATAAAAGTTTCAAATCTGTTCCTTTGCTTTGTTGAAAACCGTGTATAAGGCACGACTAGCCTAGAATAGTTTGATTCCTTGAAGCAAAAAATTATAAAGTGGACGTAGGTCATGATTCGACCGAACCACTATAAAAATATTGTGTGTCATTTACCTTTATTGCATCCTTATTTATCTGCCTGTTTATTTTTATGGAAAGCGGCGTGAATAATGCAGGTACCCGAAGTCTGTTGCCAACCGTTCCTCCCGTAGACTGTTCGGAGGAACTCAAAGCCTTGGCAAAAGCTCCAACTGCTTGTCCGACTGATTTCAATCCTCGGAGCTTGGATTAAAATGAAAACCTAGGACGAGTTTGATGAGCGTGCATGATTGCAGACTACTTGATCCGTGACTCTAACTCTCCAGAGAGAGAGAGAGTATAAAAGCGTCTCCGACTGAGCGCTGAGAAAGAGCTCCTTCCCCGCTGAAGGATCGGGGAGCGAATGAATCGCTGAGCTCGAACTCTAACTCTCCAGAGAGAGAGAGAGTATAAAAGCGTCTCCGATTGAGCGCTGAGAAAGAGCTCCTTCCCTGCTGAAGGATCGGGGAGCGAATGAATCGCTGAGCTCGAACTCTAACTCTCCAGAGAGAGAGAGAGTATAAAAGCGTCTCCGATTGAGCGCTGAGAAAGAGCTCCTTCCCCGCTAAAGGATCGGGGAGCGAATGAATCGCTGAGCTCGAACTCTAGCTCTCTAGAGAGAGAGAGAGAGTATAAAAGCGTCTCCGATTGAGCGCTGAGAAAGAACTTCTTCCCTGCTTAAGGATCGGGGACCGACTGAACTACTGAATTCAAACTCTAACCTTGGCAACCGTCAGGAGAGTATAAAGAAGTCTATGATTAAGCACTGGGAAAGGTGCCAGAAATTCGGTACCACAAGAACAGTCATCCCATGAAATCTTCTAAATCCCCCATATTCAGAAATAGGGGGCAACCTGCCGACAATACTAACCAATCCTTAGTAAACCCCAGTCAGGCGCTATGATAACAACTGATTGGTGGCACATATACTCATATACATATACTGAACTTTAATACAGCAACGCAGCACGAAATTTTTTCTTTCTGTTGATTGACTGATTTGTAATTAGATGGCCTATGACTAAACATGGAAAGTTTATTTGAATACAGGTACATAAGGATGCAAAAAGAGATAAACTTTCATTTATATACTGCGAACCAACAAAGTGAAAAACAACCTAGAAAGGAAAGTGAGGGCCAGTCTCACAATTACACTTCCAGGCCAGTGGAAAACCTAAAGACAAAATATCAACAAGCAACAATATCCTATTTACGCTTTGGCCTCTTCTCTTGCCTCTGTCTCTCCAGCTTCGCCTTGTCGGCATCAGACGGATCCCCTTTCTTCCTCTTCCTTTTGTCTATGAGAGGAACATCCGACTCTTCTGAAGATTCCTCTTCCACCTCTTTTATCTTCCTTCTATAAGAAAGGGAAGCCGGGAAGTCATCGGGATTTGTAAAATGAAGCTGTCGGCTGATGGACTTGGGCTGGATTTTCACAATCATCCCAGTTTTGGGATCGAATTCTGCAAGGGGGACTACGTCCAAAGCCTCATCTCCCACCTTCTTCGAAGCCAACTCTTTCTCCTGCCTGGCCTTTCGGCTGGCCAAGGTTTCGTCGTCATCATCGTCGGCCTTTTTGGCGCCGATAATGTCTTCTTCATCATCTACATGGCGCCCATCTATGTCTTTCAAGGCTTCGATGGTCTCAGCATCTTTGGGAACGTCAGTACTACGTGGCGGGATGCTTCTTTCTGCTGTTGTGACCTCAGCCTGCTTTGATATATCAATACCAGCGCCTGGCGAGACAGCCTCCTTCTCCACTTCCTTTTCTTTTTCGGCACCCTTGTCGACGGGCTCGCCACCTGTATCAGGAGGAACACACGTTACTAATTCAATTAGTTGTTCTACCAGACGACGACAATTCACAATTGCTTTGACAAATTGTGGGGAAAAGAGAGATACCTTCAGCAGATGCTCCCTCTTGAGTAGTTGCAGAGGCTCCAATGACCACGGGAGTTAGACCCAAAGGGATTAATGGATCATCGGGATGGTATTTCTCAACCCCGGAGGTCTTGGGCTCCACAGCCAAACTCGAACCCTCGTCAGCTTTGCCTTTACCCTTAGCCAGGGCCCTCTCCTTTTCCATCTCCGCTAGAATCAGACGACGACCCTCTGCTAGGTCCTCAGGCTCATTATCCCTTAAGATGCTCTTCATCAAATCATCCTCATCAATTTCTTCGACCCCCAATCTATGCTTTTCACCCTCAACAATGGCATCCCATAAATTGGCTAAAGTAATGTGGTAATCCGGGATCCACGAGATGTTGCGAGTTTTGAGAACCTGGCCAAGGAAATCGAAAATCATCTCTTCAAACCCTTCGATCTCCTTCTCTCTTTCGAGGAGCTTGTTGTTAGAAGCAGTGGCCAGTTCGATGGCACTTTCAACGTTCTTTTCGGCGAGAGCTGCCCGTCTCTCCGCGTCCGCAACCTGATCATTTAAAATCACCTTTTATGCTTTAGCCAAAGCCAAACTTTCTTTTAAACTCGCTTTTTCTGCCTCCCAAGCAGCCCTCTCAGCTTCAAAATGGCCTTGTGCTGTTTTCAACTCGATGTTGGCCAGTTTGAGATCTTCAACCTCCTTCTTTAAGGCCATTTTCTCTTGGCTATTGGAGTCAAGTTCCGAATGAAAGCGCTGCTTAGCATTCTCTAATTCAATCTTATAATTTTCAGCGTCCCTCCGTGCTAAAGCAAGCTGGGATTGAGCATCTTCCAGGTCCTTCTCCATCGTTGTCCTGGCCCTCTCGTTGTTTTCAAGTTTCGCCTTAGATCTGTGTACTTCTATTTCAAGCGATCGGATGACTTCTGAAAGGTTAACTGCATGTTTTTTCATCATCTCATATTGCCTGGCAACATGGCGGATGTGCCCGACAACTTCGCTATCCCAGTTCTTGAGGACCGGCTCCAAGGCTGGAACAAATGTCATCCGGTCAAAGAATATGTCTGGGAATTGTTCCCGCAGCTTTTCCAGCCTACCTTGAATCTCGGGACCATGCATGTAATCCCGTGACCCGGGGGCAGCCAACTCTAGCTGGCTGGAAGGAATAATGCCACTCCCCTCATTTTCAGACTCTTTGGATGGATCCTTGCCCTTATCTTTAGATTTGTGATGCCTTTTTGACGACCGGCTGTGGGAAGGTGCGCTCTTTGGAGGAGTTAACTCTTTAGGAAGTTTCTTTCCCTCTGCAGGAACTGTCGGATAACTGGAAGGCTTGGTAGAGGTCGATTTTGGTGGAGACCGAGGTTGCGAGGAAGTCGGCCTGTGAGACGGGCCACGAGAGCGTTCAGTACCCGGATGAAGGCTGGGCGTGCCCTCACGAAGAGAACGATAAGAGTAAGATTTCCTGCGGGACATCGTTCCTGCAAAAAAGAGAAAAGCATATTAAAACTTTGAATACTCACGATATAAGAGTGCAGGGTCAGATAGTGTGTGTGATTTGTGCATCCCATACAATCCCCCCTAACAGACACGGGCCTGAAGACAGGCTCATCTGACCAGTTTCTTGTTCTCTAGTTGGAGTGATGGCCTCTTCAGAAGAAGGGAAGAAAGGCCCCCCTTCAAAGTCCTTCTCTGTATATACATCATCGGGTAGAGGAATTTTGTTCAGCTCGTCAAATAACTGCTCTTCTGTCAAATCATCGGGAGCGGCGGTTTCGATTGGAGTAGAAATTGGGATTCCCTTCGACATGTCACCGCGGGCCTCATCCCCTTTGTATATGTTCAGGTCCTTATCGTCTTGGATGACTATCGGTGAGGGACTCTTGCGAAACTTAGTTGTTTCTACCGCTTGCGAAGTTCCCTCTCCCTCCGGTGGGGGCGCATACTTATAAGGTTTGCCGTCAGCGCCAAGTCCAAATCTTCTATTCAGAAGATGATGCTTATGAAGATTTTCATCAGTAATGCATTTTTTGATCCTTAAAAAGTCGGATCTGCTTTGTAGAAGAATGGACAATCGATTGTTGTATAGCGGACCCTCTGTTTTCGGGAAGACGTGATCTGTTTAAAACAAAGAAAAAGGGGGGAGAATGTTAACGCCTAGACTTCTTGAACAAGATATTCGATTAGAAGCTTAAAGTTTACTTGATTTGAGCCATCTTCTTGAGCATCCGGCCTGTTTCTTTATATAAAACCAATAAGACTTAGGATCCCCTATATTGCTATATCCATCGTACAGGACCTTCCTATTCGCCACCGATTCAAAGAAAGAGAAATTTGGAGTTGCCGAAGAATGGTGCTTGAAAAGAAAGAAGAATGTCAAATCTCTGAATTTAAGTTCGGCGTGTAGGATCTCCGCGTATGCAACATATAAGGTGTATAGAGATGCGTAGGCATTAGGATGAAGCTGCATCGGAGCAATACCCAGTCGTCTTAAAGTTTCGATGGCGATCGGAGGAAAAGGAGGAATAGCTCCTACCAAGCACATGGTTCGACTGATTGCCATATAACCTTCCGGAGCTAGGTGGGGTCTATCTTCGCTTCCAGGTTCAAGACATCATCCCAAGGAATCCCGTGTCTCAAGCAGATTCTTTTAAGCTTTATATCGTCGAGCTTAGATGCTAAAGAATCAGAAAATTTATCTATTCCGAGCGCGCCGGGAATCTCGTTGGGAGCTCGCCCATCTATCTCAGACTCTTCGCTAGATGAAGTACTTTCGGACGGATCTGATTCCGTGGCCTCGTACTCAGATCCAGAATCTTCACCTCCTGGATTAATTGGAGGAATCTCGGGGTTGTATTGCTCAGGAACCTCGGATTCCGTTTCTGTTGCGGATCTTGAAGAAGATTGATTATTCGACATTACTGCTAGGACGAGAAAACATGAACAATGAGATTAATACTACCCGTCCCCCGTGTGTGCAAGTGCCGGTGTGTGCTTGTGTGTGCATTAAAAATAAAGCGTGAAAGCTATCAAGATCATCAAAATATTAGTCGTCATATGCAGTCAAATTATGTGGTCATTTAGTCCAGAAAGTCCAACATCAAGGCCCTAGCCTAACTGTTCAGAATTTTATAGTGGCAAGGCATCGTTTTAAGTTTGAAATTTCTTTGGATCGTGAATAATGAGTCAGATCACCATGTAGAGGGATCGCCCTCCTTCAGATCCCAGGGTAGAGGGATCGCCCCCTTCGAATCGCAGGACAAAGGGATCGCCCCTTCACGGATCGTGAAATTAAGTGATCGGGGTCTTTGCCGAATCGTTGCAGCTCCCCACGATACGCTCCTCTGCCGTCACCACGACCCTCCGTCTCGCCACTCGCCTTCATCTTCTTCCTTTCCTCTCCTTGCCCACGATCCGAACCGGCCTTCCCTCTTCTCCTTCCTCCTTCGTCTTCCTCCTCTCCTTCTCATTTCCGAACTCCAATCTCTACGTCCATCAGCCATGGCGCCTCGCTTGTTCCCCCAGAAAATCGCAAAATTCCATCGTTTCTCCCTCAAACCAGTCTAAAAAATTCATAAAACAACAGCGTTTACGAACAAGGGTGCTTTCGGTGGAATTACCTTTTTAAAAATTGGGAAAGTGATCGGATTTTTGAAGGTTTGAAAAACTAGGGTTCGTTCCTCAACAATGCAGGCGAAACGATACGACAGAAAAAAGAAGGAAGAAAGTGAAGAGAGGGGGGTCGGCTTATATAGGCAAAAGGGCGACCATTTGTCTCCCCTTCTTTGTCCTATTCGATCCACGAAAATAAGCGGGCCGCGAACCAAAAGCCCACCACGACTCGAGGAGAAGCCCGTTTCGTTCTGAGGCCCAAATGCACACCAAAGAACGAAACGTATGTCTTGCTAATGAACCGCGACTCGAGCCCGCGATCCGAATTGATAAATTCAGTAATGAAAACTCTGAAAAATCCCAGAAAGAGAATTGTTCATTGTTTCGCGACTCGCTGTGAAAAGACGATTCTATAGCTTCGAAGCATGTTCCATCATCGATAAAACATACTTCGAGGGGGAAAAATGTTGGCTAGCTTTTTGACCAAGCCACCCAGGATCATTCATAAGAAGAAAGCATGAAACCACGTTCTCTAAGAACATGAAGGAATGGATCGCATCATCGGCTCGCCCGATGTCGGTTCGCCCACTATCGACTCGCCCACCATCGGATCGCCCCCATTCCATCAGCGGAACGAAACCTCTATGCGGCTCGATCCAAACCTATATTGTTGCCCAAATTAGACCGATCCGATCCCCTGATGCATGGCGAACCCTCTGACCCGTTCAAGCGTGAGCTAGTCTTCAGCGATCCGAGACGCACGGATCTAGCAACACGTGTCCCTAACAGTCATTCTGACCGATTCTCCCCATCTGCACGACCCGATTTTCAAGGGGATCGCGACACCTGTCCACAACGGCAAATTTGACCATTTCTTCAACGGAGGCGATGCTATCCGATGTTCTCGGGATTCGTGCCACGTGTTACCACGACTCGCCTGACAAAATCAGCTATAAATAGCCCGGAGCTTGGCATTTTTTGGGATCTTTTGGCAATATTGAGTACTGAATCCGCCATTATAGTCAGACTACTAGAGTATTGAGAGAAATCCTTGATTGTATTAGCTTGCAAAGTATAATCAATAATATATAAAGTGGACGTAGGCTCGTTAACGCCGAACCACTATAAATTCTGTGTGTTATTTCCTTTTTCCTCATTCTTCAGTTGAAACTCTATAAGCTTCAGAACAATTTGGGTGTTAGGTCCAAATTTTGATCTAACAACATATAAATATATATATACACACGCACCTATTCATGAATTCAAATTAATCCATAATTAACTTATGACCATTTCTACACATTAATTTTCCAATTAATGTCTTAATTCCATTTTTCGCCTTTTAAGGCAATTCTTATATCTCAAATTTGTTATATGCCTTTTTAAGGCTATTTCGTGCAAATTCTCAATATTAATTCTTTTAATTTGTGAATATTAGTATTAACAGAAATACGAGGTGTTACACTTTCAATCCAATTGGTGAGTTTTTAATTTATGAACTACATGGTTTTCATTTCAGTTTTAATTATAGGAAAACTATGATTTTTATATATAGGAAGATATGATTTTGAAAGGGTGAAAGGATATGAGTTTAGCATAAAGAGATGCGATTTTGGTGATTATAAAAATAAGATTATTATACGAATGAAATGGTTTTAAAGATGAGATTTTTAATTTGAGAATAAAGCTAGGATTTTTATTTTTAAAGAAAGAACAGATTTTTAACGATATAAAGAAGGGATTTTTATATTTAAAAAGATGATATTTTTATATAATGAAAGGCGTGATTTTTATATAACGTAGAAGTTAAAAATATGATTTTTATATTGTAGAGATTATAAAAATACGATCTTTATATTATATAGATTGAAAAGGCGAAATCTTTATATTTGAAAAGGCGAAATCTTTATATTTGAAAAGGCGAAATCTTTATATTTGAAAAGGCGAAATCTTTTATAAAGAATAGCGTGACAAAAATATAATATTTATTCTATGAACATCGGTGTAAAAATAGAATTTTTATCTATATAGTAGCGATGTAAAAATAGAATTTTTATCTATATAGTAGCGATGTAAAAATAGAATTTTTATCTATATAGCAACGGTGTGAAAATAGAATTTCTATACATATAGCGTGATTATAAAAATGTGATTTTTTTATATACATAGCAATAATATAAAAATGTGATTTTTATATATGTAGTGGCTACGGGCAACGAAAGTGACAAAAGGCGAGAACGACGAAGATTTCTACTTAAGAAGAGTCGTGATATTGGATTAGCTTTGGTGAGAACTTCTCACTTTAACTCTCATTTTCTAGTTATATATATATATATATATATATATACTAGGATGCAGACGGTGCTTAGCAGCACCCGACACCCGTCGTCCATAGACCATGGACGGCTTGTATGCTTGTTTGATGTGTTGTGAAATTTGTTTGTGATGTTGATGTGAAATCGATAATATAGATTAATGCGTTGAAATAAATTAATTATCGTTAAAAATATAATTTTTAACGTGAATGTGAATAAATGAATATTTATAAACAAATCGGCCGATTTGTTTATATACACTGATTTGACTGATATTGATTGGGATGATAAATTTTACACATCACCCAACTGCACAAATAAAAATCTGTGTTTGTTGATTTGAAACCCCACACAGGTATTGGGATGATATTTGGCGTACACTAATCCCAATTATTTAATTGTATGTCGATCGATTGGTCGACAGACTGTGTAAGCGTTGATTAATTATATTTGTTGCTTATGCAGTTGTGTGGTGCACCTTGGATGATGGTTGATCATTTATCATTGCTATTATATACATGTGTTGTATGGAATCCATATAATTAACATTATATGGTGATTGATTGGGCCTCATTCCAATCGGGAAAATAATGAATATTTTAAAAGAAAATTCATGTGTTGAATATAAAAATAGTCATGTGTTGACGATATTCATGTGTTGAAACTGTTCATGTGTTGAGTAAAATATTTTAATAATAAAATTTACATCTTTATCATATTTAAAATTAGAACTACTTCACGGTGGAGTCTAATTGAAAATCAAACGATAGATATCAAAATTTTATGAAATATTTTACATAATAAAAATAGCGATGTGTTGACAGTACTCATGTGCTGAGATTAGTCGTGTGTTGAAAGAAATATAGATTCAAGTGTTGAATGGGATAAATATTCATTTGTTGAATAGAATAACGAATTTATTGAAATATATAAAGCCATGTTGATTAGAGTTGCGCCATTTTGACGTGAACGATATTTATATCGATTATATTCGTTTCTATAATGAATATAGGAAAAGTGGTGATTTCAAAATATAACGTTTTGAAAATATTATCATTTATATAGTAATGATATGAAATATTCAATTTTGATTAGAAATTGAATATAGAGTTGAAATGGTTTTGAAAACGAATTTAAAACAATTTATAAATTACGTTTTAAAAGGAAATCGATGAAATATATATAATATATATAATATATATTATATATATATATATAATATATATTATATATATATATAATGGCCTGAATAGAACGCGCCGCGATAGTTCGTGAATTTCGACCATTGACTTCGAATTGACGTTGCGGGAGATCCGACCGTCGGATTCTCCTAAAACCGGAACCGTTGGGTTCGTATCGAAAAGAGCTTTTCAATGAATATTAGAAATTTGAAATCCAACGGTTGGATTTGGAATTATGTCCAAATCAAATTTGAAAAAGGTCGCTGTAAGTGCAGTTCGATGGCCGTTGATGGAAATCGACAATACGGGCATTGATAAAATTATTAAAAATATCTATAATTTGTATAAAATCATAATATGTGAATTGGAAAGAACTGGGATGTAAAATTCCACATTTGAAAGGATAAACATATATTTTTGTCGAAATGAACTAGTTTTGAACTAGAATTAAAATCAATTTATTTTTGAAAAAAATAAATTGAATTTGAAAGTGATTTTAAAAATAATCAATATTCCCAATACGTGAAGTGGAAGTGGATCTGAATCGAAATTGTCTTTGGAATATTTTGATGTTGGATTTCGTGACTATATAGATATTGTTATGGGAATTTGAAAGATATATTTTATATCGTTATTTCCAATACGATATTTGTTGGTTTCAGAATTTGATATTGAATATAAGCCGATATATTTTCTATTCAAAGCCTTGTATTTAATATCAAATGTGATTTGGGTTTGTCGTGAATCGTGTTTTAGATGACATTGGTTCTTTAACCCAGTTAAAGACAGGATGTTGATTTTTGAAAAGATTAAAACTAAGTAGAGTTTTAATGAATCTTTAATTAGATTAAAATGTGAATTGATAATTTAAATTATCAAATCTGAAAGGTGATCGAGAGTGGAGTACCACCAGTTTTGCTCCAAAGCGATAGTTAAATCTTTAATTAGATTTGAATGTGAAATGGTAATTAATTTTACCGATAACACCGTGGTGTTACATATGGAGTATTACCAGTTTTGCTCCATGGGATGAATAGGTTGGGATTGGGAAACAATATAAATAATTACTTCGGTGTGGTTCGCTAATCCCGACTAGTTTGAAATGATATCCAAAGGAAGATTAAAGAATAAATTTAAAAGAATTTATCTTGGATAAAATTAATGGGAACCTTTCCCCTAAGAATGTGATTTTGTGAATAAAAGAATATTCTTGATTGGAATGAGGCGTTGGTTGTGTTTGTGTAACATTTGTTTATTATATACGTGAGTTATTCAGAAAGGTCGGGTTTATACCCATTCTGAATAACTGATTCGACGAGATGTCGAAGATGAAGAAGATGATTGAAGACCGGAAGTCTTCACATCGTTTGGGTGATTACTGATGATCTCGATTGGGTTGTACACCCAAGATGAAGGAAACAGTTGGTGATCGTCCAGACGTACCTGGAGATCGATGGATATGCGAGGAAAGTGCCTCCGGTTTCGTTCAGACCCAGAACGAACTTGTAAATGGATTGTGTGTCTGACACTGGATTTTATTCTATGTTGATTGATCTCTATTAAATATACATCTGTTTGGCGGTGGAGAATTTATTCTCTTGCTTAACGCCCTTCTCTGAGACGTACGAGCTCAGAGGTTGTATATCGATGGACATCAGTCGCATGGAGTGAATTGCCAGTGTCGCACGCGTAAGTGGCAATTGATCAAGGCTTCTGTTGAAAAGCAAAGTATTGTGGTTGATGATCAAAGCACGGCCTGTGTGGCGCAGCTTTGTGTATAGAGTGAATTCGCGAGCCTCACACCTCGGCATGAGTCAAAAACGGGAGACGGACCGCTGGGAGAGCATGATGTTTCTTTATAGCTAGGGTGGTGTCAGTGACCTACCAGCCCTGACATTCATATACTTTTCACCTGTGTGGTTGTTGGAATGCGAGGCGCCTCGGATATAGGTCTGTAAGGATCGGGAAACGTGTGTTCAGGAATAACTAATCCTCAAAAGTAAGAGAGGACCGGCCCAGCCGATTCCAAGGATCATAGTGGGGTCCTGGGACATTTGCTAGAGTGTCTCGAACGCGGAGAGGAGCTTGCCCCTTGCCTCGACTCATGATGGAATCCAATTTCCAATACGTGTGTTTCAGTTTTATTTGTAGAGCCTAGTATGGCGACATAGTGGGATGGGGCGCTTATGCCGTCTATGATTTATATTTATGATTGAAATTGTTTTGACACTATACACCTATAATAGTATCAAATAATGTGTTTTAAACGTATCAAGCATGCTTTGGCTGTTATAAGGTAAAAACCCTATCCTCCGGCTTGCGTTGCATTGTGTGATGGGACCTGGGTCTTATAACAACTTCATTTTTCTTTATTTAGCATTGCGCTGTTTGTACTATGCACTGGTATTCTTGGGAGGAAACCCGTTCCGTGTTATACGGCGTGGTCCCTTGATTTACCAAACTTTAAAACCAATATTAATAACTGTTTTAGTTCTCACACCAGTCACATGACTGACCTGGAGTTTATTGTTTTATCCTAAACTTTGGGTGCCCCTATTTTCGACACGGGCAGCTAGTAGTTTTGGTTTTGCAGATTTATATTCACAGGGTCCTGATTTACAGCTGGAACGATGCTCGGAAAGCTCTGTATCCGTGCATTACTTCTAGTTGTGCTTTTGTATTATTTTCCGCTGCGATATATTTAAATGTAATTTAAATCTCTGATATTTGTTGAATGTAATTTATTCATTTATACTCTGTATATTCTTGTATCTGATGGAATTGTTGTAATAACACTGAAATGTTCTTCTGTTTGCGTTCTGATTCGTCTTGTACTCAATTCTATCCGTGCTTTCCTTACCGGGGAGGTTCGGGTCGTCTCAAATATTCCTGAGCTCAGAAGAGAGGTGATGGATGAATGTCATAAATCCAAGCGTTGTATTCATCCAAGGATGAGCAAGATGTACCATGATCTCAAGTGCACGTTCTGGTGGAAGTCTATGAAAAGAGACATCTCCATCTATGTCAGTAGGTGTTCGACTTGCCAACAAGTCAAAAGTGATCAGCAAAAACCTGCCGGCTTGTTACAACCACTACCAGTTCCAAGTTGGAAATGGGATCAAATTTCCATGGATTTTATTGATGGTTGCCCCCGAACCAGAAAAGGCAATGATAGTATATGGGTGATTGTTGATCGTCTCATGAAAACCGCCCATTTTATTCCTGTTAAATTGACAAGAATAGCACAAAGTTTGGCGAAGATTTATTTCAAAGAAATTGTCCGACTACATGGAGTCCGCAGTAGCATTGTAAGTGATCGTGACCCTATATTCGCTAGTAAATTCTGGGAAGCTTTCCAAGGAGAGTTGGGGACAACGTTAAATCTGAGCACCGCTTATCATCCTCAAACAGATGGCCAAACTGAGAGGGTAAACCGTATAATGGAAGACTTGTTGCGGGCTTGTATTCTTGACTTTGGCGGATCATGGGTAGACCACTTGGATTTGGTCGAGTTCTCTTATAATAACAGTTACCAAGAAAGCTTGGAAATGTCGCCATTCGAAGCATTGCATGGCATGCCTTGCAGATCTCCCGCGTGTTGGGTGGAACCAGGCAATAGACTAGTGTTGGGTCCCGGCATGATTAGAGAAGGTTCGGACAAAGTCGATTTTATTAAGAAGCGGTTGCTAGTAGATCAGAGCCGACAGAAAAGTTATGCAGACTCAAGAAGAAGAGATTTAGATTTTGCTGTTGGCGATTATGTTTACTTGAGAGTTTCTCCGTTGAAAAGAGTTGTCTGCTTTGGGAAGACTGGGAAGTTGGCCCCTAGATTCATTGGTCCATTTCCTATTCTAGAAAGAATCGGAACTCTTGCTTACAGGGTTCAGTTGCCTGAATGGTTGCCAGGGGTACATGATGTATTCCATGTGTCCCAACTTTGGAAGCATGTACAAGATCCAAACTTGATTGTGGAGGAAGCTGCACAACAAGATTTGGATATTACCTCGAACTTAGTAGAAAGAAGGGGGCCGATAAAGATCATTGGCAAAGGAACCCGAGTTCTGAGGAACAAAAGAATTCAACTTATCAAAGTGTAGTGGAGCGGAGATCCCAGAGACTGTACATGGGAGACAGAGGATAACATCAAACAGGCTTATCCCCATTGCAGAGTGGATATCTCTGACTAGCTCTAGTGCAAGGTACATTTACCATATTTACATTTTTCGTTTTGTTTCCTACTTTACTCTAGTTTCCTTTTCGGGGACAAAAAGTTCTTAAGTGGGGGAGATTGTAACAACCCGGAAAATCTAAACCAATTTAAAAAAATTATTTTGTCAATTTTATTGAATTTTAAATAGTTGAAATAATTTATTTTAAATAAAAACATTTGGAAATTTATTTAAATCGAAGTTTGAACGAATATATTTATTTTCATTTCAAAAAGGAGTTAAAAACAGTGCGGTAGTTAGAAAATTTGAATTCAAACTTTGATTGACTATTCAGGATGCAAATTAGATCGGATTTTAGTGAAACCAAAAATATTTAAATCTGTTTAAGATTATCTTTCCAACGAATCCGAAAAATTGAAATTTCATAGCAGGGATCAAAAGTAATGGCCAGTTGGATTTTCTGAAAGGTCGCTATAGTATTTATATATATTTAATATATATATATATAGCCCGTATAAATAACCATTTTTCAAATGACCTCTGTTTTCAACGAAACCACTTTTGTTGGAACCAGAATGTCAAATTATTGCAGGATTCCAATTTTTATAAATTTTGGGATCAATATGTGAGCGTGGCAAAAGAAAATGTGTTTTGACAGTATATGTCAATTTCGATCGACCAGAAAATGGCCATTTTTCAAACGGTCTTCAAATTCAATGAAATTAGTTTTGTTGAGACCGTATCGTCAAAACAAGACCAGATATAATTTTTCTGGAATTTTTAGAAGCAGTTTGTGGCTCCGGTAAATTAAAATGTTCGAGCAAATTAAATAATTAAATGTTTTATTATTTAAATTGAAGAATATTTGACTGAAACAGTCGATTGGGCCTACGAGACCTATCCCATTGTGTCCGGAATGGTGGTATTTGGCTAGGGGCGTCACTTGTTGGGTTTTGATTTAGAGTTAGGAGCGTTATAGAAATTATATTCGAAATAAATAAAATAAAATACTATGGTATACCGTATAAATACACGTATAAGATAAAAACCCCAGACTAAATTATGGCCGCCGCCACCATCAGCTAACGGCCAGAAAACTCCAAAGTTAGATCCGTTCGATCCTCCAAAATACTCATCGATTTGCAAAAATTTCGAGCTCAAATTGAAGAGCTCCTCACGAACTACTAATTCAACGGTCAAGATCTAAAATCGTATTGTATTTTGGCCAATTTGTGGCTCAAAGGGGACGGGTTTGGTGCGGCTTTCTAGACAGAGGGGGGTCCTAGTTGGACGTTCTTCCAGGCAGAGGGGGAGCGTGTGTAGCAGGTTGGAGTGCCGCAGTTGGATCATCGTCTGATCGTCCAGAGGAAGGGCGATTTGAAGCCCTAAGGATTGAGTTTGGGTTTGGGTTTGGTGAGCATTCCTGGAAGAAAAGGAAGAAGAGGACAAACGACCCTTCTCTTTTGAAAAAAAATGCAATTAAGTTTTTTTATCAAGTAAATTAATTAGTTAAATTATCAAATGCATTAACGACCATATCTTTTGCAAACAGAGTCGGAATTGAACGATTCAAAAAGCGTTGGAATCCTTGAATCGAGATCTACCTATCAGAAATGAACGTAGAATTTTTAGAGCCTATTACAATTTTTGGCATCGTCAAATCAAGTGAGATATTTGAATTTGGAAAATAAAATAAATAAATTATATTAGGATGCAAACGGAGTTTAGAAACTCCCGACACCCGTCGTCCACAGACCATGGACGACTTGATTGATTTGTGATATGTGATTGATTGAATTTTGGTGTTTGTTTGTGGATTGAAAAAGGAAAAAGAAATTGTAATTGATTAATATTGAAAAAGAAAAAGAAAAATATTCGTCTGCGTACGAACTAGATTATTTAATCCCTCTTGTCAAAAGCTGCGAGGCTTTAAGGTAGAGCGAGGAGCCGTACATCGGGATGGTGCTGGTTTAATTACCCTGTCGTTATGCTGCCGAATTTTTATTGAAATATTTGTGTGTTATAAATTATTCATGTAATGATATAAAATTATTATAAACAATAAAAGTTCACATTTTTTATGAAAAATAGAAATCTAGAAAAATGAACATATTTTGGAACTAAAAATATGTGAACATTAAAAATCACATTTTTAATGAAAAATAAAAATCTAGAAAAATGAACAGATTTTGAAATAAAAAATATGTGAACGTTAAAAATCACATTTTTAATGAAAAATAGAAATCTAGAAAAATGAACAGATTTTGAAATAAAAAATATGTGGACATCAAAAATCTCATTTTTAATGAAATTGGTAAATGCACATGTTTAATTATAAAAACATGTTTACAATAGAAATTTACACTTTAAATGTAATGATAGAAAATAAGAATATGTTCATGTATAATTTATATAAACATGTTTATGTATAAAGAAAAAAAAATTGATCATATTTCTAATGTTATAAGATAAAATAACAAAAAATTGTTCATGTTATAAAAATAAACATGATTACATTAAGAACTTAATTTTAATGTAATAAGTGAAATGAGAAAGTTGTTCATGTTTTTAAATAAAACATGTTTAATAATAAAAGTTTCATTTTTAATGTAAATATAGAACATATGGGGAATTGCTCATGTTTTTAAAATAGAATATATTAACATTAAAAATACATTTTTAATTTAATGTAGATAATTAGAACATTATACATGTTTTGAAAATAAAAACATATTGTCATTAAAAACTACATTTTCTATAATCTAATGTAAGAGTGAAAAGACTACATCTTTTCTAAAATGAAAGTAAGAGATTACATTTCCTATAATGTAAAAGATAGAAAAGAACGCATTTCCTTTAATGTAATGAATAAAAAAGAATTCAATTTATGTAATGTCAAAAGAATTCATTTTTATACAATGCAAAGGAATTACATTTTTCAATGAAAGCTTTGAAATAAATAAAATGTCTCATGTTTTCAAGAATATATAAAACATGTTTACATTAAAAATCATGTTTTTAATGTAAGAGAAGAATAAAATAAAAGTTACATTTTTAAATGTAAGATAAGGATGAAATAAAAGAAAGCTTCATTTTAATGTAATATATAATTTCATATATTATAGAAGTCAAGGCTGAGTCGGAAATAGTTTGATATTGTCGAACGAATGAATTATATATATATATATATATAAATTAAAATAAAACGAATCACGCTGCTGTAGTTCGTGTTTTGAAATCATAACTTCAAACGATCATGCCGAGAGATCCGGCCGTCGGAATTTCCCAAAACTGGAACCGTTATGTTCGTTTTGAAAAGATCTTTCCAACGATATAAAATTTGTTAAGATCCAATGGTTATAATTGGAGAAATGTGTAAATCAAATTTTGAGGAAAGCATCGCCAGGGCCATGTAATGACCCGAAGCGTCGTTTAATTGAAAATGATTATTTTCAAATAAATAAAAATAGCGATAAATCATTATAAAATATTATAAGCGATATGGATTGAAAAGAAATGATTTTGAATTATATATATTCGAGAATTACTTGAAAAGACCGAGTTAAATCTCATTTCAAATAATTATACGACGATTGGAAGTCGAAGATTTGAAGATGGTGGATGAAGACCGACGATCTTCACATCGAATGGATGTGTGGCTACTGATGCCCATGATTGGAGTAGATACCTTGAAGGGGCTAAAGTGGTAGCCGTCCAGATGTATTGTTCGGATATGCGAGGAATAAGGTGCCTCTGGTTTCGTTCAGACCTAGAACGGACTCGTAAATGGATAGTATGTCTGACGTTGTATTCCTTTATACCGTATTCGTTGATCTCTGTTTAATATATATCTGTTTGGTGTTAACACCCTTCTCTAAGACGTACGAGCTTAGAGGTTATATATTTGCAAAAATCAATGGTATGATATGGATTGACAATGTGGCATGCCAAGATGCATTTGACAAAGGCTTATTGTTGAGAAGCGTAGCCTTGTGGTTGATGATCAAAGCACGGCTTTAAATAGCATAGCTTTGTGTAGCATTAATTCGCGAGCCTCACACCCCGGTATGAACCAGAAACGGGAGTAAGGACTGCAGGGAGGACATACGTTTCTTTCTAGCTAGAAGTGGTGTTTGGGTTTTACACAGCCTGACATTTTATTTATGTGGTTGATGGAATGAGGCGCCTCGGTTATTTGAGTCCCTAGTGGCTCTATTTATGCCCCATAGGGCGGGGAAATGTATTGTTCAGGCATAATTAACCCACTAACATATTTGTGGACCGACCCTGAAGATCCAAGGGCTCACCTGAGTCTGAGTCCTGAGGCACGGGCTAGAGTGTCTTGAATTCAGTAAGGACTATCTTTTGCTTTGGTTCACGATGGGAATCCAACTTCCAATACGACCCATGCAGTTTTGATTGTATTACTAGTATGGCGACATAGTATATAATAGCTATGTCGTCTATGATTGATATTATGATTGAAATGTTTTTAGAACATATACACACTAATAATAATACCAAATTCGTTTTATCGTATCAAGCATTTTTGACCATTATAAGGTAAAATTCTATCCTCCGGTTTGCGTTGCATTGTGTGATGGGACTTGAGTCTTATAATGGTTTCATTTTTCTAAAAAGCATTGCGTTGTTTGACGATTTACTTTATTTGTCCACTGGCAATCCAATGGAGTAAACCCGTTCAGCATTAGCGGCGTGGTCCTTGATTAGCCTTATTATCATTGAATAGGTTAATAAGATTTCTCATACCAGTCCCATGAATGACTCGTAGTTTGTTTCACTTTACAAACTCGGGTTCCCTTTTTTCCACACGAGCAGCCTTGTATACAGGTTTAGCAGATTCATTCTGGACAGCCATGGAGCTGAAAATGGACTTTACCATTTCTATTTTGTTGTTCAGACTTCATTTAGTATATTACGTTTTTACTCTACTGTAGACATTTTATATTAAGATAAAATGTATTATTGCTAAGTATGATTCGACTATGCTGTGTAACTCTGATGATGTATTATTTCCATTGTAATTTGATGGGCATTCACTGCTGTAATTCTCTATTTCTGTTCTGTTGTTATTGTTACGTGTTATATTCCAATGATTATCCTTACTTACGTACACACGGACTTTGGGGTCGTCACAGAAGGGAATGAAATAAGAAGAATTGAATAGATTGGATCAAGAAGTTTACCTTGCTTTCATGATTCAATAATCTTTTTATTGATGTTGATTCTCTCTTCTAGATCTGAATTCATAATTTTCCTAGGCTAGCATCTTAATTTTTCAGAATAAATTTGAGAAGAGAGAGAGTGTGTAATGGTAGAGCTCCGGTGTAGATACCGAATTATGAGATTTAGGGTTAGGTCTAGCGTCTTATTTATAGGATTATGGAGCAACTAGGACCCTCAGATTTGCCCGGAAGCCATATGAATCGTCAAAATATCACAAAATCTGAATCTGCCAAAATCTACCGCAGGTGGGTAGACACCCTTTGAGGGGGTCGACTATGGTGTCGACCCACCCTTGACGGTGTTGACCATGGTGTCGACCGACCTTTGAGGGGGTCGACTCACCTGGGCGGGAAATCTGCCGCCTTCTGAAATTTTGAATTTTGAACCGATTTTTGAATTTCTAGACCGATTTTTGAATTTCTTAACCATATATATATATATATATATATATATATATATATATATATTCTTCCTGCGTGCATACAAACTTCAAACCTTAATAACTTCTTCATATAGTGTCCGATTTACGCAAACCTGGTGTCTGTCTTAACCAGAATTTTAAGACGAACGCAATGGCACAATCTATTTTACTTAATTCTGAATATTTAATTAAGTTATTCTTATTTCATTTTCTTAAAAATGTGGGGTATTACATTTTCCCACCCTTAGGAAATTTCGTCCCTGAAATTTAATAAGGGTAAAATCAATTAACCCCTCGCATAATATACATCCATCATGTGTGCATCCAATTTTTGTAAACATTGTGCACTTGTGCAAGGTAAAGTACAACATAATAATGCATGTATGCCAAAGTTGTATTTCCTATATGTATGCATATTTTTTCAAAAATCCTTTTAAAATATGATGCTCGCGTCCTAATTATACTGTCAGTTCTATATGAATGCAATATTTTGAAAATCAAAAAGCTTTTTCATCCAAATTTTCCCACACTCTTACTGAGTAAGACCATAGTTTATCCAATTATTGCATCCATAATCCTACAAACCAACTTTATTTTTCAAATTTTAGAAAAATCTAATCTTCTATATTCAATTTCTTATTTTATAAAATGGTGGAAAACGGAAAACTTTGCATCTCCCGCTTTTCTTTTCCAACCTTTTTCTTACCATACTAGGATTTTTATGCAATTATTTATAAAGATTCCCTTTCTTCTATCCAAGCACATCCCACATAAGAAAAAAAATTGTTACTGATTTTCTTTTCATCTTATCTTGGAAATTTTTATTCTTATCCATCTTTTCTCATAATTTTCCATTTTCGTTGCTTTACTGAATTTTCTGTTTCCATTTTAGTTGTACTATTTTTCTTTTCTTAGCTTATTTAATCATATGATCTTAGTTTAATTTTGAATAAGCTGCTAGTCTTTCAACTAAAATAGGAGAACAGACACACTACCCAGCTACTACTAAGGGCCAAGAATCTTGGGAATATGTCCCCCTCTGTCAGAAAAGTCCAAACCATGGGATCCACGACAAGTTCACGTGTTACCCAAACTTCCCAATAAGAACAATATAATGGAACGATCCCAACCGAAATGTAGTAACAGTTTTTACCCCTAACCAGAATATTAGTAACAGGGTATAAACACTTACTTGCCCCTTTTCTATCTAGTAGTTGCCTCTAGTCCTAGCTGTGTACCAATAATTATTTCAAGCAACATCCAAGGCTTTCCAATGCTTACGCATTCTACGGGAACTCACTATTATTCCAAGATAATTCTCGCTATTTACTTTATAGCCTCAAAACTTTTCCCGTCTTTCGTAGGCACTAATCCTTACATACCCCATACTTTTTTTAAAGCATGGTTTGGCCCTTTTTCTTCCAAATATTAAAAGTATCAAAACTTTATTTTCCTCATGAAAACTTTCTTTTGCCAAACCATAAAAACATGTCATCTTAAAAATGTAAATCATCAATTTTTTTTCAAATCACAAAACTGAAGTAGATGCAGACAACTATTTTCTCCATTGGGTTTATGACTTGTTCTTAACTATAAGGTCAGTTTAGTCTCTTACTACAAGGTGTCAGCATCTACTCTATTCTTATTTTCTATAACTTGTTTTGTCCACCCAACAAAATTATTTTAAAATAATTTATCAAAAAGGGTTGTATAAGAATAGGGATTTCAAATCTTTCTTTATTAAGAATTCTTGCATGAAATATAACAAGAAAATTAGCAAGCTATGCATCACTACAATACAACGGTGGAAAACCATTGTACTATACATTTTACAACGGTGGGCTAACCGTCGTTTATTAAGAAATTGTAATAGACTAAAAATCTTTTATAACTTTTTTGCACCGTTGCAACACCATTGTAATATGTATATTTTACAACTTTTTTCCACCGTTGTAATAAACTTTGTTACAACAGTCATGCACCGTTGTTATTGACAGTTGCATTTAAAAAAAAAAACATCTTTTGTAGCTGAAATGAACAATACACTAAATATAGTGATACTTCATAAGATAAACAAATATTACAGTTATTTGCAAACTAATTTATTTAAATACTCAAATTTTCAATATTACAAACAATAATTTTTAGAAAACATTTCGTGTATTATTACATGATCATACACCAACTTACGTGCTTGACATCAAACAACAATGACACAGAAAAACACTTTCGAACAAACAGGCCTGGAAACATGACATGAGAGACTCACTTGCAACACCATTAAGTTGAGTTCCTTGACTTGCAACTAAGAGGAGGCAAGCTGTCAATCGAAGCTGATGCATCAAGAAATTCAAAAGATAATTACTTCATTTCAAGTCATCCCAATAGCATAAGAACCACAACTTCAACATAGCAACACTACAGACCAATACACATCAACCACAGAAACACCTGGCCTCAAACAAGCCGACATATCAAGCATAGGAGATAACACAACAACTATAAAGTTACAAGCACTGTAATAAGCTTATGTGCCATACTTGAAAATTTTCTTTAAAGAAACAAGAACTGTAATCTTTACCTTTTGGGGTAGAATTCCACCAAAAGAGATTCCTCGCTTGTCATCAAGTTCGCATATGCTTTGGGTAGTGCGTTTGAGCTATAAATAAAAACAAATAATCAGTACATTTTTTTGTTAAATTATTAATAATCAATAACAGCATAAATGAACTAACTATTAAAACTTCTACATAACACATGATATGGGATGAAAAATATTATGAGCCAGAGATTCAATACTGAGAGAAATGAATACCGCATGAAAATTGTATTTTGAGCTCAATATAATTTTTTTTTGAATCTAGTTTTAGACTGAATTCAAAAAGCTTATTTTTTTCTATCTTCCTAGTATAATTATAGGCGTTTTCGGATAAACCGCATAACAACTTTTAACATTACTATTGATGATCAGTAAACTTACTTACATATGAAGTTATACATAGTTAGTTCAAAGCTGATGATAATTGCTACCTTCTAGGTGGCAAAACATCTATGAGGTGATTGAATGGCCTGAAAGGTTCCCCGCTTGTCATCTCGATTAAATTTACCAGTAAATAGACTATGTTTTCATCTAACCATTGATCCAAATGGATATAAATATAGTCTTATTGAAAGTAACTAGAAAAATAAACCACCCTTATTTCCAATATCATTGAGATCTTTGGAGATCATCAAATTTGCAGTTGTACATCCAACTAAAAATCAAATAAAAGGCTCCCTTTTGCTTAATAAACTGAAATTTCATGGCCTTTTTTCTTAATCACCAACACAGGTATACTTCACTCAATCATCTACTATCAAATAACAAAAGTGAGACGCAATTTAGTGTTCATGTTACTTATCCATTTATCTAAGCTTATTTCTGACGAGCAACAACATAATTTGTCGGAAGGAAAGGCCGGGGACAACACATCAAAAGTGCTAGTTACAATGACAAAACAACATCAAAGATAAAGGATTTAAAATCAAATCATATCAACTGAATACTTCAAGACTTTAAGCGAGAGCCGTATAAAGCTTGATTTAATAGTTTCTGAATCATATACGATTGGGTACTTAAATTAAAGAAACTCAAATATTCCAGTTACGGTAATTACTTACCTATGGAGGTATGAATCAAAACAAAATAGCTTAATTATCACTAGAAACTAAAATATAGCACAGCTATGTTTGTATCAAAATCAGAACATACGAATAGGGATCTATCATTAGATTATTAGAATCTAGAACGCTAAACACAACTTTAGCCTGTTTGCATATTACGGTACTAGTTACATAAAAATTAGATCAAAAACTAAGAATCAGAAGATGTAAAATTTCGGAATCCATCAAAACTGACAAATATGAGAAACCTTTTCTAAAATAAGCAGAAAGCCAACTAACAATCATGAATCACTGGATCGAATTGATCATTCTGATGTGCGAGTGAGGACTGGGAGATGAACGACTGTGCCGATGCCATAGATTTGTTCAGAAGTCGCCGCTCGCCAGTCTAGTGGTCCTCCCTGTCGCCATCGCTTTGAGTTTGGCCTTCCATTTTCCGAGGTTCGAGACTTCGTGAATCATGGCAGCATGCCCTAGCTTCGTGATTATTCCTTTCATAGCCTGCGCACATAAACGATGGTGCCCTGACATTGACGAGGTCCAAAGCAATTGCTTTGGCCGCTTTGCTAAAGGGTCGGCTGTGGGGAAGTTGCTACTAATGGTGTGGGCATAAAAGGGTTGAAAGGGCATGGGCGGAGGTAGAAGGCGGAAGGGGAAATAGAAGGCAAACGACGCAAGATTTTTTGAGGAAGGAGGAATCAGGGATTTTGATTTCGACATACAGAGAACTGGAAAGGTCGGCCGATAGAAGGCACTACAAATACAAGACGCGAACTAAGTAAGAGGCAAATTTTCATTTTTACCACCCTTAAGTTTCATTGTTTTGCATTTAACATGACCGTTAGTTTTCCACCGGTTACGATTAAAATTTCACCAAAACATAGAGAATTAAAATTTATAATTTAGAATTAATAAGTAAAATTTTATATTAAATATAAATATAATATGAATTTCTTGAGAATTGATTTTTACTAAAATATTAAATATTATTAATTAATAGTAGTTATTATTAATTATTACCTACTTCTTCAAAGTTATAATTGAATTCCAGCTATTAAAAGTTAATTATTATGTAAATGTTATTGATTATATACTATTAAATATTTAATAGTAATTTTTTAAAAATAACCATTATTTATTAATCATCAATTGAGCGGTTTTTATCTAACCTAATAGTAATTAATTAATAGTAATTGGTATTAATTAATTTGTAAATTTATTATTGAATATGAATTATTCTTAAATGTTAATATTACTAATTATTAAATATAAGTTATTATTAATATTTAATAGGTCTCTAATACAAGAAATAGAAAAAAGAGTTACTAAAAATAAGCTTAAACGACTTTCTAATTAAACTATTAATTATCGGAAATTAATTAGTATATATTATTTATTACAATAGACAAAAAAGAAAAGTTGTGATATATATGTTTATTAGAATAGTGATTTTTTCACAGTTGTAAAAAAATATTTATTACAACAGTGTGTTTTGCACTGTTGTAAAAAAGCATTTATTACAACTGTGCTTTTCGCACAGTTGTAAAATTAAAGTTGTAATATGGTGTTTTTGTTGTAGTGCATGCTATATAATATGCACCTTTTATTGAGAGAATTTTACTTTAGTTAGAATTTTCGCAAGAAATCACTATGCGCTAAATATACCTCATTTTTTCTCAAAACCCAATATGTATACTTTACATATTTAAAACTATAACTTTTAAGATTAAAACTTGAAAACACCATAAACCATTTTCTCAAAAGTTTTATAATCTCAAGTTCTTAAAAGTTATTAATGGGGTTAGACTCAATGCAGGTTTCCAATTTTCTTCTAGGCTTTCCTAGACACTCCCCAAGGTCACTTTTTTAACTATATATATTCCTAATCCATTTTTCTATTATTTTTCCAATTTATAAGGTTTTCAAATCTACTAACCTAAAATACTAATCATATGGGATTCACTTTCCTTCCATACAAAATACATTATACACTTCCCACCCAATGACCTAAGGGTCTCAAATTTCCTTATTAATTCCTTTAGTGTACAGAACAAACATCCCATTTATACTCTTTTTATTTAGTGGGTTCCTCTATAGATCTAGGTATATATATAATTATATGTTTATGTATTTTTTAAATACAAACACATTCACGTGCTATTTATATAAGGAATCCTAAACCTAAGCTCTAATACCAGATGTGACAAACCCAATTTCGACAGACCATTTTTTTTCTTTCAAAATTCCAATCTATCAAAACTCGGATTGGTTTACTCTGGTATCCTGTAGAAAAGGCAGAGACATGAAACATGTCCGAGCTCAGAAATTATCTCACAGCAGAATGGATAAAATATAGTGTAATCAAAATATAACCTTACCGTATTAATAATACTGCCTAACCAGTATTCAAGGCCATCATGTCCCTGCCACAAATCTAACATGCGAGTATGTTATGGGGGGGGGTCAGAACACAAGTTCTGGTTACTGGATTTGAACTATACACTTTGGATAATCCTACATGTACCATTCAATCACATTTTCTTATTTATCAGGTTACTTGGGTTAACAGCACTCAAGGCTTACACACTTGTCGTACCTATTTACTTTCCAGTGGATTGACCTAATATAGTATATATGTAGCTACCTTCAATATCGAGGTACACCCCATGCTACCCCACTTGCACGGTCTCCACCGTAACACCAACGAAATATACGCAGTCCCTCGTCCTACGCCATAGTGACGTACGGATAACAATATTATGTTCTGCATATATCTATTATTACTATGTAAACGTACTGACTGCCACCTTTGTTCGAATTAGACTCCTTACCGGAGTAATGCCCTTAAGTCTACGATACACCACCAGAGCCAACATGCATGTATCTAGATTGTCTGCCATACGTATCTTCAATTGTAGCTCAATGCCTCAAACGCACGTCCTCTAATATGCACCGAGTTCTGAGGCAGGGCAATACAAGATGCACGAAACTCGGTCGTGATCTTTTCCATATCTGTATAGGCCCGTTTTTAAAGAGCCTCTATATACAGATATACCTAGGGTCTGTTTTCGTGGTGGCTAGGGCCCCACCTTGACCCCTCCCTCAACTAGTAAAGACTATTAGAGCTAAGCGACATCCCCTATGCAAATAATCTAAACATCCATGTGGCGTCTCCCCTCAACCCCTTACCCCAATAGTGAAGGGTGAAATGGTATCTTGGGTTTAGCTCGAGTCTTTCCGTATCCTACTGGCTGCCGATAATGGGTGTCCAACGGTCTACTATCCTTGTTGGTCCCGACCCTCTACCTCCTCGTGAGGCAACTGCTGAACCACCCTGGTGTCACCTCGTCATAGCATTCAGACTGCATTGCTACATCTGCAGTCAAGGCCCTCCCACCTAGTAGTTATGTGCAGACCCAACATCTGCGGACACAGCCTAAGACATCTACCGCCGCATAGAGGACTACTAGGAGCAACTTACGTACCTCAGGAAGTCGTGTGCTTCCCCTTCCAATCCATTAGAGTCGTCAGAACAATCGGATGAATGTGCGCTCCCCTCGCGCCTTATAACACCTTGATGATCTACCCCGTTAGGTTATTTAACCTCAACCGTATAGACTGGTCTAAGCGCCTTACTTTAGCATATTGTTAGACCCTATGTCCAGACATTCTTTTACGTGCTTGTCTCACCACATCAGGTTTCAGTTAACTTGATTATTCCAATTTATATTGAATTCTTATTCAAATTACCAAGTTCTCTTGCTTATTAATTTCAGTCATACAACTTAATCCATTTAAGTTTATTAATAAGCCCATAACATGTTATTCTCTAGATTGTGGCCCACGGTCTGTAGTCCACAACCCTTTTTATCTTCTTAACGATTTCATCATTACAATAACATGTTTTACTTAACATATAATTAATTATATCCAATTCACATGTTTTCTAATTAACATGTCACTTACCATTTATGATTAAATATAACTTATTTAGTTTCATAAGTTTTCCTCATTCTTTCCCATTTAATCATAATTCCATTTTACATTATCAATAGAACTTATCGTTGTTTACTTATTAACTTAGTTCCATTAACTAAGGTCCATTAATAAGTTTCTCTACCTGTTTATTATAACCTATGCTATAATTTCCTATTGTCCCTAGGACAAGCCTAAACATTCTTATCAACGCGGTTTCAGACTTCCAAGCTTACAGATTACTTAATTTATAATTAATTACTACTTCCTATATTTCATACATTTCCCCCTTTTCTCAACTGGTTTCTAGCTTTCCCCATTTACTAATTACATAATTTACAATTAAGTGTCCCTTATCTTATTGCACAAGTTATCCCATTTTCTTGTTAGTTTATTATAACCTAAGTTATAATCTACACTTGTCCCTAGGACAAGTCTACCTATTATACAACATTTCCATTAATGTTATTTATTTATGATAGGTGATTATCATTTCTACAAGTTATGCTTACCCTAAAATGTGCCTTTAATTACATAACTTTATTATTTCTACTGGTCATGTATACCACTAGGTGTCTTTAATTACATAACCTTATCGGGCCAAGTTTGCGAGCCTATATGCTAAAATATTACCCACCCCACTTAGATTTGCCTAGCCCACCCACTGTCCAACCAATTTTTACTTAACCCTAACTTTAGTACATATTCATACAATCCCTATGGATTAGATTAGGTTAAGTAGTCCGACTCATTTCCATGTCCATTTATGGTTTATAGTGGGCTAGACCTCCCACATTTGGCCTACAACTTATGGATGCTGGATATGTCGGTCGGGTCCGGGCAGACTTCTTCCACAAGTTGGGCTTAACCTCGTGTCGTAGCCCATCTTGTATTTGCGCACTTAGACCTGCAGCGTCCCATATTTTTACGATATTTTAATTAATTTATTTAATTATCTAAATAGTGATTCAGAGAATTAAATGGTCATTAAATTAAATAATATTGAATATTTAATTAATAATAATTAAATAATATATTTAATTCTGAAATAATCAGAATTAGCTGAAATGGAAATATAGTGTGAATTGGGCAATTCAAAATATATAATTCAGTTTAAAATTGAATTACGAAAACGAATATATTTAATTAACGGTGGTTGAACGTATAAATTATATTATAATTATAATCGAGCTCAAAATGGTGCGGCGGTTCGCTATTTGGTAATTCGAACTTTAAATGAATATACAAAACCTGTTTTAAATCGGATTTCTGTGAAACAAGAAACGTTCGGAGCTGGGGAAGTATATTTTTCTAATGGAAGAGAAAAATCAGGATTTCATTTTGTAGATTTTGATTTATGCCCAAATCAAATTTTTGAAAAGTCGCAATGGAATTACTTTATAATTTATAACAATTTATTTATATTATAAATGGAGTTTCAATATAAATTGAATGCTGATTTAACACTGGATTTGAAATATCGAGTTATAAAGCTGATATGGAGCTGTATGATATTTTAATGTGAATGTATACGATAATATTAATTTGTTAATATTATATTTAATTATTTTTAAATATATTAATATTTAAAAGTGTTTATTTAGAGCTTTAAAAATAGCCAGTTTTGCAAACGACCTCCGTTCTCGATGAAACTAATTTTATTGGATCCGCAATATCAAATTATTATTAGATTTCAATTTCCGTGATTTTTGAAGCCAGTATGTGGTTGTACGTGATTTTAATGTGAAAAACAGTCGATAATTTGATCTTTAAAAATATGCTATGTGAGCAAACGGGTTCGGAATTCGACGAAACCAGTTTCGTTAGGTCCGTAATGTCAAACTGTAGCTGCATGTCCATTTTAATCAAAATTGGATACTGTATGTGATCATAGGGATTTTAATAATGAATGTAGATAATGCTCTGGTAAATATTAATATAATATTCAAATATAGAAAATATTAAAATCCTCCTATAAATATCGATAAACATTCTGAACCTAAAATCATTTCTCCCGGTGGTCAACATGTTCTTCCGCCACATCCATTTTCCTCCAACAGTAAATCCATGAGTTTGTAAAATCAAAACAAATGAATTAAAATTCCTAAATCCTCAATCTTTGAGTAGCTTATGAGGAGAGCTTAATCCTATACTATTTTTATGGAGTGCGATTCATATTGCAGAGAACGACCTTTTGAACACAACGGTTAGGGCTGGTAAATTCTGGAATTTGTGCATCAATCGTTGGATCTACATTCGTATTCATGTTCATTGTATGAAATATCTTCATTTGTGAAACTTTTGTGGGATCTGATGATGAAAAGGGACGGATGACTTTGATACAGTGAGTAAATAACCTGCTCGACGCGACTAATTTACTGAGTTCGAGTTTTACATAAAGGGAGTGAGGAGAGAGAGATCGATGAGGAGGATTTCGGTGACATTGGTTTGGTTTTTTATGGAAAAACGTTGGTGATTGGAGCATGGGAAAGTCGGTAATGGCCATCGCAAGGACCTGTAGCGTGTTTCCATTTGGAAGAAGGAGGATTTGGGCATAATGGGTTGGTGCAGAAGGGTATTGGGCCAGCGATTAAATAAGTGACGCCCATTAAATTATGTTAAGTTATTTTTAATTTAAATTAGTATGTGTAATGACCCAAGGGTTTTCGGCCCTGAAAATCGACACAAATACAATTCCATATCTCATGTCGATCTTCCAAACACCGAAAACATAGGAAAGTTTTTAGAAAGAAATTAGAGGGTGAGATAAGAAAGAAAGAAATATTAGAATAGAAGAAGAAGAACCAACACAACACAGAGTCTCACATCGCAGCGGAACAAAATATAATTACATAAATAATATCTTTATTGGGAGCCTTTAAAATACTTACAATATCAGAGTACATCAACACCTTTGGACAATTATAATAATCTTCCCTCATATACAACAAACAACGGAATAGTAGCCATATAATATCATCTGAACTTCTCTAGCTCGTCTCTATACTTCGCAACATCCGATAACCTGGACCTGTACACCCCGGTCTAACCCGAACATTTACAAAACACCGGGTTAGTCTGGGGAACCAGAGTGAGAAAAACACACTAAATTTAAGGGTATCACACAACTTGATTTTAAAGTTAAAATCCTTTCGAAAGAAAATGATAATTGTAAGACCAAATCCACACATAAACACTAACGGTTTTTACCTTACAATAACCCAAAACAATTTTGAAATCAATATCTTTTCTGATATTATAATAGTGTCTAAATACAAGTAAATATGAAACACCCCACCCTCCATTAAGGTCACTCACAAAGGGAATGCCTTAACTTTGGTGGAGGTTCGTAAGTAGAAGTCACAGATAAAACACAAGACAGATATAAACACATATATATATATAAGCAGCGGAAAACAACATACTTTTTATTTCATAAATACATGTTCATACAAAACATTTCCATAACTGTCACATAACAACTTCCAAAACATTACATCATCATTTCTGTCTTGGTTATTAAATAAAGAAGCATAAAACATAATTAAAACTGCATAAATCCCCATGATTGTGTCCAACAGCCATAACCAAAGCAAGAGAGTCCAAACTGTGCATCTACTATCTTGAAGCTTGCAAAGAGTCTGACTAAGCTGGGTTGTTTCCGCCCTGTGGACCTGCGGGGGGGGGGGGGGGGGAACGGAAGAAAAGAAGACGAAAGAAAATAGGATCAGACATAAATCCTAGTAAGTCTAGTGACTCTTCAGTATGAGAATAAGAATAAGGGCATGATAGGTATAAACTGGAAACAAGAAAGTATGATAAACTAAGATAAAGTAGTATTGAAACGAATATACTATCGCACACCACACTATATCTCTGCACCTACATGTATTAGTTCTAAACTGGCACCCTATGTTGAGGGTGAAGTGATCCCCTTTTTCTTTAGATCGGCTCCTACTCGCATAATTACATGTGTCTTACGGCCCCCAAAGATTGTAGATACCTATGCTGGTCCCACTATGGGGTGTATCAAGTCCCATGGTGGCGGCCCGACACAATACTAGAATGCATAGGTTATACTACTGGTGCCCCCAGTGCCCTGTTTGGCTGCTCCGAAGTGTGTGCACGTCCGCACTCCGTTAGAACCCACACTGTTGCACCCACTGCCGTCGCTTTGACCGCTTACAATCAGCCCAGTAATCGTGCCCCACCTTGCCTAGTTTTAGGGTATCATGATACCTAATTGGGTTACTGCTGAAATGGGTCCCCGTCACTAGGGTTTTCTAGTCATGCATGTTAAGCGGTTAAGTGTATGTATTTACCGAACCCCACCCATCAGTTTGATTAACATGTTGAATTGGTTAAGTGTTTTAGTTAACTTAACCCTACCATCCTGACTTGTCTGTCTGTAACACCCCGTGTATTCTATAACAGAAAAATTCACAAATTAAAGTATAATTAATTTCAAATCAAAGAATTAAGGGAAACGGGATACGCCATTGTGTTCGTCTCGGAAAAATACGCGAAATAGAGTCCGAGTTTTCGAAAAACGGAGTCTGTATGAAGAAGATATGGCCTCCGGAAGTTTCAGAATTTAGTTTAAAACTCAAACAGAAGAAAACAGCTCAGAAAAACAAGTTTAAAATTCAAAATCGGGCCCAATTGGCCAGGGCGGGAAAATTCCCGCCTAAGGCACCCAGGTCGACTGGGCAGTCGACCTGGGCTAGCCAGGTCGACAGGGCTGTCGACTGGGCTGTCGACCTGGCCCCAGAGCCAGGTCGAACCCAGCCCACCCTGGCTTGCCTAGTCTATGTTTGGTCGATTTTCAGAGGCTTGCTTTGTCACAAGGGCTAGGCGGCAGCCCCTGATTGGCCTCTCTTTCGAATGAATGGCTACGATTAACCCAAGCTACATAGATGGTCCTAATCAGTTCATAAACTCTATAAAAATGACCCTAGACTCTACCTAATCTATTCATTCAAAAATAAGAACGAGGTCATCATGCTGCTGAGGAACGACTAGGAGTAGCCACCAATTTGAGAGACGATTAGGAGGCAAACTCTAAAGCATAAAGCAACTTAAACAAATCAAATCAACGCCTACGTCAAAGGAGTAGCATCTCCAAATCCAGAATTCAGATTCCTGAATTGAAGAATTCGTCACACGATTGTAAGTAGAGTGCTATTCCGATATGTAATAAATAATTGTGTTGACTTGTGTAATGTAAGAAATGGAATTGTGGTGATAATAATTCATATTTGTGCGTTGCTATGATCCTAATCGATTTGGAATGTTGTGATATAACGATTGGATATTCGCAAGTATGTAATTCATGTTGAAGCTACATGTTTGTGGTTGATTTATTGAGATTCATGCAAGTATGTGGTTTTGTTACTATGCCAACATAATGTATATTTTTGTACAAAAATCACTTTGTGTGTAATTGGATCAAATTTGGGGTATTATGATTCATATGAAATTATGTTGGAATTGGCATCATGATCTATGTATAAAACTATACTTTTGTATTAAAAACAAAAGTAAGCCCCTTTGTGAACTTATGTTGATTTTATGAATATGACTAGGCTATGTTTGGTATTTTGCCTAATTGAAAAACATGTTAGGCCTATGTTGTTAACAAGAATTATATAATATATGTGACACATAGCTAAGTTAGATTTACATTCTAATTGCAAGTTTGCATGAATAAAGTAAAAACCATGATTTCATGTTTAGGAATATTTATGCCATGATTATATGAATAGATCAAAAACCGTCACTTCATGTTTGGGTATAATTGTGCCATGATTATGTGGATTGATTAAAAATCATGATTTAGTTGGAATAATTCTAGTTGAACTATACTTTTGTATTAGTAACAAAAGTAAGCACCTTTGTAAACATATAGTAATTTTATAAACATGATTTGCTTAAGTTTGACATTATGCCTAAGTAAAAATATAGGTTTATGTTGTAGTTAAGACTGTGCGTCAATAATGATATCTAATTTAGTTAGATTCTCAACTTAACTACAAGTTTACATGGTTTGATTCATGTCACTTATGCTTTATGACCAAAGTATATGTTACCACAATGCAAGTACACCAGTTTCTATTTTGTAGTTTCAACGTTATGTTGCAAGTTCATGCGTTCACATTCCCCTTTCTGTATATAACCACGTTTTAAGCCTCCCCTTTTTCTCGTGGCTAGGTTGGGCTTAAAAGGCTAAGCCCAACATATATTATAATAAACGAACGTATTAAACGGGGGAAATAGCGTTGGGCCAAATTGATTAATAAATGAAAATATAAAAGTAGAGGGGGCCAAATTCAAGAATGGGTTGGGCCCATGATTGGTGTAAACCCTTACACCATTAATTGATTTTGAATAATGGGCCGCAAATATTTACATATAAGAAAATAAAGAAGAAAGACAAAATATGTAAATGTAGAAAATACGGTGTGTTTAACCCGAGGTTGGATTGAGTTGTGATGTAAACCTGCCCGGAACCGCCCGGCTGTCCAGTAGTCACAACAATACCTATCCAATGTGGGTGGTTAAACATGGAGCCCAATAAGGACCCGAGGTTAGACTAAGTTGTGGCGTAAGACTGCCCGGACCCAACCGGCAACAGGCAGCCACAACAATACCTGTCTAATGTGAGAGGTCAAGGCTTTAATAAGACAATTAAGGCTGAGTCAGGATTGATAGGATTAAGTAAATTATATTAATACTTAATCAAAATGGAACATGCTAAACTAAACAGACTGATTGGGGGTTAGGTTTATAAAACACTTAACCAACTTAGCATGTTGGCTAGAGATAGAAAACCTAGTAGCGGGGGACCCTTTTCAGCAGTAACCCTATAAGGTGTATCATGATACCCTGAAACTAGGCAGGGTGGGGCACGATTACTGGGCTGATTGTAAGAGGTCAAATCGACGGCGGTGGTGCAGCAGTGTAGGTTCTAACGGGGTGCGGGCGTGCACACACTCCGGCGCAGAAAAATAAGGCACTGGGCACCAGTAGCATACCTATGCATTCTAGGATTGTGTCGGGCCGCCACCATGGGACTTGATACACCCCATGGTGGGACCAGCATAGGTAACTACAACATCGGGGGGCCGTAAGACACATGTAACTATGCGAGTAGGAGCCGATCACCATAAAATGGATCACTTCACCCTGATTATGGGGTGCCTGTTGGGAACTAGTTTATATGGGTACAGAGATTAACATGGGGTACGATAGTATATCCGACCCTAGACAACTTAACTAAGTGTGTGGTGCTTTCCCATTTCTAGTTTATACTTATCATACCCAGTTCTTTATTCATAGACTGAATAGTCCTAGACTTACTCAGGCTTTATGTCTGACTCTACTTTTCTTTCGTCTTCTTTTCTTCCGTTCCCCCCCCCCCCCGGTCCACAGGGAGGGAATACTGCAGCTTGACCAGCCTTCATATCCAGCTTAAAGTGAAAGAATGTATTGCTTGGATCTTTTCGTTTTTGGACTATGGCTTTGGACAACAACTATGGGACTTTTGCAGTTTAATTATGTTTTCTTTATGCTTCTTTAAATAATGTAATCAAGACAGTTATGAAGATGTCATGTTTTTGGATGTATGTAAGACAATTATGGTAATGTTGTTGTAACACATATTTTCTCCTATGAAATAAAAAGGTCGTTGCTTTTCCGCTGTTCAAAAATATGTGTTCTTATATCTGTCTTGTATATCTGTGACTTATACTTATAAACCTCCACCAAAATTAGGGCATTCCCTTTGGGAGTGACCCTAACGGAGGTGGGGTGTTTCACTGTCCTTAGCTTTTTAAAGCACCGACCACTCACATTAGACATATATTGTTAAGGTTACTGGATGTGCTGGTCGGTTCCGGGCAGATTTACACCGTAACTTGGTCTAACCTCGGGTCCTTATTGGGCTCAGTGCTTAACCACCCATATTGGATAGGTATTGTTGTGACTACTGGACAGCCGGGCGGGTCCGGGCAGGTTTACATCACAACTCAATCCAACCTCGTGCTAAGCATATTCGTATTTTCTAAATTTACATATTTGTCTTTATTACTTATTATATGTAAATTTGTCAACAATTAAATGTTATGGCCCACATTCCAAGTTTAACATTTTTGGTATAAGACTTTATACCGTTTAAATGCCACCAATTTTGGCATGTGACAAACATGCCAATTTCATATATTTTAAATTTTCCCAATGTTACCCCATCTAAATATTAGGCTAACAATCTTAGCCTAATTTAACGTTCACACGATTTTCAACATATAATATTGGCTAAAAACTTAGCCTAATTTAGCGTACACAAAATTGGCATAAAGAAGTTCATTAACACAAACATGACATAGGTGTAAACTTGGCATTTTTGGCATAATCAATATGAACATCATAGGTGTGAACTTGCAAAATAGCCAACATGAATGTCATAGGTGTGAACTTGCAAAATAGCCAACATACCTGTATGTGAATTTGCAACATAGCCTAAATCAACTTACATATATGTGAACTTGCATTGAAATAAGGATCTAACCAGATAGGTGTCACATGAATTAGCATATGATTTAGAAAACATAAGCCTAAACATGTTTTGGATCTAGGCATAACATCGAACATCACTAGCATATGACAAGAATATGACATTTTCATAAGTATGTATAACTTTATTGCAAGGGTGTGAACTAGATCCAATCACATATCTAATTACAACATGAACCATGTACTAAAGTGGATCTTGACATGGGTCCAATTAGGAACTTGCAACTTTTGTGTAAACATAGGGGCATAAAGGTTCTAGCATAAAGTATATACATGAGGTTCTAATTACAAACACCCTATACAATCACATAAACATGAACTATACAACTTTCTTGTGATGTTGTTTTCATTCTAAAAGTACAATAAGATCAACATCAATCTTAATTATACCACAAACATCCCAATTCCATTCACAACACAATCATTTCAATACATAGATATAGATTAACATCGTCGTTACATAATAGCACAATTCCACTTCCAATTTACATCAAATCAAGTCTTAGTTTTATTCTCATCGGAAAAATCACTATACTTACAACAAACGACGAACTTGAATTCTGGATTCTGAGTTCCGAATTTGATATGCTTTCCTTTGGGTAGACTAACGTGGTTTAGATTCGTGTTTTACTTTAGTATTGGCTTGTCTCTAAGCTTTCTAACTGACGGCCACTCCCAGTTTCTTTCCAGCAGCATGGCGGCTCTAGTACTATATTATTTGTGTGAATTTAGGTTTAGACTTGAGTTGTATTTATAGAATTTTAAACTGATTAGAGCCGTCGATGAAGCTAGAGAGAATCCAGACCATCCATCTCAAGAGAAACCAATCAGAAAGCGACATGTATGCCCTAGTGACACAGCCAAGTCTCAGAAATTGACAAGAACCCGACCAGGCCAGCCAGGGCCTGACCAAGCAGGCTTCTAATTGGCCTGGGCACACTTGGCAGGTGCGCCAGTGCAAATTTGTACTGGTGCACTTCCCAAGTGCGCCAGTGCAATTTTGTTCTGGCGCATTTCCCAAGTGCGCCAGTGCATTTTGGCCCGTTTCTGGTTTTTCTGCCTAACTTCGTTCGTCCATATCTTCTTTATACATTATCCATTTTACGCAAACTCGGACTCTATCTCAAGATGAATTCCGAGACGAACGTAATGGCATAACCCATTTCCCTTAATTCCATCATTTAGAATTAATTATACTTTAATTTGTTAATTTATAGTTAACGGAAAATTCGGGGTGTTACATTCTCCCCTCCTTAAAGCATTTCATCCCCGAAATCTTCAAGTCTAGGAGAACGTAAGTCCTAACATCCAATCGTCCGTCTACTCAACCAACAAACACAGGCGTCCATTGTCCTTAAAATACTACTAATGCTTTATGATTATATGCACAGTGTGTGTATATGTCCTTAACTAATGCAAAATCAGGCGGTCTACTGATCTAGTTGACCACCTTAATGCAAATCATGTAAGTGTCATGAATCCATAATGTATGCAAATTTGTCCTTACTCATAATTCTACATGAGTGCACAACCATCAATACAAATGCGCATCCATATGACAACATATCAAGTTTCAACCACATACAAATATGAATACATATATGCATATGCAGTATGAAGTGACTGAGCCAATCTAAAACCTAGGTTGTGTGTGTATATGCATCCACGAGCAACCACTAGCAACCTCTTGCAACGACTTGGAACCATCAACCATAACATGTTTCAAATGCATGTTTACATCCAAAGGGGTTTCTACCTAAGGATAAAGGATAATATCGAGGAGTTATACCTAAAAAGATAGATACAAGCACAACTTAAGGAAAAAGAGAGGTCAAGGATGTACCCTCAAAAAGAAAAGGGTAGGCCGCACATATTTTGTCCTCAGTTTCCCAAGTCACGCCATCCTCGGCGTCGCTCCACTGAACCTTAACGAGCTTGACTTCGCGTTGCATAGCTTTTTCACTTCAGTTCCTACGATTCGAGTTGGAACTCTCCTCACGGTTGCTTCGCGTTCCACTTCGGCTTCTTCTAGAATGCTTGGCTCCACCTCTTCCGCAGATTCATGTAGACATTTCTGGAGATGAGAAACGTGAAAGACGTTGTGAATTCCAGCCAATCTTTCAGTCAGCTCTACTCTATAATCCATTTTCCCAATCTTCTCGATGATAGGGAACGGTCCTACAAATCTTGGTGCTAGCTTCCCTGCGGACCCAAAGCGAATGACGTTCCTTAGAGGGGATACCTTAAGGAAAACCCTGTCCCCAACCTCAAACACGAGGTCAGCCCTTCTTTTGTCGGCGTAGGATTTCTGTCTGTCTTGAGCAGTCTTCATTCTCCTTCGTATCAAGTCCACTTTTTCTGAAGTCTCTCTAATCATGTCTGGCCCAAGTATAAGCTTGTCGGTAGACTCCCACCAACAAGTTGGTGATCGGCAAGGTCTTCCATACAAAGCTTCGAAGGGCGCCATACCGATGGTGGCTTGGTAACTGTTGTTGTAGGCGAATTCCCCTAAAGGAAGGTGATCCTCCCAAGTCCCTCCGAAGTCAAGAACACACAGCCTTAGAAGATCTTCTAGTACTCTATTCACCCTTTCTGTCTGACCATCAGTTTGGGGGTGATAGGTCGTGCTCAAGCATAAATGTGTACCGACGGTTTCTTGCAGACTCCGCCAAAATTCGCTCGTGAAGAAGGGGTCGCTGTTACTCACTATGCTGGAGGGTATTCAATGGATTCGAACTATTTCCTTGAGATAAAGAGAAGCTAGAGACGAGGCAGTTCTTCTACTCTTGATAGGTATAAAGTGGGCGCTTTTAGTAAGCCTGTCCACTATCACCCAAATGCTAGTATTGCCTCTTCTTGACCTAGGCAACCCGTCAATGAAGTCCATTGAAATGCTATCCCACTTCCATTGCGGGACTTCTAGAGGATGAAGAAGTCCTCCAGGCTTCTTTTGTTCCGTCTTGACCTGTTGGCATGTCACGTACTTAGAAACGAAATCTACCACGTCCTTCTTCATGCCGCTCCAATAGAAAACTCTCTTTACGTCCTTGTACATCTTGTCTCCTCCTGGGTGCATTGTCTTCTTGGAATGATGAGCTTCCTCGAGAAACTTCTTCACTAAATCCCTAGCTTGTGGGATGCATAGCCTTCCATCCCGTCTCAGCCTACCCTTATCATCGATGGAGTACCTATTAAGGTGACTGGAAGTTTCACCCCTAATTAGTTTATCAATCACATCCATAAGCTGAGGGTCTTCACGTTGTGCGGCCCCTATCGAGTCTAAAAGAGTGGGCTGTACTTCTAGGGATGCCAATAAACCAGGTATAAAATCTGAGGAGGGCCTAAAGTCAAAACTGGCTACATACTCCAAGCTTTGCCTTTCTACAAAGAGAGGGCTTAGGGTCAGTTTCTTTCTGCTCAATGCTTCTGCTACTACGTTGCCTTTGCCGGGAGTATAGGAAATTTCAAAATCATACGAGGCAAGGAATTCCATCCATCTTTGTTGCCTTAAGTTAAGATCTTTCTGCGAGAAAAGATACTTCAACGATTTATGGTCAGTATATAATTCGAACTTCTCACCTAGGAGTTAATGGCGCCAAGACTTAAGCGCAAAGAAGATGGCGGCCAACTCAAGATCGTGGGTTGGATAGTTCTTTTCATGCACTTTCAATTGTCTTCCACCATAAGCTACTACCCTCCCTTCTTACATCAGAACAGTGCCTAGCCCCGTACCACAAGCATCTGTATATACTGTGAACATTTTGCTTCCATCAGGCAAAGTTAGAACTGGGGCTGTTGTAAGAGCCCTTTTTAAGCATTGGAAAGCAATATCACAGTCCAAATCCCAAGCGAACGCTAGATTCTTCTTTGTTAGCCTTGTGAGTGGAGCTGAGATGTTCGCGAAATCCCTAATGAACTTTCGGTAAAATCCGGCTAGCCCAAGAAAGCTTCGGTCTTCGGTTGCATTTCTTGGTGTCTTCCAATCTTGCACTGCCACCACTTTCGCGGGGTCCACAGCTAACCCCTCTTTGGACACTATATGTCCAAGAAATCTTACTTCTTCTCTCCAAAAGTGGCACTTGGAGAATTTGGCTTTTAGCTGATGAACTCGAAGAGTTTCCATGATCTCCTTCAGATGCTGAGCATGTTCTTCCTCATTCTTTGAGAAGATCAAAATATCATCTACGAAGACCACCACGAACTTGTTGAGGAATTCTCTGAACACCCTGCTCATTAGGTCCACGAAATAAGCGGGTGCATTTTTCAAGCCGAAAGGCATGACAAGCCACTTGAAGAAACCATTTAGGGTTCTAAACGCCGTTTTATCAATACTATCTTCAGCTACCCTTAGTTGATGGAACCCAGTAGTTAGATCAAGTTTGGAGAAGACCGACGCACCTACAAGCTGATCAAATAGATCGTCTATTCTGGGAAGCGGGTGTCTATTCTCTTTAGTCAGCTTCTTTAGCTCCCTATAGTCCACACAAAGACGTAGTGAACCATCTGCTTTGGTGGTGAACACCACTGGAGAACCCCATTCCGAGATACTCCTCCTTATAAACCCCTTCTCAAGAAGCTCCTTAACTTGCTTACTGAGCTCCTTTCTCTCCTTTGGAGCCATGTGTCTAACAGGCAGAGCTACGGGCTTTGCATTATCAACAAGATATATGCGGAAGTCTATTTCCCGCTTAAGAGGTAAGCCTTTCACCTCTTTAAAGACATCCGGATATTCCCGGACCACCCTAACCGACTGCAAATTCTCAACAGTAGCACCAAGCGACTCTAGATAACTAAGCATAACAGCATTCAAGGGATTACAAGAAATTTCTAGAGTGTTTCCGAGCCGAGTCAAGAGCCTAACCACTCTTTTCTCACAATCAAGAATGGCACCATTACTGGATAACCATTCCATGCCTAAGATCAGCGCATATCGTGAGAAGCCCAAAACAAAGGCACTACATCTAAATTCAACACTTAAAATAGAGATTTTCTAATCCAAGCAAACCATCGACAAATAAGTCGAGCCCTCAATTGGATTTGAAACAACCAAGGGATATTCTACCATACTAGTGTCTAGGTGCAAAGATTCTACTAAAGCAGATGAAATAAAGGATTGTGATGCACCAGAATCAAAGAGAGTGCGAACTGCGCGATCATATAGATAAACCAAGCTTTCTATAGAAATATTTCTACCTCGTTCCTGTGGAGGTGCCACCAGCGCGTGAACTTGTCAGCCTGAGGTGGATCCTGTCCTCTGTCTCTGCCCCTGCTTCTTTGGGCAGTCCTTAGCCAAGTGTCCAGTCTCGCCACAACTGAAGCAACCACCATTCATCTTTGCCTTCTTCTTTCTGCAGTCTTTTGCTATATGTCCCACAATGCCACAGAAATTGCACTTTCTCTTTTCACGGGATTTGTTGTTCTTCCTGCCTTTCTTGAAGTTTGTTTTCTTAGCCTGTAGACCCTCCTTCTTTTCTTGAGGCACTTCCGCCTTTGCCTCTTTCTTGCCTTTATCTTCCTCGTGTAGCAGCGCCATGTCCACCAAGCTTTCATAGGTCGCCCCCATGGGTATATGGGTCATAGCAAGGTTGTGTAGAGGTTCATTCAGGCCTTTGACGAAGCGAAGGGCCTTCTTGTGTTGGGTGTTTACTAAATCTAGCCCAAATCTGGCCAGATGATTAAACTGATTGACGTACTCCCTGAACGTCATACTCCCTTGCTTAAGAGTTAGGAACTTCTCCATCTGCAGGCTTCTTTCAGCTTGGGAGAGGAATTTCATCTCAAACCTCATCCTGAAATCTTCCCATGTTTCCTTTGGCCTCTCCGCATGCGTAACTTCCCACCAATAGGAAGCTTCATCTTTGAGCAACCACACTGCTAGCTGTATCTTTTGCCTGTCGTCAACTTCGAAGGTAACGAATAAATCTTCAGTCTCCTTCAGCCAGTTTCTTGCTACCACAAATGATTCAGTTCCATAAAAGTCCTTTCCTCACATAGCCTTGAAGTCTCTACACGTCTTAGCGAAAGTGTTCCCATGAGGAGGAGGATGAGGTGGAGGAGGAACTACTGCCACTGTAGGAGGAGGAATGTCTGCTGGGCCCGCACCATTGGCCCTAGCCTCTAGTTACCTTCGAAACCAGCCAGGGATCGGTACTCCTTCTGGAAGGTTAAGATCTCCAGACATGCTGGAACAAAAAGGAAAGTATTCAAGATAAAGGGATAGAGGGATAGTGCATATGGCTCTGGGGAATTATGCCTTTTAAAAACAACACTTTTTCTTGAAAAAGATGCTTCTTTAAGCTTCTTTTTGAAAATAGTTTCAAAAAAATTCATCTAGTCTGGTAAATCTATGCTCTGATACCAAGTGAAACACCCCACCCTCCATTAAGGTCACTCACAAAGGGAATGCCTTAACTTTGGTGGAGGTTTGTAAGTAAAAGTCACAGATAAAACATAAGACAGATATAAACACACACATGTATATATATATATATATATATATATAAGCAGCGGAAAACAACAAAATTTTTATTTCATAAATACGTGTTCATACAAAACATTTCCATAACTGTCACATAACAACTCCCAAAACATTACATCATCATTTTTGTCTTGGTTATTAAATAAAGAAGCATAAAACCTAATTAAAACTGTATAAATCCCCATGATTGTGTCCAACAGCCATAGCCAAAGCAAGAGAGTCCAAACCGTACATCTACTATCTTGAAGCTTGCAAAGAGTCTGACTAAGCTGGGTTGTTTCCTCCCTGTGGACCTGGAGGGGGGGGGAAATGGAAGAAAAGAAGACGAAAGAAAATAGGGTCAGACATAAACCCTGGTAAGTCTAGTGACTAATCAGTATGAGAATAAGAATAAGGGCATGATAGGTATAAACAGGAAACAGGAAAGTATGATAAACTAAGATAAAGTAGTTTTGAAACGAATATACTATCGCACCCCACACTATATCTCTGCACCTACATGTATTAGTTCTAAACTGGCACCCCATGCTGAAGGTGAAGTGATCCCCTTTCTCTAAAGATCGGCCCCTACTCGCATAATTACATGTGTCTTATGGCCCACAAAGATTGTAGATACCTATGCTGGTCCCACCATGGGGTGTATCAAGTCCCATGGTGGCGGCCCACACAATACTAGAATGCATAGGTTATACTACTGGTGCCCCCAGTGCCCTGTTTGTTTGCTCCGAAGTGTGTGCACGCCCGCACTCCGTTAGAACCCACACTGTTGCACCCACTGCCGTCGCTTTGACCGCTTACAATCAGCCCAGTAATCGTGCCCTACCCTGCCTAGTTTCAGGGTACCATGATACCTAATTGGGTTACTGCTGAAATGGGTCCCCGTCACTAGGGTTTTCAAGTCAAACATGTTAAGTGGTTAAGTGTTTGTATTTACCTAACCCCACCCTTCAGTTTAATTAACATGTTGAATTGGTTAAGTGTTTTAGTTAACTTAACCGTACCATCCTATCTTGTCTGTCCTTAGCTTTTTAAAGCACCGACCACTCCCATTAGACGGATATTGTTATGGTTACTGGATGTGCCGGTCGGTTCTGGGCAGATTTACGCCGTAACTCAGTCTAACCTCGGGTCCTTATTGGGCTCAGTGCTTAACCACCCACATTGGATAGGTATTGTTGTGACTACTGGACAGCCAGGCAGGTCCGGGCAGGTTTACATCACAACTCAATCCATCCTCGTGTTAAGCATATTCATATTTTCTAAATTTACATATTTGTCTTTATTACTTATTATATGTAAATTTGTCAACAATTAAATGTTATGGCCCACATTGCAAGTTTAACATTTTTGGTATAAGAATTTATACCGTTTAAATGCCACCAATTTTGGCATGTGACAAACATGCCAATTTCATATATTTTAAATTTTCCCAACATTACCCCATCTAAATATTAGGCTAACAATCTTAGCCTAATTTTACGTTTGCACAATTTTCAACATATAATATTAGGCTAAAAACTTAGCCTAATTTAGCATACACAAAATTGGCATAAAGAAGTTCATTAACACAAACATGACATAGGTGTAAACTTGGCATTTTTGGCATAATCAATATGAACATCATAGGTGTGAACTTGCAAAATAGCCAACATGAATGTCATAGGTTTGAACCTGCAAAATAGCCAACATACCTATATGTGAATTTGCAACAAAGCCTAAATCAACTTACATATATGTGAACATGCATTGAAATAAGGGTCTAACCAAATAGGTGTCACATGAATTAGCATATGATTTAGACAACATAAGCCTAAACATGTTTTGGATCTAGGCATAACATCGAACATCACTAGCATATGATAAGAATATGACATTTTCATAAGTATGTATAACTTTATTGCAAGGGTGTGAACTAGATCCAATCACATATCTAATTACAACATGAAACATGTACTAAAATGGATCTTGACATGGATCCAATTAGGAACTTGCAACTTTTGTGTAAACATAGCGGCAGAAAGGTTCTCGCATAAAGTATATACATGAGGTTCTAATTACAAACACCCTATATAACCACATAAACATGAACTATACAACTTGCTTGTGATGTTGTTTTCATTTTAAAAATACAATAGGATCAACATCAATCTTAATTATACCACAAACATCCCAATTCCATTCACAACACAATCATTTCAATACATAGATAGAGATTAACATCGTCGTTACATAATAGCACAATTCCACTTCCAATTTACATCGAATCAAATCTTAGTTTTATTCTCGTCGGAAAAATCACTATACTTACAACGAACGACGAACTTGAATTCTGGATTCTGAGTTCCGAATTTGATATGCTTTCCTTTGGGTTGACTAACGTTGTTTAGATTCGTGTTTACTTTATTATTGGCTTGTCTCTAAGCTTTCTAACTGACGGCCACTCCTAGTTTCTTTCCAGCAGCATGGCGGCTCTAATACTATATTATTTGTGTGAATTTAGGTTTAGACTTGAGTTGTATTTATAGAATTTTAAACTGATTAGAGCCGTCGATGAAGCAAGAGTGAATCCAGACCATCCATCTCAAGAGAAACCAATTAGAAAGCGACATGTAAGCCCTAGTGACATAGCCAAGTCTCAGAAATCGACCAGAACCCGACCAGGCCAGCCAGGGCCTGATCAAGCAGGTTTCTGCTCGGCCTGGGAGCACTTGGCAGGTGCGCCAGTGCATATTTGTACGGGCGCACTTCCCAAGTGCGCCAGTGCAATTTTGTTCCGGCGCACTTCCCAAGTGCGCCAGTGCATTCTAGCCCATTTCTGATTTTTCTGCCAAACTTCGTTCGTCCATATCTTCTTCATACGATATCCGTTTTACGTAAACTCAGACTCTATCTCAAGCAGAATTCCAAGACGAACGCAATGGCATACCCATTTCCCTTAATTCCATCATTTAGAATTAATTATACTTTAATTTGTTAATTTACAGTTAACGGAAAATTCGTGGTGTTACAAAATATCAATCTAGCGGAACGCTTGCATCTCACGCTCCACATATACCGTACACAATCAAAACCACGGGCGCTTATTGGAGATTGGATTTCGACTATGAGAAGGTATGGAACCACCTGCCGATAGTGTATCTCTAGAGGGGAATGCACTGGGTTCAACAAGAACGTCTTGCAACCCAGCCCACACAAGATCGACCACTCATTTCGCTTGAGTGCATCGAATGTATATCACCAACGGTTGGGCTCAAACCACCGTTTCCCGAAAGGGACAACATCGAAATAGATCAAAGAAGCAAAAGGAATTTCTCTAGATAGGTGATTATACACCCTAATGGGAGCGACCCACATAACCATGCTGCCTGCCCGATTTTTTCCGTTTCCCGGTTTATGAGGCTTGAGGCTTAAATTTCCTTTTTGGAATATCTGGTCACCATTCACTTTGAATGCCACATCATCATATCCATCAAGTCACTAATTGACATCCACAAATATACTCTGGGTATAAAAGAAGTGCCCCTCTTTGCCACCACTTGGTATATTTGAAAAAAATAACGTACGTGGCCTTAGGAAATACTCTGTCAGACATTCGTCCATACAAGTCATCCAGGAACAGGATGAACCAAAGGTACTCTACTATTGCATCCAATATAGGAATCACCCCATGGATCAGTAGCGAGAAGTCCTTGCAACCCGTAGATTCCAACCACGATAGAACCACAGCTTATCTCTGGGAGATCACTAAAGATTATTAGCATATCTTTCATTTTATGAAGATCTACGGTCTTCATTCCTCCATCTCAATCATCTTCTGATATCTTCACGTATTTGTTGGTCGGAATGGTTTTTGAATATAAAATTCGATACCGGTCCAAACATATTGGACAGATTTGATAGTCGGTTATTTAACTATCAAAATAATCGGTGATTCAGCCATGAAAATCCAATGAGTTTACTGGTTCCGTATTCAGCATCACTTGGCCTTTTAATTAAAACAAAATGTAAATTTAAAACTCTTAAATATCTCAATATTACAAATATAACTTTTTGCTTCTTATTTAACATAAGATTATTCTTTAAACAAATTCATTTTATTACTTAGGAAAATCCTATATCATATCTTGTTTGTCTAATTTCACATTCAAAACATTATTCACATTATTATCTAATATTGGGAAATCAATTCAGTTTATTGCTCGTAAAACAACGTTACAAAATATCTTTTATTTGTTGCATGACGACACCTAGTTCTTATTCTTATTGAATAAAACTCGACTTTTACATTTCTTTCTAGCTCAAAAATGTCGCTATAACTTCCCGCAATTCCCTTATATTTCCCTTTTTCTTTGGAATCCTTATCATATATATTCCAAATTTTCACCAAAATGTAGCGTTATTATTTCTCTAATGAAATAATAAATTTCACTAACCTCTTTTACCATTACAACTAATATCATCCTCAGATAATCCTGGAGTCATTCAAGTTGGGGTATTTTAATTACCTCTCAGACCTTGATCAGCAATGTTCATATCTCAAGATGGATACGAGTTGTAATCCAACACCCGATACTTCATTCCAATATCAATACAAATTCCATTTCACTACTTTATTCAAAATATGGTTTCATAAAACCTTCTTACGCTTTGAAAATATCTCTCTCGGATATGCCCGTTCTTTCTTAATTCAATAATTAAGTAACTTCTTTATAAACATCACTTTTAACTCGACCTCTTTAACCAAGCTCGTTTATAATTTGGATTTTTGTTATCAAATCCTACGACCCTCTTCTTTCACCAAATTCACCTTTACTTATTCCTTTTCAAATCCACTTAACCATTCTTACTTTGGGAAACTTATTTTAAATTCACCCGTTCTCAGTTAATCTCATTATTAAGTAATGTAATATCACACCAAGAACCTCTTTTATATAATCCTAGTTTATCGTAAACCCATTTTCTAAATTTCCTTTTTCATAATTCAATACTTAAGTAACATTCACTTTAAGCTATAGTGTTTGCTTAAAACTTCTTTATAACTTTGTTATAAAACTCAGTTTTAAAGATAAAACTTGCTCCTAAACTCCCTTCACTATTCCATTAGATTTCATTGCACCTTCGATTACGTTTTAAATGAATTTCAATTAAAAAGAATCTCCTAAATTATTATTAATGAAAATAATAATTTACTTCGACCATTAACTACTTCAGTAGTTAATTCCTTTAATAACAAAAATAAATAGTAAACCCCTTTTTAAAATCTTATTAAAAATTAAATAACATTCATTAAACTGTTTTATTCAAACACACCAATTTAATAATCAGACCCAATTAAAAACGTTCGATTTAGAAAACCCAAACCACGGTTATTCCATTAACCAATTCCAATTCGTTTCCCCTTTAAATTAATTAATAATTTAATTAATTTAAAATTTTCCCTTTTAATTATTTCTTAACAAAGCAATTGTCCAAGCTTAACCATTTGATTTATTTCTTATTCTCGTACTTATAAATCTAATTAACATCAGAATTGACTTTATAAAATCAATTAATAGTAAATCAAAGTCTTAAATAAATAAAATATTTATTAATTTCCCTTTAATAAACTTCTACTCAAAACCTATCTTCAGTTATAAAATAAACTTCATTTCTTTAATACAATTGATCCACTCGACGGTAAATCAATATAAAACAAAACAATATATTTTTAGGCCATTTACTGCCAATTACTCAACCAATCTTGCCCATTGGTTAAAACCAAAAACAGGTTGAATTTCCAATCAAGAATCAATTCAGTCAGCCAATCAGGATAGTTCATATATCGATAATATGAAGAAAAAAAATGTCTAATATGTTTGAGGAATCTGGTTGGATCCCTCCAACCTGTTCTTCTCCGTATACAAAATGTTTATCTCAAATTAGATCGTTCAATTGCATTTAACTGATAACAATAAATAACGATCATTAACACCAACCCATTCTCAAGCAATTCAAACAATTTAAACAAGTTTATTTTGTAAAGATGACCAATCAAGGTGAGTTACCTTTATTGGGTCCAATCGTTAAAATAACGATTTGGTATTTCACTGAAATTAAACAACGGTTTAATTTCATCAGTTAAATCAACAAATAAATATATAATTAGCAAATTGTCAACCATTAGCAATCAGAGCACACAAAATAAAAACCTAATTTATATAAAATATAAATGGAAAAAACAGAGTGAGTTTAACTCACCTTGATTTGATTTTCCATTGAATCGGTTTGGTTATAGTCAAATTAAATAATCTTTAATTTGACCGAAAATTCCAGTTGTCTCTTGCACTACTCATATTCATTCCATAACGTTCTACTCGTCAACATTGTTCGGTACCCCTTGCCCGGTTCAACTCTGATAGCGTAATAAAAGATTATTAATATTCTAAGCTAATGATTTTAAATTAAATATCTAACAATTCTAGTTAAACTTAATTAACCATTTAAAAAAATTATTTATGTTTAAAATTTGTCGGCGTGTTTACACCACCTGGCCTCGGTTCCCAGATAGTCTTCATGTCCCAAAATATCCGCACCTTTCTTTTTAAATTTCACTGTCCCGTGTGTCTTCGTTGCTTTCTGAATGTACTACCAGTTCTTCCTTTCTTTGTTCATAGCGTATTAACCGTGTACGAATTATATATTCACACTTCTAGTACTACGCTTCAATTGTTTAAACCAGTTATTGCTTAGTTACCATTTTGTTTTGTTTTTGTTCCCAATATATGTTGGTCATCTGTAAGAACCTGTAACTTCCCCATTAAGGAAAGAACGGATTGCTTTGAGGACAAGATGAATCAGAACACAAACAGAAGAACATTTCATTGCTTATTACAACAATTCCATCAGATGCAAGAATATACAAAGTAGGAATAAATAAAATACATTCGATAAATATTAGAGATTACAATAAATTACATAGCAGCGGAAAAACAATACAAACACAACTGAAAGTTATACACGGATACAGAGATTTCTGAGCATCGTTCCAGCTGTAAATCAGGATCCTCTGAATATAAGCCTGCAAAACCAAAACTACTAGATGCCCGTGTGGAAAATAGGGGCACCCAGAGTTTAGATTAAAACAATAAACTCCAGGTCAGTCATGTGATTGGTGTGAGAACTAAAACAGTTATTAATCTTTATTTTTAAAGTTAGGTAAATCAAGGGACCACGCTGCATAACACGGAACGGGTAATAACAGCGCAATGCTAAATAAAGAAAATGAAGCTATTATAAGACCCAGGTCCCATCACACAATGCTACACAAGCCGGAGGATAGGGTTTTTACCTTATAATAGCCAAAAATGCTTGGTACATGAAATTTCATATTTTATTATTACTATAAGTGAAGAAAACAACTTCAATCATAATGTATAAATCATAGACGGCATAAGTGCCCCATACCACTATGTCGTCATACTAGGCTCTACAAATAAAACCGAAATGTCACGTATTGGAAATTGGATTTCCGTCATACGTCGAGGCAAGGGCAAGCTCCTCTCCATTCGAGACACTCTAGCAAATGTCTCAAGACCACACACAGCGATCCTTGGAACCTCCAAGGCCAGTCCTCTCTTACTTTTGAGGATTATTATTCATGAACACACGTTTTCCGATCCTATAGGACCTATATCTGAGGCACCTCGCATCCAACAACCACACAGGTAAAAAGTATGTAAATGTCAGGGCTGGTAGGTCACTGACATCACCCATAGCTAGAAAGAAACGTTGTGCACTCCTTGGGTCCTTATCCCGTTTTTGACTTATACCGAGGTGTGAGACTCGTGAACTAACGCTATACACAAAGCTATGCCACACAGGCCGTGCTTTGATCATCAACCACTAGACTTTGCTTTTCAATAGAAGCCTTGATAATTTGCCACTTGGGCATGCCACACAGGCAATTCATGCCATGCGACTGATATCTATCGATATATAACCTCTAAGCTCGTACGTCTCGGAGAAAGGCGTTAAGCAAGAGAATAAATTCTCTGCCGCCAAACAGATACATATTTAATAAAAATGAATCACATAGAATAAAATCCAATGTCAGACACATAGTCCATTTACAAGTTCGTTCTGGGTCTGAACGAAACCGGAGGAACCTTATTCCTCGCATATCCATCGATCTCCAAGTACGTCTAGACGATCACCAACTGATTCCCTCCTCTTGGGTGTACATCCCAATCAAGATCATCAATAATCATCCAAACGATGTGAAGACCTCTGGTCTTCAACCACTGTCTTCATCGTCGACTTATCGTCAAATTGATTATTCAGAATGGGTATAAACCCGGCCTTTCCAAATAACCCGCGTATATAATAAACAAGTGTTACACAAACGCAATATACGCCTCATTCCAATTCAGAATACTCTTTATTCAAATATTCACATTCTTAGGGAAAGGTTCCCATTAATTTTATCAAAGATAAATTCTTCTAAATTTATTCTTTAATATTCCCTTGGATATCATTTCAAACCATGTTAAGGTTTTCCAAACTAGTCGGGATTAGCGAACCACACCAAAATAATTATTTATTTTATTTCCCAATCCCAACCTATTCATCCCATGGAGCAAAACTGGTAATACTCCATATATAACACCACGGTGTTATCGGTAAATATTAGTTACCATTTCACGTTCAAATCTTATTAAAGATTTAGCTATCGCTTTGAAGCAAAACTGGTGATACTCCATTCTCGATTATTTCAATCTAATTAAAGATTCATTAAAACTCCACTTAGTTTAAATCTTCCCAAAAATCAATATTAATGATTATTCAAAGCTAAGAAGTTAACCTTATCTTTAACCGGGTTAAAGAACCAATGTCATTTGAAAACACGGTTCACGACAAACCCAAAATCCCATTCCATTGTTAATCGGGTTAAAGAACAGGTGTTATTCAAAACACCGCTCACGATAAACCCAATTTAAATTCAATTCCAATTAAATACTAATTAACTGGAAAATTTCATTAAATCTTAACTAAAAGATTTATTCTTTTCTAAACTTGGTTCAAGGACAATTTTATTTAAGGCACCATTCACGACGAACCCAGAATCCCATTTGATATTAAATACAAGGCTCTGAATAGAAAATATATTGGCTTATATTCAATATCAAATTCTGAAACCAACAAATATCGTATTGGAAATAATGATATAAACATATCTTTCAAATTTCCACAACCATATCTGTATAATCATGAAATCCAACATCGAAATATTCCGAAGATAATTTGATTCAAATCCTTTCAAATTCGTATATTGGAAATTCTGATTATTTTTAAGACCACATCAAATCTAGTTCAAAACTAGTTCATTTTGATAAAAATATATTTTTATCCTTTCAATTATGGAACTTTTCACCCCAATTCTTTCTAAATCATTTATTATGATTTTACACAAACTATTGATATTTTTAATAATTTTATCAAGGCCCGTACAGTCGATTTTCAATAACGGTCATCGAACTACACTTACAACAAACTTTTCCAAACTTGATTTAGACATAATTTCAGATCCAACCATTAGATTTCGAATTTCTAATATTCATTGTAAATCTCTTTTCGATTCAAACCCAACGGTTCCTGTTTCATGACAATCTGACAAGCGGATCTCCCAAAACATCAATTCGAAGTCAATGGTCGAAATTCGCGAACTGCAGCGGCGGGGCGCGTTCTATTCAGGCCATTTAATATATATAATATATATATTATATATATTTAGTCGATTTCAATTTAAACGTATTTTATGAACCGTTCAACTTCGTTTGAAAAACGATTTCAACTTCATATTCAATTTCTAATCAAAATTGAATATTCCATATCATCGATATACAAATGATAATATTTTGAAACCAATTCCTTTTCGATATTCATTATAAAAATGAATAAAATCGATATAAATATCGTTCACGTCAAAATGGCGTTAATCTAATCAACACAGCTTTATATATTTCAATAACTTCGTTATTCTATTCAACGAATGAATATTTTCTTCAACACATGAATATTCATTTTATTCAACACATGAATATTTATTAATTCTTATGTACAATAAAAATGTGAATTTTATTGTATAAATATTTTATTCAACACATGGATATTCTCAACACATTAATATATATTTTATTCAACACATGAATATTCTTTTATTCAACACATGAGTATATTTTATTCAACACATGAATATACATTTTATAATATTCTTTATTTTCCAAATTGGAATGAGGCCCAATCAATTACCATATAATGTTAATTATATGGATTCCATACAACACATGTATATAATAGCAATGATAAATAATCAACCATCATCCAAAGTGCACTACACAACTGTCGGTCAACCTATCGATTGACATACAACTAAACAATCGGGATTAGTGTACGTCAAATATCATCCCAATACCCGTGTGGGGTTTCAATCCACAAATACTAAATATTATTTGTGTAGTTGGGCGACGTGTAAAATTTATCGTCCCAATCAATATCAGTCAAAACAGTGTACATAAACAAATCGTCTGATTTGTAAATGAATATTTATTTTATTCACATAACGATAAATAATTTATTTCAACATATGAATATATTTCCCATCTATTCCTCCTCACAATCAATTTTCACAACACAACAAAATCAAACAAGTCGTCCATGGTCTGTGGACGACGGGTGTTGGGTGCTGCTAAGCACCGTCTGGATCCTAGTATATAATTTTAACTAGAAAAAAAAGAATTAAAGTGAGAAGTTCTCACCGAGAAGCTAAACCAAACGTCGCGACACTTCATATGTAGAAAATATTCGTCGCATTTTTAACGAGATCTTTTTCATGAAATTTATATTAAAACTCACATTTTTAATATGAAGTTTATTTTATAAAAATCCCATTCTTAAAACGAAGTTATTTAAATAAAAATCATATTTTTATACTTAAACCTTTCATACAAAAATCACATTTTTATTCTTCTACTAAATAAATAAAAATCACATTTTTAAATCATCGCTACTTTTAAAATAAAAGTCACATTTCTATACAGTTAATTCTAAAATAAAAGACACAACTTTATTATCATAAAAATATAATTTTTATCAACATAAAAATCTAATCCTTTCGTATTTAAAAATCTATGCTTTTCCTATATAAAAATCTATGCTTTCTTTCAAATAAAAATCATATTTTTATTCAAACTAAAATTATTTCATGAATAGAAAAAAAATCAAAGAAGCTCACATTTATCGGGGGGTTTGAAATGGGGCTGGCGACGGCCTTCTCGAGTGGTGCGGGAGCCTCTAATTCCAACGAAGAAGAAGAAGGGGGGTTTCGAACAAAATGGGGCCCATTAGTGGGTGTGGAGGCTGGGGATAGTCGGGGAGGTCGCTGGCGGTCCGGGGGTAGCGATGCTTGTTGGCGGTGGGCCCAGGGTGTCGAGGCGGTACGGTTTCATATGGGGCCGGGGTGTTTTCGGTTTTAGAAGGGGAGAGGAGGAGGAAAAAAGGGGGCCGAAGATGGGTGGCAATGGGCTAGAAGGGGGAGCGGCGGTGGAGGCAGGCCTGGCGGCGGGAGGGAGGGACGGCGATGGAGGATTAAAGAGGGGCGACGGCTAGGGCACGACGGGATTTTAATTTCTTTTTAAATTTGGGCGTTGACTTTGAAAAGAGGGAGGGGTCGGAGGGAATATATATAATTATATATTTATATCATTTTAATTTTCCAAATAAAGTTACTTTTTATTTCTAACCCCAAATCGAACTCACCGACTGTCGTCCCTAACTAATTATCCCTATTCCGAACACAATGGGCTATGTCTCGTATGCTAATTTGCTAGTTACGATCAGTTTTCGTTCAAATTAAAATTTAAATCTATATATTCAATTTTAAACGTACATTTCAATTTACCGGGGTCACATACGGACTCTAAAAATTCCCAAAAAATATTTTCTAGGTTCGTATTGATGACACGGTCCTAACAAAACTAATTTCATCGAATTCTGAGACCAATTGAAAAATGGCCATTTTTTACAGTCGATCGAAATTGACTGAAAATGCCAAAACACATTTTACTTTGCCTCGCTCACATATTGATTCAGAAAATTACGAATTTTGGAATCTAGCAATAACTTGACATCCCGGATCCAACAAAAGTGGTTTCATCGAAAACGGAGGTCATTTACAAAATGTCCATTTCTAAGGGCCAGAATCCATAGCAACTATTCTAAATTTTCAAGTGGACATAACTTTTTATTCCCGCTATGAAATTTTGATTTTTCAGATTCTTTGGAAAGATATTCTCACATGGATTCTAATATTTTTGGTTTCTCTAAAATCCAGTTTGTTTTGAATCCTGTACATTCATTTGAAATTTGAAATCAAATTTTCAAACTAACGCGCCATTTCCAATTCCTTTTATGTTTAAAATAAAATATTTATATTCTAACGTCGATCTATATAAATATATACGTTCTATTTCTAATCCAAATAAATTTATCATCATTATTATTTAAATGATTCATTTTAAATATTCAAAATTCACTAAAATTGCCAAAATAAAAATTTTAAATTGGCTCGGATTTCCGGGTTGTTACATCATCGTTAACCTATTCTTCGAAATACCCTGTAACAATTTTAATTAGCTCGTAAACATTTTTAATCACTAATTAATAGCACTAATTACTTTTTAACTAACTGTAAATTATGGCCGATCCTTATGTTAAACAGTTTCTTCCCAAAACTTCCATTTGAATTCTGGTTCAATCCTCATGAACTGTTTACTCACGTCCTCGGTCTTCCTGTTTCCATCGAACTCCCGAAACCGTGCTATCTTCGTTAATCCACCCACCGCGAATCATATCGATTGCCGAAGTTCATCCAATCCTCGCCATTCGAAAGCCTGTCGCCTCCTGGTCATACGCTCTGAAAATGGAGCAACTCGACATCACCATGGCTCCAGAAAACCTAGATCGACGCCGACACTTTCTTTTAGCTCGAATTCCGGCAAACACAGATCAAACTTTTCCATCATCACCAAACAAACATGACGAGCTCGCCTAACTGAGCAGAGCTGCAGAAGAAAATAGGTTGAAAGAGTGAGCAGATTTCGTGATTTTGTGGAGGAAGGATCAGGAAGTATCGACCATCCATTTCCATAGTGGCGGCTCCAGAATTCAGTTGACTACAAAGAACTGGGTTTGACGCAAAATAGGGTTAATCTGCTTGTGAATGGTTATATATATATATATATATATATATATATATATATATATATATAGGTGTAATAAATTATTATAATATCATAATGAAACTTCGTCGTGAATTAATGCATAAACCAACCTACAAACGATTTCTGTTTTCTGATAAAAAGGCTAATCCTAGCATAGAAAAATATTCCGAACCCAATGGGACAACTTTCGTCGAAATCCGACATCGTTTGAAAAAAATTCCTTTATAAAACCAGCGAAAAACACACGTTTAAATTTTCCACGCTCATTAAATAAATCCAATAAACTTGAAACTTTGAAATCCTACAATTATTAATTAATACAAATCCAACGGCACCAATTTCATCGCATTTCAAGACTGTTTTCCCGGTATGCTATTTTTATACGCACCGCACTACTATTTTGGACACCAAATTAGCCGGTCTTAAAAAATAACAAACTATATACCTATCCTGACTCTAATCGTCGATACAAACTCAATGGAACTGTTTTCGTGGCTTAATTCGATCATCTTATCAAGTTACACTCAAATATGTAATGACCCAGATTTCTGTCGAGTTAATTTTAAAATATTTAATATGGATTTAAATATTGAGTAGATAATAAATGGATTTTTATATTCACTTATCGATTAAATAATCGATATACAGTTTATTTCGAATATATATATATAATCATCAAAATATGAGAATCGGGAATCATTCAATTCGAATTTAAAACGAAGTCAAATTAATTCAAATAACTAATTAGAATTCTGCTTGAATATAAACGACAATAATATTAATTGATTATCAAAGAATTAATTGTTTTAAAATTAATTTAAATCAATTTAAATTAATATCTTCTCCATATGATCAAATGGGGTTTCAATACCTGTCCCAGTGTATTCAGAATAGCGGTTTTACCCTAGGAATGTCAGTTGGTGGGTTCAGATAGGAGTTCAGAATCACAGGGTAGTTTAAATTAAATAAAACCAGTTAAAAACCCAAGGTCGTGCCATTCCTTACATCCACAAATAAAAACAAAAACCGTGCTTCTCCTATGTCCTCAAACTGAAAACAAGCTGTGCCACTCTTTATGTCCACAAACTGAAAACAAGTCGTACCATTCTTTATGTCCACAAACTGAAAACAAACCATGCTTCTCCTATGTCCACAAACTAAAAATCGAACTCAACTATGTAAAGAAAATGGGGAGAGACCGAAACAAAAACCGTTCTCAGTAAAAAGAAAAGAATCGAAATCGAATTCAAAAAGTAGCGAGTTCCTTGAAGCTCGAAGATGGATCGAACCGCTTGGTTGAGAGCTGCGAATCATTTTCTAGGGTTCCGACTATCTTTATTTGGGAAAGTGTAAGGTAGGGCTCTTGATCACGAGGCGAGGAACGAGCGCGCCGTCAGTTTTTGGGTGAAGCCGAGATCGAATTCGCCACTAAGGCACAGGTATAGAAATAGGAAATTGAAGTTCGCTAGGTTGCGATACTCTCCAGGCGTTGGCAAGACAAAAGGGTGCTAGGGATGTCGCGATGTCTGGATGGTTTCGAGGGTACTAATAAAGTCCTGCTGAACTAAGTTGCGACATGAAAATGTTGGGGGTTCAGATCTACGGATCTGGAGATAGGAGCATAGTTTGTAAACCGTAAAGTTAAGGGTGTTCGGTGGTTTAGAAATTCATTTGTGGAAGAATGAGTTGTCCTTGTTGTTTTGGGGTTTTGGCAAGTCAGAGGTGTTGAACGTTCTGGTAAGGATGGGTTTTTTATTTTTGTTGAAGAGAAGGGGACATTGAGTAATGTCGAGCTATTTTTGGGGAAAGATGAGTGTTGAGTTGTGCATTACAAACTGAAATGGATGGAGAGAAATTGGTGCATTCAAGGAAGAAAACTGTAGAAGGAAAATAAAGTTGCAGTTTGGAAAAGGCAGTAAGGTAAAAATCAAAGTTTGGATAATTAAAAGAATTTGACAATAGTAAATTAGTTTATATATTAAGTAATTAGGTAAATTAATTACATTAAATAGCTGGAAATTTTACGAAGATAAATCGAGCATGACAAGTTGGATTGGAACGAATCAGAAATTAAATCACGATGAGTAAATCTCATTCATCTGTTATTTTTAATTATTTTTATTCGGTAATGCTTTCTGGTTGATTTAAAATATATTAGTTATTTAGGGGTAACTATTATATATATATATATATATTGGGTTGATGATTGGATTGTTCCTGCAGTCTCATTAGCGGATGCCCACAGTTTCATAGCGGATGATTTCCCTATGCGCCCCACAAATATATATTAGTGGATGACCTTCAAACCGCGAAATCCTGCCTTGAAGCAGGATGGGTATTATTTATGTTGACTAATATATTTGGATGTAGGAATACATGTTGGAGGGATCCAACTAGATCCCACAAAAATATATTTTCTGTTTGTTTATATGTTTGCATATATACTGTCATATATGATGTGTTAGAAAACCTAAAACAAATAATTGGTCGGTTGAATATCACTGGGCCTAAATGCTAATTTATAAAAATATCCTAAAAGGGATATTTGAGATTTAAAAGGGAAATTCTATTTTTTAAGTAGAATTTGAAAATTTTAAATAAATTTGAAATATAAACTTGTTTTGAAAATAAAACAAGTAGTTCATTTATAAACGAAGTTTATAAACAGTTCATTTATAAACGAAGTAAAATGAATTAGCATTGGATAATTCAGAAAATAGAAATTCAAATGGAATTTGAATATAGTATATGAATAAAGGAAATTCAAATAGAAATTGAGTATAGAAATTTAAATGGAATTTGAATATAGTATTTGAATAAAGAAAATTCAAATAGAAATTGAATATAGAAATTCAAATGGAATTTGAATATAGCATTTGAATATATAAAATTCGCGTTGAAAATAGAATTGGAATGGAGTTTGAATATAGAATTCAAATAGAGTTGAAATGGGAATTTGAATATAGGAAATTCAATTAGAGTTGAAACGGAATTTGAATATGTAATATTCAAATAGAATTGAAATGGAATTGGAATATCGGATATTCAAATAGAATTGAAATGAAATTTGAATATAGAAGATCGAAGTATAAATAAATTTATTTCCGAGTTAGGGAAAATCGACAATTTTAGAAGATCGGAAATATTATGTTGAAATGGAAAAATGGATTTGATATATATTAAAAATGTATCAAAATGGAATTAAATTTATTATAAACGAAGTTTAAAAGTTTTTATATATATATAATTAAAACGAACTCGCCGCAGCATGGCAGTTCGTAAATTGGCAATTCGAACTACAATTGAGTATACAGAACTCAATTGAAGTCGGAATTCTTTGAAGCAAGAATCATCGGGGTCGGTTGAATAATAGTTTTCTAATGAAAGAGAAAACTCTGGATTTCGTCGTATAGATATTGAGTTATGTCAAAATCAATTTTTTAGAAAAACAACGCCATAATCGTTTTAAAAACGATAATGGTTTATTTAAATAAATAAAAGGATTTTAAGGAAATAAAATCCGAATAGACATTAGAAAAATCCAGACTGGAGATACAAAGTAAATAAGAACTCTAGTGAAGTAAGTGAAATGATTTTTGAGACAAAAATCATATTTTTACTTATCAAATAGAATTAACTAAATTGTAGAATAATTAGTTAAAGGAAATTTGAATCGAAATTGGGTTTTTGGATAAGTGAAAGAGGCTATGATTTCATATTTGAAATCGAATATGAAACTGGAGTTGAACTTAGAATTAAATTAGTTATAAGCAAGTCAAGAATAAATTGTACATGCTATGTTCAAATATAAAGTGAAATAAACAAAAGTGCTAAGTAACGAATTAAATAACGGATTAAATTAAAAACTATCGGAATGAGTAGAATAAATTGGGAATGGGTAGATATATGTTAAACAGGTTTGGAAAGAAGTATAGAAGTGAAATAGATAGTGTGCTCGACAAAAAGGTATGTTTTTAATTCGTATATAAGATTTTAACTAGCCGCTTGGCTTTTTTTATTTTCTTTTTGAATGGAGAGGCCTGTGTGGCGGTTTGGGGATTTTCCCGATGCTCCCAGTACAAAGGAGGTTTTGGCGAATTTTTCCGGAAATTTAAGGAGTTAGAATATTTTTAAGGAAGTTTGATAACTAGAAATCTATATATCAATATATATATATATATATATAATTCGATAAGGAAACGAACTTAAAAATAGGATAGTATAAACAAAAAGGAAATTATGAATAAAATCTCGTAAAGACAAAAAGAGAAGCAGTTACATTTTTAAATGGAATAATTGGTTTGTATGGTATTGATTTATTCGAGTAAGTAGTCTTGTTTGTTTTGACGTTATGAATGTTATTCAGTTAAGGTATGAGAGGTAGTTATACCCGAACTTGATTGATTTCATTATTAACAAATAAATGGTAAGATTTCAGGCTCGAAGATCAATGTTGAATAAGAGTTAGTGGAATATAGTATTTGGGTTGTCGTAACGCTGATTTACACAACATTCGTTTTAACCCAAATAAGTGTGAGCCTGGAAATAGAATAATAAATATTTCCTAAGTATAGAAATAAACGAGATCGGAAAAGAGATAAGTAATTGAAATATTTTCCAATTATAAATAGTATATATTTTTCTAAGTTTGGAAAAATAAAGGAAGGCGATATTCGGAAATGTTTTCCAAATAGCGTAAAAGGCCAATATGGTTATTGAAAATATTTGGTTAACAAATATTGACAAAGAAATGGAGAAGTTATTTTATTAATGGAATATTAATTAAGGGCTCAGTGATTGTTTGATATTTGGATGAACACCTGTTTTGTTCGATAGTTAAATCATCGACTATCGGAACACTTGTTTTTATTCGATAGTTAAATCACAGACTATCGAAGTTTTTGACCATCGTTGTCAATATGGAGAGATCAGTTGGATTCTTAACCAAAGAATCACTTCGTATTGGCATAAGCGTTGCGAATCATATATGCCAAAGAAAATTGAAGACGGAATAAAGTGCAAGGGCTATTGTATAAGTCCTAGGTACAGATTGCCTATGATGGATGTACTTAATAGTGCCTTCGGTTTCGTTCAGTCCTAGAACGAACGTATATGGACGAGTGTCTGATAGAGTATTTCCAATGATCGAATGGGTTGGTCTGTATGAATATATATGGTTGCAACGGATTTATTCCCTTAGCATAATATCCAGAATATTTGTGCAGATTAATTAGTGATTAACGGATCTAATAATGTGGCATTCAAAGTGATCGTGTTATCAATGAATGGAAAGTAATCGTAGCCTCTGGCCTCAACAATCGGGAAATGACAAAAATAGGGAAGGCAGCATGGCTATGTGGGTAGCGTCCATTAGGGTGTATCATCACCTATCTAGATATTCATTTAATTCCTTATTCTATTCGGTGCTGTCCCATTGGGGAAAACGATTGCTGATCCCAACCATTGGTGATATACATTCGATACACTCAAGCGAAATGAGTGGTCGATCATGTGTGGCTGAGTTGCAAGAGTTCTTGTTGAACTCGGTGTATTCTCCTCTAGAGATATACCAGCGGCAGGTGGTCCATACCTCGTCATAGTTGGAAATCAAATATCCAGTAAGTGCCTGCGGTTTATGATTGTATATTATATATGTGGAACGTGAGATGCAAACATTTCACTAGATTGTTATTTACTTGATTTAGACATTATTATAATATCAAAAGAGTTTTGATATAAAGATTACCATTTATTTCAAAGAGGATTTGAAAGTTAAGTCAAGTGTTTGGATTCTCATAAGGGAAAACCTGTTCCGTGTTATACGGCGTGGTCTTATGAGATATCATTTAGTTTCTGAAACTGTTTTAAAGTGTTTACTCATACCAGTCCCATGACTGACCCGAAGTTTATTTTGTTTTGTTCTACCTAAACTCTTGGGAGCCTAAATTTGTACGGGCAATCAAGTAGTTCAGGATTTTACAGATCTATCTAAAGGAGCTTGGAGCAGGAGGCTTCAGCCTTAGTTATATAGAGTTTTGTTCCACTGTGTTGTAAGTGTTGTACTCTGATAAGTGTATGTTATATAGTTGAAATTTTGTATTTCAAAAGTTATGATATATTATATTTTGTTTCGCTGCGTTGTGAGATTCTGTGTTGTTGTTTCTGTTCTTCTTCTACCTTTTTCTTATAAAAAAATTTGATTCGTATTTTTGTGATATTTGGGTTGGATGTATGATGTATGTAGTCAACTCTGATATTACGGATTTGCGGGTCACTACAAAATACCCCTCTATTAATTTAATTTAATTACACGCTATAGGAAATAAATGGGAGTTTATGGCTAACGTGGTCACATACGAGATCGGTCTGCCACGCAATTCAACACCGTGCAATAATTTAACGTTACGGTTCTAATGAAACTGATTTCGTTGAAAACGGAGTTCGTTTGAAAAATGGCTATTTTAAAGGCCTATATTTTAATAACGATTTCCATAGCGACTATTTTAAAATTTGAATTGGCCATAACAAACGAATTATAACACATGATCTGGATTTTATTTTCCGTAGGAAAATTATAATCAACACGCTTCCAAAGTTTCTTATTTCACAGATTTCCGACTTATATCAGATCCTCTATATTCGATTGAAGTTCAAAACTCCAATTTACGAACTATCGCTTGATTTTGAGCTCGATTTATAATATAAATTATAACGTTCAAATTTTGTTTTAATAACGAATTTAATATTAAAATCCATAAATATTCCAAATATAATATTTAAGACAATAAATTAAATTAAATATTTGACTGCCAAAAATACTGGATGTTATGGTATGTAAACTGGTAAATTCAATATCTCGATCCTACTGTATCAGAATTTCAAACGGTCGGTCACGTTGGGATCGTATGGACGGACACAACAGATTGGAACTGACCAGGAGTGAATTGGAGCTCGTTACAATTAATAGAGAAATAAATTGTCTGGTCTGAATCAACGACAATTATCGTTATTTAATGATGATCGTCCAAAGTGAATAAAACTCACTAACTCTACAATTCATATTTTTATAACGTACATTTAGAACTGATAAATGATGATTGATTGTTGTGTATTGACTGTTTGGTTGAACTGCTAAGTAATTGGTTGAAATTATAGATCTGGTTATATATAAATAAATAAATAAATATATATCTATTCATTCTGTTTAGCAGAATATTTCATAGTGAAATGAAATTGATGTTAATTGTATTGTTTAACATCTGTGGATGCAGGGAAACAGGTCGGAGGAATCCAACTAGATTCCTAAACATTTATTTTACTGTTTTTCATATATTGAAATATATGATGCGATATATAATCTGCTATTGATTATGTGTGTTTGATGATATTGATCATTGTTATAGGGTATGTAAATTACCATAAGAAGTACTGGAATGTAAAAAGTGAATTTTTAAAATGTATTTAGAAAGAGAAATATTTGTAAAACATTTACAAAACAAATAGAAAAGGAAATATTTGTGAAAACAAATAGAAAAGGAAATATTTGGGAAAACAAATAGAAAAGGAAATATTTGTGAAAACAAATTGGAAAGGGAATATTTGTAAAACATTTACAAATAGAATTGAAAAAGAATATTTATTTGTTAAATAAATAGAATTGAAAAAGAATATTTATTTGTTAAATAAATAGGATTATAAAAGGAAATATTTATTTGTTAAATAAATAAAATTATAAAAGGAATATTTATTTGGAAAAAATATAGGATTACAAAAGGGAATTAATGAGATATAAAAGAGTTATGAGAAGATTGTTTAAAGAGTAAATCAATTAGAGTTATCAATTAGAGTTAATCGAATAGAATAAATCAATTAGAATTATCGATTAGAGTTAACCGAATAGAGTAAGTCTATTAGAGTTATCGATTAGAGTTAATTGAATAGAGTAAATGACTTATATTTATCAATTAGAGTTAATCGAATAGAGTAAATCAATTAGAGTTATTGATTAGAGTTAATCGAATAGAGTAAATCAACTAGAGTTATCGATTAAAGTTAATCGAATAGAGTAAATCAATTAGAGTTATCTATTAGAGTTAATCGAATAGAGTCAATCAATTAGAGTTATCGATTAGAGTTAATCAATTAGAGTAATCGATAGAGTTAATCAAGTTATAGTTAATCGAATTAGAGTAAATCGATTAGAGTTAATTGAGTTAGAGTTAATCGATTAGAGTTAATCGAGATAGAGTTAATCGATTAGATTTAATCGAATTAGAGTTAATCGGTTTGAGTTAATCGAGTCAGAGTTAATCAATTAGAGTTAATCGAGTTAGAGTTAATTGATTAGAGTTAGTCGAATTAGAGTTATTCGAATATAGTTTATTCAGAAAAGGAGTGGTCGAATATAGTTTATTCGGAAAGGAGTTATTGAATATAGTTTATTCGGAAAAGGAGTTATTGAATATAGTTTATTGGAAAGGAGTTAATCGAATATAGTTTAATCGAAAGGGGTTGTCGAATATAGTTTATTCGAAAAAGGAGTTATTGAATATAGTTTATTCGAAAGGAATTAATCGAACATGGTTTATTCGAAAGGAGTTATCGAATATAGTTTATTGGAAGAAAGGAGTTAATCGAATATAGTTATTCGAAAGGAGTTAATCGAATATAGTTTGTTCGAAGAAAGGAGTTAATTGAATATAGTTTATTCGAAGAAAGGTGTTAGTCGAATATAGTTTATTCGAAAGAAGATTATCGAATATAGTTTATTTGAAAGAGAGATTAATCGAATATTAGTTATTCGAAAAGGAGATATCGAATAGGGATTATTCGAAAGAGAATTATATGTTAAAATTCGATTATATCGAATTCGGGAAAGTACCATTTACTTTCCATTTTTAATCAAGATTTATTTATTTATAAATAAATTAGTTGTTTGTTTATTTATCCAAATTAATTAATAAAAGTTATACTTAAGTTATTATATTTTGGAAGCATGGGATTATAACACTATTGTTATGATCAAATGATTTCTGTAAAAGAAGTGGATTCGTAAATAGAATCCGAGAGTTACTTAAGGAAGTTTGTTAAAGATTTAGAAGGTGAACTTTTTTTATTTCGAAGTTAGAAACGTTGTTCAGTTAAGGTCTAAGAGGTAGTTATACCCCAACATGATTGACTCTGTTTTTAACTAAGGAATGGTTAAGGTTCGATAGAGAAGGTTGGTTAAGTAAATTGAGTTAATGAGTGTAATATTTTGAGTTGGCATAGCGATGTTTTATTTAAACATCCGTTTAAATCCAAATGCAGGAGAAATGGAAATGTTTTCCAACTAAGAATTAGAAATGTTTTCCAATATAGAAAGTAAGAATTGGAAATGTTTTCCAATGTTAATAACGTATATTTTCTAAATTTAGAAAATAAGAAATGTTGAATATATGGAAACAGGAGATGAAAAATGAATAGATTAATAAACTATAGAGGTAAATGTTAAATGATGATTGATCGATATAATTTCCATCTAGAAATAATATCGTTATTTGCACACATGTTTTTCTTTGATACTTAACTCACCGACTATCCAAGTTTTTGACCATTTCCGTTGTCAATACGAAGAGACCGGGATCAGATTCATTATCTGAAAACCACTCTGTATGGGTGTTGGCATTGCGATAAAATATGATAAAGATAATTGAAGACGGAGTAATGCAAGGGCTATCCTGTTTACAGAATAGTGCCTTCGGTTTGTCCAGTCCCAAGACAACCTGTATGGAAGAATGTTTGACAAAGTATATTTAACGGATCATGTAAGTTGATATCTTCAAACGTATCTACGTTTGGTGGAGGAGGAATTTGTTTCTCTTACCTATATACCCATTGTATTTTTGGGGAAATCAATTTGTGGTTTGGCGGGTATAACGATGTGACATTCAAAGTGAATAAATGTGTGATCTGTCAAAGATAAGCATGGCCTCTAGCCTCACAACCGGGAAATGACAAAAACCAGGCAGGCAGCATGGCTAAGTGGGTTGCTTCCAGTTAGGGTGTATTATCACCTGATCTAGAGTTTCATTTACTTTTTTAATCTATTCGATATTGTCCCATTCGGGAAACGGTTGCTGATCCCAACCGTTGGTGATATACATTCGATACACTCAAGCGAAATGAGTTGTCGGTCATGTGTGGCCGGGTTGCAAGATGTTCTTGTTGAACCCAGTGTGATCCTCTCTAGAGGTACACTATCATATGGTGGTTCCATAACTTATCATAGTTGGAAATCCATTATCCATAAGTGATCGCAATTTTGATTGTATACTATGTATGTAGAACGTGAGATGAAAGCGTTTCTGCTAGATGAATTTTATATTGTGGTTGATAGACACTATTATAATATCAAACGGATTTTGATATAAAGATTATCTTTTCTTTCAAAATGATTTGGAAGCTAAATCAAATTGATTTGGATTCTCATAAAGGAAAAACCCGTTCCGTTATATGGCGTGGTCTTATGAGATATCGTGTAATCGCTCAAAATGTTTTAAATTGTTTTACTCACACCGGTTCCATGATTGACCCGGAGTTTATTTTGTTTTGTTTTCCCTAAACTCTTTGGTGCCCAATTTTGTACGGGCAGTCAAGTTGTCAGGATTTTACAGATATACTTGGAGAGCTTTGAGCAGGAGGCTTCAGGATTATATAGCTATAGTTATTTCCGCTGTGTTGTAATTGTTATACTCTGATAATGTTACTGCATACATATACTGATTTTATTTTAAAATTATGTATCTATTATATGTTGCTCGCTCCACTGTGAGATTCGTATTTACTCTGATGTTGTAAGTTCTTCTTCTTATTCTATTCTAAGTTTCTATCTTATCTATTCTCACCATCTAATTTCTTTCATGGACTATCCGATGTTTCCGATGCTTGGGTAGTCGACATTGAGTTTATGTCGATAACCAGGATCGCGAAAACCCGGGTCATTACAGTGGTATCAGAGATGAAGGTTAAGTAATTACCTTGTCTCTGTGGCGTGATTCAGTAGTGATGGGGTTAGTAATACTCTAGACTGAGTTTGAGTGTATATATATGAGCGTGTATTTATTGTTCAATATAAAATGATTTTATATTATGGAGATTTATTGATTGAGTTGTTTATGAGTTCAGGTCGATCAGTTCTGTATCGGTAGGAGTTTCTAAACACTTGAATACGATGAACCAACACAGTATGTTTTGACAGGAGGGTAAATGAAATAATTTTACCCAAACTATATTTTAATATAAAGAAAATAAAGATATTGGAAATATTATTGCTTATTGGATGTGTTGGTTGTTATTATAATCGAATTAGATTATAAAATGTGAAATGGTTATGTAAATAACCAATCAGAATTTACATAAGTGTGATATATGTAATCAGATGAATTGAATCTTAATTTAAATCAGAATTGGAATTAAACCCTAGAAACCTAGGATGGTATTTGCAAATGAATCTGGGTTAAGTATTTATAAGTTTTAAAATCCTGGGAGAGTTGGAAATGTTTTCCAACCCTTGTGAAAGATATTTTGAAATGTGTTTCAAAATGGAAATGGTTAGAAATGGTTTTGAAAGTGATATAGTATTGAACTCACTTCGATCGCTGGAAAATAGATTCTGATGATGACAGCTGCATCAGCGGTGTTCATTTTTGAGTTGCTAAGTGATAGATTACTACCAAAGATTTTGTTTTTTGAATTGTTTTGTGGAAAGCAAGTTGTTTTGAATCCTAAAAAGGGATATCTGGTTTTAGAAATGCTAAACTGTTTTAAATTCCCTGGCGAAGATTGTTTGAATTAAAACAAATTAAATTAGAATTTGTAAAAGCAAATAGAAATAGGAATTGAATTGAAACCAATTAAGTGGAAGATGAATTGAGACAGAAAAATATCGAATTAGATTGAATTAGAGAAAATCCAAAATGGAATTGGACTGATAAGTTAAGAGTTGAAATTAAAAATGGAATCTGAGTTAAGAACAGAATTCGGCTTAGGTATAACCGAATGATCGGGATGGCATTGGTATATGCAGGATTGGTAACGCATGAAAACGATATATTGATATGCCCGACAAAAAGGTACCAGTTTATATTATATATGGATTTGAGATTTTGATGAGCCGAAATGGGCAAGCCGCTTGGCTGTTTGATTTTCTTTTAGGATGAAGAATGGCTAGAGAGGCGAGTTGGAGTTTGAGCTATTGACCAGTACCAAGGAGATGCTGGCGAAATTTTTCAAAAAGTTAAGATGTTAGAAAATTTCCAAGATTTTCGAAAATTTTCATTAGTATGAATGAATAAATATTTACTTGAAATTAAATTGGTTTAGCTGAAACGTAAGTTAATAAGTAAACAAATAATTTTTTTACCAGTTAACAGGGTTAGTTTTCTACTTTAGTAATTTTGAGGACGAAATTATTTTAAGGAGGGAAGAATGTAATGTCCCATAGTTTACGATATTTTAATTAATTCATTTAATTATTCAAATAGTGATTCAGAGAATTAAATGGTCGTTAAATTAAATAATATTGAATATTTAATTAATAATAATAATTAAATAATATATTTAATTCTGAAATAATCAGAATTAGCTGAAATGGCGATATGGTGTGAATTGGGCAATTCAAAATATATAATTCAGTTTAAAATTGAATAACGATAACTAATATATTTAATTAACGGTGGTTGAACGTATAAATTATATTATAATTATAATTGAGATCGAAATGGCGTGGCAGTTCGCTATTTGGCGATTCGAACTTTAAATGAATATATAGAATCCGTTTTAAATTGGATTTCTGTGAAACAAGAAACGTTCGGAGCTGGTGAAGTATATTTTTCTAATGGAAGAGAAAAATCGGGATTTCAATATTGTTGACACACTTTTTGGTAAAAGTTGTTACACTGAATATCTGGATAACATCGCGCTCGGATATGGAGAACATCGTCAGAAGACAGGCAGCGATTTGGTCAAAGTCGCATCACGAACAAAGAAAGGCCCAAAACTCCTATCAGATGACCTTTTTTGGTCCCGAAAACAGCGATTACAAATCAAATATCTGTAAATTTTGTAGATCTCTGAATTAGCTTCAGTTTGAGATTTGGTTTGGCTCAATCGGACTTACGGTTTGAAAGTTATGCCCGTTTCCGTAAACTGGTGTAATCTGGCAATTTCCGGGATAAAGCAACGAAGCGTCACACGATCGGAGTATGGCTCATGCACCCTCGGATCGCCCATAATCGGATCGCCCTCCTCGGCTCGTGGTATACCTTCAGATCGTGACCCACTCTTAGTACACATGGAGACCATGACCCGATCGCCAACACTTCACTCCAGCTCGCAACCAGACCCAGATCGTGATAGCCATATCACGATCCGACCCATGACCACGAACCGATCTCCAGACCTGCAGATACGCGCACTGGTTTGACCTATTCTTAAGGATACTCCTACTTTTTCGAATCGGGTGCCACATACCTCACCACGAACCGGTCCTCCAAGAAGCTCCTCTACGCCGATAAATACATCGAAACATGGCCATTTAAAGGGACTTTTGGCACTTGATCTTGAGGGCTTCCACCATTATCAACGCAAGGACTTTGCGAATAGCATAAGGCCATTTCTAATCATTCTAACACGAGGTTATCGTGTATAAAATCAATTTCTAATCTCCATTTCTTCATTGTAAACACGAGGATTTCGTGTATAAACCGAGATAATTGTACTTGTAACTTCTTAGGATTTAAGAAGAGATAAAGTGGACGTAGGCTTGGTTTGAGCTGAACCACTATAAAAACTTTGTGTGTTCCCCATTTTTACTGCTTTTTCTGCATTATGTGATCTGTGATCTGCATTTGGGTGTTAGGCCCAGATTTTGGTCTAACATTTTGGCGCGCCAGGTAGGAGGGGCGCACGACAACTTCAACTTCTGCTTGGATTTTTTGGCTATTGGATAAATGGCAATCAAAAGGACGAAAACTGGAACTTCCGCTCATGCTGATGATACTGACGCTGAAGACACAAGGAACGAGGAAAGCAAGGAAGTTTCCTCTCATGGAGATCCTTCTGCATACTTGACCATAGACGAGATGGATGGAGTTCTCACTGAACTGAAAGATCACATGGCATGGCAAGATGATCTCCTCCAGAAACAACAGGAAATGATCAACAAATTCTTCGCTCGGATGAATGGAAGGCCGAGCAACGCTCCAGTCACTAGAAATGAAGTCATTGAAGCGGCTCGAGTATCACACGGACTCGGGGGCAACCCTCCCGTTCAACAGCATCAACCATTTCATGATACACCTCTAGATCGCGATCCAGATCGTGGTGCACCACCAGGCTCACGAGTTGATCCCAGCAACTAGCTCCCATTTGCTCAACAACAGCAGGTTCGTGACCTACCTCCAGGACCCAGTCGGATCGCCCCCTGCTTCACGAACCGACCCCCTCGAACCGGGTCGGGTCGCCACCCTCGATCCGCCATCCCCAGTCAATATCTCACCAACAGATTCCATTCTCTCCAACACTCAACGCTGGGGGCACCAGCTCTGATCTTGGCAATTTACAGCAACTTTTTGAACGAAATCGACTCGATGATCTGATTCAACGCCTCTCGAGAGGCCGCACTTATCAGAATGATGTGGATGACGTCAACCAAAACCCGTTCACCTAGGAAATCAGGAATTCTCGCAATCCCCCAGATTTCAAACTCCTACAACTAGAGCCATACAATGGCAGGACGGATCCTACCGTGCAACTAATGCACTTCAAACGGCATATGGAATTTCAATTGGCATCGGAAAACGTCATGGTTAAGTGTTTTCCCCTCTTTCTAACTGATATAGCAGCCATGTGGATTCGGCAGCTAGAAACATAATCGATCAACAGATGAAATATGTTGGTCGCTCGCTTTCTTGAACAGTTTCGGGTCCACATTGCACGACCCAAGAACGTGATGTCACTCACCATAATCAAGCAGAGGCCTAGAGAAACTCTGCGTTCCTTTCTGGAAAGATTCAACGTTGCAGCAACATCAGTTGATCGCCCTGAACAATCGATGGTACTGATGACAGCAGTGTCCGGCGTTCTGGATAACGCGGAATTCAAGAAATCTTTGTACCAAGATCCACCACAAAATCTCGGCGAATTCTACCTTGACGCCGATAGATTTCTGCGGGAAGAAGATGAAACCTCCGAGAAGAAAGTTCTCGATGTCAACAAGCTTAAAGACGAAGAACCATCTGATTCTGGAAATGGCTAAGGAAAAGCCGCCGTCAAGAATGATCGCAACACTCAGCCCCGGAGAGGGCCCAGATATGAAAAGTATACTGAGCTCATTGCTTCGCTTTCTGACATCTACATGGACACAAACTGTGTTGTCTCCTACCCAAAGCCTCCCAGGAGGGAGCCATCACAAAGAGAACACGATTCTGGAAAGCACTGCATATTCCATGAGATGGACGGTCATGACACGAATGACTGCAGGCATCTTCGTGATTTGATTGAAGAACGGGTTAGACGTGGAGAGCTACCCGAGTATGTGAAACCACCCACAGCGCTCGCACCTACGCTTCCACCTCCTGCTCCCCGGAGAGGGAATAACCCTGGATCGAGCTCTCATGGGCTCATCATCAATTGATCTGGATGAGATCATCTTTCATTTTTTGCGTTTCTTAGGCTTTAAGATTTGTTTTTGCTTTCATTAGGTTTCCCGATTGGTTGAATCGGAGTACACACATACGGGGTTAGGATGTATCCCCAAAGCATGCTTTGGAATCGATGTCAAATCGATTAGGATTTGCTTTGGTTTTGCATTTTGAATTGGATAAGGTCTTTCTAAGCATGGATTATGTTTGGAGAATTTAAGTATCTTGTCAGGATGTGGCAGGATCCTCAACTTCAGTTAAAGTATGGCTTATACTTATTATGGAACTCTAGGTATGGATTATGCCTAGCGAAAGACTATCTTGTCGGGCTGTGTCAAGCATAGCTCTACTTCAGGTCTGAGTATGGTTTATACTCACTTTGGAATCTTAAGTATGGATTATACCTAGGAACGACAATTGGTCTTGTCAGGATGTGACAAAAGAAATCGGGTATGCGTTATGCTTGGTTTGAACTCCAGGGTATGGATTATGCCCTGCAAACGGTCTTGTCAGGATGTGACAAAAGAAATCGGGTATGGATTATACTCGATTTGGACCTCTAGGTATGGATTATGCCTGGAAATGTTGGCCCTTACCAGGATTTGGCAGGATGATTCAAACGTCCCCTGAGTATAGTTTGTGCTCATTAGACGTTGAAGCATGGCTTATGCTCAGAAAATTTTAACAATACCGCCAGGATTTGGCACATTTGTTTTTCCTTTATCTCTTTACAGGTATGGATTATATCTGTAGCTGGCAGACCCGGCAAGGTCATGGCATTATCGAATTTCTATGGCTTATAGATTTCCTGTACTATCCAGAACACAACTTCCTTCAACTAGCAAGATATGTACTGGGGGCAAACTTGTTGACACACTTTTTGGTAAAAGCTGTCACTCTGAATATCTGGATAACATTGCGCTCGGATATGGAGAACATCGTCAGAAGACAGGCAGTGATTTGGCCAAGGTCGCATCACGAGCAAAGAAAGCCCGAAACTACTATCAGATGACGTTTTTTGGGCCCGAAAATAGCGATTACGGGGCAAAGCTTCGTAACTCTTGTAGATCTCTGAATTAGTTTCAGTTTGAGCTTTGGTTTGGCTCAATCGGACTTACAGTTTGAAAGTTATACCCATTTCCATAAATTGGTGTAATCTGGAAATTTCCTGGATAAAGCAACGAAGCATAACACGATCGGAGTATGGCTCATGCATCCTCGGATCGCCCCTCATTGGATCTCCCCCTGGCTCATGGTATACCTTCAGATCGTGACCCACTCTTAGTACACATGGAGACCACGATCCGATCGCCAACACTTCACTCCAGCTAGCAACCAGACCTGGATCGTGATAGCCATATCACGATCCGACCCATGACCACGAACCGATCTCCAGACCTGCAGATACGCGCACTATTTTGACCTATTCTTAAGGCTACGCCTGCTCCTGCTTTTCCGAATCGGGTGCCACGTACCCTACCACGAACCGGTCCTCCCGAAAGCTCCTCTACGCGTATAAATACACCGAAACATGGCCATTTAAAGGGACTTTTGGCACTTGATCTTGAGGGCTTCCACCATTATCAACGCAAGGACTTTACGAACAGCGTAAGTACATTTCTAATCATTCTAACATGAGGTTATCGTGTATAAAATCAATTTCTAATCTCCATTTCTTCATTGTAAACACGAGGATTTCATGTATAAACCGAGATAATTGTACTTGTAACTTCTTAGGATTTAAGAAGAGATAAAGTGGACGTAGGCTTGGTTTGAGCCGAACCACTATAAAAACTTTGTGTGTTCCCCATTTTTACTGCTTTTTCTGCATTATGTGATCTGTGATCTGCATTTGGGTTGTAGGCCCAGATTTTGGTCTAATATTTTGGTGCGCCAGGTAGGAGGGGCACACGACAACTTCAACTTCTGCTTGGATTTTTTGGCTATCGGATAAATGGAAATCTAAAGGAAGAAAACTGGAACTTTCGCTCATGCTGGTGATGCTAACGCTGAAGACACAAGAAACGAGGCAAGCCAGGAAGCTTCCTCTCATGGAGATCCTTCTGCGTACTTGACCAAAGACGAGATGGATGGAGTTCTCACTGAACTGAAAGATCAGATGGTACGACAAGATGATCTCCTCCAGAAACAACAGGAAATGATCAACCAATTCTTCACTCGGATGAATGAAAGGCCGAGCAACACTCAAGTCACTGGAAACGAAGCCATTGAAGCGGCTCGAGTATCACCCGGACTTGGGGGCAACCCTCCCGTTCAACAGCATCAACCATCTCATGATACACATCTAGATCGCGATCCGAATCGTGGTGCACCACCAGGCTCACGAGCCGATCCCAGCAACTAGCTCCCATTTGCTCAACAACAACCAGTTCATGACCTACCTCCAGGATCCAGTCGGATCGCCCCACTGCTTCACGAACCGACCCCCTCGAACCGGGTCGGTTCGCCACCCTTAATCCGCGATCCCCAGTCAACAGCTCACCAACAGCTTTCATTCTCTCCTACACTCAACGATAGGGCACCAGCTTTGATCTTAGCAATTTACAGCAACTTGTTGTAGGAAATCGACTCGCTGATCTGATTCAACGCATCTCGAGAGGCCACACCTATCAGAATGATATGGATGACGTCAACCACAACCCGTTCACTTAGGAAATCAGGAATTCTCGCAATCCCCCAGATTTCAAACTCCCACAACTGGAGCTATACAATAGCAGGACGGATCCTACCGTGCACTTGATGCACTACAAATGGAATATGGAAGTTCAATCGGCATCGGAAAAAGTCATGGCTAAGTGTTTTCCCGACTTTCTGACTGATATAGCAGCCATGTGGATTCGGCAGCTTGAAACGGAATCAATCAACAGTTGGAATATGTTGGTCGCTCGCTTTCTTGAACAGTTTCGGGTCCACATTGCACGACCCAAGAACGTGATGTCACTAACTACATTCAAGCAGAGGCCTAGAGAAACTCTGCGTTCCTTTCTGGAAAGATTCAACGTTGCAGCAGCATTAGTTGATCGCCCTGAACAATCGATGGTGCTGATGGCAGCAGTATCCGGCGTTCTGGATAGCACAGAATTCAAGAAATCTTTGTACCGAGATCCACAGCGAAATCTCGGCGAATTCTACCTTGAAGCCGATAGATTTCTGCGGGAAGAAGATGCAACCTCCGAGAAGAAAGTTCTCGATGTCAACATGCTTAAAGACGAAGAACCATCTGATTCTGGAAATGGCAAAGGAAAAGCCGCCGTCAAGAATGATCGCAACACTCAGCCCCGGAGAGGGCCCAGATATTAAAAGTATACTGAGCTCATTGCTTCGCTTTCTGACATCTACATGGACAAAAACGGTGTTGTCTCCTACCCAAAGCCTCCCAGGAGGGAGCCATCACAAAAGAGAAAACGATTTCGGAAAGCACAACATATCCCATGATATGGATGGTCATGACACAAATGACTGCAGGCATCTGCGTGATTTGATTGAAGAACAGGTTAGACGTGGAGAGCTACCCGAGTATGTGAAACCACCCACAATGCTCGCACCTACGCTTCCACCTCCTGCTCCTCGGAGAGGGAATAACACGGGATCGAGCTCCCTTAGGCTCATCATCAACTGATCTGGATGAGATCATCTTTCATGTTATGCATTTCTTAGGCTTTAAGATTTGTTTTTGCTTTCATTAGGTTTTCCGATTGGTTGAATCGGAGTGCACACATACGGGGTTAGGATGTATCCCTAAAGAGTGCTCTGGAATCGATGTCAAACAAATCAGGATTTGCTTTGGTTGTGCATTTTGAATTGAATAAAGACTTTTTAAGCATGGATTATGTTTGGAGAATTTAAGTATCTTGTCAGGATGTGGCAGGATCCTCAACTTCGGTTAAAATATTGCTTATACTTATTATGGAACTCTAGGTATGGATTATGCCTAGCGACGGACTATCTTGTCAGAATGTGGCAAGCGTAGCTCTACTTCAGGTCTGAGTATGGTTTATACTCACTTTGGAATCTTAAGTATGGATTGTACTTAGGAATGACAATTGGTCTTGTCAGGATGTGACAAAAGAAATCGGGTATGGGCTATGCTCGATTTGAACTCCAGGGTATGGATTATGACCTGTAAACGGTCTTGTCTGGATGTGACAAAAGAAATCAGGTAAGGATTATACTCGATTTGGACTACTGGGTGTGGCTTATGCCTGGAAATGTTGGCCCTTGCCAGGATTTGGCAGGATGATTCAAACGTCCATTGAGTATAGTTTGTGCTCATTAGACGTTGAAGCATGGCTTATCCTCAGAAAATTTTAACAATACCGCCAGGATTTGGCACATTTGTTTTTCCTTTATCTCTTTATAGGTATGGATTATATCTGTAGCTGGCAGACCCAGCAAGGTCATGGCATTATCGAATTTCTATGGCTTATAGATTTCCTGGACTATCCAGAACACATCTTCCTTCAACCAGCAAGATATGTTCTGGAGGCAAACCCGTTGACACACTTTTTGGTAAAAGCTGTCACGCTGAATATTTGGATAACATTGCGCTCGGATATGGAGAACATCGTCAGAAGACAGGCAGCGATTTGGTCAAAGTCGCATCACGAACAAAGAAAGCCCGAAACTCCTATCAGATGACCTTTTATGGGCCCAAAAACAGCGTTTACGGAGCTAAGCTTTGTAATTCTTGTAGATCTTTGAATTAGCTTCAGTTTGAGTTTTGGTTTGGCTCAATCGGACTTACGGTTTGAAAGTTATGCCCGTTTCTATTAACTGATGTAATCTGGCAATTTCCTGGATAAAGCAACGAAGCGTCACACGATCGGAGTGTGGCTCATGCACCCTCGGATCGCCCCTCATTGGATCGCCCCCCTCGGCTCATGGTATACCTTCAGATCGCGACTCACTCTTAGTACACATGGAGACCACGACCCGATCGCCAACACTTCACTCCAGCTCGCAACCAGACCCGGATTGTGATATCCATATCACGATCCGACCCATGACCACGAACCGATCTCCAGACCTGCAGATACGCGCACTATTTTGACCTATTCTTAAGGCTACTCCTGCTCCTACTTTTCAGAATCGGTTGCCGCGTACCCCACCACGAACCGGTCCTCCAGAAGCTCCTCTACGCCTATAAATACACCGAAACATGGCCATTTAAAGGGACTTTTGGCAGTTGATCTTGAGGGCTTCCACCATTATCAACGCAAGGACTTTGCGAACAGCGGAAGGCAATTTCTAATCATTCTAACACGAGTTTATCGTGTATAAAATCAATTTCTAATCTCCATTTCTTCATTGTAAACACGAGGATTTCGTGTATAAATCGAGATAATTGTACTTATAACTTCTTAGGATTTAAGAAGAGATAAAGTGGACGTAGGATTGGTTTGAGCCGAACGACTATAAAAACTTTGTGTGTTCCCCTTTTTTACTGCTTTTTCTGCATTCTGTGATCTGTGATCTGCATTTGGGTGTTAGGCCCAGATTTTGGTCTAACATTTTGGCGCACCTGGTAGGAGGGGCACATGACAACTTCAACTTCTGCTTGAATTTTTTGGCCATTATATAAATGGCAATCAAATGGAAGAAAACCGGAACTTCCGCTCATGCTGATGATGCTGAAGCTGAAGACAAAAGGAACGAGGCAAGCCAGGAAGCTTCCTCTCATGGAGATCCTGCTGCATACTTGACCATAGACGAGATGGATGGTGTTCTCACTGAACTGAAAGATCAGATGGCATGGCAAGATGATCTCCTCCAGAAACAACAGGAAATGATCAACCAATTCTTCGCTCGGATGAATGGAAGGCCGAGCAACGCTCACGTCACTGGAAACGAAGCCATTGAAGCGGCTCGAGTATAACCCGGACTTGGGGGCAACCCTCCCGTTCAACAGTATCAACCATCTCATGATACACCTCTAGATCGCGATCCGGATCGTGGTGCACCACCAGGCTCACGAGTCGATCCCAGCAACTCGCTCATGTTTGCTCAACAACAACCAGTTCGTGACCTACCTCTAGGACCCAGTCGGATCGCCCCCCTGCTTCACGAACCTGCCTCACGAACCGACCCCCTCGAACCGGGTCGGGTCGCCACCCTCGATCCGTGATCCGCGAACCCTAATCAACAGCTCACCAACAGCTTCCATTCTCTCCTACACTCAACGTTGGGGGCACCAGCTTTGATCTTGGCAATTTACAGCAACTTTTTGAAGGAAATCGACTCGCTGATATGATTCAACGCCTCTCGAGAGGCCGCACTTATCAGAATGATGTGGATGACGTTAACCACAACCCGTTCACTCAGGAAATCAGGAATTCTCGCAATCCCCCAGATTCCAAACTCCCGTAACTGGAGCCATACAATGGCAGGACGGATCCTACCGTGCACTTGATGCACTTCAAACGGCATATGGAAGTTCAATCGGTGTCGGAAAACATCATGGCTAAGTGTTTTCCCCTCTTTCTGACTGATATAGCAGCCATGTGGATTCGGCAGCTTAAAACGGAATCGATCAACAGCTGGAATATGTTGGTCGCTCGCTTCCTTGAACAGTTTCGGGTCCACATTGCATGACCCGAGAACGTGATGTCACTCACCACAATCAAGCAGAGGCCTAGAGAAACTCTGGGTTCCTTTCTGGAAAGATTCAACGTTGCAGCAGCATCAGTTGATCGCACTGATAATCGATGGTACTGATGGCAGCAGTATCTGGCATTCTGGATAACACGGAATTCAAGAAATCTTTGTACCGAAATCCACCGCGAAATCTCGGCGAATTCTACCTTGAAGCCGATAGATTTCTGCGGAAGAAGATGCAACCTCCGAGAAGAAAGTTCTCGATGTCAACATGGTTAAAGACGAAGAACCGTCTAATTCTGGAAATTGCAAAGGAAAAGCAGTCGTCAAGAATGATCGCAACACTCAGCCCCGGAGGGGGCCCAGATATGAAAAGTATACTGAGCTCATTGCTTCACTTTCTGACATCTACATGGACACAAACGGTGTTATCTCCTACCCAAAGCCTCCCAGGAGGGAGCAATCACAAAGAGAACACGATTCTGGAAAGCACTGCATATTCCATGGTATGGACGGTCATGACACGAATGACTACAGGCATCTGGTTGATTTGATTGAAGAACGGGTTAGACGTGAAAAGCCACCCGAGTATGTGAAACCACCCACAGCGCTCGCACCTGTGCTTCCACCTCCTGCTCCCCAGGGATGGAATAACCCTGGATCGAGCTCACATGGGCTCATCATCAACTGATCTGGATGAGATCATCTTTCATTTTCTGCATTTCTTAGGCTTTAAGATTTGTTTTTGCTTTCATTAGGTTTTCCGATTGGTTGAATTGGAGTATACACATACGGGGTTAAGATGTATCCCCAAAGCGTGCTCTGGAATCGATGTCAAACCAATCAGTATTTTCTTTGGTTTTGCATTTTGAATTGAATAAGGACTTTCTAAGCATGGATTATGTTTGGAGAATTTAAGTATCTTGTCAGGATGTGGCAGGATCCTCAACTTCGGTTAAAGTGTGGCTTATACTTATTATGGAACTCTAGGTATGGATTATGCCTAGGGACGGACTACCTTGTCAGGCTGTGGCAAGCGTAGCTCTACTTCAGGTCTGAGTAAGGTTTATACTCACTTTGGAATCTTAAGTATGAATTATACTTAGGAACGACAATTGGTCTTATCAGAATGTGACAAAAGAAATCGGGTATGGGTTATGCTCTGTTTAAACTCCAGGGTATGGATTATGCCCTGCAAACGGTCTTGTCAGGATGTGACAAAAGAAATCGGGTATGGGTTATACTCGATTTGGACTTCTGGGTACGGATTATGCCTGGAAATGTTGGCTCTTGCCAGGATTTGGCAGGATGATTCAAACGTCTAGTATAGTTTTTTGTGCTCATTGGACGTTGAAGTATGGCTTATGCTCAGAAAATTATAACAATACCGCCAGGATTTGGCACATTTGTTTTTCCTTTATCTCTTTACAGGTATGGATTATATCTGTAGCTGGCAGACCCGGCAAGGTCATGGCATTATCGAATTTCTATGGCTTATAGATTTCCTGGACTATCCAGAACACATCTTCCTTCAACCAGCAAGATATGTTTTAGGGGCAAACTTGTTGACACACTTTTTGGTAAAAGCTATCACACTGAATATCTAGATAACATTGCGCTCGGATATGGAGAACATCGTCAGAAGACAGGCAGCGATTTGGTCAAAGTCGCATCACGAACAAAGAAAGCCCAAAACTCCTATCATATGACCTTTTACGGGCCCGAAAACAGAGTTTACGGAGCTAGGCTCTGTAAATCTTTGTAGATCTCTGAATTAACTTATGTTTGAGCTTTGGTTTGGCTCAATCGGACTTACGGTTTGAAAGTTATGTTGTTTTCCATAAACTGGTGTAATCTGGCTATTTCCTGGATAAAGCAACGAAGCGTCACACGATCGGAGTATGGCTCATGCACCCTCGGATCGCCCCTCATTGGATCGCCCCCCTGGCTCATGGTATACCTTCAGAACGCGACCCACTCTTAGTACACATGGAGACCACGAACCGATTGCCAACACTTCATTCCAGCTCGCAACCAGACCCGGATCGTGATAGCCATATCACGATCCGACCCATGACCATGAACCGATCTCCAGCCTGCAGATACGCGCACTGTTTTGGCCTATTCTAAAGGCTACTCCTGCTCCTACTTTTTCGAATTGGGTGCCACGTACCCCACCACGAACCGGTCCTTCCAGAAGCTCTTCTATGCCTATAAATACATCGAAACATGACCATTTAAAGGGACCTTTGGCACTTGATCTTGAGGGCTTCCACCATTATCAACGCAAGGACTTTGCGAACAGCGAAAGGCCATTTCTAATCATTTTAACATGAGGTTATCGTGTATAAAATCAATTTGTAATCTCCATTTCTTCATTGTAAACATGAGGATTTCGTGTATAAACCGAGATAATTGTACTTGTAACTTCTTAGGATTTAAGAAGAGATAAAGTGGACGTAGGCTTGGTTTGAGCAGAACCACTATAAAAACTTTGTGTGTTCCCCATTTTTACTGCTTTTTCTGCATTTAGGTGTTAGGCCCAGATTTTGGTCTAACATTTTGGCGCGCCAGGTAGAAGGGGCACACGACAACTTCAACTTCTGCTTGGACTTTTTGGCCATTGGATTAAATGGCAATCAAAAGGAAGAAAACTAGAACTTCCGCTCATGCTGATGATGCTAACGCTGAAGACACAAGGAACAAGGCAAACCAGGAAGCTTCCTCTCATGGAGATCCTTCTGTATACTTGACCAGAGACGAGATGGACGGAGTTCTCACTGAACTGAGAGATTAGATGGCACGGCAAGATGATCTCCTCCAGAAACAACAGGAAATGATCAACCAATTCTTCGCTCGGATAAATGGAAGGCCGAACAACGCTCAAGTCACTGGAAATGAAGCTATTAAAGCGGCTCGAGTATCAACCGGACTTGGGGGCAACCCTCCCGTTCAACAACATCAACCATCTCATGATACACCTCTAGATTGCGATCCGGATCGTGGTGCACCACCAGGCTCACGAGCCGATCCCAGCAACTAGCTCCCGTTTGCTCAACAACAACTGGTTCGTGACCTACCTCAAGGACCCAGTTGGATCGCCCCTTGCTTCATGAACCTGCTTCACGAACCGACCCCCTCAAACTGGGTCGGGTCGCCACCCTCGATCCGCAGTCCGCGATCCCCAGTCAACAACTCACCAACAGCTTCCATTCCCTCCTACACTCAACGCTGGGGGCACTAGCTCTGATCTTGGCAATTTACAGCAACTTTTTGAAGGGAATCGACTCGCTGATCTGATTCAACGCATCTCGAGAGGCTGCACTTATCAGAATGATGTGGATGACGTCAACCACAACCCGTTCACTCAGGAAATCAAGAATTCTCGCAATCCCCCAGATTTCAAACTCCCACAACTGGTCCATACAATGGCAGCATGGATCCTATCGTGCACCTGATGCCCTACAAACGGCATATGGAAGTTCAATCGGCGTCGGAAAACGTCATGGCTAAGTGTTTTCCCCTCTTTCTGACTGATATAGCAGCCATGTGGATTCGGCAGCTAGAAACAGAATCGATCAACAGCTGGAATATGTTGGTCGTTCGCTTTCTTGAACAGTTTCGGGTCCATATTGCAAGACCAAAGAACGTGATGTCACTCACCACAATCAAGCAGAGGCCTAGAGAAACTCTGCATTCCTTCCTGGAAAGATTCAACGTTGCAGCAGCATCAGTTGATCGTCCTGAACAATCGATGGTACTGATGGCAGCAGTATCCGGCGTTGTGGATAACACAGAATTCAAGAAATCTTTGTACCTAGATCCACCGCAAAATCTCAGCGAATTCTACCCTGAAGCCGATAGATTTCTGCAGGAAGAAGATGCAACCTCCGAGAAGAAAGTTCTCGATGTCAACATGCTTAAAAACGAAGAACTGTCTGATTCTGGAAATGGAAAATGAAAAGCCGTCGTCAAGAATGAAAGCAACACTCAGCCCCGGAGCGGGCCCAGATATGAAAAGTATACTGAGCTCATTGCTTCGCTTTCTGACATCTACATAGACACAAACGGTGTTGTCTCCTACCCAAAGCCTCCCAGGAGGGAGACATCACAAAGAGAACACAATTCTGGAAAGCACAGCATATTCCATGATATGGACAGTCATGACACGAATGACTGCAGGCATCTGCGTAATTTTATTGAAGAACGGGTTAGACAAGGAGAGCTACCCGAGTATGTGAAACCACCCACAGCGCTCGCACCTGCCCTTCCATCTCCTGCTCCCCGGAGAGGGAATAACCCTAGATCGAGCTCTCATGGGCTCATCATCAACTGATCTGGATGAGATCATCTTTCATTTTCTGCATTTCTTAGGCTTTAAGATTTGTTTTTGCTTTCATTAAGTTTTCCAATTTGTTGAATCGGAGTGCACACATGCGGGGTTAGGATGTATCCCCAAAGCGTGCTCTGGAATCGATGTCAAACCAATCAGGATTTTCTTTGGTTTTGCATTTTGAATTGAGTAAGGACTTTCTAAGCATGGATTATGTTTGGAGAATTTAAGTATCTTGTCAGGATGTGGCAGGATCCTCAACTTCGGTTAAAGTATGGCTTATACTTATTATGGAACTCTAGGTATGGATTATGCCTAGGGACGGACTACCTTGTCAGGCTGTGGTAAGCGTAGCTCTACTTCAGGTCTGAGTAAGGTTTATACTCACTTTGGAATCTTAAGTATGGATAATACATCGGAACGACAATTGGTCTTGTCAGGATGTGACAAAAGAAATCGAGTATGGGTTATGCTCGGTTTAAACTCCAGGGTATGGATAATGCCCTGCAAAGGATCTTGTCATGATGTGACAAAAGAAATTGAGCATGGATTATACTCGATTTGGACTTCTGGTTATGGATTATGCCTGGAAATATTGGCCCTTGCCAGGATATTGCAGGATAATTCAAATGTCCAGTATAGTTTGTGCTCATTAGACGTTGAAGCATTGCTTATGCTCGGAAAATTATAAAAATACTGCCAGGATTTGGCACATTTGTTTTTCCTTTATCTCTTTACAGGTATGGATTATATCTGTAGCTGGCAGACCCGGCAAGGTCATGGCATTATCGAATTTCTATGGCTTATAGATTTCCTGGACTATCCAGAACACATCTTCCTACAACCAACAAGATATGTTATAGGGGAAAATTGTTGACACACTTTTTGGTAAAAGCTATCACACTGAATATCTAGATAACTTTGCGCTCGGACATGGAGAACATCGTCATAAGACAGGCAGCGATTTGGTCAAAGTCACATCACGAACAAAGAAAGCCCGAAACTCCTATCATATGACCTTTTATTGGCCCGAAAACAGCATTTACAGAGCTAAGCTTTGTATCTTTTGTAGATCTCTGAATTAGCTTCAGTTTGAGCTTTGGTTTGGCTCGATCGGACTTACGGTTTGAAAGATATGCCTGTTTCCATAAACTGGTGTAATCTGGCAATTTCCTGGATAAAGCAACGAAGCGTCACATGATCGGAGTATGGCTCATGCGCCCTCGGATTGCCCCTCTTTGGATCGCCCCCTGGCTCATGGTATATGTAACACCCCGAGAATTCTATAACTGTGAAATTCAGGAATTAAAGTATAATCAAATTCAAATCAAAGAACTAAGGGAAACGGGATACGCCATTGCGTTCGTCTCGGAAAAATACGCGAAATAGAGTCCGAGTTTTCGAAAAACGGAGTCCATATGAAGAAGATATGGCCTTCGGAAGTTTTTGAATTAAATTTAAAATTCAAGCAGAATTAAATAATTAAATATTCCGAAGTGGGGCCCATTGGGCCAGGGTGGAAGAACACCCGCCTGGGCCACCCAGGTCGACTGGGCTGTCGACCTGGGCTACCCATGTCGACAGGGCTGTCGACAGCCCTGTCGACAGGGGTATCGACCTGGTCGAGCCCAGTCAACCTGGCTGGCCAGGTCGGTGTGTGGTCGAGTTTCTGTGGTCTGCTTTGTCATTAGGGCTAGGTGGCGGGTTTTTATTGGTCTCTCTTCCTAATGAATGGCTACGATCTATCCAAGCAACATCAATGGTCCTAATCAATTCCTAACCTCTGTATAAACAACCCTAGACTAAACCCTAATCTATTCATTCAAATTAAGAACATAGCCGCCATGTTGCTGAGGAACGACTAAGAGTAGCCGCCGACTAGAGAGAGAATTAGGAAGAAAGTTCTAAAGCCTAAAGCAATTCAAGTAACCTAAAGCCAATCAATTCAACAAAGGAATCATATCTCTTAATTTGAGAATTCGCCGCAACCATTGTAAGTAGAGCATTACTTTGGTATAAATAAATAACTGTGTTGATGTTTATGCTTGAATTGTGGCAATGGAAGTTATTCATATTTGTGCATTCTTATCAATTTGAAATATTATATACGTTTGGATATTTATGGATTATGTTATAAAGAACTACATGCGGTAGTTCTATGCAAGTTTACGTTTGGAATATTGCGCAAATTATGTTATCTATGTTGAAGCTACATGTATGTAGTTGATTGAAATTTTATGCAAGTTTGGGGCTTTGTTATTATGCCATCATGATGTATATTTTTGTGCATAAATCATTTTGCAAGTAATTGAAAGCAAGTTTGGTTGTTATAGTTCATATGAAACTATGTGGGAATTTTGACACCATAATCCATGTATTAAGTCATGCTTTTGCAAAACTTATGAATATGGCTAGGCTATGAATGATATTTGGCATAATTGAAATCTATGATTAAGTCTATCTTGTTTAAGGAATTATATGATGACATATGTGAGACATGGCTAGGTTAGACTCAAAAATCCCTTTTTGCAAGTTTTAAAGCAAACACCATGTTTAGGAATATTTATGCATAAGTATGTTTATACCATCGTTATGTGATTAGACTTAAACCATGATTAAGTCGAATTATGCTTTTGTATTGGTAACAAAGTATCCCCTTTGTAAACATGTAGAAACCTTATGAACATGACATGTTTATGTTTATGCCATGAACAAAATTTAACTTTACTTATGCCATGCTTATGTTTGACATTATGCCATGTTTATGCCAAAAGTATTTATGCCATGCTTATGTTTGACATTATGCTATGCTTATGCGAGGAATATTTATGACATGCTTATGTTTGACATTATGCCTAAATAAAAATATAGATTCATGTGGTAGTTAAACCTATGCAAGTTCACATGCTTTGATTCATGTCACCTATGTTACCACTATGCAAGTACACCAATTTCTATTTTATATTTCCAACGTCATATGCAAGTTCATGCGCTCACCTTCCCCTCTTTGTGTATACGCCATAAGCCTCCCCTTTTCGCATGGCTAAATTGGGCTTTAAAAGGCTAAGCCCAATATATATGAACGGACGTGTAAAACGGGGGAAAATAACGTTGGGTAAAAATTAATTAATGAATGAAAATATAAAATAGAAGGGCCCAAATTCAAGTGTGGGTTGGGCCCGTGATTGGTGTGATCTTTACACCATTAACTTAATAATGGGCCGCAAATATTTACATATAAATAAAGCAGAATGACAAGATATGTAAATGTAGAAAATACGATGTGTTTAACCCGAGGTTGGATTGAGTTGTGATGTAAACCTGCCCGGAACCGCCCGGCTGTCCAGTAGTCACAACAATACCTATCCAATGTGGGAGGTTAAACATGGAGCCCAGCAAGGACCCGAGGTTAGACTGAGTTGTGGCGTAAGACTGCCCGGAACCAACCGGCAACAGGCAGCCACAACAATACCTGTCTAATGTGAGAGGTCAGGGCCTTAATAAGACAATTAAGGCTGAGTCAGGATTGTTAGGATTAAGTGAACTTAAGACTTAATCAAAATGGAACATGCTAAACTAAACGGACTGGTGGGGTTAGGTTAGGAAACACTTAACCAACTTAGCATGTTGGCTAGAGATAGGAAACCTAGTAACGGGGGACCCTTTTCAACAGTAACCCTAAAAGGTGTATCAGGATACCCTGAAACTAGGCAGGGTGGGGCACGATTACTGGGCTGATTGTAAGAGGTCAAAGCGACAGCGGTGGTGTAGCAGTGTAGGTTCTAACGGAGTGCGGGCGTGCACACACTCCGGCGCAGAAAAATAAGGCACTGGACACCAGTAGCATACCTGTGCACTCTAAGGTTGTGTCGGGTTGCCACTATGGGACTTGATACACCCCATGGTGGGACCAGCATAGGTAACTACAGACATCGGGGGCCGTAAGACACATGTAACTATGCGAGTAGGAGCCGATCATCATTGAATGGATCACATCACCCTGATTATGGGATGCAAACTGGAAACTAGTTTATATGGGTTCAGAGATTAACATGGGGTACGATAGTATATTCGACCCTAGGTAACTTAACCAAGTTCATAGTGTTTGCCCACTTCCTGTTTTACTTATCATACCCAGTTCTTTATTCATAGACAAAGTAGTACTAGACTTACTCAGGCTTTATGTCTGACTCTATTTTTCTTTCGTCTTCTTTCTTCCGTTCCCCCCCCCCAAGGTCCTCAGGGAGGGAACACAGCAGCTTGACCAGCCTCAACATCCAGCTTGAAGAAGAGAAATGTATTGCTTGGACTTTCCTGTTTTGAACTATGGCTTTGGACAATCCACTAAGGGGCTTTTGCAGTTTATCTATGTTTTATTTATGCTTCTTTAAATAATGTACTCAAGACAGATTATGAAAGTGTTATGTTATGTTTTTGGAAAGGATGTTGTTGTAACACGTATTTGACTTAACGAAATAAAGTTTGTTGTTCTTCCGCTGTTTTACAAATATGTGTTCTTATATCTGTCTTGTATATCTGTGACTTGTACTTATAAACCTCCACCATAATTAGGGCATTCCCTTTGAGAGTGACCCTAACGGAGGTGGGGTGTTTCACTTGGTATCAGAGCATAGGTTTACCAGATAAGATAAAAAGTTTTGAAAAATTATTTTCAAAAAGGAAATTTAAAGAAGCATTTTTAAAAGAAAAAAATATTATTTTATGTTAAAAAGGCAAAGCCCACTCCCCAAAGCCATAGGAACTATCTCTTATCCTTCGTTTTGAATCTATCCTTTTTGTTTCAGCATGTCCCAAGAACTTAACTTGCCGGAAGGGGTGCCAATACCTGGTTGGTTTAGACGGTTCTTAGAAGCAAGGGCCACTCAGCCAGGTCCTACCGTTCCTCCTCCCGCAGCGGAAGGAAATCATCCAGCTGCAGCAGCACCTTTTCCTCCACCTCCTCCTCGGGGAAACACGTTTGCTAAGATATGTAAAGATTTTAAAGCTATGGGAGGAAGGGATTTCCATGGAACTGAGTCCTTCGTGGCAGCTAGGAATTGGCTGAAAGAAACTGAAGACCTATTCATCATCTTTGAGGTAGAGGATAGGCAAAAAGTACAACTGGCGGTGTGGCTATTGAAGGGCGAGGCTTCCTACTGGTGGGAAGTCACTAATGCTGAAAGACCAGTGGAGACGTGGGAGGACTTTAGGGCAAGGTTTGAGACTAAATTTCTCTCAGATGCAGAAAGGAGTTTGCAGTTGGAAAAATTCTTATTTCTTAAGCAAGGAGACAAGACTGTCAGAGAGTATGTGAATCAGTTCGATGAGCTGGCTAGGTTTGGGCTTGACCTAGTCAACACCCCGCACAAGAAGGCTCTCCGTTTCGTCAAAGGGTTAAATGAGCCATTACACAGTTTGGCCATGACCCATATACCCATGGGGGCCACGTATGAAAGATTGGTGCAAATGGCATTGCTAAATGAGGAGGATAAGGGCAAGAAGGAGACAAAGGCAGAAAGCTCTCAAGGGAAGAAAGAGGGTTTGCAGCCTAAGAAGGCGGACTTTAAGAAGGGCGGGAAAGGCAACAAAGAGAAGAGGAAGTGCAATTTCTGTGGCAAAGTGGGGCACTTAGTAAAGGACTGCCGGAAAAAGAAGGCCAAGGAGAATGGTGGGTGCTTTTCTTGCGGTGAGACAGGCCATAGGGCTAAGGACTGCCCAAATAAACGAGGACAGGGGAAGAGGGCTGGATCCACCCCAGGGGCACAGGTCCATGTGCTAGAAGCGCCACCTCTGCAACAGCGAGGTATAAATACTTCTGTAGAAAGTGTAGTTTATCTTTATGATCACCCCGTTCGCACTTTATTTGATTCCGGCGCATCACACTCCTTTATCTCGTCTGCTTTAGTAGAATCTCTGCACCTAAAAACTAGTATGGTAGAGGACTCCTTAATTGTTTCAAACCCAATTGGGGGCCCAACTCATTTGTCTATGATCTGTTTGGATTTGAAAATTTCTATTCTAAGTGTTGAATTTCAATGTAGTGCCTTTGTTTTGGGCTTTTCGGGGTATGGTTTGATTTTGGGTATGGATTGGCTATCCAGTAATGGGGCCATCCTTGATTGTGAGAAAAGGGTTGTTAGGCTCCTAACCCAGCTCGGTAATACTTTGGAAATTTCTTGTAATCCCTCGTATGCGGTTATGCTTAGTTATCTTGAATCGCTAGATGCCTCTGTTGAAAATCTGAAATCAGTTAGAGTGGTCCGGGAATATCCGGATGTCTTTGTAGAGGTGAAGGGCTTGCCTCCGAAGCGGGAAATAGACTTCCGCATATATCTTGTAGATAATGCAAAGCCCGTTGCGTTGCCCGTTAGACATATGGCTCCACGAGAAAGGAAAGAGCTCAGTAAACAGATTAAAGAGCTTCTAGAAAAGGGGTTCATTAGGAGGAGCATTTCAGAATGGGGCGCTCCGGTTGTGTTCGCTACAAAGGTGGATGGTTCATTCCGTCTATGTGTTGACTATAGGGAGCTCAACAAGTTAACGAAAAAGAATAGGCATCCTCTCCCTAGAATTGACGATTTGTTTGACCAGCTTGTAGGAGCGTCTGTTTTCTCCCAACTCGATTTAGCAACCGGTTTTCATCAGCTAAGGGTGGCTGAAGATAGCATCGATAAAACGGCGTTCAGAACCCCAGACGGATTCTTTGAATGGCTTGTCATGCCTTTCGGCTTGACAAATGCACCCGCGTACTTCGTGGACCTGATGAGTAGGGTATTTAGAGATTTCCTCAACAAATTCGTAGTGGTCTTCGTAGATGATATCCTTATCTTCTCAAAGAGTGAAGAGGAACATGCTCAACACTTAAGGGCAATCATGGAAACTTTGCGAGTCCATCAACTAAAAGCCAAATTCTCCAAATGCCACTTTTGGAGAGAAGAGGTGAGGTTCCTTGGGCACATAGTATCCAAACAAGGATTAGCAGTGGACCCTGCGAAGGTAGTGGCGGTACAGGATTGGAAGACACTAAGGAATGCAACTGAGGTCCGAAGCTTTCTAGGACTAGCAGGTTTCTATCGAAAATTTATAAGGGATTTTGCGAAAATCTCAGCTCCGCTCACGAAATTGACTAAGAAGAATCTTGTGTTCAATTGGGATTTGGATTGCGAGTTTGCTTTCCAACGACTGAAAAGGGCTCTCACAACAGCCCCAGTTTTGACGCTGCCAGATGGGAGCAAGATGTTCACTGTTTATACGGATGCATGTGGGACAGGGCTAGGCGCCGTCTTAATGCAAGAAGGAAGGGTAGTAGCTTATGGCGGGAGGCAGTTGAAGGTGCACGAAAAGAACTACCCAACCCATGATCTTGAGTTAGCCGCCATCGTCTTTGCACTCAAGTCTTGGCGACACTATCTCCTAGGTGAGAAGTTCGAACTTTACACTGACCATAAATCATTGAAATATCTTTTCTCGCAGAAGGATCTTAACTTGAGGCAACAAAGATGGATGGAGTTTTTTGCCTCGTACGATTTCGAAATCTCCTACACTCCGGGCAAAGGCAACGTAGTGGCAGACGCGTTGAGCCGAAAGAAATTGACCCTAAGCCCGTTGTTTGTTGAAAGACAAAGCCTAGAGTTCATAGCCAGCTTCGACTTTAGGCCTTCCTCCGATTTCGTACCGGGCTTGCTAGCATCTCTCGAAGTGCGCCCGACTTTAGTGGATTCAGTAGGGGCAGCACAACGCGAAGACCCTCAGCTTGTGGAAATAATTGATAGGCTAATTAGGAGTGAGACTTCAAGTCACCTCAACCGATACTCCATCGACGATAGGGGTTTGCTAAGGCGAGACGGAAGACTATGCGTCCCACAGACAAAAGATTTAGTAAAGAAGGTTCTCGAGGAAGCACATCACTCCAAGATGACAATACACCCAGGCGGAGATAAAATGTACAAAGACATAAAAAGGACTTTCTTCTGGAACGGCATGAAAAAGGACGTGGCGGAGTTCGTTTCTAAGTGTATGGTGTGCCAACAGGTTAAGGCGGAGCAGAAAAAGCCTGGCGGACTACTACATCCTCTGGAGGTCCCGCAGTGGAAGTGGGATAGCATCTCAATGGACTTCATCGATGGGCTGCCTAGGTCTAGGAGAGGCAACACTAGCATTTGGGTAATAGTGGATAGGCTTACTAAAAGCGCCCACTTTTTACCTGTCAAAAGAAAAAGGACTGCCTCATCCCTAGCATCACTTTACCTCAAGGAAATCGTTCGACTCCATGGAATACCGTCTAGCATTGTTAGTGACCGAGACCCCATCTTCACTAGTGAGTTTTGGCGGAGTCTGCAAGAAGCAGTAGGAACGCAGTTATGCTTGAGCACAGCCTATCATCCCCAAACCGACGGCCAAACAGAGAGAGTGAACAGAGTTTTGGAAGATCTTTTAAGGCTATGCGTCCTCGACTTCGGAGGGACATGGGAAGACCACCTTCCTTTGGTGGAATTTGCCTACAACAACAGCTATCAAGCAACCATAGGAATGGCGCCCTTCGAAGCCTTATGTGGAAGACCGTGTCGATCGCCCACTTGTTGGTGGGAATCCACGGATAAGCTCATACTTGGACCAGACATGATCCGAGAGACTTCAGAGAAAGTAGACTTAATACGAAGAAGGATGAAGACGGCCCAAGACAGACAAAAGTCCTATGCCGAAAAGAGAAGGACCGACCTTGAATTCGAGGTTGGAGACAGAGTTTTTCTCAAAGTATCACCACTAAGAAACGTTGTTCGTTTTGGAACCACAGGAAAGCTAGCGCCAAGATTCGTAGGGCCATTCCCTATTATCGAGAAAATTGGAAAAATGGCCTATAGATTAGAGCTACCCGAGAAGTTGGCTGGAGTCCACAACGTTTTTCACGTTTCACATCTCCGAAAATGTCTGCATGAGTCAGCTGAAGTAGTAGAGCCAAACATCCTCGAAGAGGCCGAAGTGGAACGCGAAGCAACCATAAGAAGAGTTCCAACCCGCATCTTAGGAACGGAAGTGAAGAAGCTACGCAACCGCGAAGTCAAGCTCGTCAAAGTTCAGTGGAGCGACGCCGAGGAAGACGCGACTTGGGAAACTGAAGCTAGAATCCGTACAGCCTACCCTTTTCTGTTCGAGGGTACATCCTTGATCTTTCATTTTCCTTAAGTTGCGCTTTTATCTATCTTCTTAGGTATATTTCCTCGACCTTATATTTTAGGTAGAATCTTTTTGGATGAAAACATGTAATTGAAACATGTTATGGATGATGGTTGCAAGTGGTTGCAAGTGATTGCTAGTGGTTGCTCGTGGTTGCATACAAACACACAATCTAGGTTTTAGATCGGCTCAGTCACTTCATATTGCATATGCATATATGTTTGCTTTCATATGTGGTTGAACTTTAATGTGTTGTCATGTGGATGCTGCATTTGTATTGAATGATTGTGCACTCATGTAATAGGAAAATTTGCATACATAATGGATTCATGGCACTTACATAATTTGCATTAAGGAGGTCAACTGAATCAGTAGACCGCCTGATTTTGCATTAGATAAGTTCATATACACACACTTTGCATATGATCATGAAACATTAGAAGTCTTTTAAGGACAATGGATGCTCGTGTTTGATGGATGAGTAGATGGATGATTGGATGCTAGGATTTACATTCCTCCTAACTTGAAGATTTCGGGGACGAAATCCTTTTAAGTGGGGGAGAATGTAACACCCCGAGAATTCTATAACTGTGAAATTTAGGAATTAAAGTATAATCAAATTCAAATCAAAGAACTAAGGGAAACGGGATACGCCATTGCGTTCGTCTCGGAAAAATACGCGAAATAGAGTCCGAGTTTTCGAAAAACGGAGTCCGTATGAAGAAGATATGGCCTTCAGAAGTTTTTGAATTAAATTTAAAATTCAAGCAGAATTAAATAATTAAATATTCCGAAGTGGGGCCCATTGGGCCAGGGTGGAAGAACACCCGCCTGGGCCACCCTGGTCGACTGGGCTGTCGACCTGGGCTACCCATGTCGACAGGGCTGTCGACAGCCCTGTCGACAGGGGTATCGACCTGGTCGAGCCCAGTCAACCTGGCTGGCCAGGTCGGTGTGTGGTCGAGTTTCTGTGGTCTGCTTTGTCATTAGGGCTAGGTGGCGGGTTTTTATTGGTCTCTCTTCCTAATGAATGGCTACGATCTATCCAAGCAACATCAATGGTCCTAATCAATTCCTAACCTCTATATAAACAACCCTAGACTAAACCCTAATCTATTCATTCAAATTAAGAACATAGCCGCCATGTTGCTGAGGAACGACTAAGAGTAGCCGCCGACTAGAGAGAGAATTAGGAAGAAAGTTCTAAAGCCTAAAGCAATTCAAGTAACCTAAAGCCAATCAATTCAACAAAGGAATCATATCTCTTAATTTGAGAATTCCACGCAACCATTGTAAGTAGAGTATTACTTTGGTATAAATAAACAACTGTGTTGATGTGTATGCTTGAATTGTGGCAATGGAAATTATTCATATTTGTGCGTTCTTATCAATTTGAAATATTATATACGTTTGGATATTTATGGATTATGTTATAAAGAACTACATGCGGTAGTTCTATGCAAGTTTACGTTTGGAATATTGCGCAAATTATGTTATCTATGTTGAAGCTACATGTATGTAGTTGATTGAAATTTTATGCAAGTTTGGGGCTTTGTTATTATGCCATCATGATGTATATTTTTGTGCATAAATCATTTTGCAAGTAATTGAAAGCAAGTTTGGTTGTTATAGTTCATATGAAACTATGTGGGAATTTTGACACCATAATCCATGTATTAAGTCATGCTTTTGCAAAACTTATGAATATGGCTAGGCTATGAATGATATTTGGCATAATTGAAATCTATGATTAAGTCTATCTTGTTTAAAGAATTATATGATGACATATGTGAGACATGGCTAGGTTAGACTCAAAAATCCCTTTTTGCAAGTTTTAAAGCAAACACCATGTTTAGGAATATTTATGCATAAGTATGTTTATACCATCGTTATGTGATTAGACTTAAACCATGATTAAGTTGAATTATGCTTTTGTATTGGTAACAAAGTATCCCCTTTGTAAACATGTAGAAACCTTATGAACATGACATGTTTATGTTTATGCCATGAACAAAATTTAACTTTACTTATGCCATGCTTATGTATGACATTATGCCATGTTTATGCCAAAAGTATTTATGCCATGCTTATGTTTGACATTATGCTATGCTTATGCGAGGAATATTTATGACATGCTTATGTTTGACATTATGCCTAAATAAAAATATAGATTCATGTGGTAGTTAAACCTATGCAAGTTCACATGCTTTGATTCATGTCACCTATGTTACCACTATGCAAGTACACCAATTTCTATTTTATATTTCCAACGTCATATGCAAGTTCATGCGCTCACCTTCCCCTCTTTGTGTATACGCCATAAGCCTCCCCTTTTCGCATGGCTAAATTGGGCTTTAAAAGGCTAAGCCCAATATATATGAACGGACGTGTAAAACGGAGGAAAATAACGTTGGGTAAAAATTAATTAATGAATGAAAATATAAAATAGAAGGGCCCAAATTCAAGTGTGGGTTGGGCCCGTGATTGGTGTGATCTTTACACCATTAACTTAATAATGGGCCGCAAATATTTACATATAAATAAAGCAGAATGACAAGATATGTAAATGTAGAAAATACGATGTGTTTAACCCGAGGTTGGATTGAGTTGTGATGTAAACCTGCCCGGAACCGCCCGGCTGTCCAGTAGTCACAACAATACCTATCCAATGTGGGAGGTTAAACATGGAGCCCAGCAAGGACCCGAGGTTAGACTGAGTTGTGGCGTAAGACTGCCCGGAACCAACCGGCAACAGGCAGCCACAACAATACCTGTCTAATGTGAGAGGTCAGGGCCTTAATAAGACAATTAAGGCTGAGTCAGGATTGTTAGGATTAAGTGAACTTAAGACTTAATCAAAATGGAACATGCTAAACTAAACGGACTGGTGGGGTTAGGTTAGGAAACACTTAACCAACTTAGCATGTTGGCTAGAGATAGAAAACCTAGTAACGGGGGACCCTTTTCAACAGTAACCCTAAAAGGTGTATCAGGATACCCTGAAACTAGGCAGGGTGGGGCACGATTACTGGGCTGATTGTAAGAGGTCAAAGCGACGGCGGTGGTGTAGCAGTGTAGGTTCTAACGGAGTGCGGGCGTGCACACACTCCGGCGCAGAAAAATAAGGCACTGGACACCAGTAGCATACCTGTGCACTCTAAGGTTGTGTCGGGTTGCCACTATGGGATTTGATACACCCCATGGTGGGACCAGCATAGGTAACTACAGACATCGGGGGCCGTAAGACACATGTAACTATGCGAGTAGGAGCCGATCATCATTGAATGGATCACATCACCCTGATTATGGGATGCAAACTGGAAACTAGTTTATATGGGTTCAGAGATTAACATGGGGTACGATAGTATATTCGACCCTAGGTAACTTAACCAAGTTCATAGTGTTTGCCCACTTCCTGTTTTACTTATCATACCCAGTTCTTTATTCATAGACAAAGTAGTACTAGACTTACTCAGGCTTTATGTCTGACTCTATTTTTCTTTCGTCTTCTTTCTTCCGTTTCCCCCCCCCCCCCAGGTCCTCAGGGAGGGAACACAACAGCTAGACCAGCCTCAACATCCAGCTTGAAGAAGAGAAATGTATTGCTTGGACTTTCCTGTTTTGAACTATGGCTTTGGACAATCCACTAAGGGGCTTTTGCAGTTTATCTATGTTTTATTTATGCTTCTTTAAATAATGTACTCAAGACAGATTATGAAAGTGTTATGTTATGTTTTTGGAAAGGATGTTGTTGTAACACGTATTTGACTTAACGAAATAAAGTTTGTTGTTCTTCCGCTGTTTTACAAATATGTGTTCTTATATCTGTCTTGTATATCTGTGACTTGTACTTATAAACCTCCACCATAATTAGGGCATTCCCTTTGAGAGTGACCCTAACGGAGGTGGGGTGTTTCAGTATACCTTCTGATCGCGACCCACTATTAGTACACATGGAGACCACGAACCGATCGCCAACACTTCACTCCAGCTCGCAGCCAGACCCGGATCGTGATAGCCATATCACGATCCGACCCATGACCACGAACCGATCTCCAGACCTGCAGATACGCGCACTGTTTTGACCTATTCTTAAGGCTACTCCTGCTCCTACTTTTCCGAATCGGGTGCCACGTACCCCACCACGAACCGGTCCTCCCAGACGCTCTTCTACGCCTATAAATACACCGAAACATGGCCATTTAAAGGGACTTTTGGCACTTGATCTTGAGGGCTTCCACCATTATCAATGCAAGGACTTTGCGAACAGCGGAAGGCCATTTCTAATCATTCTAACACGAGGTTATCATGTATAAAATCAATTTCTAATCTCCATTTCTTCATTGTAAACACGAGGATTTCATGTATAAACCGAGATAACTGTACTTGTAACTTCTTAGGATTTAAGAAGATATAAAGTGGACGTCGGCTTGGTTTGAGCCGAACCAGTATAAAAACTTTGTGTGTTCCCCACTTTTACTGTTTTTTCTACATTATGTGATCTGTGATCTGCATTTGGGTGTTAGGCCCAGATTTTGCTCTAACATTTTGGCACGCCAGGTAGGAGGGGCACACGACAACTTCAACTTCTGCTTGGACTTTTTGGCCATTGGATAAATGGAAATCAAAAGGAAGAAAACTGGAACTTCCACTCATGCTGATGATGTTGACGCTGAAGACACAAGGAACGAGGCAAGCCAGGAAGCTTCCTCTCATGGAGATCCTTCTGTATACTTGACCAGAGACGAGATGGACAGAGTTCTCACTAAACTGAGAGATTAGATGGCACGGCAAGATGATCTCCTTCAGAAACAACAGGAAAAGATCTACCAATTCTTCGCTCAGATGAACGGAAGGCCGAGCAACGCTCAAGTCACTAGAAACGAAGCCATTGAAGCGGCTCGAGTATCAACCGGACTCGGGGGCAACCCTCCCGTTCAACAACATCAACCATCTCATGATACACCTCTAGATCACGATCCGGATCATAGTGCACCACCAGTCTCACAACCTGATACCAGCAACTAGCTCCCGTTTGCTCAACAACAACTGGTTCGTGACCTACCTCCAGGACCCAGTCGGACCGCCCCCTGCTTCATGAACCTGCCTCACGAACCGACCCCTCGAACTGGGTCGGGTCGCCACCCTCGATCCGCGGTCCGCGATCCCCAGTCAACAGCTCACCAACAGCTTTCATTCCCTACTACACTCAACGCTGGGGGCACCAGCTCTGATCTTGGCAATTTACAGCAATTTTTGAAGGAAATCGACTCGTTGATATGATTCAACGCATCTCGAGAGGCCGCACTTATCAGAATGATGTGGATGACGTCAACCACAACCCGTTCACTCAGGAAATCAAGAATTCTCGCAATCCCCCAAAATTCAAACTCCCACAACTGGAGCCATACAATTGCAGCACGGATCCTATCATGCACCTGATGCACTACAAACGGCATATGGAAGTTCAATCGGCGTCGAAAAACGTCATGGCTTAGTGTTTTCCCCTCTTTCTTACTGATATAGCAGCCATGTGGATTCGGCAGCTAGAAACGGAATCGATCAACAGCTGTACTATGTTGGTCGTTCTCTTTCTTGAACAATTTCGGGTCCACATTGCACGACCCAAGAACGTGATGTCACTCACCACAATCAAGCAGAGGCCAAGAGAAACTCTGCGTTCATTTCTGAAAATATTTAACGTTGTAGAAGCATCAGTTGATCATCCTGAACAATCGATGGTACTGATGGCAGCAGTATCCGGCGTTCTGGATAACACGGAATTCAAGAAATCTTTGTACTGAGATCCACCGTGAAATCTCGGCGAATTCTACCTTGAAGCCGATAGATTTCTGCGGGAAGAAGATGCAACCTCCGAGAAGAAAGTTCTCGATGTCAACATGCTTAAAAACGAAGAACTGTCTGATTCTGGAAATGGAAAATGAAAAGCCGTCGTCAAGAATGAAAGCAACACTCAGCCCCGGAGAGGGCCCAGATATGAAAAGTATACTGAGCTCATTGCTTTGCTTTCTGACATCTACATGGACACAAACGGTGTTGTCTCCTACCCAAAGCCTCCCAGGAGGGAGCCATCACAAAGAGAACACGATTCTGGAAAGCACTGCATATTCCATGATATGGACGGTCATGACACGAATGACTGCAGGCATCTGCGTGATTTGATTGAAGAACGGGTTAGACATGGAGAGCTACCCGAGTATGTCAAACCACCCATAGCTCTCGCACCTGCGCTTCCAACTCCTGCTCCCCGGAGAAGGAATTACCCTAGATCGAGCTCACATGGGCTCATCATCAACTGCTCGGGATGAGATCATCTTTCATTTTCTGCATTTCTTAGGCTTTAAGATTTGTTTTTGCTTTCATTAAATTTTCCAATTGGTTGAATCGGAGTGCACACACGCGGGGTTAGGATGTATCCCCAAAGCGTGCTCTAGAATCGATGTCAAACCAATTAGGATTTGCTTTGATTTTGCATTTTGAATTGAATATGGACTTTCTAAGCATGGATTATATTTGGAGAATTTAAGTATCTTGTCAAGATGTGGCAGGATCCTCAACTTCGTTTAAAGTATGGCGTATACTTATTATGGAACTCTTGGTATGGATTATGCCTAGGGACGGACTATCTTGTCAGGCTGTGGCAAGCGTAGATCTACTTCAGGTCTGAGTATGGTTTATACTCACTTTGGAATCTTAAGTATGGATTGTACTTAGGAACGACAATTGGTCTTGTCAGGATGTGACAAAAGAAATCGGGTATGGGTTATGCTCGATTTGAACTCCATGGTATGGATTATGCCCTGCAAACGGTCTTGTCAGGATGTGACAAAAGAAATCGGGTATGGATTATACTCGATTTGGACTACTGAGTATGGATTTTGCCTGGAAATGTTGGCCCTTGCCAGGATTTGGCAGGATGATTCAAACGTCCCCTGAGTATAGTTTGTGCTCATTAGACATTGAAGCATGGCTTATGCTCAGAAAATTTTAACAATACCGCCAGGATTTGGCACATTTGTTTTTCCTTTATCTCTTTACAGGTATGGATTATATCTGTAGCTGGCAGACCCGGCAAGGTCATGGCATTATCGAATTTCTATGGCTTATAGATTTCCTGGACTATCCAGAACACATCTTCCTTCAACCCGCAAGATATGTTCTGGGGGAAAACTTGTTGACACACTTTTTGGTAAAGCCTATCACTCTGAATATTTGGATAACATTGCGCTCGGATATGGAGAACATCGTCAGAAGACAGGCAGTGATTTGGCCAAGGTCGCATCACAAACAAAGAAAGCCCAAAACTCCTATCAGATGACTTTTTTGGGCCCGAAAATAGTTATTAAGGAGCTAAGCTTTGTAGCTCTTGTAGATCTATGAATTAGCTTCAGTTTGAGCTTTCATTTGGCTCAATCGGACTTACGGTTTGAAAGTTATGCCCGTTTCTGTAAATTGGTGTAATCGTGCAATTCCCTCGATAAAGCAACGAAGCATAACACGATCGAAGTATGGCTCATGCACCCTCGGATCGCCCCTCATTGGATCGCCCCCCGGCTCATGGTATACCTTCAGAACGCGACCCACTCTTAGTACACATGGAGACCACGACCCGATCGCCAACACTTCACTCCAGCTCGCAACCAAACCTGGATCGTGATAAACATATCACGATCCGACCCATGACCAAGAACCGATCTCCAAATCTGCAGTTACGTGCACTGTTTTGACCTATTCTTAAGGCTACTCCTGCTCCTACTTTTCCGAATCGGGTGCCACGTACCCCACCGCGAACCGGTCCTCCCAAAAGCTCTTCTACGCCTATAAATACACTGAAACATGGCCATTTAAAGGGGCTTTTGGCACTTGATCTTGAGCGCTTCCACCATTATCAACGCAAGGACTTTGCGAACAGTGGAAGGCCATTTCTAATCATTCTAACACGAGGTTATCGTGTATAAAATCAATTTCTAATCTCCATTTCTTCATTGTAAACACGAGGTTTTCGTGTATAAACCGAGATAATTGTACTTGTAACTTCTTAGGATTTAAGAACAGATAAAGTGGACATAGGCTTGGTTTGAGCCGAACCACTATAAAAACTTTGTGTGTTCCACATTTTTACTGTTTTTTCTGCATTATGTGATATGTGATCTGCATTTGGGTGTTAGGCCCAGATTTTGGTCTAACATTTTGGCACGCCAGGTAAGAGGGGCACACGACAACTTCTGCTTGGACTTTTTGGCTATTTGATAAATGGCAATCAAAAGGAAGAAAACTGGAATTCTGCTCAAGCTGGTGATGCTGACGCTGAAGACACAAGGAACGAGGCAAGCCAGGAAGCTTCCTCTCATGGAGATCCTTCTGCATACTTGACCAGAGATGAGATGGACAGAGTTCTCAATGAACTAAGAGATCAGATGGCACGGCAAGATGATCTCCTCCAGAAACAACAGGAAATGATCAACCAATTCTTCGCTCGGATGAATAGAAGGCCGAGCAACGCTCAAGTCACTGGAAACGAAGCCATTGAAGCGGCTCGAGTATCAACCGGACTCGGGGGAAACCATCCCGTTCAATAGTATCAACCATCTCATCATACACCTCCAGATTGTGATCCGGATCGTGGTGCACCACCAGGCTCACGAGCCGATCCCAGCAACTAGCTCCCGTTTGCTCAACAACAACCGGTTTGTGTCCTACCTCCAGGACCTAGTCGGATCGCCCCCTGCTTCATGAACCTGCCTCATGAACCGACCCCCTCGAACCGGGTCGGGTCGCCACCCTCGATCCGCGGTCCGCGATCCCCAGTCAACAGCTCACCAACAGCTTCCATTCCCTCCTACACTCAACGCTGGGGGCACCAGCTCTGATCTTGGCCATTTACAGCAATTTTTGAAGGAAATCAACTCGCTGATCTGATTCAATGCATCTTGAGAGGCTGCACTTATCAGAATGATGTGGATGACGTCAACCACAACCCGTTCACTCAAGAAATCAGGAATTCTCGCAATCCCCCAGATTTCAAACTCCCACAACTAGAGCCATACAATGGCAGGACGGATCCTATCGTGCACCTGATGCACTACAAACGGCATATGTAAGTTCAATCGGCGTCGGAAAACGTCATGGCTAAGTGTTTTCCCCTCTTTCTGACTGATATAGCAGCCATGTGGATTCGGCAGCTAGAAACGGAATTGATCAACAACTGGAATATGTTGGTCGTTCGCTTTCTTGAACAGTTTCAAGTCCACATTGCACGACCCAAGAACGTGATGTCACTCACCACAATCAAGCAGAGGCCTAGAGAAACTCTGCATTCCTTTCTGGAAAGATTCAATGTTGCAGCAGCATCAGTTTATCGTCTTGAACAATCGGTGGTACTGATGGCAGCAGTATCCGGCGTTCTGGATAACACGGAATTCAAGAAATCTTTGTACCGAGATCCACCGCGAAATCTCGGCGAATTCTACCTTGAAGCCGATAGATTTCTGCGGGAAGAAGACGCAACCTCCGAGATGAAAGTTCTCGATGTCAACATGCTTAAAAACAAAGAACTGTCTGATTCTGGAAATGGCAAATGAAAAGCCGTTGTCAAGAATGATCGCAACACTCAGCCCCTGAGCGGGCCCAGATATGAAAAGTATACTGAGCTCATTGCTTCGTTTTCTGACATCTACATGGACACAAACGGTGTTGTCTCCTACCCAAAGCCTCCCAGGAGGGAGCCATCACAAAGAGAACACGATTCTGGAAAGCACAGCATATTCCATGATATGGACGGTCATGACACGAATGACTGTAGGCATCTGCGTGATTTGATTGAAGAACGGGTTAGACATGGAGAGCTACCCGAGTATGTGAAACCACCCACAGCACTCGCACCTGCGCTTCCACCCCCTGCTACCCGGAGAGGGAATAACCCTAGATCGAGCTCTCATGGGCTCATCATCAACTGAACTGGATGAGATCATTTTTCATTTTCTGCATTTCTTAGGCTTTAAGATTTGTTTTTGCTTTCATTAAGTTTTCCAATTGGTTGAATCGGAGTGCACACATACGGGGTTAGGATGTATCCCCAAAGCGTGCTCTGGAATCGATGTCAAACCAATTAGGATTTGCTTTGGTTTTGCATTTTGAATTGAATAAGGACTTTCTAAGCATGGATTATGTTTGGAGAATTTAAGTATCTTGTCAAGATGTGGCAGGATCCTCAACTTCGGTTAAAGTATGGCTTATACTTATTATGGAACTCTAGGTATGGATTATGCCTAGGGACGGACTATCTTGTCAGGCTATGGCAAGCGTAGCTCTACTTCAGTTTTGAGTATGGTTTATACCCACTTTGGAATCTTAAGTATGGATTGTACTTAGGAACGACAATTGGTCTTGTCAGGATGTGACAAAAGAAATCGGGTATAGGTTATGCTCGATTTGAACTCCAGGGTATGGATTATGCCCTGCAAACGGTCTGGTCAGGATGTGACAAAAGAAATCGGGTATGGATTACACTCGATTTGGACTTCTGGGTATGGATTATGCCTGGAAATGTTGGCCCTTGTCAGGATTTGGCAGGATGATTCAAACGTCCCCTGAGTATAGTTTGTGCTTATTAGACGTTGAAGCATGGCTTATGCTCAGAAAATTTTAACAATACCGCCAGGATTTGGCACATTTGTTTTTCCTTTATATCTTTACAGGTATGCATTATATCTGTAGCTGGCAGACCCGACAAGGTCATGGCGTTATCGAATTTCTATGGCTTATAGATTTCCTGGACTATCCAGAACACATCTTCCTTCAACCAACAGGATATGTTCTGGGGAAAACTTGTTGACACACTTTTTGGTAAAAGCTATCACTCTGAATCTTTGGATAACATTGCGCTCGGATATGGAGAACATCGTCAGAAGACAGGCAGTGATTTGGCCAAGGTCGCATCACGAACAAAGAAAGCCCGAAACTCCTATCAGATGACGTTTTTTGGGCCCGAAAATAGCGATTACGGAGCAAAGATCTGTAACTCATGTAGATCTCTAAATTAGCTTCAGTTTGAGCTTTCGTTTGGCTCAATTGGACTTACGGTTTGAAAGTTATGCCCGTTTCTGTAAATTGGTGTAATCTTGCAATTTCCTCGATAAAGCAACGAAGCATAACATGATCGAAGTATGGCTCATGCACCCTCGGATCGCCCCTCATTGGATCGCCCCGGGCTCATGGTATACCTTCAGATCGCGACCCACTCTTAGTACACATGGAGACCACGACCCGATCGCCTACCCTTCACTCCAGCTCGCAACCAGGCCTGGATCGTGATAGCCATATCACGATCCGACCCATGACCACGAACCAATCTCCAGACCTGCAGATACGCACACTGTTTTGACCTATTCTTAAGGCTACTCATGCTCCTACTTTTCCGAATCGGGTGCACATACCTCACCACGAACCGGTCCTCCAAGAAGCTCTTCTATGCCTATAAATACACCGAAGCATGGCCATTTAAATGGACTTTTGGCACTTGATCTTGAGGGCTTCCACCGTTATCAACGCAAGGACTTTGCGAACAGCGGAAGGCCATTTCTAATCATTCTAACACGAGGTTATCGTGTATAAAATCAAATTCTAATCTCCATTTCTTCATTGTAAACACGAGGATTTTGTGTATAAACGAGAAAATTGTACTTGTAACTTCATAGGATTTAAGAAGAGATAAAGTGGACGTAGGCTTGGTTTGAGCCGAACCACTATAAAAACTTTGTGTGTTCCCCATTTTTACTGCTTTTTCTGCATTTTGTGATCTGCATTTGGGTGTTAGGCCCAGATTTTGGTCTAACATTTTGGCGCGCCAGGTAAGAGGGGCACACGACAACTTCAAATTCTGCTTGGACTTTTTGGCTATTGGATAAATGGCAATCAAAAGGAAGAAAACTGGAACTTCCGTTCATGCTGATGATGCTGACACTAAAGACACAAGGAACGAGGCAAGCCTGGAAGTTTTCTCTCAAGGAGATCCTTCTACATACTTGACCAGAGACGAGATGGATGGAGTTCTCAATGAACTGAGAGATCAGATGGCACGACAAGATGATCTCCTCTAGAAACAACAGGAAATGATCAACCAATTTTTCGCTCGGATGAATGGAAGGCCGAGCAACGCTCAAGTCACTGGAAACGAAGCCATTGAAGTGGCTCGAGTATCAACCAAACTCGGGGGCAACCCTCCCGTTCAACAGTATCAACCATCTCATGATACACCTCTAGATCGCGATCCGGATCGTGGTGCACCACCAGGCTCACGAGCCGATCCCAGCAACTAGCTCCCATTTGCTCAACAACAACCGGTTCGTGACCTACCTCCAGGACCCAGTCGGATCGCCCCCTGCTTCATGAACCTACGTCATGAACCGACCCCCTCAAACCGGGTCGGGTCGCCACCCTCGATCCGCGATCCCCAGTCAATAGCTCACCAACAGCTTTCATTCCCTCCTACACTCAACGCTGGGGGCACCAGCTCTAATCTTGGCAATTTACAGCAACTTTTTGATGGAAATCAACTCGCTGATCTGATTCAATGCATCTCGAGAGGCCGCACTTATCAGAATGATGTGGATGACGTCAACCACAACCCATTCACTCAGGAAATCAGGAATTCTCGCAGTCCCCCAGATTTCAAACTCCCACAACTGGAGCCATACAATGGCAGGACGGATCCTATCGTGCTCCTGATGCACTACAAACGGCATATGGAAGTTCAATCGGCGTCGAAAAACAACATGGCTAAGTGTTTTCCCCTCTTTCTGACTGGTATAGCAGCCATGTGGATTCGGCTGCTAGAAATGGAATCGATCAACAACTGGAATATGTTGGTTGTTCGCTTTCTTGAACAGTTTCGGGTCCACATTGCATGACCAAAGAACGTGATGTCACTCACCACAATCAAGCAGAGGCCTAGAGAAACTCTTCGTTCCTTTCTGGAAAGATTCAACGTTGCAGCAGCATCAGTTGATCGTCCTGAACAATCGATGGTACTGATGGCAGCAGTATCCGGCGTTCTGGATAATACGGAATTCAAGAAATCTTTGTACCGAGATCCACCGCGAAATCTCGGCAAATTCTACCTTGAAGCCGATAGATTTCTGCGGGAAGAAGATGCAACCTCCGAGAAGAAAGTTCTCGATGTCAACATGCTTAAAAACAAAGAACAGTCTGATTCTGGAAATGGAAAATGAAAAGCCGTCGTCAAGAATGATCGCAACACTCAGCCCCGGAGTGGGCCTAGATATGAAAAGTGTACTGAGCTCATTGCTTCGCTTTCTGACATCTACATGGACACAAACGGTGTTGTCTCCTACCCAAAGCCTCCCAGGAGGGAGCCATCACAAAGAGAACACGATTCTGGAAAGCACAGCTTATTCCATGATACGGACGGTCATGACACGAATGACTGCAGGCATCTGCGTGATTTGATTGAAGAACGGGTTAGACATGGAGAGCTACCCGAGTATGTGAAACCACCCACAGCGCTAGCACCTGCGCTTCCACCTCCTGCTCCCCGGAGAGGGAATAACGCTAGATCGAGCTCTCATGGGCTCATCATCAACTGATCTGGATGAGATCATCTTTCATTTTATGCATTTCTTAGGCTTTAAGATTTGTTTTTGCTTTCATTAAGTTTTCCAATTGGTTGAATCAGAGTGCAAACATACGGGGTTAGGATGTATCCCCAAAGCATGCTCTGGAATCGATGTCAAAATAATTAGGATTTGCTTTGGTTTTGCATTTTGAATTGAATAAGGACTTTCTAAGCATGGATTATGTTTGGAGAATTTTAGTATCTTGTTAATAAGTGGAAGGATCCTCAATTTCGGTTAAAGTATGGCTTATACTTATTATGGAACTCTAGGTATGGATTATGCCTAGGGACGGACTATCTTGTCAGGCTGTGCCAAGCGTAGCTCTACCTCAGGTCTGAGTATGGTTTATACTCACTTTGGAATCTTAAGTATGGATTGTACTTTGGAACGACAATTGGTCTTGTCAGGATGTGACAAAAGAAATCGGGTATGGATTATACTCGATTTGGACTTCTGGGTATGGATTATGCCTGGAAATGTTGGCCCTTGTCAGGATTTGGCAGGATGATTCAAACGTCCCTGAGTATAGTTTGTGCTCATTAGACGTTGAAGCATGGCTTATGCTCAGAAAATTTTAACAATACCGCCAGGATTTGGCACATTTGTTTTTCCTTTTATCTCTTTACAGGTATGGATTATATCTGTAGCTGGCAGACCCGGCAAGGTCATGGCATTATCGAATTTCTATGGCTTATAGATTTCCTGGACTATCCAGAACACATCTTCCTTCAACCAGCAGGATATGTTCTGGGGGAAAACTTGTTGACACACTTTTTGGTAAAAGCTATCACTCTGAATATTTGGATAACATTGCGCTCGGATATGGAGAACATCGTCAGAAGACAGGCAGTGATTTGGCCAAGGTCGCATCACGAACAAAGAAAGCCCGAAACTCCTATCAGATGACGTTTTTTGGGCCCGAAAATAGCGATTACGGAGCAAAGCTCCGTAACTCTTGTAGATCTCTAAATTAGCTTCAGTTTGAGCTTTCGTTTGGCTCAATCGGACTTACGGTTTGAAAGTTATGCCCGTTTCTGTAAATTGGTGTAATCTTGCAATTTCCTCGATAAAGCAACGAAGCATAACATGATCGAAGTATGGCTCATGCACCCTCGGATCGCCCCTCATTGGATCGCCCCGGGCTCATGGTATACCTTCAGATCGCGACCCACTCTTAGTACACATGGAGACCACGACCCGATCGCCTACCCTTCACTCCTGCTCGCAACCAGACCTGGATCGTGATAGCCATATCACGATCCGACCCATGACCACGAACCAATCTCCAGACCTGCAGATACGCACACTGTTTTGACCTATTCTTAAGGCTACTCATGCTCCTACTTTTCCGAATCGGGTGCCACATACGCCACCACGAACCGGTCCTCCCAGAAGCTCTTCTATGCCTATAAATACACCGAAACATGGCCATTTAAATGGACTTTTGGCACTTGATCTTGAGGGCTTCCACCATTATCAACGCAAGGACTTTGCGAACAGCGGAAGGCCATTTCTAATTATTCTAACACGAGGTTATCGTGTATAAAATCAAATTCTAATCTCCATTTCTTCATTGTAAACACGAGGATTTTGTGTATAAACCGAGAAAATTGTACTTGTAACTTCTTAGGATTTAAGAAGAGATAAAGTGGACGTAGGCTTGGTTTGAGCCGAACCACTATAAAAACTTTGTGTGTTCCCCATTTTTACTGCTTTTTCTGCATTTTGTGATCTGAAATTTGGGTGTTAGGCCCAGATTTTGGTCTAACATTTTGGTGCGCCAGGTAAGAGGGCACACGACAACTTCAAATTCTACTTGGACTTTTTGGCTATTGGATAAATGGCAATCAAAAGGAAGAAAACCGGAACTTCCGTTCATGCTGATGATGCTGACACTGAAGACACAAGGAACGAGGCAAGCCAGGAAGCTTTCTCTCATGGAGATCCTTCTACATACTTGACCAGAGACGAGATGGATGGAGTTCTCAATGAACTGAGAGATCAGATGGCACGGCAAGATGATATCCTCTAGAAACAATAGGAAATGATCAACCAATTTTTCGCTCGGATGAATGGAAGGCCGAGCAACGCTCAAGTAACTGGAAACGAAGCCATTGAAGCGGCTCGAGTATCAACCAAACTCGGGGGCAACCCTCCCGTTCAACAGTATCAACCATCTCATGATACACCTCTAGATCGCGATCCGGATCGTGGTGCACCACCAGGCTCACGAGCCGATCCCAGCAACTAGCTCCCATTTGCTCAACAACAACCGGTTCGTGACCCACCTCCAGGACCCAGTCGGATCGCCCCCTGCTTCATGAACCTACCTCATGAACCGACCCCCTCAAACCGGGTCGGGTCGCCACCCTCGATCCGCGGTCCGCGATCCCCAGTCAATAGCTCACCAACAGCTTTCATTCCCTCCTACACTCAACGCTGGGGGCACCAGCTCTGATCTTGGCAATTTACAGCAACTTTTTGAAGGAAATCAACTCGCTGATCTGATTCAATGCATCTCGAGAGGCCGCACTTATTAGAATGATGTGGATGACGTCAACCACAACCCATTCACTCAGGAAATCAGGAATTCTCGCAGTCCCCCAGATTTCAAACTCCCACAACTGGAGCCATACAATGGCAGGACGAATCCTATCATGCACCTGATGCACTACAAATGGCATATGGAAGTTCAATCGGCGTCGGAAAACAACATGGCTAAGTGTTTTCCCCTCTTTCTGACTGGTATAGCAGCCATGTGGATTCGGCTGCTAGAAACGGAATCGATCAACAACTGGAATATGTTGGTCGTTCGCTTTCTTGAACAGTTTCGGGTCCACATTGCATGACCAAAGAACGTGATGTCACTCACCACAATCAAGCAGAGGCCTAGAGAAACTCTTCGTTCCTTTCTGGAAAGATTCAACGTTGCAGCAGCATCAGTTGATCGTCCTGAACAATCGATGGTACTGATGGCAGCGGTATCCGGCGTTCTGGATAATACGGAATTCAAGAAATCTTTGCACCGAGATCCACCGCGAAATCTCGGCAAATTCTACCTTGAAGCCGATAGATTTCTGCGGGAAGAAGAAGCAACCTCCGAGAAGAAAGTTCTCGATGTCAACATGCTTAAAAACAAAGAACAGTCAGATTTTGGAAATGGCAAATGAAAAGCCGTCGTCAAGAATGATCGCAACACTCAGCCCCGGAGTGGGCCTAGATATGAAAAGTGTACTGAGCTCATTGCTTCGCTTTCTGACATCTACATGGACACAAACGGTGTTGTCTCCTACCCAAAGCCTCCCAGGAGGGAGCCATCACAAAGAGAACACGATTCTGGAAAGCACAGCATATTCCATGATATGGACGGTCATGACACGAATGACTGCAGGCATCTGCGTGATTTGATTGAAGAACGGGTTAGACATGGAGAGCTACCCGAGTATGTGAAACCACCCACAGCGCTAGCACCTGCGCTTCCACCTCCTGCTCCCCGGAGAGGGAATAACGCTAGATCGAGCTCTCATGGGCTCATCATCAACTGATCTGGATGAGATCATCTTTCATTTTATGCATTTCTTAGGCTTTAAGATTTGTTTTTGCTTTCATTAAGTTTTCCAATTGGTTGAATCAGAGTGCACACATAAGGGGTTAGGATGTATCCCCAAAGCGTGCTCTGGAATCGATGTCAAACCAATTAGGATTTGCTTTGGTTTTGCATTTTGAATTGAATAAGGACTTTCTAAGCATGGATTATGTTTGGAGAATTTTAGTATCTTGTTAATAAGTGGCAGGATCCTCAATTTCGGTTAAAGTATGGCTTATACTTATTATGGAACTCTAGGTATGGGTTATGCCTAGGCACGGACTATCTTGTCAGGCTGTGGCAAGCGTAGCTCTACCTCAGGTCTGAGTATGGTTTATACTCACTTTGGAATCTTAAGTATGGATTGTACTTAGGAACGACAATTGGTCTGGTCAGGATGTGACAAAAGAAATCGGGTATGGGTTATGCTCGATTTGAACTCCAGGGTATGGATTATGCCCAGCAAACGGTCTTGTCAGGATGTGACAAAAGAAATCGGGTATGGATTATACTCGATTTGGACTTCTGGGTATGGATTATGCCTGGAAATGTTGGCCCTTGCCAGGATTTGGTAGGATGATTCAAACGTCCCCTGAGTATAGTTTGTGCTCATTAGACATTGAAGCATGGCTTATGCTCAGAAAATTTTAACAATACCACCAGGATTTGGCACATTTGTTTTTCCTTTATCTCCTTACAGGTATGGATTATATCTGTAGCTGGCAGACCCGGCAAAGTCATGGCATTATCGAATTTCTATGGCTTATAGCTTTCCTGGACTATCCAGAACACATCTTCCTTCAACCAGCAAGATATGTTTTGGGGACAAACTTGTTGACACACTTTTTGGTAAAAGCTATCACTCTGAATATCTGGATAACATTGCGCTCGGATATGGAGAACATCGTCAGAAGACAAGCAGTGATTTGGCCAAGGTCGCATCACGAACAAAGAAAGCCCGAAACTCCTATCCGATGATGTTTTTGGGCCCGAAAATAGTGATTACGGAGCTAAGTTTCATAACTCTTGTAGATCTCTGAATTAGCTTCAGTTTTAGCTTTCGTTTGGCTCAATCGGACTTACGGTTTGAAAGTTATGCCCGTTTCCGTAAACTGGTGTAGTATGGCAATTTCCTGGATAAAGCAACGAAGCGTCAGACGATCAGAGTATGGCTCATGCACCCTCGGATCGCCCCTCATTGGATCGCCCCGCTCGGCTCGTGGTATACCTTCAAATCGCGACCCACTCTTAGTACACATGGAGACCATGACCCGATCGCCAACACTTCACTCCAGCTCGCAACCAGACCCGGATCGTGATAGCCATTTCATGATCCGACCCATAACCGTGAACCGATCTCCAGACCTGCAGATACGCGCACTGTTTTGACCTATTCTTAAGGCTACTCATGCTCCTACTTTTCAGGATTGGGTGCCACGTACCCCACGACGAATCGATCCTCTCGGAAGCGCCTCTACGCCTATAAATACACCGAAACATGGCCATTTAAAGGGACTTTTGGCACTTGATCATGAGGGCTTCCACCGTTATCAACGCAAGGACTTTGCGAATAGCGGAAGGCCATTTCTAAACATTCTAACATGAGGTTATCGTGTATAAAATCAATTTCTAATCTCCATCTCTTCGTTGTAAACACGAGGATTTCGTGTATAAACCGAGGTAATTGTACTTGTGACTTCTTAGGATTTAAGAAGAGATAAAGTGGACGTAGGCTTGGTTTGAGCCGAACCACTATAAAAACTTTGCGTGTTCCCCATTTTTACTGCCTTTTTTGCGTTCTGTGATCTGTGGTCTACATTTGGGTGTTAGGCCCAGATTTTGGTCTAACAAATATAAATTGAATACTGATTTAACACTGGATTTGAAATATCGAGTTATAAAGCCAATATGGAGCTGTATGATATTTTAATGTGAATGTATACGATAATATTAATTTGTTAATATTAAATTTAATTATTTTTAAATATATTAATATTTAAAAGGGTTTATTTAGAGCTTTAAAAATAGCCAGTTTTGCAAACGACCTCCGTTCTCGACGAAACTAATTTTATTGGATCTGCAATATCAAATTATTGTTAGATTTCAATTTCTGTGATTTTTTAAATCAGTTTGTAGTCGTACGGGATTTTAATGTGAAAAACAGTCGATAATTTGACCTTTAAAAATACGTTGTGTGAGTAAAAGGATTCGGAATTCGATGATACCAGTTTCATTGCATCCGTAATGTCGAACTGTAGCTGCATGTCCATTTTGACCAAAATTGGACACTGTATGTGATCATAGGGATTTTTAACAATGAATGTAGACAACACTATGGTAAATATTAAAATAATATTCAAATATAGAAAATATTAAAATCCTCTTATAAATATCGATACACATTCTAAACTTAAAATCATTTCTCCCGGCGGTCAACATGTTCTTCCGCCACATCCATTTTCCTCCAACATAAATCCATGAGTTTGTAAAATCAAAACAAATGAATTAAAATACCTAAAATCCTCAAACCAAGTTCTTTGAGTAGATTATGAGGAGAGCTTTATCCTATACTATTTTTATGGAGTCTGATTCACATTGTAGAGCACGACCTTTTGAAAGCAGCAGTTAGGGCTGGTAAATTCTGGAAATTTGTGCATCAATCATTGGATATACGTCCGTATTCATGTTCGTTGTATGAATAGCTTCATATGTGAATCTTTTGTGGGATCTGATGATGAAAAGGGATGGACGACTTCGATACAGTGGGTAAATACCCAGCTCGACGTGACTAGTTTACTGAGTTTGAGTTTTACATGAAGGGAGTCAGGAGAGAGAAAGAGATCGATGAGGAGGATTTCAGTGATATTGGTTTGGTGTTTTGTGGAAAAACGTTGGTGATTGGAGCATGGGAAAGTCGGTAATGGCCATCGCAAGGACCTGTAGCATGTTTCAAATTGGAAGAAGAAGGATTTGGGTATAACAGGTTAGTGCAGAAGGGTATTGAGCCAACTTTTAAATAAGTGAGGCCTATTAAATTATGTTAAGTTATTTTTAATTTAAATTAGTATGTAAACTGGTAAATTCAATATCTCGATCCTACTGTATCATAATTTCGAATGGTCAGTCACGTTGGGATCGTATGGACGGACCCTACACAATGGAACTGACTGGGAGTGAATTGGAGCTCATTACAATTTATAGCGAAATAAATTGTCTGGCCTGAATCAACGACAATTATCGTTATTTAACGGTGATCGTCCAAAGTGAGTAAAACTCACCAACTCTACCAGATCATATTTTTATAACGTATATTTAGAACAGATAAATGATGATTGATTGCTGCGTATTGACTGTTTGGTTGAACTGCTTAGTAATTGGTTGAGATTATAAATCTGGTTATATATATATATATATATTAAAAAAATGATTATGTTTAGCAGAATATTTCATAGTGAAATGAAATTGATGTTAATTATATTTTTTGACATCTATGGATGCAGGGAAAAAGGTCGCAGGAATCCAATTGGATTCCTCAAACTTTATTTTACTATTTTTCATATATTGAAATATATGATGTGATATATAATCTGCTGTTGATTATGTGTGTTTGATGATATTGATCATTGTTATAGGGTATGCAAATTACCATAAGAATTACTGGAATGTAAAAAGAGAATCTTTAAAGTGTATTTAGAAAGAGAAATATTTGTAAAACATTTACAAAACAAATAGAAAAGGAAATATTTGTGAAAACAAATAGATAAGGAAATATTTGTGAACATAAATAGAAAAAGAAATATTTGTGAAAACAAATAGAAAAGGAAATATTTGTGAAAACAAATTGGAAAGGAAATATTTGTAAAACATTTACAAATAGAATTGAAAAAGTATATATATTTGTTAAATAAATAGAATTGAAAAAGAATATTTATTTGTTAAATAAATAGGATTATAAAAGGAAATATTTATTTGTTAAATAAATAAAATTATAAAAGGAATATTTATTTGGAAAATAAATAGGCATATAAAAGGAAATTAATGAGATATAAAAGAGTCGTGAGAAGAATGTTTAAAGAGTAAATCAATTAGAGTTATCGATTAGAGTTAATCGAATAGAGCAAATCAATTAGAGTTATCGATTAGAGTTAATCGAATAGAGTAAATCAGTTAGAGTTATCGATTAGAGTTAATCGAATAGAGTTAATCAATTAGAGTTATTGATAAGAGTTAATCGAATAGAGTTAATCAATTAGAGTAATCGATAGAGTTAATCGAGTTATAGTTAATCGAATTAGAGTAAATCGATTAGAGTTAATCAAGTTAGAGTTAATCGATTAGAGTTAAGCGAGTTAGAGTTAATCGATTAGAGTTAATCGAATTGGAGTTAATCAATTTGAGTTAATCGAGTCAGAGTTAATCAATTAGAGTTAATCGAGATAGAGTTAATTAATTAGAGTTAGTCGGATTAGAGTTATTCGAAATATAGTTTATTCAGAAAAGCAGTTATTGAATATAGTTTATTCGGAAAAGGAGTTATCGAATATAGTTTATTCAGAAAAGGAGTTATCGAATATAGTTTATTCGAAAGGAATTAATCGAATATAGTTTATTCGAAAGGAGTTGTCGAATATAGTTTATTCGGAAAAGGAGTTATGGAATATAGTTTATTCGAAAGGAATTAATCGAATATAGTTTATTAGAAAGGAGTTATCGAATATAGTTTATTCAAAGAAAGGAGTTAATCGAATATAGTTATTCGAAAGGAGCTAATTGAATATAGTTTGTTCTAAGAAAGGAGTTAATCGAATATAGTTTATTCGAAGAAAGGTGTTAGCCGAATATAGTTTATTCGAAAGAAGATTATCGAATATAGTTTATTCGAAAGAGAGATTAATCGAATATTAGTTGTTCGAAGAGAGTTAATCAAATATAGTTTATTCGAAAAGGAATTATCGAATAGAGATTATTCGAAAGAGAATTATACGTTGAAATTTGATTATATCGAATTCGGGAAAGTACCATTTACTTTCCGTTTTTAATCAAGATTTATTTATTTATAAATATATTACTTGTTTTTTTATTTATACAAATTAAAAAATAAAAGTTATACATAAGTTATTATATTTCGGAAGCATGGGATTATTACACTATTGTTATAATCAAATGATTTCTGTAAAAGAAATGGATTCTTAAATAGAATTTGAGAGTTACGTTAGGAAGTTTGTTAAAGATTTAGAAGGTGAAATTTGTCTATTTCGAAGTTAGAAACGTTGTTCAGTTAAGGTCTGAGAGGTAGTTATACCCCAACTTGATTGACTCCGTTTTTAACTAAGGAACGATTAATGTTCGACAGAGAAGGTTGGTTAAGTGAATTGAATTAATGAGTGTAATGTTTTGAGTTGGCATAGCGATGTTTTATTTAAACATCTATTTAAATCCAAATGTAGAAGAAATGGAAATGTTTTCCAAATAAGAAATAGAAATGTTTTCTAATATAGAAAATAAGAATTGGAAATGTTTACCAATGTTAATAACGTATATTTTCTTAATTTAGAAAATAAGGAATGTTGAATATATGGAAATAGGAGATGAAAAATGAATAGATTAATGAACTAAAGAGGTAAATGTTAAGTGATGATTGATCGATATAAATTCCATCTGGAAATAATATCGTTGCTTGCACACATGTTTTTCTTTGATAGTTATCTCACCGACTATCGAAGTTTTTGACCATTTCCGTTGTCAATACGGAGAGACCGGGATCAGATCCATTATCTAAAAACCACTCTGTATGGGCGTTAGCGTTGCGATCAAATATGATGAAGATAATTGAACACAGAGTTATGCATGGGCTATCCTGTTTACAGAATAGTGCCTTCGGATTGTCTAGTCCCAGGACAAACTGTATGAAAGAATGTCTGACAGGGTATATTTAGTGGATCACATAAATTGATCTCTTCAAACGTATGTACGTTTGGTGGCGAAGGAATTCGTTTCTCTTAGCTGTATACTCGTTGTATTTTTGGGGAAATCAATTTGTGGTTTGGCGGGTATGACGATGTGACATTCAAAGTGGATAAATGTGTGATCTGTCAGAGATAAGTGTGGCCTCTAGCCTCACAACCGGGAAATGACAAAAATCGGGCAGGCAGCATGGCTAAGTGGGTTGCTTCAAATTAGGGTGTATTGTCACCTTATCTAGAGTTTCATTTACTTATTTAATCTATTTGATATTGTCCCATTCTGGAAACGGTTGCTGATCCCAACCGTTGGTGATATACATTCGATACACTCAAGCGAAATGAGTGGTCGATCATGTGTGGCTGGGTTGCAAGATGTTCTTATTGAACCCAGTATATTCCTCTCTAGAGGTACACAATCAGAAGGTGGTTCCATACCTTGTCATAGTTGGAAATCCATTATCCAATAAGTGCTCGCGATTTTGATTGTATACTATGTATGTAGAACGTGAGATGAAAGCGTTTCTGCTAGATGATTATTATATTGTGGTTGATAGACACTACAATAATATCAAAAGTATATTGATATAAAGATTGTCTTTTCTTTCAGAATGATTTGGAAGTTAAATCAAATTGATTTGGATTCTCATAAAGGAAAAGCCCGTTCCGTTATATGGCGTGGTCTTTTGAGATATCGTTTAATCGCTCAAAATGTTTTAAATTGTTTTACTCACACCAGTCCTATGATTGACCTGGAGTTTATTTTGTTTTGGTTTCCCTAAACTCTTGGGTGCCCAATTTTGTACGGGCAGTCAAGTAGTCAGGAATTTACAGATATACTTGGAGAGCTTTGAGCGGAAGGCTTCAGGATTATATAGCTATAGTTATTTCCGCTGTGTTGTAATTGTCATACTCTAATAATGTTACTGCATACATATACTGATTTTATTTCAAAATTATGTATCTATTATATGTTGTTCGTTCCGCTGTGAGATTCGTATTTTATATGATGTTGTATGTTCTTCTTCTTCTTTTATTCTAAGTTTCTGTCTTATCTATTCTCACCCTCTAATTTCTTTTATGGTCTATCCAGTGTTTCCGATGCTTGGGTAGTCGACATTGAGTTTATGTCGATAACCAGGATCGTGAAAACCAGGGTCGTTACAAGACCTCTCACATTAGGTTCAACATTAATGGCCGCTGGATATGTCGGTCAGGTCCGGACAGACTTGCACCACTAATGCAACCTAACCTCATGTCATAAGTGCAATTACAATTGCTAATTGTAATACTAGGCATTCATTATTAATCAACTATTTAAGCCAATGCCTTTATAGGTGTTAATGTCCATTAACCAGTTATATTCATGATGGGTTATATGTCTAAATTCATATTATTCGAATTATGCCAATTCATATTTTACATATAATCTAATTTGCGCCCAAATCATTTTTCTATACTTATGATCCAATTTAAGATCTTTAAACATAATTTGGTCGATACCCCAAACCCATATTTATTCGATTCCATGTTAACATGAATCCATTTAGTCATATACTTACTCCAATTATTCCTTGTATATAATTGGGAAAATTTTACATGTAAACTTTTTAGTACTCCAACAAATCCAATATATGAATTTTTCCCACATGTTCAAATTAATATTGTAACATGTAAACATTCCAACATTTCGACTGATTCAATATATGAATTATTCATATTAACAATTTGACGTTATATCATGTTAATCATTCCCTTAATTTAATAGATTCAACATATGAATTTCCTGATCTATTCATATTGACGTCTCAAATTGTTATAACAGCAATTTATAATTAAACTAGAAATTTCACAATTTATTAAAAGGGGAATGTTAAATGATAGTCATAACATAATCTAAAGACTATAGTTTAAAACCACTCACCTTTTTTGCTTTTCCCAAATTTTGGATCTCATTCGTTCCATCCTTCATGGTTTTCCTTTCCCCTTTAATTTGATTTGAAACCTAATAACATGGATCGACTAATTTCATTAAAAGAGAAGGGAAATAAATAGGAAGAATTGAATAGATTGGATCAAGATGTTTACCTTGCTTTCATAATTCAATAATCTTTTTATTGATGTTGATTCTCTCTTCTAGATCTAAATTCATAATTTTCCTAGGCTAGTATTTAATTTTTCAGAATAAATTTGAGAAGAGAGAGAGTGCGTAATGGCAAAGCTCCGGCGTAGATACCAAATTATGAGATTTAGGGTTAGGTCTAGGGTCTCATTTATAGGAGTATGGAGCAAGCAGGACCCTCAGATTTGCCCAAAAGCCATCCGAATCGTCAAAATAACACAAAACCCTAATCTGCCAAAATATGTCGTAGGTGGGTAGACACCCCTTTGAGGGGGTCGACCATGGTGTCGACCCACCATTGAGGGTGTCGACCATGGTGTCGACCCACCTTTGAGGGGTTCGACCTACCTGGGCATGAAATCTGTCGCCTTCTAAAATTTTGAATTTTGAACCAATTTTCGTATTTCTGGACCCATTTTTGAATTTCTTAACCACATGTATATATATATATATTCTTCCTACGTGTATACAAATTTCAAACCTTAATAACTTCTTCATACGGTGTATGATTTACGCAAAACAGGTGTCTATCTTGACCAGAATTTCGAGACAGACGTAATGGCGCAGACCATTTTACTTAATTATGAATATTTAATTAAGTTATTCCTATTTTTTTATCTTTAAAATATGGGGTGTTACATGCTTTTTGGTTGAAGCAGTCACACGTCAAATATTGGATTAGCGATGTGCTCAAGCATGAAGAACATTGTTGGGAAACACAAAGCGACTGGTTCGAAGTCACGTCACAAACAAAGGAAGGCCCAAGGCTACTATCAGATGACCTCTTTTGGGCGCGGGAACGTTTGCTTCTAGGCTTTGCAGTATAGCTCTTGGGCGAACCATCAGTCGAGTCGAAGACGAGCCATGCTCCGAGCCGAAGGTCTGTCGTCAAGCGGGTCCAGGCATAGCACTGGTGGGAGTCTGGGGCCCTACAGTCCCGACGACGATCGAACTAACCTTTAGTTTAGATCCGGGGCCCCACAAGTGGGCACCGCCCGATTCATTCAATTTTCTCAGATCCGGAAGCTCAGACCCCTTTAGTTCAGACTAATGAAAAATCGGATTCCTTCACTTTGCATCCAGGAGCTTCGACGCTCTAAAACTATGAGATTTCAGCACCAAGATGTTCGCCCCCTTCTCCTCCTTAAATTTCGTACCCGCAGAGGGGGTCGAAATTTTGAGCCCCTCTAGGGGGTTCGAAATTTCGAACCCCTTGAATGGGTACAAAATTTCGAACCGCTTGCCTGGGGTTCGAATTTCGTGTTTCAGGGCTGCTTTTAGGGTGCGAAATATTGAGTCAAGGAGTTTTGATTTATGCCAAAGAGATACGCGATGATCGATAAAAGGGAAATTTTCATTGGTTAAGGAAATAAGTAGCTACATATGGTATTATTCAATAAGAGGTTGATTATTTGGCATGATAATAGTGTTCATTAATGTTAAAATCTATCCTCAAATAATAAATATTTATATATATACAGATATGTATATATATATATGCACATTAATTGTGCAAACTGGGCATAACCGGTCGACCGCCCAAATCGGACCAGTCGACCTTTTTTACCCAGTTTGCACAATAAACGTGCACACATATACACATAACGTGTATATATTTAAATTCCCGTCTACTGGTCCATTTTGACCTGTCGACCGTTTTTAAACAGAAGCAACTATTCGAATAGTCACTTCCATATCTTCAAGAGTTGCTTCTTTTCCTTTTCATCAACGATCATATCCATTGTTTGTAACTCTTTACTAATGGTTACAACTGTTTATCTTCTATATAAACATCTTGCAATCATCATTTCAATTCACCAATTCTTTCTATCTAATCTTTATACTATTGATTTCATTCTTGAACTCTCAATTACTCAAATGCTCACATTCTTCACAATATCGTTCTTGGATCCTAGAATTTATATATTGTTCTTTTGATTCAATTCCAAAATCGTCATAAACACATATACTATTTGAGGATAAGATTATAGAAAGGTTGTAAAAGAATTGACAAATTCGTGTTATTAAGAACACACATTGTCAACTACAGAGTATATTCATCTTTGTTGAAGTCCTTCGTGTTGTAAGAGGCAAGTAGTGAAGTCCTTCATGTTGTAAGAGGCAAGTGTTGAAGTCCTCGTGTTGTTAGAGGCGTGAAATTCATGTTCGGCTGCTCGGGTGTTGTAAACCTATTCCTCTGGGTGAAGTGAGGTTGTTGTTAGTGAAAATCCAGATAGAAGTCTGGGACTGGACGTAGGACGGTGCTCCGAACCAGTATAAAAATCTCTGGTGTGATTTTTCTATTTTTACTGCATTTACTATTATATGGCTCTGTGGTTAGCTATTACTTCATACTTGAATATTGTTCGTCATTTACACGATCCTTGTGAGTATACTATACTACCAAGTACACGCGCACATTTTCACAAAATTTGCTGTTTATGGGCCCCGCTGCTCACCTACTCCTACCTAACCTTCCTCCTATAAATACCCCAAGCCTTGGCCTTTATTTGGATCCTTCCCTCTTGGAATTATTGGACCTTGAGAGCTCCAAACGCTCAATAATGGCTTCCAACACCTTCTTCATGGCTATTGGACATGGCATGAATAGTTGAAAAATGGTGCATACATGTTCCATAGCTTGTTGGGTACAAGCAAGCATAGTTACGAGGTCTCTAGACCTCTTGGACATTAAAGCCTGTTTCTTTCATAGTTGACCAAGTCAACTGTAACACCCCATGTCCATTAATGTCACTCACAAAGGAATGCATCAATGTCCACGAAGCATTATTGTTGTACAGGACAGATAAATTATAAGAGTAAATAAATAAAACAACACAACGGAAGATAAAACTTATTTCATAGCATCATAACTCAAAACAAGCTTACATAAGTAGTTCCAAAAACCATTACAACAGGATCAATAGTCTTTTCCAAAAACTTCAAAGCACAAAAAGAAGCAAATACTTAAATAACATAAATGCATAAATCCCCACAGCATAAGCAAAGCCATAAAGATGAGAGAGTCCAAAGCGATACATCTTGTAACGACCCGGAATTTTGGGTCAAATTTAAAATTTTTATTTTAGTTAATTTAAAGGATTTAGTATATTTAAAATAATTTATTTTAAATAATAATGGCGAAATAATTTATTTTAAATCGAAGTTAGAACGTATAATTTATATAAATTATATTTCGAGCCTGAAATGGCGCGGTAATCTCAGTATTCGATTTTCAACTTTGGGAAAATATATAAAATTCATTATAATTCAGAATTGGATGAAACAAGAAACATTAGGAACGTATTGACGATATCTTTCCAATGAATTTAAGAAATTAAGATTTCAGTTTACAATTTGTAAGTTATGGCAAATTTAAAATTTCAGAAAAACGCTATGGAATTTATATATATTAAAATATATGGCCCAAAAGGCTACTTTTTGCATACGAATGAATTTGGACTCGAAACCACTTCTATTGAGTTCAAAATGACGTTTTTGCATTGAAAAAGTATAAGCATTTATATATTTTGAGTTTCGGAAATTATTCATATAAAAATATATTTTTAAATATAAAATATATACGCCTTGAAAAGTGAAGTTTTGCAAACGGTCTTCAAATTCAACGAAATTAATTTTGTTCGGTTCGTATCGTCAAAACAAAGCTTGAAATGATTTTTCTGAAATTTTTAGAATTAATATGTAATTATAATTGATTTTTCAGTGAAAATGGTCAATTTTCAGACTTTAAAAATTCATTATTAATTCATATTGACTCCGAAAATGACGAAACTAGTTTCTTTAAATCCGTAATGTCAAGAATATTTATGTTTCAATTTTCAATTACAATGGAATTCGTAGGTGTTAACACGAATTTTTAAACTACGAAAAGCAGACAAAAAAATGTATTAATATATGTACATAGGGTAATTGGGGCCTAATTGAGTTTATAACCTACCTATATATTATCTTTTAACAGCCATTAGCTGAACCCTAAACATATCATATCCTCCTCCATCTTCATTTTCTTCATATTCCATGGCCTCCACTCTAAAAATATTCTTTGCACAAAAGACCCTAAAACTAAACAATTTATAACTCCAAATCAGAACAAAATTAGAGCTAACCCTTTCTGGGTTTTGTTCATCTTCTTATCCTCTATCTACCACGAAAAATTCAAGACCTATCGTCGCACGGATTCGCCGGGATCTGAGTTTGATTGCAAAAAGTTAGTTTCAGATTTTGGTGTTTTTTGGCCAAACCGTGAAGAATTGGAGGATGGCGCAATGGAAAAAATTGTAGAGAAGACAAAGATCTACAACTTTACTACAGAAAGTTTTGTCTGAAAGTCGGTGGAAGGGCACGGAAATCGAGAAAAATTGAATTGGAGCAAAATAGAAATTTCGGCGAGCTCAGAACATAGATGATCAATTTTCGGCCAGCCGGGAAGAATCTGGCAAAGGGCCGAACATGAAAGTTCTTCGTCTACGCAAGGATAAGGTGCTCAGAAATTTTCAGGTCATTTGGATAAGAGGTGTGGCCTGTGGGGCCTACGAGGCGAATTTCGCTTTCTGGCGAAATTCCGGCGATCAGAGAATCAACGGCGGCGGCTTGGAGCATGGTGCGTCTCTCGAAGACGAAGAGGATGGCGGTGGTTTCAGGTCAATCAGAGGTCGGAGGAGGGGGAAAAGTGCGGTCAAAGGTAGCGAGCTCAGGTTTAACCAAGATTTGGGGTAGTTTGTAATTCAAACTTTGAAATTGTATATCTCTCTCATACGAATTCAGAATCTGATGATTTCAGATCCGCTGCGATCGTGGTGACGAGAGCTTCACGTGGACATTAAATTCGTCCAATTTGGAGGAAGCTGAATTTTTGGGTATTTTCGGTAATTTTGATTAATTATTTAATTCGTTCAAACTTCAGAAATTCATAACTTGTTGTAACGAACTCGAAATCGCGCAAAACAGGGTTTGCTGCGATCAGTGAGTTGAGACCTTCGCATAGACCCTAATTTTGCCAAATTTGGTGCAAGTTCAATTTTGGGCCAAAATTGGGCCCGAACATTTAAACACCGACAAAGTACAAACCAAGGTGAGAACTCTTTTCTCACTCAAAAACTTTTACCGTATTTATTTATTATTATAAATGAATGTGATTTAAATGCCTATGGTGAAATAATTGTTTGAAATTATCTGATGCCTGTACGTTGTGTTGTACGTTATGTTATGTCATGATATGATTTGTTATGTTATGTAAATTTTAGCTGTATGCAACGTATGTCATTAATATTGATTCTTATAGAATTGTTAAAAATTTATGTTACACTGCCATGTACAAGTTACCTGACTTGTGTTTGTTGATTGGGTTGATAATTTTCACACATCGCCCAAATGCACAAATAATTATATATATTATTTGAATGTTAGTTGGTTGAAACCCCACACGGGTCTTGGGTTGATAATTACACATCGCCCTTGTGATTAGTTACAAGCGTTACTTATTCGACGCTATGCAGTACAAATATACACTTTTGATGATTGGATGTTTTTAATGATTTATCATTAGTCTAGAATAACATGGGATGTATGAAAACCGTATAATTATAATTATATGGTAAATCGTTTGGGTCTCATTCCAATTTGGAAAAGAAATTGTCAAAATAAGATTTGCAATTTAATTTACATTTTTAATGTAAATAAAATAAGAGATTTTGACATTGCAATTTAATTTACATTTTTAATGTAAATAATAGTAGATATTTTGACATTGCAATTTAATTTTCATTTTTAATGTAAATAAAAGAAGAGATTTTGACATTGCAATTTAATTTACATTTTTAATGTAAATAAAAGAAGAGATTTTGACATTGCAATTTAATTTACATTTTTAATGTAAATAAAAGAAAAGAGTTTGACATTGCAATTTAATTTACATTTTTAATGTAAATAAAGGAAGAGATTTTGACATTGCAATTTAATTTACATTTTAGAATGTAAATAAGAGAATGAAACTTAACGTAGTATTTTTAATTTACATTATAATGTAAATATAAGATAAGAATATGAAATATGTATAAAATAAAGGTTAATCTTTCATTAAAGTGAAATTTATGAAATATGCCTAGAAAATAAAAGTTAATCTTTTATTAAAAGTAAGAACATGAAACATATTTCAATATAAAAAGTTAATCCTTTTATTTAGGAATATGAGTTTACATTAAATGGTTAGCGCTAAAAAGTTATTCTTTTATTGTAACGTAAGAATATGAAAATGCTTTAAAATAAAAGTAATTCTTTATTTTAATATAGATTCATGAAATTTGTTTTAAATTAAAAATGCAACTTTTTAATGTCATATAAAATTTGGAATTTGTTTTACATTAAAAATGCAAATTTTTAATGCCGTATAAAAACGTGAATTTGATTCACATTACAATTTTATATTTTAATGTAACGAGGGAACATGAAAGTGATTTAAAATGAAAATTTATCTTTTTATTTAATGAGGGTAAATTTTGTTGAAACATTTAAATAATTAAAATAGGGAAAAATTATGTGAAATCTTAATAAATGTTTTAAAAGGGTTTTGGATGTGAAATTCCAAATTTATTAAGAGGAAAGATATTTTTATCAAGTTAAATAGTTTATTTATTTCTATAAATAAATAAAAGAGTGAAAAATGGTTTTATTAAAACCAAGTATTTCAAGTGAATAAATTAGACTGGAATTTAAGAAAGGAATGACATTTTAATTAAGGGAAAGAAAAGAAAAAATATATGAATTTTCCAATACTAACATTAATTGGAAGTTGATTTGGGTTGACCATGAAAAATGTTTTAAATGACATTAGTTCTTAAAACCCCAATTAACGATGAAACGATGATTTGTAATTTATTAATCTTTTAATTAATATTAATGAAATATTCTAAAGAGAAGTTTTCAATTTAATGAAATATGATTTTGGGTTTATCGTGAACGATGTTTGAGCGACATTTGTTCTTTAACCCAGTTAAAGACAAGATTGTTTCTTGAAAGTTAAATAATAAATAAATAAGGATTTTAGAGGACTAAAACTAAATATAGTTTTTTTATATAAATCTTTAATTGGATTGGAATGAGGCGTTGGTTGTGTTTAGAGCACATAATTTTAAATTGCGCAAATTATTCAGAAAGACCGGGTTTAACCCATTCTGAATAATTCATACGACGGTTGAAGGTGGACGATGAAGACGGTTATTGAAGACCGGGAAATTTCCACATCGAATGGATGATTATTTATATCTTGATTGGATGTATAGCCAAGACGATGGAATTTTTGATCATCCTGATGTACGTCGAGATCTACCGGATACGGTTTCGTTCAGACCCAGAACGGAATTTTAAATGGATTATGTGTCTGACATCGTACTCCGTTATATATTATAGTTATTGATCCCTGCTGAATGTGTAAATGTTGGTGGCGGAGAATTTATTCTTTTTGCTTAACACCCATTTTACATATTTTAGTAGACGATTAAATACTTGGTATGGATTGACGATGTGGCATGCTAAGATGTAATGATCAAGGCTTTTGTTGAAAAGCAGAGTCTGGTGGATGATCAAAGCACAACTTTAATTAGCATAGCTTTGTGTATAGCGTAACTTCACGAGCCTCACAACCCGGTGGAGTCTAAAACGGCAGAAGGGAACACAGGGAGAGCATCACGTTTCTTTCTAGCTAAAAGTAGTGTCGGTGCTTAAACTGGCTGATATTTTACTTATGTGGATGATGGAATGAGGCGCCTCGGATGATAGGTCCTATAGGATCGGGAAACGTGTGTTCAGGAATAACTAATCCACGAAGCTGTATGTGTGGACCGACCCTGCAGCTTTCCAAGGGTTCACTGCGGGGGATCCTGAGACATTAGCTAGAGTATCTCGAATCGGAAGGAGCTCCTCCCTAGCCTTGACTCATGATGGAAACCAAATTTCAAATATGACCCTACGGACTTGATTGTATTACTAGTACGGAGGCATAGTATATGGTAGCTATGCTTCCTAGGATTGATACATTTATTTTGAAATGTTTTTATATACACTAATAATAATATCAAATTCGTTTTTATCGTACCAAGCATGTTTAATCACCATAAGGTAAAACTCTATCCTCTGGTTTGCATTGCATTGTGTGATGGGACTTGAGTCTTATGGTGATTCCATTTTTTCAAAAGCATTGCGTTGTTTTACGATTTACTTATTTGTTTGTTCTATCACTTTAAATTATGCACGGCAATCCATTGGAATAAACCCGCTCCATTTTAGCGGCGTGGTCTTTGGATTTGCCTTGTTGCTACCAGTTAAATTAATCAAGATTTCTCATACCAGTCCCATGACTGACCCGTTGTTTGTTTCCACCTTTGCAAACTCGGGTGCCCATATTTTTCCATACGGGCAGTGGAGTAGCTTGATTTGCAGATATTTATCTCTTTAGCAGGATCCTGGATCGAAGCCTAAAGCTGTGTCCAAAGCATATTAGTCTTCCGCTACGCATTTATATTATATTTTCCGCTGCATTGTAAATTGTAAATCTCTGATATTGTATTTTCGTTTATTTTTGCTCTTGTTCTTGTACTCTGATGTAAACTGCTGCAACAGTAATGGAAATGTTCTTTTATTTATGTTCTGATGCGTGTTATTCTCAAAACAATCTGAGATTTTCCGCCAGGGGAATTTTGGGTCGTTTCATTTTGGTTTCAGAGCTTTGGTTTACAGAGCTCGAGAACAAACCACCTTAGAACCGAAAGAAAGAATTCATCAGAGATTGGATTAGTAATATCCAATAAGAATAACTCGTTAGAGATAGGATCAGAAGTATCCTAGAACGAGTGTGAAGAGTATTATTTTCTTTAAAATAAATAAGAAAACAAATTTAATATTTTGAAATTTTTTATCTTACAAATACGTATTTGATATATTATTATATTTTATTTGGACAATCGAGTATATAAAGATTTTAAATAGACGAGTAATTAACGGATATTCGAATTTTTAATATACTGGATAGATATAGAATCACACTCTAGTTGCCCGGAGATGATCCTGATGATTGCTACCGTCATCAGTGTTTATGTTCGAGTTTTGAAAGTGGGATATCTATATATTTCCAATTGACTGGTTTGAGAACCAAAACTAGATAGGGTTATTTGCTGTGATTTGCACTAAAAATATGTTTTTTATCTATATATATTAAAGCTATATATGTTTGAAAAGTTAATCACCTAATTGACTGCTGGTCGTGATGTTTGATTATTAGTTTAACTAATAAAATTATTGAAATGGTAATTAACAAAACCAATATATAGTAGAATGATACATTTAACTAGATTGAATTCAGTATTGAACTGAATTGAAAATTGATTAGAATGAATATTGAGTTAATTAAGTAAACAACTTTTAGCATCGTTCCTTTTCGAGGACGAAAAGATTTTAAGTGGGGGAGATTGTAACGACCAGGAATTTAGGGGCAAATTTAAAAATTTTATTTTTGTTAATTTAAAGGATTTAGTATATTTAAAATAATGTATTTTAAATAATAACGGCGAAATAATTTATTTTAAATTGAAGTTAGAACGTATAATTTATATTAATTATATTTCGAGCCTGAAATGGCGCAGTAATTTCAGTATTCGATTTTCAACTTTGGGAAAATATATAAAATTCATTATAATTCAGAATTGGACGAAACAAGAAACATTAGGAACTTATTGACGATATCTTTCCAATGAATTTAAGAAATTAAGATTTCAGTTTATAATTTGTAAGTTATGGCAAATTTAAAATTTCAGAAAAACGCTATGGAATTTATATATATTAAAATATATGGCCCAAAAGGCTACTTTTTGCATACGAATGAATTTGGACTCGAAACTACTTCCATTGAGTTCAAAATGACGTTTCTGCATTGAAAAAGTTTAAGCATTTATATATTTTGAGTTTCAGAAATTATTCATATAAAAATATATTTTTAAATATAAATATATACGCCTTGAAAAGTGAAGTTTTGCAAACGCTCTTCAAATTCAACGAAATTAATTTTGTTCGGTTCGTATCGTCAAAAAAAAGCTAGAAATGATTTTTCTGAAATTTTTAGAATTAATATGTAATTATAATTGATGTTTCAATGAAAACGGTCAATTTTCAGACTTTAAAAATTCATTATTAATTCATACGGACTCCGAAAATGACGAAACCAGTTTCTTTAAATCCGTAATGTCAAGGAATATTTATGTTTCAATTTTCAATTACAGAGGAATTCGTAGGTGTTAACACGAATTTTTAAACTACGAAAAGCGGACAAAAAAATGTATTAATATATGTACATAAGGGTAATTGGGGCCTAATTGAGTTTATAACCTACCTATATATTATCTTTTAACAGCAATTAGCTGAACCCTAAACATATCATATCCTCCTCCATCTTCATTTTCTTCATATTCCATGGCCTCAACTCTAAAAATATTCTTTGCACAAAAGACCCTAAAACTAAACAATTTATAACTCCAAATCAGGAAAAATTAGAGCAAACCCTTTCTGGGTTTTGTTCATCTTCTTATCCTCTATCTACCACGAAAAATTCAAGACCTATCGTCGCACGGATTCGCCGGGATCTGAGTTTGATTGCAAAAGGCCAGTTTCGGATTTTGGTGTTTTCTGGCCAAACCATTAAGAATTGGAGGATGGCGCAATGGAAGAAATTGTAGAGAAGACAAAGATCTACAACTTTGCTGCAGAAAGTTTTGTCTGAAAGTCGATGGAAGGGCACGGAAATCGAGAAAAACTGAATTGGAGCAAAACAGAATTCCGGCGAGCTCAGAACATAGATGATCAATTTCCAGATAATCCGGGAAGAATCAGGCGAAGGGACGAACACAAAAGTTCATCGTCTACACAAGGAGAAGATGCTCAGAAATTTTCAGGTCATTTGGATAAGAGGTGTGGCCTGTGTGGCCTGCGTGGTGAATTTCTCTTTCTGGTGAAATTCCAGCGATCAGAGCATCAACGGCGGTGGCGGCTTGGAGCGTGGGTGCGCCTCTCGAAGACGAAGAGGATGGAAGTGGTTTCTGGTCAATCGGAGGTTGGAAGAGGGAGAAAAGTGCGGTCAAAGGTAGCGCGCTTAGGTTTGACCGAGATTTTGGGTAGTTTTGTAATTCAAACTTTGAAATTGTATATCTCTCTCATATGAACTCAGAATTTGATGATTTTGGATCCAGTGCGATGGTGGCGATGAAAGCTTCGCATGGACACTAAATTCGTCCAATTTGGAGGAAGTTGGATTTTTGGGTATTTTCGATAATTTTAATTAATTATTTAATTCGTTCAAACTTTAGAAATTCATAACTTGTTGTAACGAACTCGAATCGCGCAAAACATGGTTTGCTGCGATTAGTGAGTCGAGACCTTCGCATAGACACTAATTTTGCCAAATTTGGAGCAAGTTCAATTTTGGGTCAAAATTGGGCCCTAACATTTAAACACCGACAAAGTACAAACCAAGGTGAGAACTCTTTTCTCACTCAAAAACTTTTACCGTATTTATTTATTATTATAAATGAATGTGATTTAAATGCCTGTGGTGAGATAATTGTTTGAAATTATCTGATGCATGTATGTTGTGTTGTACGTTATGTTATGTCATGATATGATTTGTTATGTTATGTAAATTTTGGCTGTATGCAACGTATATCATTAATATTGATTCTTATAGAATTGTTAAAAATTTATGTTACACTGCCATGTACAAGTTACCTGACTTGTGTTTGTTGATTGGGTTGATAATTTTCACACATCGCCCAAATGCACAAATAATTATATATATTATTTGAATGTTAGTGGTTGAAACCCCACACGGGTCTTGGGTTGATAATTACACATCGTCCTTGTGATTAGTTATAAGCGTTACTTATTTGATGCTATGCAGTACAAATATACACTTTTGATGATTGGATGTTTTTAATGATTTATCAATAGTCTAGAATAACATGGGATGTATGAAAACCGTATAATTATAATTATATGGTAAATCGTTTGGGTCTCATTCCAATTTGGAAAAGAAATTGTCAAAATAAGATTTGCAATTTAATTTACATTTTTAATGTAAATAAAAGAAGAGATTTTGACATTGCATTTTAATTTACATTTTTAATGTAAATAAAAGAAGAGATTTGACATTGCAATTTAATTTACATTTTTAATGAAAATAAAAGAAGAGATTTTGACATTGCAATTTAATTTACATTTTTAATGTAAATAAAGAGATTTTGACATTGCAATTTAATTTACATTTTAGAATGTAAATAAGAGAATGAAACTTAACGTAGTATTTTTAATTTACATTTTAATGTAAATATAAGATAAGAATATGAAATATGTATAAAATAAAGGTTAATTTTTCATTAAAGTGAAATTTATGAAATATGCCTAGAAAATAAAAGTTAATCTTCTATTAAAAGTAAGAACCTGAAACATTTTTCAATATAAAAAGTTAATCCTTTTATTTAGGAATATGAGTTTGCATTAAATGGTTAGCGCTAAAAAGTTATTCTTTTATTGTAACGTAAGAATATGAAAATGCTTTAAAATAAAAGTAATTCTTTATTTTAATATAGAATCTTGAAATTTGTTTTAAATTAAAAATGCAACTTTTTAATGTCATATAAAACATGGAATTTGATTTACATTAAAATTGCAAATTTTTAATGCCGTATAAAAACATGAATTTGATTTACATTACAATTTTATATTTTTAATGTAACGAGGGAATATGAAAGTGATTTAAAATGAAAATTCATCTTTTCATTTAATGAGGGAAAATTTTGTTGAAACATTTAAATAATTAAAATAGGGAAAAATTATGTGAAATCTTAATAAATGTTTTAAAAGGGTTTTGGATGTGAAATTCCAAATTTATTAAGAGGAAAGATATTTTTATCAAGTTAAATAGTTTATTTATTTCTATAAATAAATAAAAGAGTGAAAATTAGTTTTATTAAAACCAAGTATTTCAAGTGAATAAATTAGATTGGAATTTAAGAAAGGAATGACATTTTAATTAAGGGAAAGAAAAGAAAAAATATATGAATTTTCCAATATTAACATTAATTGGAAGTTGATTTGGGTTGACCATGAAAAATGTTTTAAATGACATTAGTTATTAAAACCCCAATTAACGATGAAGTGATGATTTGTAATTTATTAATCTTTTAATTAATATTTAATGAAATATTTTAAAGAGAAGTTTTCAATTTAATATATTAAATTGGAATTAATTGAAATATGATTTTGGGTTTATCGTGAAAGATGTTTGAGCGACATTTGTTCTTTAACCCAGTTAAAGACAAGATTGTTGCTTGAAAGTTAAATAATCAATAAATAAGATTTAGAGGACTAAAACTAAATATAGTTTTTTTTTATAAATCTTTAATTGGATTGGAATGAGGCGTTGGTTGTGTTTAGAGCACATAATTTTAAATTGCGCAAATTATTCAGAAAGACCGGGTTTAACCCATTCTAAATAATTCATACGACGATTGAAGGTGGACGATGAAGACGGTTATTAAAGACCGGGAAATTTCCACATCGAATGGATGATTATTTATATCTTGATTAGATGTACAACCAAGACGATGGAATTATTGATCATCCAGATGTACGTCGAGATCTACCGGATACGGTTTCGTTCAGACCTAGAACGGAATTTTAAATGGATTGTGTGTCTGACATCGTACTCCGTTATATATTATAGTTATTGATCCCTGCTGAATGTGTAAATGTTAGTGGCGGAGAATTTATTCTTTTTGCTTAACACCAATTTTACATAATTTAGTAGACGATTGAATACTTGGTATGGATTGACGATGTGGCATGCTAAGATGCAATGATCAAGGCTTTTGTTGAAAAACAGAGCCTGGTGGATGATCAAAGAACAACTTTAATTAGCATAGCTTTGTGTATAGCGTAACTTCACGAGCCTCACAACCCGGTGGAGTCTAAAATGGGAGAAGGGTACACATGGAGAGCAGCACGTTTCTTTCTAGCTAAAAGTAGTATCGGTGCTTAAACTAGCTGATATTTTATTTATGTGGATGATGGAAAGAGGCGCCTCGGATGATAGGTCCTGTAGGATCGGGAAACGTGTGTTCAGGAATAACTAATCCACGAAGCTGTATGTGTGGACCGACCCTGCAGCTTTCCAAGGGTTCACTGTGGGGGATCCTTGGACATTAGCTAGAGTGTCTCGAATCGGAAGGAGCTCCTCCCTAGCCTTGACTCATGATGGAAACCAAATTTCAAATACGACCCTACGGACTTGATTGTATTACTAGTACGGAGGCATAGTATATGGTAGCTATGCTTCCTAGGATTGATACATTTATTTTGAAATGTTTTTATATACACTAATAATAATATCAAATTCATTTTTATCGTACCAAGCATGTTTAATCACCATAAGGTAAAACTCTATCCTCTGGTTTGCATTGCATTGTGTGATGGGACTTGAGTCTTATGGCGATTCCATTTTTCCAAAAGCATTGCGTTGTTTCACGATTTACTTATTTGTTTGTTCTGTCACCTTAAATTATGCACGGCAATCCATTGGAATAAACCCGTTCCACGTTAGCGGCGTGGTCTTTGGACTTGCCTTATTGCTACCAGTTAAATTAATCAAGATTTCTCATACCAGTCGCATGACTGACCCATTGTTTGTTTCCACCTTTGCAAACTCGGGTGCCTATATTTTTCCTCACGGGCAGTCGAGTAGCTTGTTTTGCAGATATTTATATCTTTTGCAGGATCCTGGATCGAAGCCTAAAGCTGTGTCCAAAGCATATTAGTCTTCCGCTACGCATTTATATTATATTTTCCGCTGCATTGTAAATTGTAAATCTTTGATATTGTATTTTCGTTTATTTATGCTCTTATTCTTGTACTCTGATGTAAACTATTGCAATAGTAATGGAAATGTTCATTTATTTGTGTTTTGATGCGTGTTGTTCTCAAAACAATCCGAGATTTTCCGCAAGGGGAATTTTAGGTTGTTTCACGTCTACTCTTTTCAAGCAACTGAAAGAAATCGGCACTAAGCTGTAGTATTCCCTCCTTGCAAACCTGAGGGGGGGAAGGAAAGAAAAGAGGTGGAAACAAACGGGTCAAACATAAAGTCTGGCGAGTCCAGTAACTTTAACAAATAATAGGTAAGGTAAATGATCAAGACATAAATAGGCATCATGATATGGTTGTAACTTCGATAAGGTAGATAAAAAGGATGGACAAGATGATTTCGTTCCTAAGTACTAAGACAATCCTACACCTTGGCTAAGCGAACAACCCTTCAAGTACTAACCCCGAAGACCAAAGTCAACATCAGACTAGCACCCAAAGGACTATCCAACTCAACCAACATGTATTTCCTTACACCGCACTTTTGCTAAGTTACACCACATTACTTAATTACACCGCACATCTACTAGTCTCTTCTTACTAGAGGTTGATCCCTTCCCACTAACTGTACCTACATAACAAACTTGGTAGTTACTTGTACCTAGCTGCTATCGTAGGTGCCGGCTTGCTCCTACCACCGCTAAGGTACCCTTAATCTACACATTCGATCAGCCCCCTAAACCCCACAGGCACTCGTGCTGGCCCCACAGTGGGGTGTATCACTCCCCAAAGTGGCAACCCCGATACCAACATAAAATGCACGGCCATACCTACACGATGCAACAATGTATTACCTACCAGCCCGGACCCATGCACACACATGAACCCGTTGGACTCGCGTTGCCACCACTATTCACGTTTTGACCTCTACATTCAAGTCCAGTAAGCGTGCCCCAACCCCGGCCTAGTACCGGGCCCAATTAGATACTCAAACGGGTTACTGATTGAAATGGGTCCCCATCTGACACAAGCCTCCTACCTATGCTTGGTCCCCACTAGGTTTTCCCCACTTGACCACTTTATAAAATGTCCATGTCTTACACATGCTACGGCTAAGTCCATACTTACATGTCCTATCTTATTCCGGTTAAGTCCGTATTTACATGTCATAATTTACATGTCACCCCACTTAACCCTCTAACCATACCCGTGTCTTATTATGGTTAGTATTCTTTAATTCATTCCTTATGACGAACATTGCATGACCTCTCACATTAGACCGAACACTTTGTGGCCGCTGGATTTGCCGGGCAGTCTTACGCCACAAACCGGGTCTAACCTCATGTCATTAACCGTTACGCCTACAATTCATTCCTTTGACCTCTCACATTAGACGTCCAATTGTGACCGCTGGATTTGTCGGACGGTTCCAGACAGTCTTACGTCACAATTGCGTCTAACCTCGTGTCAAAGGTTCATTAACATCGTATTTCACCTATACCCAATTTTCATGTCATAGATATCCATTTAAACAAATAATCATTTCTATAATATTGCATATTCCAAATTGTCACTAATTACACATTAATTAGCCTCAATTACAAATTTACAAATTTAGGCAATTTCATCAATTCCATGTAATTCATACCTAAATATGCCAATTTCACATGTTATCCAATTATCCAAAATACCCAATAATATCTAGTTTTCCAAATTTCCAATATTCCCAATATTCGACATCGTTCCCACGTATTCGCATTCGCGCGTATTTTTAATATAGGTTCGAAGGTAGCCTAGATCCACAAATAAAAGGAATAGGGGTAAGAAGAGAGAATCAATTCATAGAAAATTGGAATAAAACAACATTATGAAATAAAGAAGCATATAGACTGGCATAGAGGCATAATAAAAGATTCAACATGAATAAATTGATAAAAGGTATGAACTTTACATAGAAACATAGGCATATGATGACATGAATCAAAAAGGTGAAGACTTGGTGAGATTTTCATTACAAACATATATATGAATCCTTTTTACAACTTTTTCATGTTACTTTAATCCCATTAAATTTGTGAAAATAACTATACTCACCTTTCGTGGCTCAAGAAAAGGATTAATGAATTGAAATTGGTGTAGAAACGTTGCGGTGATGTTGATTGATCTTCTTTAATTGTTGTTGAAGCTCTAAACTTTGATTTGAATTGTGTATGAACACTTGAGATTTAATTTAGAGGCGGCGGCTAGGGTTCAAGAGAGAGCTTGACAACATAATGGTGTCATAGACAATATTTTATGAATTAGGGTTAGATCTTAGGGTGTATATATAGATGTCTAGGATCGATTAGAGCTCTTAGATTAACCCAGAAATCATCAGGACCACTCAGATGCAACAAAAGCCCTTACCGCGAATCAGGCCACGGGTTGATAGCCAAACACCCTGGATCGACCCCTAGTCGACCCAGCGGGGCTTGGGTCGACTCCAAAAATGGTGCGGTTCGGCTATTCCCCCCCCCCCCCCGATTTGCTGTTTTGAACTTTTTTTGAATATTTTTTTTTTATATATATCTATATATATATATTTCTCTCATATGCATACAAACTTCAAGGCTTAATAACATCTTCATAAGGTATCCGTTTTGTGCAAACCAAATGTGTATCTTGACCCAAAATTTTGAGACGAACATAACAGCGCAACCCATTTCACTTAATTCTTCTTCTAAAATATAAGCATACTTTAATTTGTGAATTTTAATGTTATAAAATTATGGGGTGTTACATTCTCCCCTCTTTAAAGGATTTCGTCCCCGAAATCTCCAAGTTAAGAAGAATGTGTCCTACCATCCAATCAACCATCTACTCAACTATCATCCACAAGCATCCATTGTCCTTAAAAGATTTCTAATGTTATATGAACATATGCAAAAGTCTGTGTATATGTTCCTTATCTAATGCAAAGATCAGACGGTCCATTGATTCAGTTGACCTCCTTAATGCAAATAATGATAGTGCCGTGTATCCACCATGTATGCAAAGAACCCTATACATACCATTACTACATGTGTGCAAAACCATTCATTCAAATGCAATATCCATATGATACATCCATTTAATATACATCCATTTAACTAAATACATCCATTTATATGCAATATGAAAGTGATTGAGCCGATCTAGTGCCTAAAGTGTGTGTATATGTATCCACGAGCAACCACTGGCAAACACTTGCATCCACATGCATCCATCAATCATAACATGTCTCAAACACATGTTTCAACCATAGGACTACCCTAACTAAAGGTCAAAGACTTAAATGAGAGGATATACCAAAGATAGGACAAGTATAAGCTAAGCGATAACATAGCCTCGAAAAGAAAAGGGCACAATGAACGCATCTTCTCTTCTGTCTCCCAAGTAGCGTCGCTTTCATCATCTCCCCATTGCACTTTGACTAGCTTGACCTCTCGATTCCTCAACTTCTTAATCTCCGACCCAAGAATGCGTGTAGGAGCTCGTCGAATCGTCGCATCACGCTCTATCTCCACCTCTCTAAGCAAGCTCGGCTCTACCACTTCCGCGGTCTCGTGCAAGCACTTCCTCAAATGCGAAACATGGAACACGTCGTGTACACCACTAAGTCTTTCAGGAAACTCTACTCTATATACCGTCTGTCCAATCCTCTCCTTAATAGGAAACGGCCCTACGAACCTTGGTGCTAACTTCCCAACGGACCCAAAGCGAACAATATTCCATAATGGAGACACCTTGATAAAGACCATGTCCCCAATATCAAACTCAAGATTTGTCCTCCTCTTGTCCGCGTACGATTTCTGCCTATCTTGTGCCATCTTCATCCTCCTTCGAATCAAATCAATCTTTTCTGAAGTCTCTCTAATCATATCGGGCCCAAGCAAGATCTTATCCATAGATTCCCACCAACATGTAGGTGAACGACACGACCTTCCATAAAGAGCCTCGAAAGGTGCCATGCTAATGCTAGAATGAAAACTATTATTATACGCGAACTCCACCAAAGGAAGATGCTCCTCCCATGTACCTCCGAAGTCTAAAACACATAGCCTCAAAAGGTCCTCTAGAATACGATTCACCCTCTCGGTCTGGCCGTCCATCTGAGGATGATATGCGGTGCTCAAACATAACTGAGTCCCTACCGCCTCTTGCAAGATCTTCCAAAACACGCTAGTAAAAATAGGATTTCGATTGCTCACTATGCTAGAAGGAACACCGTGCAAACGAACTATCTCTCGAATGTGTACGAAGGCTAACCATGGAGCAGCCCTCTTACTCCTCACGGGAATGAAATGGGCGCTCTTAGTAAGTCTGTCTACCACGACCCAAATCCCCGTATTACCCTTCCGCGATCTTGGTAACCCATCAACAAAGTCCATCGAGACACTCTCCCACTTCCATTGTGGGACCTCCAATGGGTGAAGCAACCCACCGGGCTTCTTTTGCTCTGCTTTTACTTGTTGGCACACCAAGCATCTAGCGACAAACTCGGCCACATTCTTCTTTATACCGGTCCAAAAGTAAACTCGTCTCATGTCCATGTACATCTTGTCCCCGCCGAGATGAATGGTCATCTTCAAACGTTGTGCTTCATCAAGAATGGTCTTCCTCAAGTTCTCGTCTCGTGGTACACAAAGTCTACCATCCCTACGTAACCAACCCTTATCATCTAGGGTAAACCTACTGAGATGGCTTGATGACTCCCCCATTATGAGTTTATCTACTGACTCAACCAATTGTGGGTTCCGCTGTGCCTCACCAATCCATCCCAAAAGCGTAGGTCTGGCCTCTATGGATGCTAGCAACCGGGTATAAAGTCAATGGAAGGTCTAAAGTCAGACGTAGAGATGAACTCTATGCTTCGCCGCTCAACAAACAACGGACTCAAGGACAACCTTTGCCTACTTAAGGCGTCTGCCACCACGTTACCCTTGCCAGGGGTATATGTTATCTCGAAATCGTAGGACGCTAAGAATTCCATCCACCTTTGCTGCCTTAAGTTCAAGTCCTTCTGAGAGAACAAGTATTTTAGCGGTTTGTGGTCTGTGAACAATTCGAATTTCTCGCCAAGAAGATAATAGCGCCAAGACTTAAGCGCGAAAACATAGCGGCCAACTCCAGGTCATGTGTAGGGTAATTCCTCTCATGCACTCTCAACTGCCTTCCTCCATATGCTATTACCCTCCCCTCTTGCATTAAGACTGCACCTAGTCATGTCCCATAAGAATCGGTATAAACGGTAAATGGCTTACTCCCATCTGGCAACACTAAGACTGGGGTTGTGGTCAATGCTCTCTTTAAACGTTGGAACGCATCATCACAATCTACGTCCCACGCGAAAACTAGGTTCTTCTTCGTCAAGCGTGTCAATGGGGCTGATATCTTTGCGAAGTCCTTGATAAACTTCCTATAGTAGCCAGCCAACCCCAAGAAACTCCTCCCCTCAGTAGCATTTTTAGGGACCTTCCAATCTTGGATGGCCACCACCTTCGCGGGATCCACAACTATCCCTTCTTTAGAAACCACGTGCCCTAAGAATCGCACTTCCTTCCTCCAAAAGTGACATTTAGAAAATTTAGCTTTAAGGTTATACGCTCGAAGGGTCTCCAACACTTCCATAAGATGTAGGGCATGCTCTTCCTCGCTCTTAGAAAAGATCAAGATGTCATCCACAAAGACCACCACGAATTTATTAAGGTACTCCCTAAACACCCTACTCATCAAGTCAACAAAGTATGCGGGGACGTTTGTCAAACCGAAGGGCATCACAAGCCACTCATAGAAACCGTCCGGAGTCCTAAAGGCAGTCTTGTCTATGCTATCCTCAGCCACTCTCAATTAATGGAAACCAGTGGCTAAGTCCAACTGCGAAAACACCGAGGCGCCAACTAACTGATCGAAGAGATCGTCAATCCTCGGCAATGGGAGCCTATTCTTCTTAGTAAGCTTATTAAGTTCTCTGTAGTCCACACAAAATCTAAGGGACCCATCCGCCTTTGTGGCAAATACTACTGGAGCACCCCACTCCGATATACTACGTCTTATGAACCCCTTCTCAAGCAACTCCCCTACTTGCTTATTGAGTTCCCTCCTCTCACGAGGAGCCATGTGGCGTACTGGCAGAGATACGGGTTTTTCATTGTCTAATATGGAAGTCTATCTCATGTTTTGGGGGTAGACCCCGCAACTCATCGAAGACATCAACATATTCACGGACTACACGAACAGAATGTAAATAATCATTGGATGCGTCAAGTGACTCAAGATAACTAAGCATCACCGATCCTCTAGGATCACAAGAAATATCAAGGGTATTTCCACTACGAGTCAACAATTTTACTACCCTTCATTCGCAATTTAGGATGGCACCATGTCTGGCTAGCCAATCCATCCCTAGAATCAACCATAGCCCATGAAACCAAGCACAAAAGCATTACATTCAAAACCAACGGCTAAGATATACAATCTCAAATCCCTACAAACCATGGATAAATGAGTCGACCCACCAATAGGATTTGAGACTACAATGGGATCCACAACGAGATTAGTATTTAAGTGCAGTGTTTCAACTAATAATGTAGAGATAAACGAATGTGATGCGCCAGAATCGAATAAAGTACAGACAGGATGATCAAACAAGAAAATCAAACTTTCGACAGAAATTTTTCTACCTCCTTCCTGTCCCGGAGCCATGAGAGTTTGAACCTGCCCTCCCGAAGTAGAACCTGCCCTCTTCCCTTGCTTCTTAGGACAGTCCTTCACAACATGACCCGCATCACCACAATGATAACAAGCGAACTTCTTCTTCTTCCTACAGTCTTTCTTCAAATGGCCAGGTTTCCCACAATTGTGACACTTCCTCTTTTCTTTACCACCTTTCTTTTGTTGTTGGGCTTTCTTTGGATCCTCCTTCTTATCTTGCGGCCTAAAAGTACTTACACCCTTCTCTTCTTCATTCATGTATGCCATATCAACAAGCTTTTCATATGTAGCCCCCATTGGAATGTGGGACATAGCCAAACTGTGAAGCGGTTCAATTAGGCCCTTTGCAAACCTCAAGGCCTTCTTGTGAGGCGTATTCACCAACTCTAGCCCAAATTTTGCCAGCTTATTAAATTCGATCACATACTCCTTCACGGTGAAGTTTTTCCGCTTCAATGTCAAGAACCTCTCCATGTACATATTTCCTCGGCTTGAGAAAGAAATTTCAACTCAAACCTTCCCCTAAAATCTGCCCAAGTCTCCACAACACGCTCTCCATTAGTAACCTCCCACCAAAATGAAGCTTCGTCTTTCATCAACCAAGCAGCCAGTTGGACCTTCTTACAGTCTTCCAAATCGAGAATGCCAAACAAATCCTCCACTTCTTTCAACCAATTTCTAGCTTCAACAAACGCTTCAGACCCACTAAAAGGTTTTCCACCCATCGAACGAAAGTCTTTACATATTTTGGAGAAAGCATCTCCATGCGGAGGAATGACTGGAGCTGGGGGAGGAGGAGGAACGTCGGCCGGACCAACGGCAGCGGCCCTAGCCTTGAGATATTGACGAAACCAACCGGGTACATGAATACCCTCTGGTATTTCAGATGCTCCAGACATGTTGAAAAGAAAAAGAAAGAGTTTCAAAACAAGGGAAGCGAAAGAGAGATGTATGGCTTGCGGGGATTATGCTTTTTAAAGTAAACTTTCCTTGAAAATAGCTTCTTTAAAACAAGTTTTTGAAAATACTTTCTAGGAAAATAATACTTTTGAAAACACTTTTCAATACTTTTTATCTGTTCTTGTAACCATAGCTCTGTACCACATGTAACGCCCCATGTCCATTAATGTCACTCACAAAGGGAATGCATCAATTTCCATGAAGCGTTATTGTTGTATAGAATAGATAAATTACCAGAATAAATAAATAAAACAACACAGTGGAAGATAAAACTTATTTCATAGCATCATAACTCAAAACAAGCTTACATAAGTGGTTCCAAAAACCGTTACAATAGGATCAATAGTCTTTTCCAAAAACTTCAAAGTACATAAAGAAGCAAATACTTAAATAACATAAATGCATAAATCCCCACTGAGCATAAGCAAAGCCATAAAGATGAGAGAGTCCAAAGCGATACTAAGTTGTAGTATTCCCTCCTTGCAAACCTAAGGGGGGAGGGAAGGAAAGAAAAGAGGTGGAAGCAAACGGGTCAGACATAAAGTCTGGCGAGTTCAGTAATTTTAACAAATAATAGGTAAGGTAAATGATCAAGACATAAATAGGCATCATGATATGGCTGTAACTTAGATAAGGTAGATAAAAAGGATGGACAAGATGATTTCGTTCCTAAGTACTAAGACAATCCTACATCTTGGTTAAGCGAACAACCCTCCAAGTGCTAACCCCGAAGACCGAAGTCAACATCAGACTAGCACCCAAAGGACTATCCAACTCAACCAACATGTATACAGAACACTTTTGCTAAGTTACACCACATTACTTAATTGCACCGCACATCTACTAGTCTCTTTTTACTAGAGGTTAATCCCTTCCCACTAACTGTACCTACATGACAAACTTGGTAGTTACTTGTACCTAGATGCTATCGTAGGTGCCGGCTTGCTCCTACCACCGCTAAGGTACCTTAATCTACATATTCGATCAACTCCCTAAACCACGTAGGCACCCGTGCTAGCCCCACGGTGGGGTGTATCACTCCCCAAAGTGGCAACCCCGATACCAACATAAAATGCATGGCCATACCTACATGATGCAACAACGTCTACCTACCAGCCCGGACCCATGCATGCGCATGAACCCGTTGGACTCGCGTTGCCACCGCTATTCACGTTTTGACCTCTTACATTCAAGTCCAGTAAGCGTGCCCCAACCACGGCCTAGTACCGGGCCCAATTAGATACTCAAACGGGTTAATGGTTGAAACGGGTCCCTATCTGACACAAGCCTCCCACCTACGCTTGGTCCCCACTAGGTTTTCCCCACTTAACCATTTTAATTAAAATGTCCATGTCTTACACATGCTACGGTTAAGTCCATACTTACATGTCATAATTTACATGTCCTATCTTATTCCAATTAAGTCCATATTTACATGTCATAATTTACATGTCACCCCACTTAACCCTCTAACCATACCCATGTCTTATTATGGTTAGTATTCTTTAATTCATTCCTTATGAAGAATGGTGCATGACCTCTCACATTAGACCGAACACTTTGTGGCCGCTGGATTTGCCGGGCGGTTCCGTGTAGTCTTATGCCACAAACCGGGTCTAACCTCGTGTCATTAACCATTACGCCTACAATTCATTCCTTTGACCTCTCACATTAGACGTCCAATTGTGACCGTTGGATTTGCCGAGCGCTTTCGGGCAGTCTTACGTCACAATTGCACCTAACCTCGTGTCAACGATTCATTAACATCGTATTTCACCCATACCCAATTTTCATGTCATTGATATCCAATCAAACATATAATCATGTCTATAATATTGCCTATTCCAAATTGTCACTAATTACACATTAATTAGCCTCAATTACAAATTTACAATTTTAGGCAATTTCATCAATTCCATGTAATTCATACCTAAATATGACAATCCAAAATATCCAATAATAACCAATTTTCCAAATTTCCAATATTCCCAATATTCGACATCGTTCCCACGTATTCGCATTCGCGCGTATTTTTAATATAGGCTCGAAGGTAGCCTAGATCCACAAATAAAAGGAATAGGGGTAAGAAGAGAGAATCAATTCATAGAAAATTGGAATAAAACAACATTATGAAATAAAGAGGCATATAGACTGGCATAGAGGCATAATAAAAGATTCAACATGAATAAATTGATAAAAGGTATGAACTTTACATAGAAACATAGGCATATGATGACATGAATAAAAAAGGTGAAGACTTGGTGAGATTTTCATTACAAACATATATATGAATCCTTTTTACAACTTTTTCATGTTACTTTAATCCCATTAAATTTGTGAAAATAACTGTACTCACCTTTCGTGGCTTAAGAAAAGGACTAACGAATTGAAATTGGTGTATAAACGTTGCGGTGATGTTGATTGATCTTCTTTAATTGTTGTTGAAGATCTAAACATTGATTTGAATTGTGTATGAACACTTGAGATTTAATTTAGAGGTGGCGGCTAGGGTTTAAGAGAGAGATTGACAGCATAATGGTGTCATATATAATATTTTATGAATTAGGGTTAGGTCTTAGGGTATATATATAGAAGTCTAGGATCAGTTAGATCTCTTAGATTAACCCAGAAATCATCAGGACCACTCAGATGCAACAACAGCCCTTAGCGCGAATCGGGCCACGGGTTGATAGCCAAACACCCTGGATCGACCCCGAGTCGACCCAGCGGGTTGACAGCCAAACACCCAGCGGGTCTCGGGTCGACTCCAAAAATGGTGCGGTTTGGCTATTCCCCCTCCCGACTAGCTATTTTGAACTTTTTTTTAATATTTATTTATTTAGTTTATATATATATATATATATATATATTTCTCTCATATGCATACAAACTTCAAGGCTTAATAACATCTTCATAAAGTATCCGTTTTGTGCAAATCAAATGTGTATCTTGACCCAAAATTTTGAGACGAACATAATAGCGCAACCCATTTCACTTAATTCTTCTTCTAAAAATTAATTATAATTTAATTTGTGAATTTTAATGTTATAAAATTATGGGATGTTACATCAACTCATCCCAAGCAAAGAGAAGAAGGATAATTAAAATATGACATGCTTGTTTTCCTTCAACACTTGAACATTAGAAAGAGTTGTCGTGCTACTTCTGAACTTCATGGACATGAAAACTAAACTTGGCTATTGTTGACCAAGTCCAGTCTTCTCAAAGATGAAGAAGAAGAAGGGCAATTTAGTCGAAATGTAGAACAAACATATATTTTTTTATTCTATTATAACACTTTGAACTTAACTATTGTCCGAACTTATACAACTTTGTAACTGACAAAAGACATGATGAATTATGATTATAAAGTGGACGTAGGCGTTAGTGTCGAACCACTATAAAGCTGTGTCTCCCTGCATTTACATTATTTACTGCTTATTTGGATAATTGTTCACACATACACATTGGGTGTTGGCATGCGACAATTTCGCCCGTCAACACAAATGACATTTAAAAGGTTTCTGTTGCTAAGGAAAGATGACTACTAGAGTCAAGAATGACATGAGACAATTTGGGAATTAAATTATTTAGTGTCCATTGGCATAAGAAATATGACTGTTAGGTTCATTAATGGCATGTGACCTTCATTATAATAAATGGAATCAAAGGGGATTTATTGGGAATAAATTTCCAATAGTAAATACTAAGTCCAATAAGGAAATGAATAATTAGACATTCTATAATAGGAAATTATAGAGAATTATCCTTAGCCTATTCTAGTTTAAATATAGAATAAATACCTTAAATTATAATTAAGGATTGGACTTAGTAGGTTAATGACGCGAGGTCCGTTGCTTTACTTGACATAAGTCTGCACATCCAGTAATCAAATATATATACAACTGATATGAGACATCATTAGCTATAAAACAAGTGATGATAGTTAGTTGCATATAGAGAATTATTCCTAAAAAGGGTTTACTTCAAGTGTGAGGTTTTAGCAAGCTGTAGGGCCTGCCTCCCTTCCGTAAGAAACCAAAAATAAAATAATTCGTATCGTAGCCTAGTTAGAGAATTATAAGAAAGGCTAATTAGGTGCGAGATTGGTAATCTCTGCAATGGTTCACTTCCTCAAGGCATTAAGTGACTGAGGTTGGAGTTTTCCTTAGGATAAGGTATTAAATAATAGCTATGGAGGTACCATAAGTCTTCCTATCTAGGTAAATATTAAGTGACTAGGAGATTATCTGATAAGGTCAGCTAGATGTTAGTGTAGGGTTCCACTGGAGGAAGGTCATAAATAGCGCTAGTCGTCTACATATTATGTAAGTCATAAGTATCTGTTAACTACCTCTCTCCCTATGCAGGGTTTGGATACATGCGCGAATGATGGAAGCCTTTAATTTTTAGGACTTCGGAGGTAGTGTCCTCTGATTTATATTAGGGTTTACTAAATCGCCTAGTAAGGTATTAATTATGAGGGAGGCCATAAGTGGCTATATAGAATAACCCACTTCCTTATAGGGTATTGAGTAGTCGAACAGTTCGCCTCGTATTTTTGGCATTTGTTTGAGTGGTAGTTTTAAGGCTTCGTACTTATGCGTAAAATTTCTATCTCAATACTACGATATCAATATCATTGGGAAGTGGGTATGGTACTTAATCATCATGGGCAAATCCTACATGGTTTTGTTAGAATTAGTAGCTGTGTTAGACATATGTTAATGGTTGAAACCAAATGGGATATATTTTTGTATCGTGAATAGTGTTATACATTTCCTACTCAATACGACTTATTGTTATGCCCCCTCTCTTCATAAAAACCCTCGGGTTTATCTAGGGAAAAACAAGTTTTTGCAGGTGTTAAAATTTGGTTCTCGTTTCTTGTTCTCTCATGTTCGTATTGATGTGGCGAATTGCTTTCTGGTAGTTTCCTACGTCGATACTTGTTATTCTATTTTGTTTCCGCAGTGAGTTAGTTTTATTATACTTTGATTGTGCTCATGCTCATTATTTGTAGGTACCAGATTTATACTTTGCATGCTTAGATGAGTTTTAGTCCTTTAATACAACATATATGTATAAAGACTTCTATAACCACAACTTCTTTTTTATCACTTGGTACAAGTTTTATCCATATTTACTATTTTTTCCAGTTCAATATCCTAGGCATTTAAAAAATTGTGAAGGTCGTGCTTCCTTATCAAGCAACAACTTGTACTTTGAAACAGAAGTTTTTCATATACATAAATTCAATATCTCACCTATTGTGTTTCTTTATTGAGAAAGATACATTTGTCAAGGAAGAAACCCTTTAATGAAATTTGCATGAAGCTGCAATATAAGACCTATCTTGATAGAGTTATTCAAAAAAATTGCATCTTTTCGAAGAAAGTTCTATTTATTATGTGCAACGTAAAATATAAATGTGAGGACCTATTTGGTTAATTTTTGTATTGCAAATACTAATTATAACTAATATCTTTTTTTCTTCACAGAGAAATAAAACAAAATATCTTACATCATATTTATCCACCTTTTATTACTTTGTAGGTTATTACAAGAATAAGAAATGATAATCTCTTTATTTGTATTTCCTCGAAAATTTGACCTATGCTAAATTGAATGTGTTTGCTTTGAATTTGTTAGTTAAATACAATTTCTACTCATTTATTGCTTTTTTCATATACTAAATCTCTCTTTTTTGTTTAAACGTTCACTTTGTATTTTTTTCTTACAAATTTGCAATTTTTTTGCGTTGCATATGGAATACATTTACGCAACTTCATACTTGTTGATCGCTTGACTTTTATACATGGAGATCATGCTCTCTCTCTCAGCTTCAACCAATTGTGTTTTCAAGTTAAATAACCGAAGTTCATACCCATTGGTAACTGATAACTTGCTACTATTGGCAGCTACCATTTTGCTTTCTTTCATTGGTTTCTACAACTTACAAATTTGATGGCAACTTGGTTTCTATAACGATTAATACTAATAATTATGGAACTGGAGCAAAATAATCCGGTTGTTAAGATAAAAATTCACATCTTTAGCATAAGTAAATTCTACACATTAAGATTTATCTTGCTTTGAAATTACCAAAATACATGGAGTTTCCAATGATACTAAAAAGTGAATTTTTTATTTTTTAAACTCATGTGAAGTCTCGATTATGAGTTACTCGAAGGAGGTGAGAAACTGATGATGGATTTGTATTACCTGAAAATTTTATCATAAATGCCTATGAAATTTCAACTGTCTTCAGAGATATTTATATATGTTGTCTTTTGAATTTTAATTATCAAAACCTTTAATATGTAGTTTGATGAAGTTAATTGGTTAATTATCCATATAAAGCTTGGGATAATGAGTACCATTTTCCTTTAGTCACTAATTATTGCTTTAAATTTTAGAAACTTTTTTGCTGAAGTAATTTGCATCTCAAAATGGATAAAAATTGGGTGCATCTACATACGTAACTGCTAGTGTTTACAAGTGAAGATTATTTTATTTTATTTTGAATGTCAAAATTTATTTATTTTATGTTTATTTTGTAATTATAGAACTAACAGTGAGTACAAGCAAGGGATAGGATGTTTTTGAATTTTGCAATGGTATGTTTAGCAAGAATGGAAAAAAAATTATGTCCTTGTTTTGATTATGAAAACTTACCTAACAATTTGGAAACACCATTGTCGAGCATCTGATTATAAAGGGAATGGATACTAAATATAAAAATGGTAGATGGTACACTCATGGTGAGCAAGGGGTTACAAGGAAAAAGGTTAAGTTCGATGGTGCATATAACCAATTTAAAGGGATTCATTACGAAGATAAAGATTTCATTAATCATTTTTCCTTTATTTACGATAACAACGAGGATGATGTGTAGTGATGAGAAGACGATTCATTTAAAAATTTAGAAGTTTAAGAAACCCTTTTGTATCCCGATTATGTAGATCAAACAAAGCTATATTCCATTTGTATAATCTTAAATGTGAAACACGGTTATCTAATAGTAATTATGATAAGCTTTTGAACATGCAACAATTGTTGTTACTGAAGAAAAATGTACTTCTTAAAACTTTATACAACGTGAGGAAATTTCTGAAGATTTTTTATATGGGATTTCAAAAAATTCATACTTGTAAAAATCTGCTTTTTAAAAAAGAGTAAAAAGATTTGAATAACCATCCGAAATGTGGATCTTCAAGATGTAAGATTTATGAACGTACAAGAGAGACTATGCAAGGGATATTGACAAAAGGATAATAGTATTTCCAATAGTTCCACGTTCAGATCCCAAAATATGGCAAAAGATTTATGATGACATTTTAATAACAAAAGTAATGTTGGAAAAATGTGTCACCATGTAGATTCTGTAACCTGGAACTTAGTGGATGAGAAACATAAATCATTTCCAATCGATCTTATGATCTCAGACTTGGTCTTGCTACCAATGGTTTCAATCCATTTTCTATTTTAAATCCTAAATACAGTTGTTGGCCAATAATGCCTGTAACATATAATCTCTCACCTTTGTTATGCATGAAGAAGGAAAATGTTATGTAAATATTACTAATTCCTAGCCTTAAGCAACCGAGGAAGGATATGGATGTTTATTAGGTGTAGAAGATTTGTTCATTTATGGAATAATAGATTCGGAGTTTATGATGCATTTACTAAAACATGTTTTAATCTAAAAGCAGTTTTGTTATAGACGATAAATGATTTTCCATCTTATAGAAATCTCATCTGATGTTGTGTAAAGGGTAAAAAGGCATGTCCCTTATGTGGCATGAATACTCATCATTGCTGGTTGAATCATAGCCAAGATATTGTGTATATGGGTAATAAAAGATTTCTATATCCTTCTAATCCAACGAGAAAACTAAAGACTTGTTTTAATAGTACTATAAAAAATTGAAGTAAACCAAGAATGTTAACTAGAAGAAACATTTTTAATGTTTTAAAAGATTTGCCAAATGATTTTGGAAAGGAAATTAATGACCCAAATAACATATAAAAGAAGAAAAAGTGCAAAATTAGAAGAGGCCATTGAAAGAAAAAACATAAATTTTCACATGGAAATTGATCCTATGAAGATGGAGCTATCAAGAAGGGGAAATAGTCATTATTTTAATTTATTTTCTATTGAAGTTATAAAATGAACATGATACATTTCTGTCATAAATTTATTTAGCTCAAGCCATTAAAAATAAATGAAATCATGTTCAGCAACTGTTGACGTCAAAAAGTGGCAGTCTTAACAATCAACCCCCAAAGTGCATAATCCACACACAAATCATAGAACATTCTCATGGACACAGTCATTGAATGCAAGAATTGAAACAAAAAAGAGAACACACATGAATTTTATAGTGGTTTGGCCAAATCCAAGCACTTATAATCTTTGTTTATATTGTCGATTACAGGCTACACTTGTTTAATTTATAAGAAAATAGAAAAGAACAAAATTATTCATAATCCTTGTGTTTCAAAGATGTGCTCAACTATTCTTGGAGCAAAGCCTTGCGTCTTAACAGTAAAATGGAAGTTCAACCGAAAAATTCCTCCCTCAAGCCTTCAAAATGCCTATTTATAGATGAGCATCTAAGTCGGCTTTGTCTTCCATGTCGTGACCATCCCGGCTCGGGTCAGCCACGTGTCAGGTGATGTAGAAAATTAGGGTAGATGGCCATACCTAGCATTTACATGAGGAGTAACCCTCCTTGTTTCATGTAGCACGTGTGTTATTCGGCCCAAATTTTAAGTAGACAGAAATGGACAAATTTGACCGAGTTCGCAGCATTTGAATAAGTCTTTGGACATTAGGTCGTTATGAGTCGGCTTAGTGTGACCGACCTGGGACCCTTTAACCCCAAACATTATCGAAGAGGCTTGAAGAGTCTGTCTGACCCGAGCCAGGCCAACCCAGGGCATGTCGATCTAAAGTGCGCTTCGATCCATATCCTAGAATTATGAATTTAGGTCGAGCTGACAAGATCCGAACCGAAACTTTAGTCAAGTCGAGGCTGCAAGTATGTGATATCCAAGTTTCGAAGCATCTAAATGAATTGATTTAGTGAGATATTATACATAAATCTTGAGCACTTTACCTAATAGAAATCCGAGTTGTGGTGGCCTTTGTAAAAGGCATGTCAATACTTTTCCTCTTAGAACTTGTCTTTCTTGATAAAGAAAGATGTGTTCTATATAATTCGCTGGCCATAGAAATATAAGAGAATTAATAAAACAAGTTTACTATATGGAAGTCCATGAAACCCATGATCACTATAGACCATTTTAATAGGAAACCAGGAATCCATGGTCGCGCCGGACTATATTATAAGAAAAACAAAAAACCAGAATGCCAAGAAATCCGACGATCACTCTATATTGTATCATAAAAAAATCCAAGAAAACCCTGGCCTCACCGGGCCAATCCAGGTGCTAGTATAGTTTATACCTGCGAAGAAACCAGATAAACAGTTAAGACAAATACTCATAGTATCGTTTAACCTTTTTAAGCATAAACCATGCTTGAACATCCTATTGAGTATAATCCATACCTGATCTACGACCGAATCACTATGTGAGCCTAAAAATATAACTTAACCCCTTGAGCATAAACCATGCTGGAAAATCCAAATTGATCATTAGGCGTACTCAGGTCATGATAGAGTTTCCATGTCACATCCCGATCCATCCTCGCGGCTATAAACCATACTAGGAGTTTCAGTTCGAGTACAAACCATACTTCTAAATTTCAAATCAAGTACAATCCGTACTCATGTCATGATAGAACTATGCTTGCCACAACCTGACAAGGTAGTCTGTCTCTGGGTATGATCCATATCTAGGATTTCGAGATGAGTACAATCCATGGTTGGATTTTTGATTGAGCAATCTTGCCACATCTTAACAAGACACTTGAGTTTGCCAAACGTAATCCAAGCTTGAAAATTCATTTTATTAAATCTTGAAATTATTACAAAACCAAAACGGAGCCTGATTGTTTTATCGCTGAATCCAGTGCACACCTAGGGACTAAATCCTAATCTTGCACATGTACTTCAACTTAGCCACTTATCCATTGGGTGGTTTTACCATTGAAGGCAAAGTATGTCCGACGATTAAATCCAAATCCATGTGCATATATGGACCAACATAGTCAACCGAAAATCCTAAAACAAGCAAATACATATCTTATTCTTAAAAAACATAAGTCCATGGTGATTAATCTAGATCAGCTAATGATGGTTCCGCAGTTGCTCGGTCCTGGATCATTCCCATTCTGAGAAACATGAGGCGGTAGTAGCGCCGATTTAAGTTTGACCTGCTCTTAGAAAAGGTCACATAAGTGTCTGCAGTCGTATGTGACATGACCTGCCATATCATGAAATAAGCAGTGTAACTTTGAATCCCATTCGTTTTGACTTGGCTCCCTTTTAGGAGGCTTATCGAAAGGAAAATTTCCTTGCATGTCGAGGTGTGTATATATATATATATATATATGACAATGAAGAATTGAGCTCGGTATATTTGTCATATTTAGGCTATCTCCGTAACTGCACGTTTTTATCGTTATTCTGTAGGTCCTTGCCCTTGTTCTTTCCATAATTGGATGGTCCTCCATCCTTTGCCCTAAAAACGCCGTGGCCATCCACCTCGGTATTGGCAACCTCTACCCACAAAAACCTATCGGCTTCAAAGAAGAATTCATCATGTTCTCTTAGCGGGTCTCGCTGTAAGGAGATTTCTAAATTCTCTTGTCTAAGATGCCAAAAATGGAAGCCATGAGTACCACAGATGGTTCCAGTCGGTCCATTGACACCACTGACACGTTAAACTTTCTAGATATGAGCGTAGGTCCCGTCGGACCTCTGCTTGATAGATGTGAAGGTAATAACGTTTTTGGGACGAGATATATGGACCCTGAATTGCTCTATAAAGCAGGAAACCAATGTGTTCCAGATGTCGATCGATTCGAATTCCATCTACCTAAACCACGTAGCATCGATGTCGGTTAGGAACATGGAGAAGCACTTAGCAATGATGTTGTTTGACGTCGATAGTACCTCTATGTGCTGCAAGTAGCGCATAAAATGCAAAGTAGGGTCAGTCTTATCGTTGTATGCCTCGAAAGATGTTAGCTTGAAGTCAGAAGGGCTGCAGGAATTCCTGATGTCTGTGAAAAGAGGCTGTGATTGACATTATCTACGTTGCCTTGAGATGTTCCGTCCCTAGAAAAGCATCGAATTAAATTGGAAATTTGGTTTTCATCTCTAAGAAGTTACTTCCAATTGGGAAATCGAGTGTTGGGGACCATTTTTCAATGTTGGGGCCTTCAGCAGGAAGCTCAGAAGATGGTGGAAGTATGTCTTGTGCATGCAGGCGCGGCTCGTATCTCTCTCAGATCTCTGGTCGGTATGATCGAGCCGACCTGGATCTGTATGGTTGAGCCAACCTAGCATAGCATTCCCAGTTCCCATCTTTGAGTTGCCTCCATATGATGTTACATTAGCTTGGTTTACATTAGCGTTACCCTCCATAGTATCTCGAGATGTTGTGTCAAGATATTGTTCAATGAGTGGAGCGCTGTTGCCCCCGGTTATTCTCGGGTCGGCATGGAAGACAGGCCGAGTCAGGGTGACACAGATTCAGTCTCTAATATGACGTCGTGCTGAGCCGGGGCTTAGGTCGACCCGAGCTATGGTACCGATGTAGCCCCAACGGTGCTAGTTCCAAGGAGCGATGTAAGGTTGTTTGGCATTCCATCCATCCGGGTGAAGAACCTATCCATCATCCTTTGTTGCTTGCGAATAAGTTCGTCTTAATGCTTCATCGTTGTCCTCAATTCTTTGAGAACGTTGTAGATATGTTCCCTTGTCAAATATACAGGGGTGTCTCCATGGGGAGAAGCCTCCTGGCTTGACTCATTACTAGTGGCTTGCACTTGAAAGACACTCCATCATGTTCCATTTCACCATCTTTAATGCAAAGATGAGCTATCCAAACCCTCTGAAACTAGAAAATTTTGAAGATGCGCATGCCATCTATGTGGCACTCTAGAGTGTTAACGTCAAAAAGTAGCACTCATAGCAACTAACCCCTAAAGTCCCTTATACACACACAAATTACAGAATATTCTCATATCCATAATCACAGAATGCAAGAATTAAAACAATCACAAAGAACACACATGAATTTTATAGTGGTTCAGCCTAATCTAAGACGACGTTCACTTATTATCTTTGTTTATATTGTTGATTATAGGTTATAGTTTTTCGATTTGTAAGAAAGCAGAGAAAAAAATGAATTATACAACAAATCCTTGTGTTTTAATGATGTGTTTAGCTTCACTTAGAGCAGCAACCTTGCGTCTTAAGAGTAAAATAGAAATTCAGCCGAAAATTTCCTCTCTCCAACCTTCAAAATTCCTATTTATAAATGAACATCCGGATTAGCTCAGCCTGCCACGTGGCAACCATCCCGGATCAAGTTGGCCACGTGTCAGGTGATGTAGAAAATCAAAGGTAGGTGTCTAGGCCTAGCTTTCACGTAACGAACAGTCCTCCTCGTATTGTGTAGTACGCATCTTATTCTATCTGGATTTTAAGGAGATAAAGTAGGCCAAAGTTGACCAAGTTTGCCTCTTTTGAATATGTCTTTAGACTTTGGGTTAGTATAGGTCGACTCGGTGTGACCAACCCGGGACACTTCGTCCAAAAACATTCTTGAAGAGGCTTGGATACAAGCCTAGAATAGTGAATTTAGCCCCAGTTGACATGAGTCGAGCCATGGCTCTAAGTATGTGATATCCAAGTTTCCAAGAGTGTTAGCACTTTATCCAAGTGAATTGATTTAGCAAGAGAATATACTCAAATCCTGAGCACTTTACCTGATAGAAATCCGAGTTGTGGCAGCCTTAGTAAAAGACACGTCAACAGCAACAGAATTTGTTGCTTCATAATCCTCGAGCAACCTAATATGAAAATAATGTGTATATTTTTGTTATGTGTAAAACATAAAGAAAAATTATCCTCCAGTGGTACAGAAATATTATGTAATCTTTCAGGCTAAGATATTAGAAACCTATATTACATTATTGTAATTTTTGTTATAGACAGATGAATATTGTTTTCCCTAGAATGGAAGCAAAGATAACAAATGCAAGATATATGATTGGATGGGAAGTGAAGAAATAGTTGCGAAAGGACAAACTATGATAGTGATCCAAAATAATTTGTCAACATATTCCTCTTGAACCAACTGCCAAGCTAGTATCGGTAGACAATAAAAATAATGAAGGCCTTTTTATGGAAGCCAACGACTAGTATGAGATATGTTACAGAAATGGTTGGTAAAAAAGTAGTTTCACGAGAATCTAGAGTAGTTATTGAGAAAGTAAGCACTCAAGCATCTTCAATCCTTTGATGAACATAGTATCAATTCCTATGGGAACACATCGTTTGTAGTTCAAATATTAGTTTTGCTTCGTTTGCAAGATAACGTGTTTCAAGTAGTTTATATAACTTATAATTGAAATCAATTATTATTGTTACCTGATAGGATACAAATTCTACATGAATAAATGTAAGTTGGTTGATGTATTTGAGATGGGAAATATAGTCTGAATGCGTGGCTTCAACCGATCAAAAAACAATGATACATTTCATACCATTATGAGAGGGTGCGACTAAAATTTGGGTTGACATTGCAACAGTTCCAACTACACATTTGTGGGGACATACGGCTGAGTTTGAATGCACTAAAGATGCCACCGACTCTGTAATAGCTTGGCCTATGGCAAATCTTCTAACAGGTTCAACTTCTAGTAAGCATATTTCAATATTGTTAAATAAAATTATTCAGATATAAAATTCTTAATTTATGACTTAAATATCCTATTTGTTTATAGGTAATTGATCACCTTGGAAAATGGACATGGACTTTGGCTATTTATGAAGGTAATTTATTTAAAAAACTATGCATTGCTTACTTGTCTTTGGAGAGCATCATATAATTTTTCTTTTAGCATATTGTTACAAGCATCTTTATTTGTCTTTGACATTCATGTTGACTTCATGAAATGGTTTCAACTTAAGTTTGTACTATAATATTGTATAAATTTATACGTAATGTAAGTTTGATTTTTGATGTACTGTAGAAATTTAGCTACATAAGTGATGTTGTTTGAGTTCGATGGTTGGAGCAGTTTTGTGAAGAAGAGGTTGCTTATGTTGTTTACGTGTGGTGTGCATATTTAGTGAAGGAGTTAACAAAAGTTTGGAAGAGGACGATGAAGTGGATTTCGATGGAAGAAGTTAGTGGAGGGTTGTGGTTGGTATAAAGCAGAGAAAGGATCACCCAAAACCTTGTTCGGTTTATGGTATGTGAGGTGCTTTGTTCACTGTTGAAATAAGGTTTGCAATTGTGTATTGGTTCAAATATGGGAATAGGAGGTGGAAGTTGAAGTATGGGACTGTGACATAGATTTGGAGAAGGTTGTGACAAGGTTTTGGTTGATTGTTGAAATGAAGGCAGTGAGCAGGTGGGTGGTTATTTGATTGAGCAGGGAGGAGTATATGAGTATAGTGACAAGATGGAAATTAAAGCTGGTGGTAATTGTTTTCGATGAGTGAATTTGGAGCAAGGACCAGGGACAATTTGATGGCAATTATCGTAGAGGAGGAAGCGATAGCATATCGAAAGCTTATGTCAGTGTGTGTTTGAATAGTGTGAAGCAGGTTGGGGCAGGTTGTAGTTACGGTAGAGGAAGCAGGTTGTTTTATCTAGGCATCCAACTTGATCATCGAATAATTTAGGCCGTTGTATACATTTTTTTATCCGTTATGAAATAATATAGAAGTAACCAGGGCTTGGGTTATTCTAGTTCAAAATGGGTACTTTTTTCCATGGTTCACACTTAATAAAAGACCTGACATGATTTGCATTATTTTGGCAATTATTTACCTTTTTCACATGATCCATTTGATGATCAGGTTGAATGTTTACATAAAGGATAAGGCTGTTGTTTGTTCTAAGGTGGGCTGATTGGTGAAGCCGCAGTCCGGTCAGGAAGTGACTTTTAGTATTTAATATTTCCGTTGATGTTTATTGTTTGTATTGGTGATCGATTGATTTGGTTGAGGAGATAGTGGAATAAAAGGAGTTTGGTGTTAGTTCTTTTATATTGCTGCAATGAAGTTGTGGAGTGGTTGAATGATGTGAGGAGTTAAGTTCAGGGTAGTGGTTTGTCGAATGGCTTTATTGATGTGGATGGAAATGGATGGTGGTGTTTTGTTTATGGTGGTGCGGGTGGCTGATATGCGGTTGCTAGGAGGAGTTGTTGGTGGTGTTGATGGTTATTGAGATGAGGTTGTGTTTGATTGCCCTTGAGTTTCCAGGTTATATAACTGGGCATGAGTTGGTTATTCGTTCCAGGGATCTGATGTTAAAGGTCTAGTTTATATCCCAATGTGTTCATTTATGGTATGACGATTTGAGTTTTCACCTTTCATATTTAGGTGGATGAGTTTCAACACAGATTCATAACAAGAAATTTAAGGATTGATGGTGAGCTAATTTTCTTGATTATATTATATTGGGTCCCCATACTATAATAAGTCAAATGAAATCCAAGTTTTCTCTGGCCAAAGGCGGAACCAGCCCTGGGCACAAATGGGCTACAGCCTAGGGTCGTCATCAATTCGGGAAGAAGGAGGTACTATAGGTGGGCTCGCCAATGCTATTGAATTCGAATGCGTGATGTTTTCCGTCGAAGTATATATCCACATCTAGGGTTTCGTTTACTAGTGGATTTCGGCAGTCACGCAGAGACGTAGTGGAGTCGGATGGGTTAGGAAGGGGTAAGGCTGAAGGAGGTGGGCCTGGAGGGGAGGAGAGCAGCGGCGGAGGGCGTGGAGGGAGCTCAAGCGGCTGGAAAGAGGGGGGAGTTGTTGAATTCTGCTGCCAAAAGAATTTCCTTGAAGCCGAGAATGTCAGTTTTCTCTAATTGGATTCTCGAAAAAAAAGCACACAAATTTTAGTAGCCTAAGCCCAAAATGGAAGAAAGCCTCCTTTATTTTGATTTGTATTGCTGTGATTCAAAGACAGAAAAACATCACTCTCAAATCAACCCTAGCTTTTGTCCAATATTTAAGAATGATTCATTAAGACATCAACCAATTCAGGTGATTTTTCAATTAACAGACTTTAGATTAGTAATTTGAATGAAAAAATAAATCTGAACTTTTTGGGTTTTTTCACGCTCCACAATATTGGTCTCTCCTCCTATTATAGGAAATTGGTTAACTCTTAAATTGATTTAGTACCTTTTCGATTCATTAAAAGAAAAAATGACACAACTGTTTGAAATGCAGATATAAAATGCATGTTGAGTGTTTTGAAGAGCTGATGAAGTAGTCCCAGTAAGCCTCATATAATTATTGCCCTTAGTCTTGATTGAAGTACGATTTACTGATTTAGTTAATAATCTTAACATCAAACCTCAAATTTGGTTGCATCTAATTTCTATCCTATTGTTATTCGCTAGTTTACCCTATTACTCATTGTTATTCATTATGTCTTGAATGTGTAACATGAACTTACTTATTATTATTATGATTTTTTCTTTTGATTATCGTTTTTTAGTAGTAATCAAAATTCCATTATAATTAACAAACTAGCATTAAAATCAGCCCACCCTTGCATTGATTCCTAGATCCGCCCTTGTCTCTAGCCCAACAACACTCTAAGGTTTACAGGATTCAAGATATAGAAAACACAATTTCAAACATTAATATCCACATATAGTGTTACTCCATTGCTGAACAGGTTGACCAGATAATAGATATATTTACCAAATACGGAAAGTTCATTGCTTTTGTGTATTTGACATATCACACGTTGAAGAGTTAGGCTTCTTGTATGTGCTTGGGGTATAATTTGTGGGCTTTCTGATAATTTCCGTGTTGCTTTGTTGCATTATCCTTTTTCTATATTCTATTTTAGTTTCATTTTTAACCTTCTTCCTGTATCGATATTTGGTTTCAAACACTGTCACCTTAATATTCCAGTGATATTCGAACTAGGAATTGTTCTTGCTTGAAATTTTTTATATATCATTAAATATCTTATGTGCCACTTTGACTTGACTTTGTCCATGCTGTGTTGGATGCATTTTGCCTGTGTTTCGTGCATTTTTCACCGTAGCTTGTACTTCTCAATTGTAGGTTCTAGAAGTTGGATGAACTTACAAGCTAAAGACAAAGTGGCTTTTCATGTAATCATATTTTCAAACGATCTCTGAACAATATGTATGTTAACTTATTTCTATATTTGTTAATAGACTTATTAGCTATAACTTTGTAATTGAAAACAAATATGCATGTAGTATTAACTTTTTTCTATTGACGGTTTTGATTGGTGAATTTACTTCTTAATTGTTTGAACTGTGCACAAACTAGATAAGAAATTTGCTACATAAAGAACATAGCTGAAATATGTGTTAGTGTTAACTTTTTTCCACTGCTTTCTTTAATGCGCCTTTTATTACTTGAGTGGTCTCGTCCAACGATTTGTGTTGCTCTCAGCGATTCTCTCTCTATCTCTTATTGGGGATTTGCAATTAGCCCTAGATCTTGAGGGTTATGCCGATTGATTCAGGCTTTGGTGATTTCATTCTTTCTGGGACCTTCTCTCTCGCCGCTAGAGAGCATTATCGTTGTGATTCATGAAGTCTTCCACGGTGACTTTCAGTTGATCCCACTGATTTCACCATGGTGAAGATTCACATGTCAGCAATGGTTGATTTTGAGGCTCTATTCAGATTCCATTTTCTGGTAATCGACGTTTTTTTCCTCGAGCTTAGGCCTTGCTACAAGGGCTCGCTTGGATTGTTGCCTTTGCCGCTGAGATGTCCTGTCTATTTTTCACCTCCAGTGAATGCTGGTTGTTCGATAGGTTCTCAGACTCTCAAGCGGATGGTGATTTCATCACCCCATTCGTTGCTCGATTACGCTTCAGAGGTGGCAAGAACTCCATCGCTCACTATTATCTCTGATTTTGTGGTGGGATCGTTGACCTACGGTGGTATTTTTGGACATGATTTTTGTGAGGTTAACTGCCCGCTGGGTGCTGCGGATTTGATCACCCCACCGCTATCTGTTGATGGGGTGCCTCCTGCCAGTGGTGTAGGCAATGTCATGTGGTCGGAAGTGGGGAAAACAGGAAGACTGTTGGTTCACGTTGTTCTCGCTCATCGCAACGACGAAAGCGAGCTAAAAAGGCAACTGTTTCTTCCTCCTCGTTGGCGGCTGTAGATCCTACAAGTTGGATGTAGTTTTCGGATGGCTTGTTAGAAGTTTTTCAGTCGAGTGTGGGGTGAGTTGGGGGTTTGATAGGCGAAGTCTTCGACAGCAATTTAAATCATTTTAATAGTGCTTTGTATCAGCTAGATCTTGACGATATTGGGTCCGCGCCTTCCAGTTTTTCTCCTCTTCCTGCTGTGGAGCCTCAACTGGGTAGGTCGGCTGATGTTTTTTCTTTATTGGAAGTGGCTGTTGCGCTTGGTAGTAGGATGAGGATTGGAAATCAGGTATACTCTGACTCTTATTTTTCTACCTATATCACTTTGGACTATTCTGGAGTTATGTTGTATTGGTTTTGCTATGGCGTATGTTCTGTTGCGATGAGCCATGACTCTGTATTGTGTGAGCTCCCTGCCACCATAATCTACTCTTCGGAAAATGCAGTGGTAGGTCATGTGTGTGTGGTTCCTGTGTCCCCAGTGTCCTTTATCAGCTTTAGCCCTTGTGGTTTTGTTTGCGGTTTGGGTAGTGGTTCTGGCTTCTTGTTCTTTTCTTTTCTGTTCATCCCTAGCCGTTGTACGGTTATTATCTGCTTTGGTCACTTGGCCTGGTTGCTTTTAAGGTTTGAATTATGGGCTGGCTTTGTCTCTCTTGGGGCAGATTGGCTGCTATGTGAGCTATCAGCTCTGTTGAGTCAGCGCGAGGTCGTATCCGTGTCGTGGTTGACTCGCTCGATTCTTATTTTGTTTATTGGTTGGCTACTCCTGATTTTGTCTGCTAGGGGCGGGTGGTGTTCCTGTCGCTGTCGATTAGCGAACACTGTGTTGGTTCATTATACGATTGACCAGGAAGATGGCCTCCCTAGTCTGACTGTGCTTTGTGTTAGCCATCGATGTCCCAGATTGGGAACTTTACCTGTAACATTGGGCTGTCAATCTGATGATAGTTCAACATCAGTCAAGTTCTTACAGCAACGGGGGTTGCTTCATTTGAGCAGTTCCACATTTTCAGCTATTTTTTTTTTCCTTTTTTCTTCTTTTCCTCTTTTTATTCCGAATCTTCTTTTCTTGTTGCCCCATTGTGTACTTATGTTTCCTCTTCTCGCTTTATTTCTTCCGAGTCTTCCTCGTCTTCTCTTCTTACTAAGGATGAAATAGTGATTATTAATGATTGTCTATCTCGACTTACTAAGAATTCTTACCCATCCCGGTCTAGAGGGACCTTATGATCTCCCCCTTCATGGGCGTAGGGTCTCTTTGGGTTTTTCTGAGTCTTGTGAGCCTTTTGGTTCCTCGCCTACGAGACCTTCGTGTCGTAGTCGGTGAGCGGTACCTCGTACTCCCCGCAGGATTCGCACATGCTCTATACTGGCATCAGAGCAGATCGTTAAATCAACTCGACATACATTTCATCTTATCTGAGCCGGGTTGTGTTTTTTTGTGTGTTTGGCTGTCTTTTGCTTTTCCTAGATGGAGAATTTCCATTTCTGGAACGTTTGTGGCATAGGAAATGATGCGTCTATGGCTAGACTTAAGTGCATTGTTAAGAAGCATTCTATCAGCTTGGTAGCGCTTCTGGAACTATTTGTAGGTTCAGAGGAGATCACCAAGTTGGTTTTGTCTCTTGGCTTAGGCGGCCCTTAGCTAATGTGTCAGAAAATATTTGGATTTTTTGGTCCAAAGTCGTTGTTGTGCACCGTGTTTTTGATTCAGAGAAGCTTCTGTCGGTTACTTGTTCGTTTCCTTGTTTCCCTTCTTCCTTTCTGTTTTCCGCTATTTATGCTAAGTGCGACAGAGTAGAGCATTTGACCCTATGGTCAGACATCCTTGCTCTATCTGACTTGGGCTTTTTGGTTTCGGTTCTAGGCGGCGAATTTAATGTGATCACAAGTCAAGCTGAGAAGAGAGGATGTAATGTTGTTAGTCGTGTGGCGGTGGCGAATTTCAATGCCTTCATCATCCATTCGGGTTTATCGGAAGTTTCTTTTGCTAGCTCGGCGTTTACTTGGTGTAACAACCAAGACGAGCCAAATAGGATTCTTTCTCGTCTAGACAGAGTTTTTTGATTGGAGGGTTGGCTCAACCTTCCGTTCACGTTCCATGGTTCTCATCTTCATCATACCTTCTCGGATCATACTGCTATGATTCTTTGAGGCTCTCCCATGTCCCTCTCTGGCCCGTCTTCTTTTCGGTTCCAAGGTACGTGGAGATCACACCACACTTTCCACAGCATTGTGGAAGACTCCTGGAACTACCCTGCTTCTGGTTCTCCATGTGTTGTTTTCTCTCGTAAGTTGAAGCGTCTTAAGGCTTGCCTTAAGGAGTGGAATGTTCTTGTTTTCAATAATATCTTCGACCGAATTAGAGCGGCCGAGGAAATTCTTGTCCTAGCAGAGTCATCTTTTGATTAGGATCCATCCTCTGCTAACAAGGAGGCTTGGGCACTTGCCCAAATTGCCTACTCGTCGGAGCTCCATATATAACATGACTATCTTTGCTAAAAGGCAAGGATTAAGTGGATAGTTGAAGGCGATACGAACTCCAAGTTTTCCATTCCTCTATTCGTAAGAAGAGTAGTCTTCTTATGATTCTCCAGATTTAGTGCCCGGACCTATCCCCGGCTTCCACCCCTAGTGAAGTCAATTATACAATTTTTTCACATTTCCAAGCCTTTCTTGGGCCGCTTCGGTGTCCGTCTCTGCCCAAATCTTCTCGCCTTCATTCCTTTATTAACCCTTCCCTCAGATAATCCTGATTTGGCTGCCCCTCCTTCCTTTGAGGAAATTCGAACTTGTGTGTTTGCACTTTCAAAGTTCAGTGTGCGTGGGCTAGACGGTTTCAACGGTTTTTTTTTACCGTAGTATTTGGCCAATTATCGAAGCAGACTTTTGCTTGGGTATTTGGTATTTCATCTCGGGTGGGGAGCTACCTACAGGGTGGACTTCCACCAACTTGGTCCTTATTCCAAAATGCAAAAATCCTGGCTCTTGCGCGGATTTTCATCCAATCAACTTATGCAATTTTTCTAACAAGGTCATTTCTAAGGTCCTAGCCTCTCGTCTAGCACCATTTCTCGAGCGAATTATCTCCTCGTCTTAGGCAGGTTTTGTTAAAGAACGTTTGATCACTGATATCATTCTGTTAGCCCAAGAGTTGGTTTCCCAGATCGACCAGAAAGTCCGAGGTTCTAATGTTGTCATAAAGTTGGATATGGATAAGGCCTACGATCGCATGTCCTGGTTCTTAGTCATCAAGGTCCTGAAGGATTTCAGGTTTCTGGAATCCCTGATTGATCTTATTTGGAGGCTGATCTCCATCTGTTGTTTTTCCGTTCTCATCAATGGCTAGGCTAAAGGCTATTTTAAGGCGGGACGGGGTCTGCGGTAGGGAGATCCCGTCTCCCCTTCTCTGTTCATCATTGTTGCCGAGGCTTTCGTTCGTATGCTGCACTCACTAATGATAGCTAGCAGATTCATAGGTTTGGCATTCCTTCGGGCTGCCCTCTTACTTCCTCTTTATCCTTCGATGGCGACATCATCATTTTCACTAATGGTAGCTGTCATTCTATCCGCCGCCTACTTAGCCTTATTCATCAGTATGAGAGTTGTTCGGGACAACTCGTTAATACTGATAAGAGTTGTTTCGTCCCAGCCAAAGATCTACCAGATGTTAGTCCCTGGATTGAGACCTATACTGGCTTCAAGGCAGCCACCATTCCTTAACCCTATTTCGGAATTGTCCTATACAGAGGTAGAAAGCTCAATGCCATTTTCGATCCCCTGACTGACAAAGCTATGGGGGAAGATCGTTTGATAGAATGCCACTCTTCTTTCTCAAGCAGGAAGACTTGTTCTCATAATGTCTGTACTAGACTCTATTGGATCACATGTCTTTCCTGCTATGACCCCCACGGCTTCCTTCTTCCATTCTTACTGCTCCTTTGCATCGTCCTTTTTTTTGGGTAACAAGGACAATGAGCATCGTCACCACTGGATCTCTTGGAGCACCTCTTGTCATCACAGGTGTGAGGGAGGTCTCGACCACCGAAACCCTAAGGACATTTGCACAGCCTATGCTAGCAAACTGTGGGCGAGGTTTGGAGCGAACGACTCCCTGTGGGCAATGTTTCTCCATGCTAAGTATCACAGATTGGCCGATGTGAATTACACCGGTATCCTGTCTTATGCTAGTGAGACAAATAAAGGATGCAATACGTGAAGGTTTTTTCAGATTCACATGGTGGTGGTTCCACATAGGACTGAAGTCCCTTCTCGGTCCAGGTGGCGTGGAACATGGTTAAGACACCCGCTCCATGCCTTCTTATATTCTCTTTCATCTGGGATGTTAGGCTTCCCTTGAAGGTCTCTTTGTTCATGTGGAAAACCCTCCATGATGGATTACCACTAGACGAGAACCTGCAACGAATTGGCATCCTAATCGTTTCCTGCTGCAGTTCTGGTTTCTTGGAATCTTTAGCACACTTATTTTTCTTAAGTTCTTATGCCAAATCGGTTTGGAATTACTTTGGGAACTTAGTTGGTTGTCTAGGTAATGCCACTTCGCTCGTGGATTTGTTGAGATTCTGGTGGACCGGCATCTCAGATAAATCTATCCTCTCTGTTTTGTTTCGTCTTATCCCTTGTTTTATTTGATGACATATCTGGTGCTCATGAAATAAAGCAATCGTTGACGAAGTTCCGATGGATCCTCCTACCATCATTAAGAGGGCGAGGAATGATGTTTTCCTTGCGTTTCAGGGTAAACCATTCAAGGAGGTTATAGGCACCCATTCGAGGAGGTTAGCAAGTACCCTTGGTATTTCCTCTGTTCCTACCGCTCCCAAGGTAGGAGTCGACTGATCCCTTTAGGGATGGTCTACCTAAGTTGTTTTCACCTTGTGCACTTGAACCTCCCCCCATTTTTCCTTTGTTGTCATCTCTTTATTCACACTCCCCCTTCCCCCCACATTTCTAACCTTTTTTTTTGCATGTTATGCAGGGTCTAGAGCTTTAGGCACTGCGATTACTGTGTTCCTGGTTTCCTCTAGGAAGGGTATGATGCTTTCCAGACAGGAGTGATGGAGCAGGTGGAGAAGGGCCTCTTGGAGCATGTTGAGCATTAAGTGGTGTTCCCTTTCTGATGTGGTGATCTTACTCTTCGGGGTCTTTGCTGGTGCCACTGGGTCGTAGTCGGAGGCATAGTGGTGGTCTCAGCCATCCCAGCGTCTTTGGGGACATGTGTTTCAGATTGACTTCTCTCTTGATTGGACTTATGGAGCATCGAGCCTAGTCGCCGGTTTTGAGGCATGGGTTTGAGGATTCAACAACTTTGTCCTTTTGTTGGTTTTTATGTTACTTTCGCTGCAGCCGCCGTCTTTTGTTTTCATTTTCTGTAAGCTTTGTATATTACTATGTTCCTTCTGTTTGTGTGTGTGCACAGTTTCTGTTGACTACATAAATTGTTTTTGTGAGCCGTTGGAGAACTGCAAGATTCTTCTTTTTGTTATATTATATATTATTATGATTAAAAAAAAGCATGCTACGAAAACAATGATAACGCTATATATACTTCAAATATTTATAGCAAAAACTCCACTTACAGAAATAAAATGTGAAATACTATATGAAATTTAAACCATGTAGAAAACATTTCGTATCGCTGAATATGAACTATGAGAACAGCGATAACGCTATACAGAAAAGCTAATATTTAACATGGCAAGGTCTGAATGGTATATATTAATAGGGGTATTAATAATAGCACATTTCTTTATAAATCACAATGGAAAACATTTTTCATATCACCGAATATGCACTACGAAAATATTGATAATGCTGTAAAAATAAGTTAAAATTTTAGTAAGCAAATATAATTGCAAGATCTAAACACTTGTAAAACATTTCATGTAGGTGAATGTACGCTATAAAACATTTGATATAATAGCATTTGGAAGATTAGAGCTATAAGATATAACATGGCTATTATAACATTTTGATATATAACGTTATCATTAATGTTGTGGTAATCTATTATAGCGTTTTTCATGTGTTATTAAAAGGTAAATTTGTGGTTATAATGGGAAAGGGTTTGTATTGATGTTTTCGCATGCACATGTACATATTTTTATATGTCAACATCCGAAATTTTGATCGTCAATACAATCGTGAACCAGATATCAAACATGTACTCACTGATATAAAACAAAACGGAATAATTCAATAGTATATATTCGATGTTCAGGCCTAAATAAACCTAAGAAATTGACGTACCCAACTATATGCATGCACTGATATTATTGTATTTATATTGGAAACTCCAAACGTATCACACAAAAATACGTACAAGCTTGTGTGCTAAAACCGAACTTTGATTTCAACCCCAAGGGTGTTATGCAAACACTTCACCTAATGGTCAGAGTGAGACCACAACCACAAAATAGAAAGCAAAAAATGAAGAACACTAATTTTTATAGTGGTTCGATCTTAAAAAGATCTCATTCCACTTTGGCAACAATTTCCATTAGCAATTAAAGAGTTACAAGCTTAGATTCACTCAAAAATACATTCATCTTCTCTCTTACACATAGATTTCACTCTAATATATACAAATCAACAAAGAATTAGGTAGATTTCAGTAAGTTCAAGTAAAATGGTGGAGAGTCTTCAATCACTAAGATGCTTGAGCACTTTTGGTAGATTCCATGATGAATTCAATGCTTGATCTTTGCCATGAAATGGTAGGAGGTGTTAGGATCCTTTAGAACAGGAGAGAATGCAATTTGGCAGCCCTTCGGGGTGATGGAAATCCATCACCATTCGAGTGGAGGTCACCCTCTATATATAGGTGTGAGGAATGGCCAAAATGTAGTGTCCAAGTTTTGGGTCGGCCTCAAACTTGGGTTGGCCTCAACACTATTAACAGAAGTGCCACTGGCTTACTTTGCGGCTGTGTACAGTTGTCACAATCGGTCCCGACCGACCAAACCTTTTTGTCCCGACCAACCAGAGTGTTTGGCGACGGGTCGACCAGGGAATCTGGAGATAAGGTCGACCAGGGTATCTATCGACGAGGCCGACCAGGGCATTTGGAGATGGAACCGACTAGGTTATTTGGCGATGAGGCCGACCAGGGTATCTGGAGATGGGGCCGATCCATTGCTTCGAGGACAAGGCCGGTCCACCTACAGCCGTTCAGACCGACCTGATGCTTATAAGTTAAGACTGACTTGTTGCTAGATGAGACTGACCCACTTTTGAGGAGTTAAGACTGACCCGTGTCCTTTGATTTATTTGATCCATCAATGTACGTGTGATTTTGTGGTATAACGTTTTGCCCCTCGGAGTTTATAATTTTTCATTTGTGAAAAATCATAGGCTCCAAATTAAATATTTTAAATACACTATAGATGCATCTTTCACGTGACATCACAGGCCCTAAATATAGGTCAGTCATTTTTGGTTTAAATGGAATAAAGGCCTTTATCTTAACAATTTGGTTGGCGCAATTGCACTGGAGCAGGTCGGCCCAAGTGCGAACAGCCGCCATATGAATCCTTTTGGCCCCTTGCTCCTCGTCACTTCCATTCCTTCAAACCGAAAGCTTCTTCAATGGCGATCAAAGGCTTCTAAGAGAAATCTAATTGAAAAATCTTCAAGTTTTTCACAATCAAATCTGCCATTCCGCACGCAACTAGATCAGCCAATCATCCGAGTCAGAAATTCCCTGACGTTGTCGCTTCCAATTCATCCTTCGACATCCAAATTCAATTTTTTACTGAAACTACAAGTACAAATCCTCTCTGGAATTATAATTATGCTTAGCAATCCTTGTATTCGGGTTCGAGTTGGAGTGATTTCGAGCTGAGATGTAAACTCGTGCATATGGGGTTTTGAATTGTGGATTTTGGTATTGAAATAGTTCGGAATAAGATTGGATTCGATTGTACTGGGTTTGTAGTTGTATTTGAGGAATTCAAATCATAAAAAATGCATAAACTTTTGGTTTTTTAATGACGCACATAAAATGTTTGTAGAAATGCTTGAATCATTGAGACCGTGTAGATAACCCACATTCACGTATTCAGTGTATTGTTGCAATCATGCTTTCATTTTGCTTATGTCGCTTATGTGCCATATTGATTGAATTTGATGTGAGAAAACACGGTATTTTTTGGTTGTCACCAACCCGTTTGGGTCGGTACACCATTCATCAAGGCCGACCAACATGATTTTTTTTAAGACCGACCAGGACATATCAATTTGAGGTCGATCAGGTCAAGATAGTTCAGGGCCGACCAATGTTGTACTTTGGGACTGACCATGGAGAGTTGGTTTAGGGTTGACCAGTCCATGTAAGTCTAAGGCCGATCAGAACTCGTCAATTTGGTAACGACCCATATAAATTTGCTTGAGGCTGACCAGAACTTGTCAGTTCGGTAATGACCAATGTAACATAGTTTGGGGCCGACCACTTATTGATTTGGTCTAGACCGATCCACTCGGAATCAATTCAGACCGACTCACCATGAGTCGTTTATGACTAACTCCCCATGTTTGATGTTTTTTGGATGTGCCTTTTTTAGAAATTTTCCTTTGTCCTGTAATCTGTTTTTCAAGTAAAGCTATTTGTATAAAAATGGACACTGGACAAAAGTCTTGTCAACATAATAAGGAAGCATCAAAGTCCACACAGGCTAGTACTACTTCCCAATTTGATACTGTGAATGTAACTAATACTTCCAGATCAAACATCAGCCCCGAGTTCCCTACGTCGAGGCCTCTCGCCGGGTTTCCTGATAAGAGAAAACAATCCCAACTTTCTGAGCGTTTATATAAGAGTATATGTGCTCAGTTTAGATTTTTAGAAACCGAGGCCAAACTTCCTGAGCGCAATGAGTTTGCGGACTTCCCACCTCCTGGGTACATTGCGATTAACCGGCATATGCTAACAATAGGAGGCATACCTTCTTTTAATCCATTCCTGGAAATTATCCTCAAGCGTTTAGCAATTGCTCCCATGCAGTTATACACCAATGGCTATGCCATCCTAACAAGTCTTTATATACTCTTCATGAGGATTAAGCAACGTGCTCCTGCATTTCAAGAGATTTGCTCCTTGTATGTCTTTAAAAAGAGGCAAGATTAGCCATCGATCTTTTTTGTTGAAGGAAAATATCCAAAGCTTATCACTGATCTGCAAGTCAGTGCCAAGGGATTCTTAGATCATTATTGCTTCATGCGGTGTCCCGTTAGCTTTTACGAAAATTGATTAGAAAGAGACGAAAACATATTACAACATATCCCTTTATCTGTTTTTGCATTTAAGTTCCGGGTATTAAATTCCTTCTCTGTTTTGCATAAATTCCTTAATCTGGTCCAAATGACAATGTTGGACAAGAGTTATTTGATACTTTGAGTACCGTTGTCGAAGGAGAAAGAAGTAGAAGGTTTTTGATTATAGAACAATTCCTTCGTCAATATCATCTACTTGACCTTTCCCGAGACCTTATGTTAGATTTGGCTTTTAAGAGAGAGATTTCCAAAATATCCTGTGCTAGGAAAACCTCTTTAAAGAAATGCTCAGATATTACGGGCAGTAGGAAAACGCCTCCTAAACACAAATCGACCTCCGTTAGAGAAGGGGAGTCTGAACATCACAAGGATAAAAGCGAATAGGTTGAGAGAGATGACAGAGAGGGCAATAGTTCAAAATATGCACATGGCACCGAACGTGTCAGGGAAGGTGAAACCGTACTGGAGATTGATCCAAATATTGAAATGAGTGCGGAGGACCCTTTTGTTCAAAATGCAACAGAGGAAGATTCAACAGGTACCTCTGACAATTTGGGTGATCTTAACTCGGCTAAGTATCTTAGCCAAGGCGATACTGTTTCCCAATTATCTAAGCCTTAAACCATAGGAACCGAAATAATGGACGTCGCTACCACTTGGCCAGGAAAATACCTTGCATCTCTAGGTATCACCCAGGAACCAACTAGAACTCGTTCGTCAATGGCAACGCTTTAGAAAACATGTCTAATATGCATAAATTTTAAAATTCCTTCATCGCTTTCATATTTTGCCCCAGTATTTTGTAGTTTAAGTACTGAAAATCCTCTTTATTTTGTTTCAGGTTCAAATATGCATGGGAAAGGTTTGTCGGATTTTAGGAAGAAGAGTAAAGCATACAACCCAAAGCATTTGTTACAATCTGACCCTTCACAACCGCCACATCATTTCAGGCATTATCACCCTCCCCCTCCTCCAAAATCTGCTCACAAGCCTTCACATGTATCAGAATTGGAATTGACTGAGAAGAAAAGGTGAAAGATACGTAAGGAAGAAGATGAGGAAAGAAGAAGGCATGCTTGGCTCAGGGATGATACTCCCGACGAGGAGGATCACGGGGAAAAGCGAGGAAAGACGATCCAGTGAAGGATGGACCACATAAGCAACCTCGATTGGAGAAGCTTCCGATTATTCCCCAATCGGTTCAATCCTCTGGTCCCCTTGGTCCTTCTGCTGAAATTTACTCAATCATTCATAAGCCTCATTACGAACTTGAACTAGCAAATTTTCCTCTCTCCGAACGATTCTTGGGTTGGAATCTGAAAGGTATACTTCTAGCTCGTGGTGTAAATCCAACTGATGTTGATGCCATAGCCGATGAAGTAGATGCCATAATAAGGTAAACGCATACCCAACTTGACACTGGTAAGAGCCAACTCAACACGAAGCTACGTATTGTCAGGGACGATCCTAAGAGAAAGTTGTGCAGATGGAACAAATTTGGCGACGATCACCAGAGGCGTAATGACATTAATCTTGCTAAGATCGTGGAATTGGAGAGTAATAGGGCCAAGTGGGAGGAAGTTTTAGACTCTCATGAGGCTACCATTGCCTCTTTTACTAAAAGAAATGCGGAACTGGAGGGATTAGATGTCGAGAATAAGAGACTAAGGGAAGAACTTGAAGTTGCTAAACAAAAGGGAAAGGAAGCCTTAACTGCCAAACGCAACGCTGAGGTTACTTTATCTATGGAGAAGAATTTTTCTAAATAGTATCAGGACAAAGCTACCTAGCTTAGAGAAACCATCAATTATTTGAAAGCTTGCAATCATATGTTGACGGCTAAGTTGAATCTCTTTTGAGAAGGATAAGAGAACTGCTGAGCAAACTCACAAAAAGGCTATAGACGAGGCTGATGCTGACATAGTTCGATTTTATGTTTTCAGAATCATGAGCGGTGGGAGTTTACACTATTTAGGGGACACCTTTCTAACTACCTTGGCACTCATTTAGAATCAAGTACTTGAAATTAATCGTGGCGATCGTAGCGAAGAGGATCTCATCAATGAACTTTTAGATGACAAGTCCAAGAAAGCCCTAGCTGAGGGAAAGGCCCAATTGGCAAACGATAGGGCTGGTGCTTCCGGAGAGAAGGTTCAGAGTCCAACTAACATTGATCCTCCCATCGATCCTGCGACTATCGAAGCTTCTAGTTCACAAATTCGTGTGAATGCTCCTGTTACTTCAACAGAACATGACATAGGCACTAAAGAGCGCATTGTTACAGAGAATGTTGTTGAGGAACGTGGTGAAGATGATGAAGGTGATGATGAAAACATAGACCACTCGAGGATTGAGCATAGAGATGTCCAGGAAAACCTTCTAGATGTTGGTAAAATTGAAATTGACTATACTGCGTCATACATAGAATCTATTTTTGATTCGCCTGGGTCTCTTGCCTATTATGCTCATTGCTTCCATAATCTAGGTTTAATTTCACCCCTATCTTCTCCTAACATTGGCAACGACACTTGAAGTTGCTATAACTGATTCACCCCTGATGACTATTCCCCGCGCTTTTGTTATCACTCCCCCTCCTCCTAATGATGCATCCTTACTGTTCATTACAGCTCCCGAATTATGGGACACTAAAATCGGTGCGCTTTCTGACTTAGAGGATGATGTCGACTATACTCTTAGCGATGATCCCGAGGCCATAGAAACAGATGGAAGCCCGAAAGATGCTGCTAAGGGTAAAGGAAAGAAAGCTGCGAAGTCCTCATCATCTACGAAGCGCCAAAAGAAGAAGAAGCATCCTATACAGAATACGGAAGTCATCACTCTGTCTTCTCAGGAGAATCCAAGCGATGTGGCAGAGACTCCTCTCAACAAACTAACTCTAAGATCAAGTGATAAGAAGAAGAAGTAGTGCTCAAAACCAGTTTATTTTGCTTCTCGACTATTTTCTTTTTTATGTTGTATTCAGATCGGTTGTATATGTGGGTGCTGATCCTCGCTTACTGCTTTATGTTACTCTGTGCCTGCAGCTTCTGTATTAGATTCATGACTTTGTGACTTGACTTGTGATTATGCTACCTGGCTCTGTGTTGCTGTAATGAAATTATGTTCTGCATGCTATACTTTAAGCTTTTTACTTTAGCTTTGTCGTACTTTGATGCCTTGCATTCCACACTTGTTTTCTTTTCATGTTCACAACACAAATTTCTGTGCTACAAGTCATTTGTTACTGCAATGTTTGATATAACAAATTTTATTAGCTGGATTTTCATGACCAATTTTGTTAAATTTCCTTGGTTTTGACTGGAACAATACCCGAGACTTCTTTTCCTATGACTAATCACTTTTTTGTTCTTCACAGTTTGAGTTTGGCTTAGCCATTTCAAGGTTCAACTTTGTTGGCCAGAGTAATCCTCGCAGGTGCCAAACCTCCATTGTAGAGTTGTGACGGGCTTGTGGTATGTTTAAGTGAGCATTGTTGAATTTCCTTAATGCAGTGGTAATGCCCCCATACTAAAATTTATCACAGACTTTAAAGGTTGGGCATGACATTTGTGATCGATTTTATTCGAAATCTACTAGTCATGTGTTTTTGCCATTTTGAAATTTCCTTGCATGATCATGATTGACAGTTTTCGGTCCTAGTCGATCCGGCTCATACCTTTTTAGTAGAGAGTAATCTATGTTACTGTGCCCCTGCTTGAGAGGTCTTATATTTTTAGTATATTCAATCATGTTTCTCGCTAATCTGGAAATCCAGGCCCTTCGGTGATCAGATTTGAACATATGCCCCCGGAGAGGTCTTGGTTTCTGTGCCTTTATAAAGGTCTTTTGTAAACCCGTTATTCGTTGTGGTAGAATGATTCAACCACTTGTTGAATTTATAGGGAATCTTCGAAAAAGTCTTTGGGTCCATCACTAACAGAATTTGGAAGATCCAGCTTATGGTCAGATGCCCCTGAAGGGGTCTTTTGAATCCCAGGGTTTTTCGTAAGTGAGCCACGTATAAATGGCACTGACGATTGACTGGGTGCCCCTCGGGGAGGTCTTCGGTTTAAAAGCTCAGTGTTTGTCACAATCTGGCCATATACAAATGGCACTGACGATCAACTGAGTGCCCCTCGGAGAGGTCTTTGGTACGAAGGCCCAATGTTTTTCATAATCAGGCCATGTTATAATGGCACTGATGATTAACTGGGTGCCCCTCGGGGAGGTCCTTTGTTTAGGGTTACATCGTTTCACGAGGCGGACGCTAGTTCATTTATCGGGTTTTATCATGATGTATTAGAACTAGGGCCATGGACGTTGTAATTAAGAAGGTATCCTGTCAGTGAAACTCACAACTTCATTTGTAATTTGAACGCAACATCGTTTGGCAGTTCAATTCCTGGTGTCCTTTATTTGCAATATTGTGCTCCAAACCTTTGTATTTGTTACAAATGATGTTTTGAGCACAGAGCAATGTGCATTTGAGCTATCCCAATCGGGATGTGCTGTAATGGTCACCATGCTTTACTAGGTCTTGAACACGTCAACATTCTTTTGGGGGACCTGCAATCAAAATCGAATTTAGCCAACTTTTGAAAAAGAATTTGCAAATGTACGATTTAGGCAAGTAAAGTAATTTCTTTCATTGATATGTACAAAACATGAGACAACGTTGCATGGTATTTACAATGCATGATGTTTACAATTTGCAAAATGAAAGAACTATTAAACGAAGTAATGACGAAGATGTATGCTATTCCAAGCTCTCGGAAGTTGAATCCCATCCATCGTCTTCAACTCTAATGTGCCATCTGAGAATTTTTGGCTTATCATATACGGCCCATCCCAGTTGGGTCCAAGTATTCCAGTTCCTGTCATGATTCTCGTTAGAACAAGGTCCCCAACTTAGAAGGTTCTCTGTCTTACTTTAGCATTAATATGACGAGCTATCCTTCTTAGATGTGCAACGATTCTGAGTTCTGCTTCTTCTTTTTCTTCAAGTAAATCAAGTGCTTTGAGCTGTAGTTTCTCATTCTTCTCTTGATTGAAGTGGATTCTTCGGTGAGTAGGAACTTCCAGCTCCACTGGAATCATAGCCACAAATTCAAATGCGAGTGAGAATGGAGTGTGCCCAGTCGCAGTTTTATGAGTTGTACGATAAGCCCATAGTGCAACAGGAAGCTCTTCTACCCAACCACCTTTAGCTTTTTCAAGACGCTTCTTAATGGTTGACTTCCAAATTTTGTTGATTGCTTCGATTTGCCTGTTGGTCTGCGGATGAGCAACGGCTGAAAAACTCTTCTTAATCATGTATTTAGCACAGAAATCCAGGAACTCAGTACTCTCGAATTGAGTTCCAATATCGATGATTATTTTCTGAGGTACCCCAAATCGGCAAATAATGTTCTTTAAAACAAAGTTGACCACCTTCTTCGAGGTAATAGCTGCTAACGGTTCAATTTCGGCCCATTTAGTGAAGCACTCCACTGCCACGATTGCATATTTCATATTTGACTTAGCTGTAGGCAATGCTCCGATCAAATCTATGCCTCAAACGGCGAATGGCCACAAAATAATCATCTGAGTCGATTTTGTGGGAGGTGCTCTTGGAATCTTTGTAAGTCTTTGGCATCTATCACATTTCCTGGCATAGGTCATCGCGTCCAGGTTCACATCGGGCCAAAAGTAGCCATACAATAGAAATTTCTTGGCTAGTGTTTGACCGCTTGTGTGGCCTCCGCATTCTCCCTTATGCAATTCTGCCAAGATTTCTCTGGACTCCTTTTTAGTTACACATCGCAGCAATGGCATAGTGAACCCTCGTCTCTATAACCTTCCGTCTTGGATAAGATATAATGGAGCTTTGCGCAATATCTTCCTCTGCTTTTTTTGGCTCTTCTGGAAGTGTTCTGTTGAAGATATAATCCTTGATTGGAGTCATCTAGGACATAGGTTCCTTAACAGTCTCCATAATCCAGTCAACATCTACTTCTTCAATAGCGGGGGTTGAAAGGACTTCAACGGGAATCAGACCCAGCAATTGTGCATCTGAGGAACTATCAAACATGGTGAGAAAATCCGCCTTTGAATTTTCTTCCCTAGGAATGTGAGATATAGTGTAGTAGTCAAGGTTGTTGAGAAGTTCCAAAGCTTTGGTAAGATAAGCAGGAAGATTTCCTAGTTTGGTCTGGGATTCCTTTAGGATTTGAAATACTACCGGGTGTGAGTCACGAAGGATTTGCAAGGTCTTCAGATTCAATTCCTTTGCCAATTTTAGCCTTGTGATTAATGCTTCATATTCGGCCTCATTATTGGTCGATGGAAATTCCAATCATAAGGTGTAACATAAGGAGTGGCCATTTGGAGTTTCTATAACAATTCTGGCCCTTGAACGGTAATCATTTCTGGATCCATCGATGTATAGCTTCCAAGTAGCCACCGTCTCTACTGGTTCCTCTTTTTCCTCTCCACTATCCATGAACTCGGCGATGAAACCCGCTAAAGCCTACCCATTAATAGCTCTTCAAGGGTGATAAGTGATGTCATATTGATAGAGCTCAATGTTCCACTTCAATAGCCTTCCCGAAGTTTCTGGGCGAAAAAGAACTTGTCTTAGCGGTTGGTCGGTGAGAAATTTTATAGATTAGGATTGGAAATATGACCTTAGCTTTTTTTGAGGTGATAAGCAGACAATATGAAAGTTCTTCCAACTTCAGATAGTTTAGTTCTGCTCAGCGAGCCTATTCTGATGTAATAAACTGGACAGGCATCCCCCCGAGCAAGTGCGAAGCTTAAGGCATGTGATGCGACAGCAAAATATAGGAACAGCTCCTCTCCATCTTTGGGTTAAGAGAGCATCATTGGTGACTCTGTGTGTTTAATCAATTCTTCGAAGGCTGTTTAGCATTCAGGAGTCCATTGAAAATCTTTCTTTCCTTTCTCCAAAGCGTTGAAGAGCAGAATGCACTGATCTGTTGCTTTGGAGATAAATCGGTGAAGTGCAGCTACTTTCCCATTTAGGCTTTGAATCTCTTTCTTTGTCCTTCGAGAACACATTTCCTTTAAGGCTGCGACTTGAGAAGGATTTGCTTCTACGCCCCTGGCGTTGACTATGAACCCGAGAAGTTTTCCTGATGAGACTCCAAATGAGCATTTGAGCGGATTTAGCTTCATCTCGTATTTTCTGAGGATATGAAACAACTCAGCTAGATTCTCCAAATGATCGTTGGCTTTCTTCGAATTTACCAGCATATCATCTACGTAGACTTCCATTGTGTTTTCGATTTGGGATTCGAACATGGAATTCACAAGGTGCTGGTATGTTGCTCCTGCATTCTTCAGTCCAAACGACATAATTTTATAGCAATTCAAGCCTCTATTTATTCTGAAACTTGTGTTCTCTTCGTCTGGTTTGTGCATCATGACATTATTATGCCCGGAGTATGCATCCATAAAAGATAACAGTTTGTGCCCCTCCATTGCATTAACAAGTTAGTCAATTCTAGGTAATGGGAAGCTGTCTTTAGGACATGCCTTGTTGAGGTCCGAATAGTCAATGCACACTCTCCATTTGCCATTGGACTTTTTAACAAGGAACGAACTGGAAAACCAATTGGGATATATAGATTCCCGTATAAAGTTATTCTTGAATAACCTATCTACTTCTTCTTTTAATGCCCTGAATCTTTCAATTCCTTGAATTCGCCTTTTTTGTTTTACTGGAGTTAAACTTGGATTAATATTCAACTTACGTAGAATTACATCAGGTGATATTCCACACATATCGAAATGTGTCCAATTGAAAACATCTAAATTTTCCTTTAAAAACAAGATTAAATATTTATGTAGCTTTAGGCCCAGCTGAGAACCTATTCTCAAGACTCTATCGGGATCTTTATCATGCACTGGAATGGAGACTGTGACTTCAGCTGGTGCTGCTCTATTTTCCCCTGCATTGGCTTTTCTTGGATCAATCTCTTTCTGATCTCCGATGTGCTCGCTAGTTTGAGGGCCCCGCCCTAATTGCTATAAGGGGGTGTCATGAATGCAGAGAGGAGGCCCCACGTCCTTCTTCGCTTCCTTCTTTCTAGCTTCAAAAAGTTCCGCCATATAACATTCCCTTACTGCCTGTTGGTCACCTTTAATTATACCAACACTATTTTCAGTATGGAACTTCATAGTCAGCACCATGGAGCCATTGTTATTCTAAACGCTGCGAGGGTTGGCCTCCCAAGGAAGGTATTATATGCCGAAAGCTCATCGACTATGACAAAATCTTGTTTTATGGCAACCTTCTGTTTTCCTTCTCCGATTTCGACGAGCAGGTTGATGATGCCAAGTGGTTGAGTGGGTTACCCTGTGAACCCTTGGATCTTGTTTTGACAGGCTCTCATGTCATCTATGGAAAGGTTCATCCTACTGAATGCATTAATGAAAAGGACATTGAAGGATGCCCCACTGTCAACCAAGACTCTCCTGACTATGGCTGGACCTAAACCAATGGTAACCACCATTGGATCTACCGTTGGTGCTAGCAATCCATCCGAGTCTCTTTCTTTGAACACAATATCATCCCATGGAGTCCTTGGCATCTTTGCCGGAAAGGCTTCATTCATGATCTTGAGTTCTTCTTCTTTAGGAAGGTTCTTTATCTCGTTAGTGTACTTCACAATGTCCTCCCGGCTTCTTCTAGCTGGGTGAGGCCCACCTGAAATGGTATTGATGATCAGTCCTGGAATGACATCAACCGGAGCGCTTTCATAATGTCTAGACTGCCTCATGGATGTCCCCTGTCCTTGAGTGGTTTGAGTGTTCTGCGGGTTCTTTTTATACTGTTGGAGCCTGTTCATCCTTATCAATTCCTCAATAAGGTTCTTTAGATGTCTACACTCATACATATTGTGGCCCAGTTGGTTACAAAACCGACAGAACCTTCCTGGTTTTATTGCGGCATCACTGATCTTTGCTTGCTTCAGTGTTGGATACTCTTCAGTATCTTTAGTACCCATGAAGATGTTTTCTATGGTGTCATTTACAAGAGCCAATTATGAATTTTTAATGAAGCGGAATTTCCTGTTAGTTCGATTATCCTTTCCATTATTTTCCCTTTTCTGACCACCTGGATTCTTCTGGCCGCCTTCGGCATCATTATTTGTCTTTTCAAGCTTCAGTGTTGGATACTCTTCAATATATTTAGTTTCCATGAAGATGTTTTCTACGGTGTCATTTACAGGAGTCAATTCTGAATTTTTAATGAAGCGGAATTTCTTGTTAGCTCGATTATCCTTTCCATTATTTCCCCTTTTCTGACCACCTGGATTCTTCTGGCCGCCTTCGGCATCATTATTTTTCTTTTCGGGTTGTGTGTTGCTTTTAGGAACATCCAGGACATAGGTCGGGTCTTCATCCACAGCTATATATTCCTCAGCTTTGTCAAACATTTCTTCAAGCATACTTAGTTTCTTCTTCTTAATCCATCATCCAAGTTTGGCCTTTTTGTTTATGGCTCCTTTTAAAGCCATTAAAGCCAAACGAGGCATGTAATTCCCAACCTCGGTTGTAGCAGTGTTGAAGCGGGTGAGAAAAGCCCTGATGGATTCTCCTGGCCTCTGCCCAAGCTCGTTCAGCTCCATGACATCTCGCATCTTCGTAGCTTGGAGTCTGAACTGCTTTCTGGATAGCTTAACCAAAGTAGAAAAATCATCCACAGACTTGGGTGGTAGCTTTGTGAACCAGAGTGAAGCCACCCCTTCAAGGTAAGTTGGAAAGTACAAGCATTTTAGCTCGTCTGTTGCGCGTGCTTCATCCATATGTTGATCATATTTGAACAAGAACACATTGGGATTACTAGTCCCGTTATAGGCTTATATCGTAAGGGTTTTGAACTTATTTGGTTATGGGGCCATCTTGATCCCCTCCGTGAGTGGGGTTTTGGTAGAAGCGAACACCCACTCCTCATCGTCTTGCTTTCTCAAGATCTTTTCCATGATTTTGCGGACCATTTCGGACATGTGCTCCTCTTCGTTGAGCTGGTCCACGTGACGGACTCCATTATCCTTGCCGGATGTTTGCCTAAGAAAATGGTCATGGTTCGAATTCCGGGGCCTTGGGCCTCCCGCTTGGGGAGGTGCCTCTTTGGTGGTTCCAAAAGCTTGTCGAGAGGTTGCTTTATCGGAACAGTTACGCGTTGGTTGTTTAGCTTCTTTATGTGGATGATCCTTAGGATATGCAACCTCTTCGACAGAATTTCCTCGATTTGGATTCGAAGAGGATGAACCTGCATTTTCTGTATGATCTGTCTGAGAGGATTTAGCATGAGTAGTATTCATAGTAATCTTTGTCGTAGCAGCTTGCATGGAAAACATAGACTCAAGTTTCTTCCACATGGCATTATTTGTAATGTCCATTTGACTTGTTAAACCCGCAACAACTTCATCCAACTCTCTTCTCGTGACAGTCGTTCTAGTCTTAGAAGTTTCTCTAACTTCGAATTGGGTTGTGAGAAGAGTAGTTTTGTTGTTAGCGGCGTTATCAATCTCTTCGATAGTTTTACTAGAAGTCTTCCTCGATGGTTTACCTATGATTTGAGACAAGGAATTGAATTTGAAAGAAAGTTGTCGATTAGCTTAGGTCGCAGATTTGTAGGATCTATGGTTAAAGTAGGCTTAGAACTTCAATGCAAGGCCTTCAACCCTGTGAGAGAGTGTGAGAGAAAGGAGTACGAATGTGGCCCCATGGTGGGCGCCAAATGTTAAAACCGAACTTTGATTTCAACACCAAGGGTGTTATGAAAACACCTCACCTAATGGTTAGATTGAGACCGCAATCACAAATAGAAAAAAAATGAAGAACATTGATTTTTATAGTGGTTTGATCTTAGGAAAGATTTGCGTCCACTTTGGCAATAATTTCCATTAGCAATTAAAGAGTTACAAGCATAGATTCACTCAAAAATACATTCATCTTCTCTCTTACACATAGATTTCACTCTAATATATACAAATCAGCGAAAAATTAGGTAGATTTCACTAAGTGCAAGGAAAATGGTGGAGAGTCTTCAACCTCTAAGTTGCCTAAGCACTTTTGGTAGATTCCATGATGAATTCAATGCTTGATCTTTGCCATGAAATGTAGGAGGTGCTAGGATCCTTTAGAACAGGAAAGAATGCAATTTGGCAACCCTTCAGGGTGATGAAAATCCATCGCCATTAGAGTGGTGGTCACCCTCATTTATAGGTGTTAGGAATGGCCAAAATGCAGTGTGCAGGTTTTGGGTCGGTCTCAAACTTGGTTCGGCCTCAAAACTATTAACAGAAGTGCCACTGGTTTACTTTACAGCTTTGTATAATTGTCACAGTTGGCCCCGACCGACCAGACCTTTTCGTCCCGACCAACCAGAGTGTTTGGTGATGGGGCCGACCAGGGCATCTTGAGATGAGGCCGACCAGGGTATCTAGCGATGAGGCCGACCAGGGAATTTGGAGATGGGGCTGACCAGTTTATCTAGCGATGAGGCGAACCAGGGCATCTGGAGATAAGGTCGATCAATTGCTGCGAGGACAAGGCCGACCCACCTATAGCCATTCAGACCGACCCGATGCTTAGAAATAAGACCGACCCACCTTTAAGGAGTTAAGATCGACCCGTATCCTTTGATTTATTTGATCCATCTATGTATGTGTGATTTTGTGGGATAACAATGTGAGTGCATATGTGGCTCTTAACCAACAACAACTTTCTTACACTCAAGTTAAGAAAGAGCCAAGACTAATAGTTAATTTCTTGAATCGACTGAAATTAAAGGATAACTTGACAAGTTCAGACGATTTCCGGTCCAGATGGTTTGATCCGAATAGATTGAAACCATTAAACAATACAGGACCCACATATTTATACAGTTGGAGTTCGACAAAATGTTACAACTATTTTAAAGCGACATACTCCTTTGTATACACGACTCAAAAGAAAAATTAGTACTATTCGCTGAGTGCAGCATGGAGATCGTTCCAGACACTGAGACTTATTTCAATTCAAAACACGTCATGTTTTCACAAAACATACTTTGAGAGACAAGTATTACTAAGGCTTTTGGTTCGTCTATCAGATGTAATCTAAACTAGCACAAAGTAGGATAAAGCATCAGAATTGACGAGAATTTTGAGAATCGGCAGTTGGTTTAACTCAGATCGATCACCTTCGGTGTCATTTGATCACTTAGAAAAGGCATGATCGACTCACAAGATCATTTATAATATATTGATCGATCAACCCCATGAAGGGGTCGATCGCTCTAGAAAACATGTGATTGACATAATCTGATCATCCAAAAACATGTGGTCGACGTGGCTCGATCACCAAAAACCATGAAGTCTCACTTGCCCTACAACCAGCTATAGGGATCGGTACGAATCCCCAACCAGATTGGCATGAATCCTACCACTTCAACTCTAGGCTAGTCAATAGCTCAAACAACTCCCAAGTCGTCATCAACAGGGATTGGTACAACTCCTACAATAGGGGCCAGTACAACTCCACGTTTTGACAACTTCACTACTCCAAATTTCTAAGGCATGTACTTCAACATTTACCAACACTATCCTTACCAAGCCCCACTAGAAGACCTAGCAGACCACGAACAAGGATCACATCATGACCGTAGCCCTTAAAAAGACAAAGTAAAGGTATTGGTATAGATCCTTATACAGATTGGTATAGATCCCTATAAGGATCAGTACCGATCCGATGAATTAGAACTTTTGGGCTTTAGTCTCACATGACTCCTTCTAAATGACTCTCCGAGTTTCTAGCATAAATTGCAACTACTGATAGTCCTCTTTCAGATGAGAAATTGATCTTTTTGCACTCTTGTCACTTTGTAATATCTTATTGCAGTCTGTGCACTGTATCTAGTGATTTTCAGCAATAAAGTGATTAAACTTTTTAACATAGGCTGGCTTGTGCCAAATCACCATAAATCACTATCTTTTATTTATACTGCATTTCTATTATTTTCATTTTTTTATTTACTTAGTTTAACTATCGTAGAACTATTTGATGTTGTCTTTTTTTGGTATCAACCATATATATGATCAACGGATAAAAATCATATCATTATACTCAGCACACATACCATTCATGTTGCATACAATCATATCAGATCTTTTGTTTATTTTTTGAGCCATAGAAAACTCCCAGTTGAACTTTATATAGTAATCCAAACCACATGTCAGACGTAGCCTCAATGGTCATATCATACAAAAATCGTTATGTATATCGATCTCAACATTTATCATTTTTGATGCACCTTAGCAAAAAAATTTAAGGACAAATATAAATTTTATATGGAACAACATCTATAATTACAAAAACATTCGTAACTACAACCAGTTAGATACCTTCTCCAATGAATTTTACTTGTATATATTTTTGTTTTTAAAATGTTAGTTATATCCCGGCCGATTAATATCCGCAACAGAAAAGGTTTTTTCTGTTTGGAGGACACTAATTCTATCGCATTCCTTATAAATTAATTCATGGTAAATGAGTAATATTGGAATACATAAAATTTTTGTTTTTTACTTGCAATAATTTTCATAAAAACATACACCATAAAATGCCGACATATTTGGTTTCAAAACTGCAAGTAATTCCGGACTTTTTTATTGTAATACTTCTGAGTAAACAGTGTATTTGACATGACTTCTAAAAGCATCAAATCTTAGTTACGTGAGTGTTTGGACCGGCCTATAACAAATGAGTATTTGTGCACTATTAAACTGCTTGGCTTCCGGCTAAGGTCCAATGCGCAAATCCATGATTTTTGTCTACGATACATGTTCACGAAGAAAATATGCACAAAAAATATTGTCATTTGGAAATGTTTGATCTTTCACTATTGCTCAAATATCGTTCTTCGGTGTTCGGCTCATACGAATAATTCTCGAGCCTGTGCAGTTAAAATGTTCACCAAATTCCAATGCGTTAGAAGTGTAGAAAGTTGTAGTGGAGATGAAATAAGAAAATAGGCAAAACATAATAAATGAGTCTAAATTAACATATAAAACTCGTATTTAATGCTTTTACAAATACATAAACGATAAAATAAATAAATTTAATTTAATTATAGCCAGTACGATCTTAATTCTAAATAAAAAATGTGTCAATATTTGTAAATAAGTTTAAACTTTTAACTTAATCTATTTAATAGAATACTGAAGTTGCTATATTTCTGAAAATATACATTAAAAATTCAATTAAACTAATTTATCATTTTATAATGTATAACTGACATTTTTTAATTCAATCTCTTTATAAAAGATATATCAGAAATAGTGGAAGTAACAAGATATATTGAGAATAGCGAAATGTAGCGGGAATTAAAGTGAAAATTTTATTTTTGGAACTATTTAGGAAAACCACAATAGTGGAAATCGTAACAACCCGGATTTTCAGAACCAATTTAAAATTTTTATTTTATCTATTTTAATGGATTTTGGATATTTAAAATGATTTATTTTAAATAATAACGACTAAAAACTTATTTAAATCGAAGTTAGAAAGAATAAATTTATATTAATTATATAACGAGCCTGAAATGGCGTGGTAGTTTGAAATTTCATTTCAATTTTCAAATGGATGTACAGGTTTCAAAGTAAATCGAATTTCAGTAAAACCAGAAATATTTGAATCTGTCCGAAAATATCTTTCCAAGAAATGTGAAAAATCCAGATTTCATCACGGGAACAAAAAGTTATGTCCAGTTGAAAATTCAGAATAGTTGCTATGGAATTTATATAAGATAAGTCGAAATAAGGCTAGGGTCCCTATTTAACTTTGAAATGTAGCGCACGTCCCTGTCATGTTTATAATACAATCCCGGACCCTGTTTTACATGTCGCTCCGTCTTTTTAGGAACTTCCGCCTGCTGTGTTGAACCCTTCCGCCTTTTTCAATTTTCCCCCAAAAATTTTGGTGCTACCACATAAAAAAAAATTCAAAAATATGGAAATATTCTCGGAAGTCCACGCAAACAAAAAAATGTTGCATAAATGTATGCAAGTTTTTTTAATAGTTGCATACATGTATGCAATTATTACATACTCTGTTTTTTCAGAAATTCTAAATCGAAACTTGCATACATTGTGCAACTAATTGTAATACTAGCACACATGTATGCAAGTATTTCATGCAGAAATTTGAACTGATATTTATGCAGGTGAATTTACGCACATATGTATGCCAAAATTACATAGTACTTGCATAGATGTATGCAAAGAAATCAAGCGCAGATGCATAAGTTGAAAACGTGCACGGATGTATGTAGGAAAATACATATACTTGCATACTATTATGCATTAAACTGCAACTTCGTTTTTTTTTTTTTTTTCGATTTGAATTTTTCAGTGTTTACGTGTTTCAATTAATTATGAATTTACATAAAAATTTTAATATTTTTTTAGTGAATTTTTGAAAAATAGGGACTAAATTTACATTAAGTTTATGACTAGATGTGAGCCAAAATTTAAAACCTAATAGGGACCTGTGTCAAACGGACCCTTTATATAATATATGGCCCTTAAAATAGCGATTTTGCAAATGACCTCTGTTTTCGACGAGACCACTTTTGTTGGATCTGGAATGTCAAATTATTGCTAGATTCCAATTTTCATAATTTTTGGAATCAATATGCGAGCATGGTGAATTTAAACGCGTTTGATTATTTCAGTTTGAATTTAATTGACTGGAAAATGACCTTTTTTCAAACGATCTCCAAATTCGATGAAATTAGTTTTGTTAGGACCGTATCATCAAAATATAGCAAGATTTATTTTTTTGGAATTTTTGGAGTCAGTATGTGGCCCAAGTAAATTGAAATGTACGTTGAAATCAATTTTGAACGTTATATTAATTTATATTTCAAATTTGATGAAAACGGATCGAAACAGTCGAATAGGGTTAGGAAATATATCTCATTGTGTCTAGAATGGGGGTATTTAGCTGGGGATGTCAGTTGTTGGGTCTCGTTTGGAGGTCAAATAAAAAGTCAACCTTCAAGGAAATTAAATAATATAATTATATATTTATATATATATTCTCTCCCTCACACTCTCTCTCCCTCTCTCCACTCAGCAAAACAAACGAATAGAAAAACCCTATACCGAGCCCGCCGTTAGCCCTCTCCCTCATCGCGCCACCCACCCCGTCGCTGCCTCACCAGACCACCATCCCCTCCTCCTCCGCTTCTCTCGCCTCTCCCCCTCTTCAAAAAAACGACGCCCCTCTCAATAACCCCAAACCGCCACGCCAAGGCCCGCCTCCGACTGCCACAGCCATCCACCACCTCCCAATGGGCCTGCGCTGCCTCTCCACCATAGGACCCCCCTCTTACGACAAAGATGAAATTTTTACAAAAAGGTGAGATTTTAAATTTGGTTTTTATTTATGTAGATATAAAATTCTGATTTTTATACAAAATTTTTAACAATAAAATGGAGTGATTTTTAGTTATAAAAAGAAATGATTTTTATTACCCGAAGAACGAAATAAAGATATGATTTTTATTATATATAGAACATTATAAAAATATAATTTCTACAATATATGTAGCGATATAAAAATATAATTTTTATAATATATGCAGCGGTATAAAAATATGATTTTATATATAATAGCGAATTAAAAATGCAATTTTTATATGAAATCTCTCTGTATAAAAATATGATTTTTATTTATATGAATAGCATATTAAAATTTTGATTTACATATATGAAGTAGCGGTATAAAAATGTGATTTTTATATATATGGAGCAATATAAAAATATAATTTTTAGCAATGTAAAAATTTGATTTTTATATATGAATTAGCACTATAAAAATATGATTCTTATTATTTGAATAACGATATAAAAATATGATTTTTATAGAAATGATTTTAGATTAAAAATATGGTTTTATAAAAATGGCTTTGGATTAAAAATTTGATTTTAAATATAAATATTGTTGATTAAAAATATGATTTTTAAATATATGAGCATCATATCAAAAATGTGATTTTTACTATGAACAACGTGGAAAAGATTGCATTGGAATTTCGACAAATCCAAACTGTTCAAAATTCAGGAACAAAACTGGCGGAGTGGATCCCAAAGGTGAGAACTTCTCACTTTTGTTTTCTAGTTAAATATATACTAGTATGCAGACGGTGCTTAGTAGCACCCGACATCTTTGATTGAAACCATGGATGTTTGGTTATTTGTTTTGATTGATAAATTGGTTGGATTTGATTTGGAATGTAAATTGAATTGATCAGAATTGGTATGTGTATGGCACGAGCCAGTGTTAGGCGAGGGATAAGGCTAGACCTTATTCCGGTTCTACTATCGCGCCGTTATGCTGCCAAAATTTTCTAAAAATGTTAAGACAATAAAAATATCATTTATATTGTATAAACGAACTGTATAAAATATTCATATAATAAATATTTTATAGTTAAAAATATAATTTTTTACGTGTATATGAATAAAATAAATATTCATTTACAAATCGGACTATTTGTTTATGTACACACATTTAACTGATATGGATTGGGGTGGTATATTTTACACATCGCCCAACTGCACAAATAAAATCGGTGTGTGTTGATTGAAACCTGACATGGGTATTGGGATTATATTTGACATATGCTAATACCAATTGTTTATTTGTATGTCAATCGATGGGTTGACAGACTGTTGTAAACGTTGATTATTTAAACCTAACGCTTATGCAGTTGTGTAATGCACTCTGGATGACGGTTTACCGTGTTTGATTATTGTTGTGCCCATGTGTGTATATAATCCATATAAATAAAACTATATGGTAATTGACTGTGTCTGATTCCAATTTGGAAAGAATGAATATTTTAAATTAACGAATATTTTAAAATGACGAAGAATGAATATTTTAAAATAACTAATATTTTAAAATAATATTCAGTAATGGATCAAAATATTATTTTGCTGTCCGATTTGGGATAGACACGAAAATATTTAAATATATGAAGCTGTGTTGACTAGATATGCGCCATTTTGATGCGAACGATATTTATATCAATTTTATTCATTTTTATAATGAATATCGAAAAAGAAGTGATTTCAAAATCTAATGTTTTGAAAATATTATCATTTAATATTAATGATATGGAATATTCAATTTTGATTTAAAATTGAAAATGAAGTTGAAATCATACTTAAAACGAATTTATAAAATACATTTTAAATGGAAATCGACGAAATATATAATATATATATATATTATATATTTAATGGCCTGAATAAAACACGCCGCGCTGCGACCGTTTGCAAATTTCGACCATTGACTTCAAATGGACATTACGGGAGATCCAACCGTCGGATTCTCCTAGAACCGGAACCATTGGGTTCGTATCGAAAAGAGTTTTCCAATGAATATAAGAGATTTGCAATCTAACAGTTGAATTTAGAATTATGTCCAAATCAAATTTGGAAAAGGTCGCCGTAAGTGCAGTTCGATGATCGTTTATGGAAATTGACTGAAAGGGCCATACAAAATTATTGAAAATATTGGTTGTAATGACCCGGGATTTTGACGACTTTGGTTATCGACATAAACACGATGATGACTAACCAAACATCGAAAAATACCGATCATTAATGAGAGAAATTAGAGGGTGAGGATAGATAAGATAGAAACTTAGAATAGAAGAAGAAGAAGAACACAACATCAGAGTAACACGAATCTCGCAGCGGAACGAATAACATATAATATATGTAACATAACTTTGAAATATACATATGTACTTGAATATACATCATTATCAAAGTACATCACTTACAACACAACGAAAATAACTATAGCTATATGATCCTGAAGCCTCCTGCTCCAGCTCTTCAAGTATCTGTAAATCCCGACTACATGACTGCCCGTACAAAATTGGGCACCCAAGAGTTTATGGAAAACAAAACAAAATAAACTCCGGATCAGTCATGGTACTGGTATGAGTAAAACAGATTAAAACAGTTCGAATAAGTAAACAATATCTCATAAGACCACGCCGTATAACGGAACGGGTTTTTCCCTTATGAGAATACAAAATATCTTTATATCAAAAACCTTTTGATATTATAATAATGTCTATCGATCACAATATAATAATCATCTGGCAGAAACGCTTTCATCTCACGTTCTACATATATAGTATACAATCAAAACCGCAAGCACGTATTGGGTAATGGATTTCCAACTATGACAAGGTATGGAACCACCATTCGCTGGTGTACCTCTAGAAAGGAATACACTGGGTTCAACAAGAACATCTTGCAACCCGGCGACACATGACCGACCACTCATTTCGCTTGAGTGTATCGAATGTATATCACCACGGTTGGGATCAACAACCGTTTCCCGAATGGGACAGTATTAACAATAGATTTTTAGAAGTAAATGAAACTCTAGATCAGGTGATTATACACCCTAATAGGTGCGACCTACATAGCCATGCTGCCTGCCCGATTTCTGTCATTTACCGGATGTGAGGCTAGAAGTTATGCTTTATCATAACAACGGATTCTCTTTGAATGCCACATCATCAAATCCATCAAATCACCAATTGACGTCCTCAACAATACATTATGTGTTAGCTAAAAGAAGTTTCCTTCTCCGTTTCCACTCTTGGTACGGTTGGAGAAATCAATATACGTGATCATTTGGAAATACTCTGTCAGACATCCGTCCATACAAGTCATCCAGGAACAGGATGAACCGAAGGTACTATTCAGTATATCCATCTTAGGCACTGTTATCTAAGATATATACAATAGCCCTTGCACTTTACTCCATCTTCAATTTTCTTTGGCATATATGATTCGCAGCGTTTATGCCAATACGGAGTGGTTCTTCGGATAATAATCCAACCGGTCTCCCCATATTAACAACGTTAAAATGGTCAAAACTTCGATAGTCTGTGATTTAACCATTAAAGAAAAACAGGTGTGCAAACAACGATATTATTTTCCGATGGAAATTCTATCAATCAATCATCAATCATTTGTATATCTATATATATATATATATATATATATATATTCATATTTACTTATTTCAATATTTGATTATGTTTCTGATTCTATTTGGAAAACATTTCTAAATCTTCTTTACTTGGATTTAAACAGATGTTTAAATCAACATCGCGACGACAACTCAAACCACTACACTTATTTACTAAATTCACTTAACCACTCTTTACTGCCGAACCTTAACCATTCCTTAGTTAAATACGAAGACAATCAAGTTGGGGTAGAACTACCTCTCAGACCTTAACTGAACAACATTTCTAACTTTGAAATAGGCAAAGTTCACTTTATATTTCTTTAACCAACTTCCTTACTTAACCTCTTTCGAATCATCTCTATTCGATAATTCTTTCCTTCGAATAAGGTATATTCGATAACTCTATTCAATTTACTCTAATTGATTAACCCTTATCGATTAACTCTATTGGAGTAATGCTATTGGATTAACTCTATTGGATTAACTCTATTGGACTAACGCTATGGGACTAACGCTATTGATTTACTCGTTTCACTTAACTCCTTCCGAATAAACTATTTTCGATAGCTCCTTTTACTCTATTCGAATAAACTATATTCGATTAACTCTATTTACTTTATATTCGAACGAACTATATTCGATTAACTCATTTGCTTTAACTCTAATCGATAAACTCCAACTGGTTTAACTCTAACTGGTTAACTCTAATTGATTAACCCCATCTGGTTAACTCTAACTGGTTTAACTCTAACAGGTTAACTCTAATTGATCAACTCTATCTGGTTAACTCTTATTCGAATAACAAATATTCGATTAACTCTATTCAACTGACTCGACTCGACTAACCCCTTTCGAATAACTAATTCGATTTACAACTTTCAAATACCATATTCGATTTAACTCCTTTCGAATAACTATTTCGATTTACACTTTCGAATACCATATTCGATTTAACTCCTTTCGAATACCATATTCGATTTAACTCCTTTCGAATACCATATTCGATTTAACTCCTTTATTCGCTTTATAAAGATTTCCTTTTTAACAACATTTATTCATTTTAAAGATTTACTTTTAGTAACGGTTCTCCACTTTGAAATGATTTCCTTCTTATAACAGTTTCCTTTTTCTAACATTTTCCCTTCTTCTAAATATCTCCTATTTATAAATATTCCAATTTATAAATATTCCTTATTTATAAATATTCCCTTTATAAATATTTTATTTTCAAATATCACTTTGAAAATATTCCCTTATCAACATTTCGGTATGTTATGGTATTCAACATATCAAATCACGATGATCAGTATCGTCCAAACACATATAATCGACAACAGATTATATATCACATCATATATCACAATATATGAAAAACAGTCAAATAAATGTTGAGGAATCCAGTTGGATTCCTCCAACCTGTTTCCCTGCATCACAGATGTTATATAATAAAATCAACATCACTTTCAGTTCCAGATGATATATTCTGTTAAACAGAATCAATATAGAAATTCAGCTAACTGTCTAGCAGTTCAATCAAACAGTCAACACACAGTCAATCAACCAATAATTAACAGTTCTAAAAATACAACATGAAATTATAAACTGTTCAGAGTTAGTGAGATTTACTCACTTTGGCAGTTCATCGTTAAAGAACGATAAACTGTTGTTTGATTTGAATCAAACAATTTATCTCGCCATAAATTGTAATGAGCTCCATTCCACTCCCGGTCGGTTCCAGTGCGTAGTGTCTGTCCATACGGTCCCAACGCAACTTCCGGTTTGTCAATCTGGTAACGTATGATAAAGATACGATATAAACAAGTTTGTACAACTTTAATTTTAAAACTAGCTTCATTTTATATAAATAATTGGGTCTCACCCAATAGATTTTCATAGGCCCATTTACTGTTTGGAAAAGCCCAACGTGATGCTTCTTCCTCCGCAAACTTCAGAGGTCAACGCTCCTCGTAGTAAACCATTTTCAAAATCTTCGACCGCTTCAACCCCTTCTTTTCTCCATCCAAAAATTAAACTGAAAACTCCAAGGATCATCTCTTCCATTTCTCGTCATTTCCACACCTTTAATACTGTACTCGACGGCTTCATCCTCTTTGCGGATTCCCAGCCCGAATCCACTTCTACTGAGAAAGGTACGACACCTTTCTTCACCGATCATACCCAAAATATCACAATAGCTGCGCCTCAATCCGCTGATCATCACGCCACCATCCTCTCGCCATAGCTCCGCCCCAACCATCGACAAGCTCGATCCCTAGGCTGCTGTGTAAAAATGTCGATTCCAAATTCTTGTTTGAGATGCTTAAAAAGCATACCATCTTGTAGATAAATCCCTCACAAGCTCAAAAATACTAGTTTCAGGATTTATAGAATTTTATTCGAGTTTATATGGATTTTCAAACTTCGAATTTTATTGTGGAATGTTTCCCTGATGGCGGCTGAAACATTATTGACTTTGGCAAAAGAGAATTAGGTTTAGAAAAAGGATAGGGGCTATTTATAGAAAGATGAAAATATCTAGGTATTTGTAGAAGGAATATTCCTGGTATATTCTCCATCGTTAATTCGTCTTCTAAAAATCCGTGTGCTCACACATGCTACCTAAAAATCACGAAACTGGACAAGCGGCTACAGTTTGACATTACGTTCCCCACGAAACTAGTTTCGTCGAATTCCGACTTCGTTTGCTCACAGAGCGTATTTTTAACCGTCAAAATACCGACTGCTTTTCATATTAAAATCCCATACGGCCACATACTGACTCTAAAAATCACGGAAACTGACATCTAGCAATAATTTAACATTCCGGATCCAGCAAAATTAGTTCCGTCGAATTCTGAGGTCGTTTGCAAAACCGGCTATTTTTTAAGCTCTTGATGACCCCTTTAAATATATAAATATAATTAAATTAAATATTTATAAATAAATATTATCGTATATATGCACAGTGGAATACCATACAGCTCTAGAATATTCCTATATGAATTTCTAACTTGATATTTCAAATCTGGGTCAACCCGATATTCGATTTATATTGAAATCCCTTTTTAAAATATAAATAATTCCTTTATAAATTATAAAGTAATTCCACAACGACTTTTCTAAAATTTGATTTGGACATAAATCAAAATCTACACGACGAAATCCCGATTTTCCTCTTCCACTAGAAAGATATACTCCACCAGCTCTGTACGTTTCTTGTTTCACAGAAATCCGATTTAAAACGAATCATGTACATTCAGTTGAAGTTCAAATCGCCAAATTACGAACTGCAGCGCCATTTCATGCTCGATTTTAATTATAATATAATTATACGTTCAAACTGTCATTATTTCAATATATTCGTTATTCTAATTCAATTCCATGCTGAATTAAATATCACGGATGATCCAGTTCACACCATATCGCCATTTCAGCCAATTCTGATTATTTCAGAATTAAATAGATTATTTAATTTATTACTTTAATTAAATATTCACAATTATTTTATTCCACGACCATTAAATCCTTTAATTCACTATTTAAATAATTAAATAAATTAATTATTACACCATGAAAGTACGGGTCATTTCATTCTTCCCCACTTAAAATAATTTCGTCCTCGAAATTGCTAAGGTAGAGAACGACCCTATCGACTGGTTAGAACATATTTGTCCACTTCTTAACTTCAGTTTCAACTGAACCAATTTAATTTCAATTCAATTATTAATTAATCCTTATCAACGAAAATTTCCAAAAATCCTGAAAATTTTCTAACACTTGAACTTTTTGAAAAATTTCGCCAGCACCTCCTTTGTACTGGTCAATATCTCAAACTCCAACTCGCCTCTCTGGTCCTTCTTCAACCCAAAAGAAAATCAAACAGCCAAGCGGCCTGCCAATTCGGCTCATCAAAATCTCATACCCAATATAAAATATTAACTAGTATCTTTTTGTCGGGCATATTGTTATATCCCTCACATCTGCTATCAATTCAGCATATACCAATGTCATGCCAATCAAACTCCAAATCATATTTATCCCCAACACAACCATTCGTTTTTAACCAAGCCAAATCCCATTTCAACTCAAGTTCAATTCTTGATTTTCAATTCCTTAACTCCTCAATCCAATACCATTTCGGATTCTAATTTCACAAATCCAATCTTATTCGATTTCAATTCAACTTCAGTTACCACTTAACTGACTTTACTTTAATTCACACAAATTTCTGTTAAATTTGTTTTTAATTCAAACAGTCTTTCGCTGCGAGTTTTTAAACAGTTTACTCTTTTCAAAAATCAAAATTTCCTTTTTGAAATTCAACACAACTTGTCTTTCCCAAAACAAATTCAAAACAGTATCTCTAGTAGTAATTCGTCACTTACAACTCGAAAATGAATACTGATGATGCAGCTGTCATCATCAGAATATATTTTCCAACGATCGAAGTGAGTTCAATGCTATAAAACCATTTCTAAAACATTTCCACTTTGAAATCCATTTCAAAATATAATTCACACTGCTTGTAAAACAATTTAAAATCTCCCAAGATCTTAAATTTTCCTTATTTTTAATCCAAATCCATTTACAAACACTTATCCAATTTTCTAGAATTTTAATTCAATTTCTGATTTAAATTTCAGATTTAACTCATCTGATTTCACGTATTTCACTTAAATGAATTCTGGTTGGTTAATTACATAACCATTTAATTTATAATCTTACTCGATTATAATAAGAACTATTATATCCACTATATTATAATTTTGTTATATATATCTTCTCTATATCAGGATATACCTTGGGTAAACTTATTTTAATTTACCCTCTTTTCAAAACATATCGTGTCGACCCATCGTATTCGAGTGTTTATAAACTCCTACCGATATAGTGGATCAAACTGATCGACCAGAACCCATAGACAACTCAACCAATGAATCTCCACAATATAAAACAAACTTTTATATAATAACAAATACGTTCACTCGTATATATACACTCAAACTCAATCTAGGGTATTACTAACCCTATCTCTACCGAGTCATGCCACAGAGCCAAGGTAATACTTAACCTTATGCTCTAATACCAACTGTAATGACCCGAGATTTTGACGACTTTGGTTATCGACATAAACACGATGATGACTAACCAAACATCGATAAATACCGGTCATTAATGAGAGAAATTAGAGGGTGAGGATAGATAAGATAGAAACTTAGAATAGAAGAAGAAGAAGAACACAACATCAGAGTAACACGAATCTCACAGCGGAACGAATAAGATATAATATATGTAACATAACTTTGAAATATACATCTGTACTTGAATATACATCATTATCAAAGCACATCACTTACAACACAGCGGAAATAACTATAGCTATATGATCCTGAAGCCTCCTGCTCCAGCTCTTCAAGTATCTGTAAATCCCGACTACTTGACTGCCCGTACAAAATTGGGCACCCAATGTAACACCCCACCTCCGCTAGGGTCACTCACAAAGGGAATGCACTAGGTTTGGTAAAGCATTATCGAGGTAAACATGCACAGAAATATTACTAGACAGAACATATATAAAACAGCGGAAGTAAAACAAATTTCATTACCTTATATAATAAGGTCTAAAGCCTTTTACATCAGAATACATCAAAACCTGTCTTGCAATAATAAAGAAGCATAAAACCTTTTCATAAATTATTCCCCAAAATAAAGCGGTGAAGCAGCCATAGCCAAGAGAAGACCAAGCTATACATGATGACCTTCAAGCATAAGAGGTCCGAACTAAACAACATCATTTCCTCCCTGAAAACCTGGGGTGGGGGGGGAACGGAAGACAAAGAGGCGAAACAAAACGGGGTCAGTCATAAAGACTGGTAAGTCCTATCTACTTCTAGCATAAAAACAGGTAAAGGTAACATGACATGCATAAACTGAAAGTAAACATAAGGATGACAACAAGATAGATAAGCTAAACTAAGATAACTGGATGAACTACTGTAGCAAGATAAACTAAGGTATCATGATAAACTACGGTGTCAAGGTAAATCAAGGTATCACATCGTCAGGTTTCTATCAAGTATATTATCCCAAGGTATCTATCATGTATAACATCCCACGGTATTTATCATGTATATTTGCTCTGTACCTCTCGTACTAGTATCCCAACCCGCGTCATGTGTTAACTATGAATGTCCCTTGCCAATGTCATGTAATGGTCCATGTCAACCTAATATATAACATATGTAGGTTTTTCCAACTCGTATGTTTCTTCCCATGTATAAGTTCAGTCCTTTGCCTAGGCCGTACGGGCTTTCTCATGTAAATCTATACCACCTCAACGTAGTACCATTTTATCCTTGAAGTGGTTTTGGACTGCTACCCTTGATCTGGTTATATTTTCTTACCATGAACTATCGCGTGTTCACTTAGGATTTATGCCACCTAGGACCACTAGGGATTATGCTACCTAATGAACGTTTTCGTGTCTCGGTTTGGGTTCAAGCCACCTAGGGCCACTAGGGATTATGCCACCCGTCAACCGCGCCCTTTATCCCACGTATGTATCGTGAATCGTTTTCCATGTCTAGACGCACATGTATCTCAATGTGCCATCCGAGTTCCGTGCCAGGGCAAATCGAGAAATACGGAACTTGGTCGGGAGCTTTAAGCCGTCTGCTGGTGCAGATATCAAGGTCTGTTTTTGTATCCGTGGCTATGGTCCCACGTGACCCCTCCCTCAACTACTGAAAGGCAATCCAAGAAAAATCATGTATGAGAACCACATCCCGGCCCCACTATAGCCCCCACTTTCCTATGGGCCAACCTCACCCATGACTCGATAGCAAGAACATGGTCTGTTGGGGATTCTCTACCTTTCCGTTCGTACACGATTGACTAAAGATGGTAGGTAGTCGACGACGTGCTATCCAGGGCAAAACAAGTATCGACGACTCCACGCTAATCCATCCCAGTCTTTAGGTCGCTCGCATAGCAACCAAGGCATACTCTTGGCTCTTCTACCGCAGACCTTACCTCTGTGAGGCCGGGTTTCATGGACCATTTGCCACCTCACAGAGGGATACCAAGAGTACACTCACGTCCCCCGAAGCTACTGCTTCGTCACCCAGTTCGTTGGAGCCTTTATCCAAGTCAGATAATTTTCTCCTCCTCGTGTGCTTAAGCGATGACCTACCATATCGGGTTACTCATCTATCTCTGAACTGGTCCAAATCCCTTGACTAAGGATTATTACTTAATTTCCTAAACTAAGGTTTACCACTTAGTTTCCTTTCCCGTTATCCTTGTTAATCCCGGTTTTCCACCTAGTCCACTGAACTAGGGTTTTGTCTCATGGGTTAAGTATTGTCATTTAAGTTCATGACTTAACCTGCCTACGAATCATGTCAAGATTTGGCTAAGTATTCAAGTCCAAGACCTAGCCCTACAAGTTGGTTAAGTATACCAAGATGCTCATGACTTAACCCTATTCAATCATCAAGTCAATTTGGTTAAGTATTTGTTTATCTTAACCCTATCAGATTATCGTGTTAGATTGGTTAAGCATAGATTATCTTAACCTTATCGGATTATCGAGTTGGATTGGTTAAGTATAGGTTAACTTAACCTCATCCACTAATCGCATTACAATGGTTAAGTATATTTAAAAGGTCTTGTGACTTAACCCTATCAGGTCCGCATATTAGATTGGTTAAGTATATGTTACTTAACCCCATCAAATCATCATGTATAATTGGTTAAGTATAAGTTACTTAACCTCATTAAATTATCATGTTAAGTTGGTTAAGTATTGGTTACTTAACCTCATTGAATTACCAAGTTTAGATTGGGTTTAGATTGGTTAAGTGTTTAACTTAACCCCATCGAATTACCGTGTTTAGATTAGTTAAGTGTAGGTTACTAAACCCCATCTAATTACCGTGTTTAGATTAGTTAAGTGTAGGTTACCTAACCCCATCTAATTACCGTGTTTAGATTAGTTAAGTCTAAGTTACTTAACCCCATCTAATTACCAAGTCGGATTAGTTAAGTGTAAATTACTTAACACCATCCCCTAATTGTCTTATATGGTTAAGTGTCATTAAGAAATCAAGTCCGGTTCCACTTAACTTACCCATTCGTGTCATATCGGTTAAGCGTCATTAGTCAAAATTACTTAACCTTTTCATGTGGCATTAATTAGATTAATGCACCCCAACCTCTCACATTAGACTTTGTTGTGGTTACTAGTTAAGCCGGGCGGGTCCGGGTAGATTTACACCACAACCTAGTCTAACCTCGGGTTTTAAGTGCTATATGACCAACTACTCACATTGGGTCCTATTGTTTGTAGCCACTAGTTAAGCCGGGCGGGTCCGGGTAGATTTATGCTACAAACTCAACCCAACCTCGAGTTAGCCACTTTCATGTTTGGTCTAGTGTCATATTACACTTACAACCCATACGTGTCTAGTTTCAAGTCCCATGTTTACCCCACATGTCATGTCCCCATTTAGGTGTATCATGAGTGTCATATTTTCATGAAATCTCATGTCAAATTATCATGTCATAATCACGCTCGTCTATCCTACCCCAAATCGTGTTTCCAACCCAAGTAAAAGCGAGCCAACATAGTAAGGATACTATGCTACATATTGGCCTCAAAACATGCACGATGCCAAAAAGGGGTTGGCCACAAATATGCATGGTATCATAAGGGGGTTTGGCCTCAAAATATGCATAGCATCATAAGGGGATTTTGGCCACAAACATGCATAGTATCATAAGGGAATTTGGCCACAAACATGCATAGTATCATAAGGGAATTTGGCCACAAACATGCATAGTATGATAAGGGGATTTGGCCACAAACATGCATGATAACATAAGGGGTTTGGGTTCATTTACATGCATAAGCCCCAAAGTCAAATCTTTGCCAATGTTTCACAAGTCAAATGGTTCCCAAAGGTTCATGCTAGCATTCCATAGATAAAGATTCAAACTTGCAAGATAAACTAGGTTAAGCATAACATGAGTGGCATGATTAAGTCGCTAAAACTTAGCCCAAGGTAATAGATCATAGTAAAGGGGCAAAGTTAGGTTCACATAGGCTAGCATACTTATGTTTCATCGCATTTTATTCCATGTCACATTAGAACCACCGTTAGAATCTACAAGTAGCTAGAACTTACATAGCGAGGCTTAGGTAAAGATCATGAATCGTCTTGACCAAGAAAGGTGGCTCCTTTGTTGAAGTATCGTCATGAAATTTGCGTAGCAACGTTGATCTACCCTCGATTTGATGTAGAAAGCTTGCACCTTTTGATTTGAACCCGATTTGAATGCATAAGCCCTTAGAGTTGGAGATGGAGGCCATGATCAAGATTGATTTTGGCGGCACTTCGTGGCATGAGTGATTTGTGAGGGTTTAGGGTAGGCTTAGGGGTCTTTTTATAGAGATTAGGAGTAGTTTAGGCCCTTAGATCAACCCTAGGATAGATCTGAGCCTTTAAAATCCATCACAAGCCTCCAACCATGTCTTGAGGAACACGTCAGGTGCACCCAGGCCAAACTGGCCGACCACCCAAGTCGACAGGGGTGTCGACTGGGCAGTCGACACCACCTGGGGTGTGTCGACTCCCAAGTCGACTCCCCAGTCGACTTGGGGGTGGCGGGAATTTTTCCCGCCTCTTCTGCTTGGCTGAATTTAAAATCTGAATTCAAATTTGAACTGTTTTTGAACTTGAAATTTTCTGAAAACTTTGACGGGCCATAACTTGGTCATACGGACTCCGATTTTCGAAAACTCGAACTCTATTTCGCATATTTTTCCGAGACGAACGCAATGGCACAGCCCGTTTCCCCATATTCAGATTTTATGATTAAATTCTGCCTTGATTCTTATCTTAGCATGTTGTAAAAATCCGGGTTGTCACATTCTCCCCAACTTAAAGGATTTCGTCCCCGAAATCTCCAAGTTAGGAAGAACATATCCTACCATCCATCATCCATCTACTCAAAACATCATCCATAGGCAACCATTGTCCTTAGACGATTTCTAATGCCATATGAACATACGCAGAACGTGTGTGTGTATATGCTCCTTAGCTAATGCTAATGATCAGGCCTGAATGATCTTTCTAATGCAAAATATGTTTAGTGCCATGAGTCCAACATGTATGCAAATAGTCCTAGTCATATAAACACTATATGTGTGCACAACCAATCATTCATATGCAACATCCGCATGATAACACATTAACTTTCAAACAAGTATAAATACTCGTGCATATGCAATGCAAAATGTGAGTGCGTCGATCTAGTATCTAACGTGTATTCGCGCATCCACGAGCAACCACTTGCAACCATACCAATCATAACATGTTTCAAATACATGTTTACATCCATAGAGTTCTATCTAAGGTTCCCAAGATAAGATCAAGAAGATAAACAAGACAAACTCCTTACGGGGTTTGTAACAGAAACAGGACCGAGAGGATATCCACCAAGCGACAGCATGCAAGTAAGCTCTTCAGGAGAACCAGGGATCAACGATATACTCTTAAAAAGAGACATGATGCACGCGTCTAAGACGCATTTCCATGAGCTTAATTCCATTGTGCCTTGACCGCCTTTGACTTCATGATTTCGTAGCTCCTTGATTCCTATTTCCAAGGTATGAGTCGAAACTCATTTCACTGTCGCCTCTAGTTTCACTTCCACTTATTCTTTCCCTAGTATGCTCGGCCCAAACATATCTGCGTACTCATGCAAGTTCTCCAAAATTCACTAGTGAATTCTGGATCTTGTTTACCGATGCCAATCCATGTTACCACGTGCACTTACTAGGGTGATTCCTATAACCCATGCTTAAGCGGAATGAACCATCCACCTTATTGGTGAACGTTACTTGATCGGATCGGAGATTTCCGATAAATACATCAAGTGATTCTAGGTAACTAACCATGATAAAGCCCAAAAGGTTACACGAGACTTCGAGGGTATTACCAAAGCAAGCCAAGAGTCTGACTACCCTCTTTTCAAAACCGAGAATGGCATCCCTTACTGGATAACCACTTCATCCCTAGAATCCATCCATAGCTCAACAATAGAAGTATAGCTCAACACTTGGCATTTACACTCTCAATTCCAAACAAGTCCTGAATAAATGGACCGATCTCCAACCAGATTTTGGGACAAAAGTGGGATCTTCTACCATGCTAGTACTAAGGTGCAGAGACTTAACTATCGAAGCAGACTTAAATGATGCGATGATCAAAACAAAGTCTAGACGGGACGATAGAAAAGAAAGGCTAAGCCTTTAATAGAAACGGTACCATTCCTCTTAGGTACGCTAGAAATGAGAGCATATAATTGCCCTCTCGCTGATCTTGTCCTTGTCTTCCTTCGTGGACTAATCCATACCAACAAGTTGCTTATCCTTACGTCCATGTCCTTTATCCTTGCTCTCATTATCCCTTCTTATAACTTCGGTAACAGGTCTCTCGAGAACTTCCTCCATCGCACGGGAAAACACATACGTAGCTAGACAAGGATTAGTCGCAGTTAAAACTACTGTGACTACAGATGGAGAAAAGAAAGGAAAAGAGATTCGATCAAGGAAACAAAGGATAATGCTAATGGATTTTGGGAAATAGCCTTTAAAAACTTTTCTTGAAAAATGCTTCTTTGTAAATGGTTTCTCAAATAGTTTTCAGAAGATTTTAAAAACTTTTGCCCAGTCTGGTAACCTTCTGCTCTGATACCAAATGTAACACCCCACCTTCGCTAGGGTCACTCACAAAGGGAATGCACTAGGTTTGGTGAAGCATTATCAAGGTAAACATGCACAGAAATATTACAAGACAGAACATATATAAAACAGCGGAAGTAAAACAAATTTCATTACCTTATAAAATAAGGTCTAAAGCCTTTTACATCAGAAACATCAAAACCTTCTTTACTATTGCAAGACAGGTTTTGATGTATTCTGATGTAAAAGGCTTTAGACCTTATTTTATAAGGTAATGAAATTTGTTTTACTTCCGCTGTTTTATATATGTTCTGTCTTGTAATATTTCTGTGCATGTTTACCTCGATAATGCTTCACCAAACCTAGTGCATTCCCTTTGTGAATGACCCTAGCGAAGGTGGGGTGTTACACCCAAGAGTTTAGGGAAAACAAAACAAAATAAACTCCGGGTCAGTCATGGGACTGGTATGAGTAAAACAGTTCGAATAAGTAAACGATATCTCATAAAACCACGCCGTATAACGGAACGGGTTTTTCCCTTATGAGAATCCAAAATATCTTTATACCAAAAACCTTTTGATATTATAATAATGTCTATCGATCACAATATAATAATCATCTAGCAGAAACGCTTTCATCTCACGTTCTACATATACAATATACAATCAAAACCGCAAGCACGTATTGGGTAATGGATTTCCAACTATGACAAGGTATGGAACCATCTTTCGCTAGTGTACCTCTAGAAAGGAATACACCGGGTTCAAAAAGAACATCATGCAACCCGGCCACACATGACCGACCACTCATTTCGCTTGAGTGTATCGAATGTATATCACCACGGTTGGGATCAGCAACCATTTCCCGAATGGGACAGTATCAATAATAGATTTTTAGAAGTAAATGAAACTCTATATCAGGTGATTATACACCCTAATAGGTGCGACCTAAATAGACATGTTGCCTGCCCGATTTCTGTCATTTACCGGATGTGAGGCTAGAAGCTACACTTTATCATCACACCGGATTCACTTTGAATGCCACATCATCAAATCCATCAAATCAACGATTGTCATCCTCAACAATACATTATGTGTTAGCTAAAAGAAGTTTCCTTCTCCGCTTCCACTCTTGGTACGGTTGGAGAAATCAATATACGTGATCATTTGGAAATACTCTATCAGACATCCGTCCATAGAAGTCATCCAGGAACAGGATGAACCGAAGGTACTATTCAGTATATCCATCTTAGGCACTATTATCTAAGATTTATACAATAGCCCTTGCACTTTACTCCGTCTTCAATTTTCTTTGGCATATATGATTCGCAGCGTTTATGCCAATACGGAGTGGTTCTTCGGATAATAATCCAGCCGGTCTCCCCATATTAACAACGTTAAAATGCACAAACTTCGATAGTCTGTGATTTAACCATCAAAGAAAAACAGGTGTGCAAACAACGATATTATTTTCAGATGGAAATTCTATCAATCAATCATCAATCATATATATATATATATATCTATATATATATATTCATATTTCCTTATTTCAATATTTGATTATGTTTCTGATTCTATTTGGAAAACATTTCCAAATCTTCTTTACTTGGATTTAAACAGATGTTTAAATCAACATCGCGACGACAACTCAAACCACTATACTTATTTACTAAATTCACTTAACCACTCTTTACTGCCGAACCTTAACCATTCCTTAGTTAAACACGAAGCCAATCAAGTTGGGGTAGAACTACCTCTCAGACCTTAACTGAACAACATTTCTAACTTTGAAATAGGCAAAGTTCACTTTATATTTCTTTAATTAACTTCCTTACTTAACCTCTTTCGAATCATCTCTATTCGATAATTCTTTCCTTCGAATAAGGTATATTCGATAACTCTATTCAATTTACTCTATTTGATTAACCCTTATCGATTAACTCTATTGGAATAACGCTATTGGATTAACTCTATTGGATTAACTCTATTGGATTAACTCTATTGGACTAATGCTATTGGACTAACGCTATTGATTTATTACTTAACTCCTTCCGAATAAACTATTTTCGATAGCTCCTTTTACTCTATTCGAATAAACTATATTCGATTAACTCTATTTACTTTATATTCGAATAAACTATATTCGATTAACTCATTTGCTTTAACTCTAATCGATTAACTCCAACTGGTTTAACTCTAACTGGTTAACTCTAATTGATTAACTCCATCTGGTTAACTCTAACTGGTTAACTCTAACTGGTTTAACTCTAACTGGTTAACTCTAATTGATTAACTCTGTTTGGTTAACTCTTATTTGAATAACAAATATTTGATTAACTCTATTCAACTAACTCGACTCGACTAACCCCTTTCGAATAACTAATTCGATTTACAACATTCGAATACCATATTCGATTTAACTCCTTTCGAATAACTAATTCGATTTACCACTTTCGAATACCATATTCGATTTAACTCCTTTCGAATACCATATTCGATTTAACTCCTTTCGAATACCATATTCGATTTAACTCCTTTATTCGCTTTATAAAGATTTCCTTTTTAACAACATTTATTCATTTTAAAGATTTACTTTTAGTAACGGTTCTCCACTTTGAAATGATTTCCTTCTTATAACAGTTTCCTTTTTATAACATTTTCCCTTCTTCTAAATATCTCCTATTTATAAATTTTCCAATTTATAAATATTCCTTATTTATAAATATTCCGTTTATAAATATTTTATTTTCAAATACCACTTTGAAAATATTCCCTTATTAACATTTCGATATGTTATGGTATTCAACATATCAAATCACGATGATCAGTATCGTCCAAACACATATAATCGACAACAGATTATATATCACATCATATATCACAATATATGAAAAACAGTAAAAGAAATGTTGAGGAATCCAGTTGGATTCCTCCAACCTGTTTCCCTGCATCACAGATGTTATATAATAAAATCAACATCACTTTCAGTTCCATATGATATATTCTGTTAAACAGAAACAATATAGAAATTCAACTAACTGTCTAGCAGTTCAATCAAACAGTCAACACATAGTCAATCAACCAATATTTAACAGTTCTAAAAATACAACATGAAATTATAAACTGTTCAGAGTTATTGAGATTTACTCACTTAGGCAGTTCATCGTTAAAGAACGATAAACTGTTATTTGATTTGAATCAAACAATTTATCTCGCCATAAATTGTAATGATCTCCATTCCACTCCCGGTCGGTTCCAGTGCGTAGTGTCTGTCCATACGGTCCCAACGCAACTTACGGTTTGTCAATCTGATAACGTATGATAAAGATACGATATAAACAAGTTTGTACAACTTTAATTTTAAAACTAGCTTCATTTTATATAAATAATTGGGTCTCACCCAATAGATTTTCACAGGCCCATTTACTGTTTGGAAAAGCCCAACGTGATGCTTCTTCCTCCACAAACTTCAGAGGTCAACGCTCCTCCCAATAACCCATTTTCAAAATCTTCGACCGCTTCAACCCCTTCTTTTCTCCATCCAAAAATTAAACTGAAAACTCCAAGGATCATCTCTTCCATTTCTCGTCATTTCCACACCTTTAATACTGTACTCGACGGCTCCATCCTCTTTGCGGATTCCCAGCCTGAATCCACTTCTACTGAGAAAGGCACGACACCTTTCTTCACCGATCAAACCCAAAATATTAAAATAGCTGCGCCTCAATCCGTTGATCATCACGCCACCATCCTATCGCCATAGCTCCGCCCCAACCATCGACAAGCTCGAGCCCTAGGTTGCTGTGTAAAAATGTCGATTCCAAATTCTTGTTCGAGATGCTTAAAAAGCATACCATCGTGTAGATAAATCCCTCACAAGCTCAACAATACTAGTTTTAGGATTTATAGAATTTTATTCGAGTTTATATGGATTTTCAAACTTCGAATTTTATTGTGGAATGTTTCCCTGATGGCGGCTGAAACGTTATTGACTTTGGCAAAAGAGAATTAGGTTTAGAGAAAGGATAGGGGCTATTTATAGAAAGATCAAAATATCCAGATATTTATAGAAGGAATATTCCCGGTATATTCTCCATCGTTAATTCGTCTTCTAAAAATCCGTGTGCTCACACACGCTACCTAAAAATCATGAAACTGGACAAGCGGCTACAGTTTGACATTACGGTCCCCACGAAACTAGTTTCGTCGAATTCCGACTTTGTTTGCTCACACAGCGTATTTTTAACCGTTAGAATACCGACTGTTTTTCACATTAAAATCCCGTACGGCCACATACTAACTCTAAAAATCACGGAAACTGACATCTAGTAGTAATTTAACATTGCGGATCCAACAAAATTAGTTTCGTCGAATTCTGAGGTCGTTTGCAAAACCGGCTATTTTTAAAGCTTTGGATGACCCCTTTAAATATATAAATATATTTAAATATAATTAAATTAAATATTTATAAATAAATATTATCGTATATATTCACAGTGGAATACCATACAGCTCTACAATATTCCTATATGAATTTCTAACTTGATATTTCAAATCTGGGTCAACCCGATAATCGATTTATATTGAAATCCCTTTTTAAAATATAAATAATTCCTTTATAAATTATAAATGAAGTCCACAGCGACTTTTCTAAAATTTGATTTGTACGTAAATCAAAATCTACACGACGAAATCCCGATTTTCCTCTTCCACTAGAAAGATATACTCCACCACCTCCGTACGTTTCTTGTTCCATAGAAATCCGATTTAAAACGAATCATGTACATTCAGTTGAAGTTCAAATCGCCAAATTACGAACTACAGCCCCATTTCAAGCTCGATTTTAATTATAATATAATTATACGTTCAAACTATCGTTATTTAAATATATTCGTTATTCTAATTCAATTCCAAGCTGAATTAAATATCACGGATGATCCAGTTCACACCATATCGCCATTTCAGCCAACTCTGATTATTTCAGAATTAAATATATTATTTAATTTATTATTTTAATTAAATATTCACCATTATTTTATTCCACAACCATTAAATCCTTTAATTCACTATTTAAATAATTAAATAAATTAATTATTACACCGTGAAAGTACGGGTTATTACATTGATAATTTGAGTAAAATCATAATAAATGATTTGGAAAGAGTTGGGATGAAAAATTCCATATTTGAAAAGATAAAAATATATTTCTATCGAAATGAACTAGATATTAACTAGAATTATAATCCAATTATTTTTAAATAAATGGATTGAGAATGGGTTTTAAGATAACCAAAATTTCCAATATATGAATTAGAGTGGATTTGAATGGAAATCATCTTCGAAATATTTCGATGTTGGATTTCGTGATTATACGAATATTGATATGGAAATTTGGAAGATATATTAATATCGTTATTTCCAATATGATATTTATTGGTTTCAGAATTTGATATTGAATATAAGCCGATATAATTTCTATTCAGAGCCTTGTATTTGATATCGAATTGGATTTTGGGTTTGTCGTGAATGGTGTCTTAGATAACGCTGTTCTTAAACCCAATTGAGAAAAAGAATAAATCTTTATTTTAAGATTTAGTGTAGGTTTCCAATTAATTAATATTTAATTGGAATTGAATAAAAGAATTGGATTTTGGGTTTGTCGTGAACGGTGTCTTAAATAACGCTGTTCTTAAACCCAGTTGAGAAAAAGAATAAATCTTTATTTCAAGATTTAGTGAAGGTTTCCAATTAATTAATATTAATTAGAATTGAATAAAAGAATTGGATTTTGGGTTTTTCATGAACGGTGTCTTAAATAACGTTGTTCTTAAACCTAGTTGAGAAAAATAATAAATCTTTATTTTAAGACTTAGTGAAGGTTTCCAGTTAATTAATATTTAATTGGAATTGAATAAAAAAATTGGATTTTGGGTTTGTCGTGAATGGTGTCTTAAATAGCGCTGTTCTTAAACCCAGCTGAGAAAAAGAACAAATCTTTATTTTAAGATTTAGTGAAGGTTTCCAATTAATTAATAGTTAATTGGAATTGAATAAAAGAATTGGATTTTGGGTTTGTGGTGAATGGTGTCTTAAATAACACTGTTCTTAAACCCCGTGTGAAAAGATTAAACCTTTTAATTAAGATTATTAGAGTTTCCAATTAATTAACATTTAATTGGAATAAAATGGAATGTGAACTGTGTTTTTAACGAAATTTGTTTTTTAACCCGATTTACAGTGAAATGTGATTTGGAAATTATAAATCTTTTTATTAAGATTTAGTGGGAATTTTCTAAAGTAAAGTTTTCCAATTTAATATATTAAATTGGAATTGAATGGAATTCGATTTGATAATAATCGAAGTGAGCTTCTGTGGAGGAAGTACATATGGAATTTAAAAGGCTTTGTCGTTATTCCATTTATAATATTATTCGGATACGGAAATTGATATTGATTATATATTGGTCTATTTTCTATGAAGATTCCATAATTAATGGAATGTGATTTGGGCTTATCGTGAACTGTGTTTTAAATGACATTAGTTCTTTAACCCAGTTAAAGACAGGATTACATGTCTAACATTGTATTTCGAACTGTATGGTTGATCTCTGCTGAATATATATCTGTTTGGTGGTGGAGAATTTATTCTCTTGCTTAACACCCTTCTCTAAGACGTACGAGCTTAGAGGTTGTATATCGGTAGAAATCAATAGTACGATGTATATTGTCGATGAGGCATGTTTGTGTTTCCAAAGTTAAATAATCATTAATATTGATTTTTGGAAAGATTAAAACTAAGTGGAGTTTGAATGAATCTTTAATTAGATTGAAAATTGATAATTTAAATTATTAAAATTGTGAAATGAACGAGAATGGAGTAGCACCAGTTTTACTCCAAACGATAGCTAAATCTTTAACTAGATTTGAATGTGAAATGGTAATTAAATTTACCAATAACACCGTGGTGTTAGATATGGAGTATTACCAGTTTTGCCCCATGGGATGAATAAGTTGGGTTTAACGACCCGAACCTCCCCGTAAAGGAAAGCCCGGATTGCTTTGAGAACACGACAAATCAGGACACAAACAGAAAAACATTTCATTTCTTATTACATAATTTCATCAAAATACAAGAATATTCTAGAGTGTACATGAATAATATACAGAAAAAATATATCAGAGATTTACAATTTACAATATACAATGCAGTGGAAAATAATACAAAACACAACTGAAAGAGATAAACGGATACAGAGCTTTCCGAATATCATTCCAGCTGTAAACCAAGATTCTATGACTATAAATCTGCAAAACCAAAACTACTAGCTGCCCATGTGGAAAATAAGGGCATTCAAAGTTTAGGTTAAAATAATAAACTCCAGGTCAGTCATGTGACTGGTATGAGAACTAAAACAGATATTAATTTAATTTTAAAGTTAGGCAAATCAAGGGACCACGCCGTATAACACGGAACGGATTTACCCCAAAGAATACCAGTGCAAAAAACAAATAGCGCAATGCTAAATAAAGAACAATGAAGCTATTATAAGACTCAGGTCCCATCACACAATGCAATGCAAGCCGGAGGATAGTGTTTTTACCTTATAATAGCCAAAAATGATTAGTATGTGAAATTTCATCTTTTGCTATTACTATAAGTGTATAGTGTCAAAACAATTTCAAATATAAATCAATCATAGACGGCATGAGTGCCCCATCCCACTATGTCGCCATACTAGGCTCAACAATCAAACCCGCAAAATGTCGTATTGGAAGTTGGATTCCATCTATGAACCAAGGCATGGGATCGTCCTTACCGCTTCGAGACATTCTAGCCCGAGCCTCAGGAACAGCCGCAATACACTTTGGATCATCAGGGTCGGTCCACATGGAGTGGATTAAAATGCCTGAACATTGTGTTTCCTCGCCCTATGTGGCGTAAAATTGGTCTGTATAAAGACCATGTCATCCATCGGCTCCGCAGAGACTGATATAATGGAGGCGCCTCGCTATCCATCATCCATATAAGTAAAACATCTGGGCGTGAAAAACCCAGACACCACTCCTAGCTAGAAGGAAACGCATGCCCTCCCTGATATCCTCTCCCGTTTCTGGTTCATACCGGGGCGTGAGGCTCGCGAATTAACACTACATAAAGCTATGCTATATTAAAGCCGTGCTTTGATCATCAACCACAAGACTCTGCTTTTCAACAGAAGCCTTGATCATTTGCATCTCAGCATGCCACACAGGCAATTCATGCTATGCAACCAATGTCTATCAATCACACAGAATGAAATCCGATGTCAGACGCACATCCATTTACAAGTTCGTTCTGGGTCTGCGAAACTGGAGGCACCTTATTCCTCATCCCGTATGTCTAATACAAGAGAGAGGTCCTCGCATATCCGGTCGATCTCCAAGTACGTCTGGAACGATCACCACTTATTATCTCATCTTGGGTGTACAGGCCAATCAAGACTTCAGTAATCATCCAAACGATATGAAGACCTCCGGTCTTCAACCATCGTCTTCATCGTCAACATATCGTCGAATCAGTTATTCAGAATGGGAAAACCCAGTCTTTCTGAATAACTTGCGTATCTTATAAACTAGTGTTATAAAAACACAACATACGCCTCATTCCAATCCAGAATATTCTTTTATTCAAATATTCTTATACTTTGGGAAATGTTCCCATTAATTTTATCAAAGATAAATTCTTTAAATTTATTCTCTAATCTTTCTTTGGATATTAATTCGAACCAAATTATGGTTTATCCAAACTAGTCGGATTAGCGCACCTTACCGAAGTAATCTTTTGTTTAATTTTTCAATCCCAACCTATTCATCCCATGAAGTAAAACTGGTAATACTTCATATCTAACACCACAGTGTTATCGGTAAAATTAATTACCATTTCACGTTCAAATCTAATTAAAGATTTTACTATCTCTTGGAGCAAAACTGCTGGTACCCCATTTTCGATCATTTCTTAAATTTGAAAATTTTATTTATCAAATTCACCTTTCAATCTAATTAAAGATTCATTAAAACTCTAATTCGAATTTAACTTCCAAAAATCATTAGTTAATGATTTTCTTCAAAGTAAAGAAATTAAACTTATCTTTAACTAGGTTAAAGAACTAATGTCATTTAAAACACAGCTCACAATAAACCCAAAATCACATTCCATTAACAATGGAATTTTCATGGAAAACAAATCGATATATGTAATCGATATAAACTTCCATATCCAACCAATAATATAAATGGAATAACGGAAAAGTCTTTTAAATTCCATATATATTAACAGTTTTCCTCCACAGAAATTCACTTCGATTATTATCAAATCGGATTCCATTCCATTCCAATATTATATGTCAAATTGGAAAACTTTACTTTGGAAAATCTCCTTTAAATCTTAACAAAAGATTTATAAATTCCAAATCACACTTCACTGTAAATCGGGTTAAAGAACGAATGTCGTTAAAAACACAGTTCATGATAAACCCAATTCACATTCCATTTTATTCCAATTATTAAATATGATTGGAAACTCTAACAATCTTAATTAACAGATATATTCTCTTCACCTGGGGTTCAAGAACAGTGTTACTGAAGACACCGTTCACGACAAACCCAAAATCCCATTTGATATTAAATACAAGACTCTGAATAGAAAATATATCAGCTTATATTCAATATCAAATTCTACAACAAACAAATATCGTATTGGAAATAACGATATAAATATATCTTTCAAATTTCCATAACAATATCTGTATAATCACGAAATCCAACATCAAAATATTCCGAGGACAATTTCGATTCAGTTCCATTCCAATTTACATTTTGGAAATCCTGGTTATTTTTGAAACAATTCCAAATCCAATTTCTTTATTTAAAAATAATTGGATTATAATTCTAGTTCATAACTAGTTCATTTCAATAAAAAATTATTTTTATCTTTTCAAATATGGAATTTTTCATCCTAGTTCTTTCAAAATCATTTCTTATGATTTTATAGTAATTATTGATATTTTTAATAATTTTTTTATCAAGGCTCGTACAGTCGATTTCCATTAACGGCCATCGAACTGCACTTATAGCGACCTTTTCCAAATTTGATTTGGATATAATTCCAAATCCAATCGTTAGATTTCAAATATCTAATATTCATTAGAAAGCTCTTTTCGATACGAACCCAACGTTTCCGGTTTTCGGAAAGTCCGACGGTCGGGTCTCCCGCAATGTCCATTCGAAGTCAATGGTCGAAATTCGCGAACTACTGCATCGTGGTACGTTCTATTCAGGTCACTATATTATATATATATATATATATATATATATATAAAATATATATAATATATATTTCGTCGATCCCCATTTAAAACGTATTTTATAGATCGTTTTAAATTCGTTTTCAAAACGATTTCAATTTCACATTCAATTTCAAATCAAAATTGAATATCCCATATCATTAATATAGAAATGATAATATTATCAAAACATTAGATTTTGAAATCAATTCCTTTTCGATATTCATTATAAAAATGAATAAAATCGATATAAATATCGCTCACGTCAAAATGGCGTTAATCTAATCAACACGGCTTTATATATTTATATATATTTGTGTCCATCCCAAATCGGACATCAAAATCATATTTCGACCTTTGACTGAATATTATTTTGAAATATTCATTATTTCTGAACTGGAATCAGACACAACCAATTACCATATAATGTTGATTATATGGATTTCATACACACGTGTACACAACAATAATCAAACACAGTCAACCATCACCCAGAGTGCATTACACTGCTGCATAAGCGTTAAATATAACTAATCAACGCTTATAACAGCTTGTCAACCAACCGATCGACATACAACTAAATATTGGGATTAGCGTATGTCCAACATCATCCCAATACCCATGTGGGGTTTCAAACAACAAACACATATTTTATTTGTGCAGATGGGCGATGTGTAAAATTTATCGTCCCAATCAATATTAGTCAAATGGGTGTACATAAGCAAATCGTTCGATTTGCAAATGAATATTAATTTTATTCATATACACATTAAAAATTATAATTTTAACGATAAAATATTTTATTTCAACATGTGAATATTTACATTCCATTACACATCACAATCAATTCAAACAAACAAATCAACCAAACCAAACAAGTCGTCCATGGTCTGTGGACGACGGGAAGCAATTCATATATGCAGTTATAAAATAAATAACTGTATAAATAAATTTAGTGAGAAAGTTCTCACCTTTGGTTTCCACTTCTCCAGCCTTTATTTCTGAACAGTTTCAATTTGGATTCGTCTCCACTCAGTTCCATCGCAATCTGTTTCACACGATTTTTATATAAAAATTCCCATTTTATTTCAATGCTATATAAATCATATTTTTACATCGCTACTCCATTATACAAATCATATTTTTATAACGCTACTGCACATATAAAAATCCTATTTTTAATCCGCTACTCATATAAAAATAATATTTTTATTTTCTCTATAATATAAAATTTCTGTTTTTATATCATGAAAAATCATATCTTTTCCTAAAAAAAAATCTAATTTTTTCATTTTTAAAGATCTAATCTTTATCGCTATGAAACATTGTAAAAATCGAATCTATATCGCTACTTCATATATACAAAAATCGAACTTTTATCGCTACTTCATATATATAAAAATATAATCTTTTCATGTTCAAAATATTATATTTTCTATTATAAAAATATCGTCTTTTCTATTATAAAAATTTAAATTTTAAGGTATTATAACCCTGCTGGTTCTATAATTTTAAAACAACTCTTTTTAATTAAATTACCCTAATTATTTAAAATAATTTAAAGCATAACACTTACAGTTGAAGTTGGGGGTGGAGATGGCATCGGAGGTGGTCAGGGAAGGGGGTACAGGCGGCGCCGACGGACTGGGGTTCGGCGCGGGTGGTTAGTGGCTCAATTTGGGTCGAATTGGGTTCGAGGGGTTGGGAAAGAGAGGAAGAGGCGGGTGGTGACGTGGGTGGCCGGCGGCAGCTCTGACGTCGGCGCGGTGGCGCTGGCAGGGTGGGCGGCGACGGGGAAAGGAGGGGAAGTTGGGGTCAACGCAGTTTGTTTTGTTTTTTTATTCTGAGCAATATGGGGAGAGAGAGTAGTGAAGGGGGTTTATATTATATAATTTAATTAATTATTTTATTCTCCAAAAAGTAACCTTTTCATTCGAACCCCAAATCGAACCCAACGACTATCGCCCCTAAATAATTACCCTCATTTCGAATACAATGGGATATGTTTCGTAACCCAATTCAACTGTCTCGATCAGTTTCCATTGAAACTAAAACATAAATAAATAGAACGGCCAATATTGATTTTAACGTACATTTTAATTTATTGGGGCCATATACTGACTCCAAAAATTCCAAAAAAATAAACCTGGGTATGTTTTGATGATACGGTTCCAACGAAACTGATTTCGTCGAATTTGGAGACCGTTTGAAAAACGGTCATTTTCCAGTCGATTAAATTCAAACTGAATTGACCAAACACATTTAAATTCACCACGCTCACATATTGATTCAGAAAATTTTGAATTTTGGAATCTAATAATAACTTGACATCCCGGATTCAACAAAAGTGGTTTCGTTGAAAATGGAGGTCGTTTGCAAAATTTACATTTTTAAGGGCTATATTTCCATAGCGACTATTCTGAATTTTCAACTGGACATAACTTTTTATTCCTGTTATGAAATTTTGATTTTTCAGATTCATTGGAAAGATATTTTCAAATAGATTCTAATATTTTTGGTTTCGCTAAAATCCAGTTTATTTTGAATCCTGTACATTCATTTGAAATCAAATTTTCAAACTACCGTGCCATTTCCAATTCCTTCTATAATTAAAATAAATATTTATATTCTAACTTCGATTTAAATAAATATATACATTCTAATTTTATTCAAAATAAATTTCTAGTCGTTATTATTTAAGATAATTCATTTTAAATATTAAAAATTCATTAAAATTGCCAAAATAAAAATTTTAAATTGGTTCTGATTTTCCGGGTTGTTACAATCTCCCCTACTTAAAATATTTTCATCCTCGAAAAGGAACGGAGCTGAAAGTTGTTTAATTAACCAAATCAACTTTCATTCTGGCATTCATTCTTCCACTTTTTAGTTTCTAAGAATTTATAATTTTTTTCAAAAATTTGGATAACACCCTAAATTTTCGAAATTTTTGTCATAACCTCCTTTGTACGGGGAACATGGGAAAATCCTTAAACCGCCACACAAGCCCTATCATCTCAAAAAGAAAAAGAAAAGGCCAAGAGGCTAGCCAATCGACTTATAAAATCATCCAAACCGAATAAATTAGTAAACATGTACCTATTTGTTGGGCATACAATTTTATTCCTCTTCTCTAGCCACCTTGCTATGACCTGTTCAATATATATGCATGTACATACATGCAATTTCAAACAATTTTCAATCAGTTTCATATTTGATTTGATTTTGCCACATTTCTCTTATTGGTATTATTATTCCAACATTTTATATCAATCAAACTAATAATCACTCAATACAACCAGCAATCAATTAGTTACTTAAATTTTCAAATGTATAACTTTAATACATAGTCTAAAATAAGGTTTTTGAGGCCAAATCACAACAAATAATCCTATGTAAGTTTTGGTTCTCACACCAGTCTAATGGAAATATATAGAAATCCCGCTTTCGAAACTCGAACATAAACACTCTGATGATGAGTACTCAATCATCAGAATCATCTTCGGGCTACTAGAGTGTGATTCTATATCAACCCAGTATATTCAAACTTCGAATATACGTTCATGACGCGTATATGCAAAATCTCGTATACTCGATTGTCCAAAACAAAATAAAATAATATACTCAAATACATATAATTAGATTAAATTTTCAGAACAGAATTAGTTTTTATTTTTGTTTTAAAAATAACAGTCTTCACACTCGTTCTAGGATACTGCTGATCTATCTCTAACGAGTCATTCTCATTGGATATTACTAATCCAATGTGACGGCCCGCCACGCACCAACCGACATTTACTCCAAAAGTGCGCTGTACACATGTCCAGTTAGCACGGGACGGGTCGTCAGAAGAAAATGGAAGAAGAGAATGGGCTAATTAGGAACCTGTAGAATGTCTCACAGCGCATAGAACAAAATATAATAGTAACATATTTGACATAAAACAGGAGAGACGGTGCATAAGCTGAAAACCAAAACTAAACATCATAGCAGCGGAAATCCAAAATACAGCTTATTACAACTTTCAAACTGTCTCAAAGCAAAAGCAAGATAAAGGAGGTACACTACTAATGCCCAAGTAGTGACCACCCACGACACAGGGAGAATATCTATATATCATACGTGGAAGCCTCCTGCTCGCCTCCGAATCAGCTACTCGCGCATCACCAGCTAACCATAACATGTCTCTAGTCTGCTCGTGTGAGCACCCAGAGTAATAAGAAGAGACATAAAACTCTGGGTCAGACATAAAGCCTGGTATGAGCGATAAGCATCTAAACAGAATAATAACAGGTATAATCCAATCATACCTGAACCTGGACCTGCAACCAAAGAGTTAGCATTACATACTGTACAACACTCTAAGGTTCCCTTTCAAATGGTGTAAAGATAACGGGGGTGGGGGTGTGCATGTCATAGTGATGTCAAACAATCAAGCATAGCAATCATCCTCACATCCCTCACTCAGTGCGTAAAGTATACGATATCCACTACTTTGGTCACCTAATACTTTGGGCCATGACGGAATCCAATCCCGTATAACTATCACTACAAGCCCACTATCCATCTCTCAGTGGTGGACCAAAGTTATGAATACCGACAACCCCTTTGCACACGTCCCGCAACAAAGCCCAATCACGAAGTGAACTCATCGGTTCCTAACTGGGTCCGGGATCCTGAGCTCTAACTTCCATTTGGACTACCTTTGCATCTCGGGTTTTAGTCATCATCCTCCGGATCGGTCTTCCTTTCTTCACTTCACTTTGCTTCAGGTCGTGGTCTTCCTTCAGGTTCGGATCGTGCTCCGCCCTCCAACGGTTCGGGTCGCACCACTCTGGTTCGGTTCGCAGTCACTAGCTCGTGGTCACCCTATGTTTCGGATCGTGCGCTCCCCTCCAGATCGATTCGTGACAAGCTCCTTCAGCTCGGATCGTGGTCATCTGCATACGGTTCGGATCGTGGTTCGTGATTCCTTGGCCATCGGTCCCTTAGCTTCTGAAGTAGTTCGTGGCTTGCTCTCCCAGGCGGATCGTGGTGATGACTCGCGAATGGTGATGACTCGCGATCGGGTCGTGGGAGATAGGGGGCGATCCGATCCGGGTTCTGCATATTCCCTTCAACTACTTCCAGCGACTGTTTTACGCCATACGACGGCGTTTTCGACCAATCTAACTTTTCTAGTCAGTCGCAAAGCACATCATACAGTCATAGCAACATGAATAAACATCCACAAACAGCAAAACAACAATATGATATGTCAAAACGGATCAAACATACCCAAAAATCCATATTTCCCTCTTAAGCATGTTTAAGCAAATCTAACGATAGGATTAGCAAAACTTATCCAAATTAGCCAAATTTTCTAACAGATGACTAAAACAATATTTCAGAATTTCTTAATATTTTTCCATATTTTTAACATGCATAAATTCGCTAATTATCACTAATTACCCCTTAATCCCCCAAATTCCAGGATTTGCAAAATTAGTCGAAATTAACCCAAATTCATATCAGAGGCATAAAATGATGTTTTAGAATTTTAGGAATTTTTCTACATTTTTCTAAGCCATAATTTCGGTAAACTTCGCTAATTACCATAGTTAACCATAATTAGTGAGGAACTATGCGAATCACTCACCTTAGCCACAAACAAACTTTAGATCTGAAATAATCTCTGATTTGGATCCAATCCCTATGTATTCCAGCAGCTCTCTCTCTCTCTGATTTGGTGCTACCCTTCCTTGATTTGATGTAGTTTTGCTTAATCTTCGATTAGAAAGTGATTAGAGATGATTTGGGATGAAATTAGAAGGTGGAGGCCATTGCTAGAGCTTGAAGGATGTAAGTGGCGGCTGGAAAAATGAGTCTAAAACCGAAATCCTAACCCTAGCAGCCCTTAAATACCCCAAATCCCGAAATCTCTCATTGGGCCTAGTTGCTAATCACCCGGTTAAGCCCGATTAGCTGTTTTTCACCTTCTAAACCTTGTTTTAGCCATATCTCCCAAACGGTAAGTCCGTTTGGCTAATGTAACCACTCTACAGAAAGAGAAACCATCATTCGAATCCAATGGAAGTGGTTTCAGGTCAAAATTCCTTTTCAATCAAAAGCTATGACCAAAACAGTACCAAAAAGGGGCAAAACGGTCATTTAAAAATCGACAAAAATCATGAACATGGGAAATGACTCCAATAATCGTCTCCCAAAGTTACATGACCATACGACTTCATATGTGAAAGAAATCAATATTCCACGATCCTATGATGCGTAGAATGCGGGTCGTTACACTCTTCCTCCCTTAAGAAATTTCGCCCCCGAAATTCCCTAAACAAAACACAAAAAGGGTTCCGCATGCCTATCAACCATAAACAACAATCAACATGCAAAACAAGTCTATCCTAGCATGCGGTTTACTAACAAGGGAAGAAACTATCACTACCAAAATCTTACTAGGCAAAGAGTTCTGGATACTTCTTCCTTATATCTTCCTCTGTTTCCCAAGTACAGTCTTTTTCATTCTCACCCCACTGGACTTTGACTAGTTTCACCGCCTTCCTTCGAAGCTGCTTCGTATCGTTCCCAACAACACGCATAGACTTGCGGTTCCCAACCGCCTCGAGTTCAACTTTGATGTTATCCAACTGATCAGGTGAAATAGCCACACTAGGGTCGTGCACGAATTTCCTTAACTGGGAAACATGAAATACGTTGTGAACTCCAGCCATCTTGTCAGGTAGCTCTACCTCATACGCCAAATTCCCAACTTGCTCGAGGACTGGGAATGGGCCAACAAATCTTGGTGCTAACTTACCTCTCCAACCAATCTGAATCACATTCTCTATGGAGAGATCCCGACGAACACCAAGTCGTTAACGAAGAATTCCAAATCTCTTCGTTTCTTACCGAGATAAGCCTTCTGCCTATCTTTATCCCTTCCCAGTAGTAGATCTTCTCTATGTCTCAATACATCTTGTTACCACTGGGATGTATAGTCAATTTCGAGTGATGATATGCTCTAAGCACTTCACCTCTCAGTCCATCTACATTGGGTACAACTAGTCCCTTATTCTTTCGAAGCCACCCTTCTCGATCAAATCCTTACTTGATCATTCTCTTTCCATCGATACCCATCTCTACCCTAGAGATGGTTTCCAATAGATTAGGATCGTCCTTCTAACTGGAAACAATCCACTCAATCAAAATCGATCTAATCGTCAAGCTTACTAGCGTTTCTGAATCCAATTCAGTCTTGGGTCTGAAATCATATCCTGTGACATACTTTAGTTGCTTCCATCCTGGAAACAAAACCCCTAAACTGGCATGTCTCCTACTCAATGCAACTATTATCGCGCCCAAATCCTTTACTAAGATCACTCTGCCCCCATGGAGTCATGGCGACTCCACTGCACTGATCTATAGCCACTAGTCCTTCGCTATGTCCACTCTGCCCCGTGAAGTCATAACAACTCCACTGCACTAGCTCATAGCCTTACTAATCCTTTACTATGTCCACTTTGCCCCTCGAGTCACAATGACTCTACTGCACTGGCTCATAGTCCTACTACAATCACTTTGTTCCCCACCGCTGGAACCCTACAGGTGATAGTCTACTCAAGAGAAGAAAGATAGGAACAAACATAGCAACCATAACATCCATCAAACAAATCCTATCTATCACCTGCTAAAGTCATAAACACATCGACACCTACATGACTGGTCTAACCAATCCCAATATGTCGATTCTAGCATGTTTGGTCCAACCAACATCACTAACTAATGGAAGCCCAGCCCCCATACATACACCGATGCCTACTTGACTGGTCCAACCAATCCCAGGCCAATTGAAGCCCCGCCTCCCTTCGGACTACCGTACGTCCAACGTACGTTTATCCTCCAAGGATAATTAAATTAATGGAAGCCCAGCCTCCAATCGGACTACCGTACGTACATTTATCCTCCAAGGATAACTAGATCACGTCCAACGGATCCAAGGTAACGGGCATCCCCAGATACCCCTGCTTTTAGTCCTCCTAAAATACTTGAGTCCAACCCAAGTCTATTCATTATCTTGCTGCCCTCTCGAGTCCAACTCGAGTTGAATCCAATTCCTTGCAGCCTTCTCGAGTCCAACTCGAGTCAATCTATAACTCAGACCCAGTCTTGAGTACCGACAAACTCTAGTCCAACGTGAGTCGTCTCCCTATTCGTTGCATCTCCAAGATCAACGAACACCTATTTTCTTTTACGAGTTCAAGTCCAACTTGAATCGCTCTAATCTTCGTTGTATCTTTCATGATCAACGAACACATCCTATTCCTTCAAAGTTCTACTATCCAATAGAAAACATCAACATAGGGTCCTAAACAATCTGTTACTTTGCATCTTTCTCGAGTCCCACTCGAGAAATCTCATAACCCTATCGAGTCTAACTCTGGGCAGTCTATACCATTGAACCGTCTTATCATGTTCCGTCTGCCCATCACTCCTCGAGTAAACCAAGATATCATCCAATGAAAAATCACAACAACTATTTACCCCTCACGCTAACCATCCTAGTCGAAATCGACATTCCCCAAGTACAAGCCCCAAAGGCCTAAACCAATATCAGACAAGCACCCAAGAAACATCTCCTCCGAGTTCGGACAACCCACGTGAGGTGATACTAGCAAAACAACTAAGCACTGGAGCACTCATTTGCCTCCCAGAGACAACTAGAACTTATTACAATGATAACCTCTTAGCTTCCTTAACTCCAGTTACCATCGTCATCACTAGGTAGGTACCTAATACCACCCTATTCCTTTGGAGTAGATCGACTCCCCAAAATAATACTAAACCCAGTAAAGCCCAAAACAAAGCAATCACAAGGAAACATACATCCATGACTCGATAAGACCACATTAACTAATCATGCCAAAACTAGTCGAACCACCAATTGGGTTCGTCACTACTAAAGGTCTATCGACTAACTCAGGTTTTTCAAACAAACCCGATCAAAACATCTTAAATAGAAAGCATACCTCGAATAACGACACCTTTTCCCTTTTGCGCTGCACTTGGAGCATTCGACGAAGAAGGAACAGCGTTGATAGCATACGCTTTCACAATCTGCTTCTCCCTAGGAGGTTGTGGGAAATCATCCTTGTGATGTCCCGCCTGGCCGCAGTTAAAGAACTTCCTATCCCCAGGCTTTTCTCGATAATCTCTGGCGTAATGGCCCTTCTTGCCACAACTAAAGCATTCGCCATCTTTCTTATTTTTCTTATCCTGACCATCCTTGGTCGGGTTCTGCTTCCTCTTGTTTTGAGAATTCTTCTTGCCTTCACCGCCTGCTTGCGGCTTTGGCTCCTCTGCAGATGCCGTAGCAACTTCGGCCTTCGACTTAGGGAAAAGGCTCTCTGACCTTAATGCCTTTCCTACAATAGACTCGAACGTCTCATCGATATGGTTTATAAGTCTTTCCCCCAAGTACCCATCCAAGCCAGTTATGAACTTCTCGTTCATCTTTTCGACTGTATCGATAAGGGACCATCCATATTTCGATAAAGTGTCGAATTCAGCGATATACTCCGAGACTGCTCTACCGTTCTGCTTAAGCTCCAAGAACTTCCTGAACAGTTCCGATTTATGAGCAGCTGGAATAAACTTATCACAAAAGCGAGTCTTAAACAGATTCCAATTAACTTGATCTTCTGGAGTAGCTGTTCTAATGGCATTCCACCAATTCATCGCTCGCCCTTGCAGCTGACGAGACGCTAGCCTTCTCTTCATCGCATCCTCAAGACCCAATCATCGAAGATACGATCACAACTATCCAACCAATCCTGAACATCTGTGGCCGACTCCATTCCGTGGAACGGCTTCCCACCAAGGTTAGTGTAATCCTTGCACAACTTGGCGAAATCTACCATAGGCGCCTGCACTACTGGACCACCACCATTTCCGGGATTGGGAACTGCTCCCTGAACATCTCTAAGCATGTCTCTCATGAAGTTGGTGAACATTGTCCTCATGTCAGGAGCATTCCCATGGTTGGACCCTCTACCAGCACCTCTAGGATTTCGGCTCATCGTTAATCTGTAAAAGGGGAAACGATTAACGATCCCATAGTGGTGCTAGTGCAGTACGACTTCATTCTTATACTACCAATAGTATATATATATATATATATAGCTTTTAAAAACCAAAGTAATCACAAATACGCGCTCTCATAAACGTACTATCTCTCCCTAGTGTCTTTCCCTAGGTTAACTACGCAACCTAGAGCTCTGATACCAAGTGTGACGGCCCGCCACGCACCAACCGACATTTACTCCAAAAGTGCGCTGTACACATGTCCAGTTAGCACGGGACGAGTCGTCAGAAGAAAAGGGAAGAAGAGAATGGGCTAATCAGGAACCTGTAGAATGTCTCACAGCGCATAGAACAAAATATAATAGTAACATATTTGACATAAAACAGGAGAGACAGTGCATAAGCCGAAAACCAAAACTAAACATCATAGCAGCGGAAATCCAAAATACAGCTTATTACAACTTTCAAACTGTCTCAAAGAAAAAGCAAGATAAAGGAGGTACACTACTAATGCCCAAGTAGTGACCACCCACGACACAGGGAGAATATCTATATATCATACGTGGAAGCCTCCTACTCGCCTCCGAATCAGCTACTCGCGCATCACCAGCTAACCATAACCTGTCTCTAGTCTGCTCGTGTGAGCACCCAGAGTAATAAGAAGAGACATAAAACTCTGGGTCAGACATAAAGCCTGGTATGAGCGATAAGCATCTAAACAGAATAATAACAGGTATAATCCAATCATACCTGAACCTGGACCTGCAACCAAAGAGTTAGCACTACATACTGTACAACACTCTAAGGTGCCCTTTCAAATGGTGTAAAGATAACGGGGGTGGGGGTGTGCATGTCATAGTGATGTCAAACAATCAAGCATAGCAATCATCCTCACATCCCTCACTCAGTGCGTAAAGTATACGATATCCACTACTTTGGTCACCAAATACTTTGGGCCATGACGGAATCCAATCCCGTGTAACTATCACTACAAGCCCACTATCCATCTCTCAGTGGTGGACCAAAGTTATGAATACCGACAACCCCTTTGCACACGTCCCACAGCAAAGCCCAATCACGAAGTGAACTCATTGGTTCCCAACTGGGTCCGGGATCCTGAGCTCTAACTTCCATTTGGACTACCTTTGCATCTCGGGTTTTAGTCATCATCCTCTGGATCGGCCTTCCTTTCTTCACTTCACTTTGCTTCAGGTCGTGGTCTTCCTTCAGGTTCGGATCGTGCTCCGCCCTCCAACGGTTCGGGTCGCACCACTCTGCTTCGGTTCGCAGTCACTAGCTCGTGGTCACCCTCTGTTTCGGATCGTGCGCTCCCCTCCAGATCGATTCGTGACAAGCTCCTTCAGCTCAGATCGTGGTCATCTGCATACGGTTCGGATCGTGGTTCGTGATTCCTTGGCCATTGGTCCCTTAGCTTCTTTAGCAGTTCGTGGCTTGCTCTCCCAGGCGGATTGTGGTGATGACTCGCGAATGGTGATGACTCGCAATCGGGTCGTGGGAGATAGGGGGCGATCCGATCCGGGTTCTGCATATTCCCTTCAACTACTTCCAGCGACTGTTTTACGCCATATGACGGCGTTTTCGACCAATCTAACTTTTCTAGTCAGTCACAAAGCACATCATACAGTCATAGCAACATGTATAAACATCCACAAACAGCAAAACAACAATATGATATGTCAAAACGGATCAAACATACCCAAAAATCCATATTTCCCTCTTAAGCATGTTTAAGCAAATCTAACGATAGGATTAGCAAAACTTATCCAAATTAGCCAAATTTTCTAACAGAGATCTAAAACAATATTTCAGAATTTCTGAATATTTTTCCAGATTTTTAACATGCATAAATTCGCTAATTATTACTAATTACCCCTTAATCCCCCAAATTCCGGGATTTGCAAAATTAGTCGAAATTAACCCAAATTCATATCAGAGACATAAAATGATGTTTTTGAATTTTAGTAATTTTTCTAGATTTTTCTGAGCCATAATTTCGCTAATCTTCGCTAATTACCATAATTAACCATAATTAGTGAGGAACTATGCAAATCACTCACCTTAGCCACAAACAAACTTTAGATCTGAAATAATCTCTGATTTGGATCCAATCCCTATGTATTCCAGCAGCTCTCTCTCTGATTTGGTGCTACCCTTCCTTGATTTGATGTAGTTTTGCTTAATCTTCGATTAGAAAGTGATTAGAGATGATTTGGGATGAAATTAGAAGGTGGAGGCCATTGCTAGAGCGTGAAGGAGGTAAGTGGCGGCTGGAAAAACGAGTCTAAAACGGAAATCCTAACCCTAGCAGCCCTTAAATACCCCAAATCCCGAAATCTCCCATTGGGCCTAGTTGTTAATCTCCCGGTTAAGCCCGATTAGCTGTTTTTCACCTTCTAAACCTTGTTTCAGCCATATCTCCCAAACGGTAAGTCCGTTTGGCTAATGTAACCACTCTACAAAAAGAGAAACCATCATTCGAATCCAATGGAAGTGGTTTCAGGTCAAAATTCCTTTCCAATCAAAAGTTATGGCCAAAACAGTACCAACTAGGGGCAAAACGGTCATTTAAAAATCGACAAAAATCAAGAACATGGGAAATGACCCCAATAATCGTCTCCCAAAGTTACATGACCATACGACTTCATATGTGAAAGAAATAAATATTCCACGATCCTATGATGCGTAGAATGCGGGTCGTTACATCCAATCTCCGATGAATTCTTTCGTTCGGTTCTAATGTGTCTTGTTCTCGAGCTTTTTAAACCAAAGCTCTGATACCATGTGTAACGATCCGAACCTTCCTGTAAAGGAAAGCCCGGATTGCTTTGAGAACGCGACAAATCAGGACATAAGGAGAACATTTCATTGCTTATTACAACAATTTCATCAGAATACAAGAATATTCCAGAGTGTACACGAATAATATACAAAACAAAAATATCAGTGATTTACAATTTACAATGCAGCAGAAAATAATACAAAACACAACTGAAAGAGATAAACGGATACAGAGCTTTCTGAATATCATTCTAGCTGTAAACCAGGATCCTGTGAATATAAGTCTGCAAAACCAAAACTACTAGCAGCCCGTACGGAAAATAAGAGCACTCGGAGTTTCGGTTAAAACAATAAACTCCAGATCAGTCATGTGACTGGCGTGAGAACTAAAAAAGTTATTAATTTGGTTTTAAAGTTAGGTAAATCAAGGGACTACGCCGTATAACACGGAACGCGTTTACCCCCAAGAATACCAGTGCATAAAACAAACAACGCAATACTAAATAAAGAACAATGAAGCTATTATAAAACTCAGGTCCCATCACACAATGCAACGCAAGCCGGAGGATAGAGTTTTTACTTTATAATAGCCAAAAATGTTTGGTACGTGAAATTTCATCCTTTACTATTACTATAAGTGTATAGTGTCAAAACAATTTCAAATATAAATGTATCAATCATAGACGGCATGAGTGTCCTATCCCACTATGTCTCCATATTAGGCTCTACAATCAAAACCGCAAAATGTCGTATTGGAAGCTGGATTTCCATCTGTGAACCAAGGCAAGGGATCGTCCTTACCGCATCGAGACTGTCTAGCCCGAGCCTCAGGAACAGCCGCAATTGCACCTTGAATCGTTAGTGCCGGTCCACATGGAGTGGATTAAAATGCTTGAACACTGCGTTTCCCCGCCCTATGGGGCGTAAAATTGGTCTGTATAAAGACCATACCATCCATCGGCTCCGCAGAGACCGATATAACCGAGACGTCTTGCTATCCATCATCCACATAAGTAAAACATCTGGGCGTGCAAAACCCAGACACCACTCCTAGCTAGAAGAAAACACATGCCCTCCCTGATGTCCTCTCTCATTTCTGGTTCACATCGGGGTGTGAGGCACGCGAGTTAACGCTACACAAAGCTATGCTATATTGAAGTCGTGCCTTAATCATCAACCACAAGACTCTGCTTTTCAACATAAGCCTTGATCATTTGTATCTCAGCATGCCACACTGGCAATTCACGCTATGCAACCGACGTTTATCAATTACATAGAATGAAATCCGATGTCAGACACTCATCCATTTACAAGTTCGTTCTGGGTCTGAACGAAACCGGGGGCACCGTATTCCTCGTCCCGTATGTCTAACACAGGAGAGAGGTCCTTGAATATCCGGTCGATCTCCAAGTACGTTTGGAACGATCACCACTTATTACCACGTCTTGGGTGTACAGGCCAATCAAGACATCAGTAATCATCCAAACGATGAGAAGACCTCCGGTTTTCAACCACTGTCTTCATCATCGACATGTCGTCGAATCAGTTATTTAGAATGGGATAAACCCGGTCTTTTTGAATAACTCGTGTATCTTATAAACAAGTGTTATAAAAACACAACATACGCCTCATTCCAATCCAGAATATTCTTTTATTCAAATATTCTTATAATTTGGGAAATGTTCCCATTAATTTTATCAAAGATAAATTCTATAAATTTATTCTTTAATCTTCCTTTGGATATCAATTTGAACCAAATTAATGTTTATCCAAACTAGTCGGGATTAACGCACCTTACCGAAGTAATCTTTTGTTTAATTTCCCAATTCCAACCTATTCATCTGATGAAGTAAAACTGGTAATACTTCATATCTAACACCATAATGTTATCGGTAAAATTAGTTACCATTTCACGTTCAAATCTAATTAAAGATTTAACTATCGCTTGGAGCAAAACTAGTGGTACCCCATTCTCGATCATTTCTTGAATTTGAAAATTTTAGTTATCAAATTCACCTTTCAATCTAACTAAAGATTCATTAAAACTCTAATTCAGTTTTAATTTCCAGAAATCATTAGTTAATGTTTTTCTTCAAAGTTAAGAAATTAATCTTATCTTTAACTGGGTTAAGGAACTAATGTCATTTAAAACACAGCTCACGATAAACCCAAAATCTCATTCCATTAACAATGGAATTTTCATGGAAAACAAATCGATGTATACATAATCGATATAAACTTCCATATCCAACCGATAATATGAATGGAATAACGGCAAAGCCTTTTAAATTCCATATATATTAACAGTCTTCCTCCACAGAAATTCACTTCGATTATTATCAAATTGCATTCCATTCCATTCCAATATAATATGTCAATTGGAAAACTTTACTTTGGAATATCTCCTTTAAATCTTTTAAATCTTAATCAAAGATTTATAAATTTCAAATCACACTTCACTGTAAATCGGGTTAAAGAACAAATGTCGTTAAAAACACAGTTCATGATAAACCCAATTCACATTCCATTTTATCCCAGTTATTAAATATGATTGGAAACTCTAACAATCTTAATTAAAAGATTTATTCTCTTCACCTGGGGTTCAAGAACAGTGTTACTGAAGACATTGTTCACGACAAACCCAAATCTCATTTGATATCAAATACAATACTCTGAATCCAAAATATATCAGCTTATATTTAATATCAAATTCTACAACCAACAAATATCGTATCGTAGATAACGATATAAATATATCTTTCAGATTTACATAACAATATCTGTATAACCACGAAATTCAAAAAACAAAATATTCCGAAGACAATTTCGATTCAAATCCATTCCAATTTACATATTGGAAGTCCTGGTTATTTTTAAAACCATTCCAAATCCAATTTCTTTATTTAAAAATAATTGGATTATAATTCTAGTTCATAACTTGTTCATTTCAAAAAAAAAAAATATCTTTTCAAATATGGAATTTTTCATCCTAATTTTTTCCAAATCATTTCTTATGATTCTACACTAATTATTGATATTTTTATAATTTTATCAAGGCCCGTACGATCGATTTCAGGCAATTATATTATATTATATATATAATACATATTTCGTCGATCTCCATTTAAAACATTTTATAAATTGTTTTAAATTCGTTATCAAAACGATTTCAACTTCAAATTCAATTTCAAATCAAAATTGAATATCCCATATCATTAATATAGAAATGATAATATTTTCAAAACATTAGATTTTGAAATCAATTCCTTTTCGATGTTCATTATAAAAATGAATAAAATCGATATAAATATCTCTCACGTCAAAATGGCGTTAATCTAATCAACACGGCTTTATATATTTATATATATTCGTGTTCATCCCAAATCGGACATCAAAATCATATTTTGACCTTTGACTTAAAATTATTTTAAAATATTCGTTATTTTAAATTATTCATTATTTCTGAACTGGAATCAGACACAGCCAATTACCATATAAAGTTGATAATATGGATTTTATACACACGTGTACACAACAATGATCAAACACAGTCAACCATTACCCAGAGTGCATTACACAACTGCATAAGCTTTAAATATAACTAATCAACGCTTACAACAGCTTGTCAACCAACCGATCGACATACAACTAAATATTGGGATTAGCGTATGTCCAACATCATCCCAATACCCATGTGGGGTTTCAAACAACAAACACATATTTTATTTGTGCAGATGGGCGATGTGTAAAATTTATCGTCCCAATCAATATTAGTCAAATGGGTGTACATAAGCAAATCGTTCGATTTGCAACTGAATATTTGTTTTATTCATATACATGTTAAAAATTATATTTTTAACGATAAAATATTTCAACACGTGAATATTTACATTCCATTACACATCACAATCTATTCAAACAAACAAATCAACCAAACCAAACAAGTAATACATGGTCTGTAGACGACGGGGAGCAATTCATATATGCAGTTATAAAATAAATAACTGTATAAATAAATTCAATGAGATAGTTCTCACCTTTGGTTTCCACTCCTCCAGTCTTTATTTCTGAACGGTTTCGATTTGGATTCGTCTCCACTCAGTTCCATCGCAATCTGTTTCACACGATTTTTATATTAAAAGTCTCATTTTAATTTCAACGCTATAAAAATCATAATTTTACGTCGCTTCTCCATTATAAAAATCATATTTTTATAACGCTACTGCACATATAAAAATCCTATTTTTAATCCGCTACTCATATAAAAATAATATTTTTATTATATAAAAATTCTTTTTTTATACCATGAAAAATCGTATCTTTTCCTAAAAAAATCTATTTTTTTCATTTTTAAAGATCTAATCTTTATCGCCATGAAAACATTGTAAAAATTGAATCTTTATCGCTACTTTATATATATAAAAATCGAATTTTTATCGCTACTTCATATATATATATATATATATATATATATATAATCTTTTCATGTTCAAAATATAATATTTTCTATTATAAAAATATCGTCTTTTCTATTATAAAAATTTAAACTTTGTGATATTATAACCCTGCTAGTTTTATAATTTTAAAACAACTCTTTTTAATTGAATTAACCTAATTTTTTAAAATAATTTAAAGCAGAACACTTACGGTTGAAGTTAGGGGTGGAGATGGCGTCGGAGGTGGTCAGGGAAGGGGATACTGGCGGCGCCGGCGGACTGGGGTTCGACTCGGGTGGTCAACGGCTCAATTTGTGTCGAATTGGGTTCGGGGGGTTTGGGAAAGATAAGAGGCGGGTGTTGACGTTGGTGGCCGGCGACAGCTCTGGTGGAGGTGCGGTCTTCGCAGTGGCGCTGGCAAGGTGGGCGGCGACGAGGAAAGGAGGGGTAGCGGAGGTCAACGCGGTTTGTTTTGTTTTTTTTATTCTGAGCGATATGGGGAGAGAGAGTAGTGAAGGGGGTTTATATTATATAATTCAATTATTTTATTCTCCAAAATGTAACTTTTTCATTCGAACCCCAAATCAAACCCAACCACCGTCGCCCCTAAATAATTATCCTCATTTCTAACACAATGGGATATGTTCCGTAACCCAATTCAACTGTCTCAATTAGTTTCCATCAAAATTAAAATATAAGTAAATAGAACGGTCAATATTGATTTTAACGTACATTTTAATTTACTAGGACTCCAAAAATTCCAGAAAAATAAATCTGGCTATGTTTTGATGATACGGTCCAAACAAAACAGATTTCATTGAATTTGGAGACCGTTTGAAAAACGGTCATTTTCCGGTCGATAAAATTCAAATTGAATTGACCAAACACGTTTAAATTTACCACGCTCACATATTGATTTAGAAAATTATGAATTTTGGAATCGAGCAATAACTTGACATCCCGGATTCAACAAAAGTGGTTTCGTCGAAAGTGGAGGTCGTTTGCAAAATTTCCATTTTTAAGGGCAATACTTCCATAGCGACTATTCTGAATTTTCAACTAGACATAACTTTTTATTCCCGCTATGAAGGATTTTTCAGATTCGTTGGAAAGATATTTTCAAATAGATTCTAATATTTTTGGTTTCGCTAAAATCCGGTTTATTTTGAATCATGTACATTCATTTGAAATTTGAAATCGAATTTTCAAACTACCGTGCCATTTCAATTCCTTTTATAATTAAAATAAATATTTATATTCTAACTTCAACAACAACAACCACAACAACAAAGCCATATATCCCAAACAAGTTGGGGTTGGCTAGATATGGAACCCAAAATTAAAATAAAATAAAATTAATAATGATGATAATAATATATATATATAAAGGGTTTAAAATAACCAATCAAATAAAAAGTCGTCCGATAAAGGTTTTTTTAAATAATAATAAGAAGAAGAAGTAAAAATGTACAGTAAAAGTGAAATAAAATCTAAAATAGTAAATAAAAAGTAAAAAGGTTCAGTAAACGTGAAATAAAGTCTAAAAAAAAAAGAGGAACACTATGGTTCTGGTACATGGATTGCCAATTTCCATGCACTCCTATTAACTACAAGCTCTTCTGATAAACTCCAGTTACTTAAATCTCTCTTTATTATCTCCTCCCATGTCATTTTAGGTCGACCTCTACCTCTCTTTGGGCCTTCGGCGCGACCTAGAATTCCAGCGCGTACAGGTGCATCATATGGTCTACGTAGTATTGTCCAAACCATCTCAAGCGGTATTGGACTAACTTCTGTTCAATAGGTGCAACTCCAAGTTTTTCCCGAATATCCTCACTTCTAATCCGATCTCGTCTGGTATGCCCACAGCTCCAACGCAGCATTCGCATCTCTGCTATACTTATCTTCTGGACGTGTTGCCTCTTAGTAGGCCAACATTCTGCACCATATAACATTGCAGGTCTGATTGCTGTCCTATAGAACTTTCCTTTAAGTTTATGAGGAATCTTCCGATCACAGAGAATGCCAGATTCTAGTCGCCACTTCACCCATCCTGCTTGAATTCTAAAACTAACATCCTTATCAATCTCTCCATCAAACTGCGACATAGATCCAAAGTATCAAAACGATTCCTTCTTGGGTACTACTCTACCGGCCAGGATAACATCTCCGTCATCTGACCTGACACTGCTAAACTCACACTTCATATACTCTGTTTTAGTTCTGCTAAGCCTGAAACCCTTTGATTCCAAGGTCTCCCTCCACAACTCCAGTTGTCGATTAACCGCTATTCTACTTTCATCAATCAGCACAACATCATCGGCAAAGAGCATACACCAAGGAGTCTCCCTTTGTATATCTTCTGTGATTTCATCCATCACTAATGCAAAAATATAGGGACTCAAAGCCGAACCTTGATGTAACCCTATGTTAATTGGAAAGTCTCTAGTCTCACCATCGCATGCCCTAACACTAGTCACAACCCCCTCATGCATATCCTTAATAAGGGTAATATACTTTGATGGCACTCTCTTCCTTTCTAGCGCCCACCACATAACCCTCCTCGGTACTCTGTCATAAGCTTTCTCCAGGTCAATATAAATTTATATTCTAACTTCGATTTAAATAAATATATACGTTCTAATTTTATTCAAAATAAATTTCTAGTCATTATTTAAAATAATTCATTTCAAATATTCAAAATTCATTAAAATTGCCAAAATAAAAATTTTTAATTGGTTCTGATTTTCCGAGTTGTTACATTGGGATTGGGAAATTAAACAAACGATTACTTTGATAAGGTTCGCGAATCCCGACTAGTTGGTAATCCTTAATTTGGTTTAGAATTGATATACAAAGGAAGATTAAAGAATAAACTTAAAGAATTTATCTTTGATAAAATTAATGGGAAATTTTTCCAAAGTATAAGAATATTTGAATAAAAAAATATTTTGGATTGGAACGAGGCGTATATTGTGTTTTATAACACTTGTTTATGATATACGCGAGTTATTTGGAAAGACCAGGTTTATACCCATTCTGAATAAATGATGCGACGATAAGTTGACGATGAAGACGGTGGTTGAAGACCGAAGCTCTTCACATCGTTTGGTTGATTACTGATGTCTTGATTGGGTTGTACACCCAAGACGAGGCAATAAGTGGTGATCGTCCAGACATACTTGGAGATTGACCGAATATGCGAGGACCTCTCCCTTGTATTGGCCATATGGGAAGAGGAAAATGGTGCCTCCGGTTTCGTTCACACCCAGAACGAAGTTATAAATGAATGTGCATCTGACATTGGATTTCATTCTATGTTGATTGATTTCTATTAAATATATATCTGTTTGGCGGCAGAGAATTTATTTTCTTGCTTAACGCCCTTCTCTGAGACGTATGAATCAGAGGTTATATATCGATAGACTTCAGTTGCATGGCGTTGTTTTCCTGTGTGGCATGTAGAGATGCAGTGATCAAGGCTTCTGTTGAAAAGTAGAGTCTTGTGGTTGATGATCAAAGAACGACTTTAATATAGTATAGCTTTGTGTATAGCGTTAATTCGCGAGCCTCACACCTCGGTATGAGTCAAAAAGGGATAAGGGACCCAAGGAGGAAATGACGTTTCTTTCTAGCTATGGGTGGTGTCATGGTATGAAGCCCAGACATTTATTTATTTTTATCTATGTGGATGATGGATTGTGAGGCGCTTCAGATATATCGGTTACTACGAAGCCGATGGATATAGGTCCTATAGGACCGGGAAACGTGTGTTCAGGAATTGTCAATCCTCAAACGTAAGGGAGGACCGGCCTTGGAGGAACTAGGGGTTGCCTAGAGTGTGCAATCCTGAGGCATTTGCTAGAGTGTCTCGACGCAGTTAGGAGTACATCCCTTGCCTAGACTCATGACGGAAATCCAATTTCCAATACTTGACATTTCGGTTTTAATTGTAGAACCTAGTATGGCGACATGATATATGGTACTCATGTCGTCAATGATTGATCATTTATATTTTAAGTTGTTTTATACATTATGCATTTATAATAGTATCAAATGATTTGTTTTTAAATGTACCAAGCATGTTTGCTATTATAAGGTAAAACTCTATCTTTCGGCTTGCAATGCATTGTGTGATGGTACCTGAATCTTATAATAGCTTCATTTTTCGAAAAGCATTGCGCTATTTATAAACTGTTTTATGCACTGGTATTCTTGGGAGGAAACTCGTTCCATGTTAAACGGTGTGATCCGTTGATTTACCTTATTTCTAAAGTAAAGTTTTAAATAACTGTTTTAGTTCTCACACTAGTCACATGACTGACCTAGAGTTTATTGTTTTAACATAAACTTTGGGTGCCCCTATTTTCCACACGAGCAGTTAGTAGTTTTGGTTTTGCATATATTATATTCACAAGATCCTGGTTTACAGCCGGAGCTATATTCAGAACGCTCTGTATCCGTGGGTTTCTTTAAGCTGTGTTTTGTCACTACAACAAAATATCATATTACAATGGTGGAAAACAATTGTAAAAGACTTTTTACAACGGTGGATCCACCATCGTATATTAAGAAGTTGTAATAGACTAAAATCTTTTTACAACTGTTATGCACCGTTGTAATATGAATATTTTACGCATGTTATGCACCGTTGTAGTATGCTGATTTTTACAACTATTATGCACCGTTGTGACTTTCTAAATTCGACAACTGTTTCTGCCAATTGTTATACACTTTGTTACAACTATAATTGACAGTTGCATTTTAAATTCCAGAAAAAAACGGATGTGCTTAGGTCCCTACTTTCTATTTTTTAGTGAACGAATATGAAAAAATGTCAGCTTTAGCCCACCCTTCTAGTGGTTATATCCGCACTCCGTAATATATACACGAATTATTCACATATTAATAATAATAGAATTCATTCATATATTAATAATAATATAATTCATATATCAATGCAATAACAAATATAACTAAATTAGATTCATTCATATATATTAATAATTAGAGTATTCGATCAAAATACAATACATACCCAACAAAACAATGTAAAATAGCCATTTACATCATCAGCTAAACCATTACAAAAAACAAAGTCATTCTCAGGTAAATATAGAAAGTTAAACAGTAGTAACCTTGCTCTTATTTTACAGCTTCTTAATGTAAAACTCAAGCTCTTTTCCCATAAGTATATATCTAATCATGAATAAAAACAGGAAGATAGGTAAGAAATGCATTATAAAGTACGAACATAACAAAAAATAAATATAGAAAACATCTAGAAAAAAATACATTAAGAAGCGATGACGATAATAATGTTTGTTAGACATTGGTTTTGCCACATAATCAATGCTTAGATCTTGTTTGTATATTTAACTTCTAAGTAATAGATTGATATTAAAGGTGTAAAATGGATTTCAGTCACCCTTCCAATTTATTGTTAGCCTAAAACCGTACATTTATAATGTGTCATGCATGAGGGGATACGCTATTCACTAGGTGCCCTCAAGCATCTATGAGTGAATTGTCTATAATATATGCTGACTTGTTTATTTTTAGTAAAAGATAAAAATAAAATTATCAGTGGAAAGACACAGTCGGAAGCAAAATGTACAAATTGAAATAAAAATGGTAAAACATTTCTACAAAATCTTATAATTAATAACCTAGTAAATAATAATAAGGCAAATTGAATTGGAGCCTAAATTTATGGAATGCCTTCTTTACCAATTAATATGTATTTCCATTATTGTATGTTAATAACAAAACACAAACAATCTTTGTATAAGGATGTACTCACCAGAATATACTGCCAAAGTAACCAAAACCCGCAGTAATCATAAACAAAGCCGTAACCCATAACTGGCGTTACGAATAAAATAAATATGAACTAAACTAATGGAAAATTAAAGTTAATGTTCAGAATACAAAAGATGACAAAGTAACTAGAACCTTCATGTATTTGACCTTAGCAAACGCATCAAAATTAGAGAATTGTTTAATATAGAAAATGTGTAAATATAGAAAATATCCATTGCTCAACCATTGCGATATTGAAACATATATACCTGCTTCGCTCATAGTTCGCTCACAAGTCAATGGATAATCCATCATGATACTGCAGCTATTCTTTTTATTGAATAATGGTTTAGTTCACACCAAAACCCCATGATTCTCCCTATAGCACTGGCTCTCCTGAAATAAGTTATAGTCTATTGCACGTTTCACCTTTGTGAGCCCTGTAAAAAAATCTCAATTAAGTTAGTGACATCCAAGTAATGAGAGAGTTAACAATTTTAACAGACACCTAAGTTGTATCATGCCGTAGATACACTATCATCCATCCCAAAACATTATCCCTGGTCCTAATTCTTTAACTCAAAAGTTGGTACACGTGAATAGGGCTGCACACAACTCATATCCAACCCGACCCAACCCACTAATACGACCCAACCCAAAGTAGTTCGGATTGGATATGGGTTTCAATTTTTAACCCATACTATATATGGGTCGGGTGTAATTTTTCAATTAACCCAACCCTATATTAAACCAACCCAACCTCACTTTGAAAAAATAAAAAAAACCTTTACACTTCTACTTTGATATCTGCACCGAATTAATGAAATTTTATTCATTCCAGGCAGCCGCCTTTCCTTGTAGCTTGGACTTTGTCTTCATACATTATTGATTTGCTTGTATTTAGTTGGATATGCTTAGGATATTTAGTTATATTGTGTGCTGAGTCACTTGCGTGGTGTACTGATGTGAGAAATTGGTTGGTTTTTCCATGAGGTATGTTTTTGCATGTCTTAAAACATAAATTATTACATCAAAATTTATGTTATGGATTAATCATGCATACAACCCAACCCAACCCTATTTAACCTGACCCAACTCATACTTCAACCCAACCCAACCCTATATGAGGTTGGGTGCGGGTTCAATTTTCATCAACCCAAACCATTACGGATCGGATGAAGTATTTGGCTTTGACCCGACCTAACCCAAACTTTGTGCAGCCCTACACGTGAATTTGGTCAGCATCTAAAGAGTTTGCAGGAGTCCGTATTTGAATTTTTCCCTAAGCAATTATATGAATCAATTCTGAAAGTAACCCAAAGCTTTGAAAATTGTTGCCTCTCTCTTCATCGTGGTGCCTTGGATAACACAAGAACTTATAGATCAAATATTAAATCTTAAAAATGTGAATCACAGCCAAACAACTAGCAATCATTGATCATCTTCAATCAGGGACAAACAGACCATATAATACCACAAGCCAAATAAATTTTGAAGCACATAAATTAATTTTAGGTGGAAACTTTGAATACAAATGCCAAAATATAATCACGTAATCCATGATAGTTTTGAAACCTTCAGACTAATTCTTCATAAGTATAAATATGAGGCAGTGAAAGAACTATGTGGTTATGAATATAACACATAGGGAACTAAAGATAGAGCGCTAATTTGTAGAATCCATACAATTAATATTGAGAAACGCTCGAAATTGAATTTTAAGTCTAGATGTAAATTTGTTTATCTGGATAACATTTTTCAAATTCTGGCATACAAGTAGGCAGTGAAGCGGTTTTACTAATGAAATCAAATTAGCCCAAGAAAATAGATCTTTGAAACTTTATAGGCAACAAACAGATAAAACACCAAATTCTTATAATTGAAATAAATTGCAGGTCTTACCCCTTATGAATCTCATAAGAGTAGCACGATTCACAGATCTGCTCAAAGGATCGGTTTGGAGAATGGATATTCAGCATGACCTCGCCGAATTAACCAGTTCACCGATGTCTTGATCCTTTGCTGATTAAAAAAAGCCAGTGTTTATTCCAGATCCTATCAAAGGGTTAATTTAGAGACATATTTCTCTGATTTTGGAAGAAGTATTGGAGTTTAACTTAATATAAGGCTGTACAAAGAACAAAGGGATTCAAATGATCAATATGAAGCTTGGAATGTATCCGATAAAGGTTTGAAGAACTATAAACTACAACCAGGTGAATGAGATCATTCAATATATATGTTTACTCTAGTAGCAGGTTTTATATCGTTTGTAAAATGGAAATACCATGTGCTGATATCATATGAATCTAAAAAGTAAACTAGCCGGATATGCTAATGTTGTTATTGTAATATTTACTGATGAGTTAAGAACTGCTTTAGATAAAATAGATATAGCAAAATAGCAATATGTTAACGTCACTGGCTAGCAATAACTACTAAGAGAGAGACAACTAAGTTGAAACGAAACTAAATCATATTGAGCGAGAAATTCCAAACTATGCTAATTCTCAACAATTATCATTCAATGAGATGAAAACCCCTAAAATACTGAATTTCTGATAGAAACCAACCTCCCCACAACTTTAGCTAGTGTCTGGACATAGCAGTCAATCATCTGCTGCTTTGTGGCACCCTCACCACCAGGCTTATCCATAACAATGAACCAATGCTCATAATCGCATCTCGGAAAAAAGGCACCATCTCCATCGGTGGCCTATCACCACCGCCTCCACCACCCGATCTCATCGGAGAGTAGGAAGAGTCACCAGACGGTTCATTCTGAAATAGACTGGAGTGAAGTCGGCAACTATCGCGGTTGATGGGAAATGAAGCGGGTTAGGGATTGAGAACGACGATAGAGAGAAGGAAGAGTATACGACGAAAGGAAACGTCTACTAATAGAGATAAGAGTTTTCGAGGAGAGAGAACGAGAAAGCGAAGAGAAGTCCATCGATGTGGATTGAGGCGATTTGGATTTTAGATGGAGAAACCCTAATTGAGATTGAGGTCCTGAGAAGGTCAGGGTTCAATCCAATAAAACAACCTTGTGCATCAACGCCCGTATGATTGTAACAACCCCGATAAAGGTGGAGAGGGGAAAAAAGGGAAGTGAAAAGGATGGAAAGGAGGTCGCATTGGAACTTAGTAGGTTTTTGGGAAGAGGGCGTGCGTGGGAAATGAAAATGAGTGTGCGGGAAATGAAAACCAAAGGCGGAGATGGAAAATAAGAGGCGGCGAAAGGAGAAGTAGCTAATGTCGATTATCATGCGTTATTTTTCAATTATGATTATTAAATAATACAAATTATCATGTGTAAATTGGTAATTATCATCTACAGTTATCGATAATTAATTATTAAACACAATATTAAATGGTAAATCAAGTATTATTGTTAATTTATAATTTTGAATTATTGTTTATTAATTATTTTTGTTAATTATTGCTATATAGCTATTAATTACATTAAAAAAACAATTCTTTTTATAATTTATTATTAATTATCTATTAATATTTTTAATCATTTGATAGCAATTACTAACTTCAAGTTCATAATTATTATTTAATAGTAAATACTAATTATTGATTTTCTTTGATTATTTATTATTAAGTGGTATTATTCAATTATAATTGTTAAATTAATTATTGCGATAGGCAAAAAATGTTGTTATAGAATTGATTGAAGCTGAACAAATGAAAAGTTGTTAGAAATATGTATCTATTACAATTGACAAAAATGAAAAGTACTAATAAAAAAAAGTTGTTAAATATGGACATTTATTACAATTATGGAAAAAGAAAAGTTGTAAAAGACATCTATTACAATAGGCGAAGTAAAAGAGTTGTTGAAGATAAGTTTATTACAAGCTTTGGAAAGAACAATTGTAAAAAGCTTTTATTACAATTAACATTTTGTGACAGTTGTAAAAATGCAGTTGTGATAGGGTCTTTTTGTTGTAGTGTGTATTATTTTTCCACTGCGATGTAATATAATTTGTAAATCTCTGTTATTTATCAAATGTATATTATTTGTTCATACTCTGTATATTCTTGTACTCTGATGTAAATTGTTGTAGTAAGCAATGAAATATTATTCTGTTTGTGTTCTGATTTGTCGTTTTCTCAACTCAATCTGGGCTTTCCCGTAAGGGCAAGTTTGGGTCGTTTAAGTAATCCACTATGAGATATAGCTTGTTTACAACAAGATAGCAGCGGGATGTTAATTGCAATGGATTGAGCTTATAATTATGGGACAGATAAGTCCATATTGACTTTAAAATAGCTAAAACTTGATAGTCAAAAAAGTAAATTAGATCTATAAAATTAAGTTAACCAATAAGTGCATAAATTTATGCAATTATTCAATGAATAATTGTAGATATTTATGCAATTATATCCAAAAATTGTGGAAAAGTTCGCAATTAATCAATGAAAATCTATGGAAATTTCCGTAATTATTCACCGAAAAAATTACAGAAATATCAAAAAAAATTCACAGAAAAATTACAAATATTTATGCAATTTTTGGATATAAATACATAAACACTACCATATTTAAAGATATTGAAGGCAGAAAGAATTACCTTAATTAATCAAATTAGAGGCCCAATACTGCATTCTTCCGCCCCTATAGGAAGGAAGGGAAAATTAGCAAGCATCCTAATAAATGGCATCCTTAGTAATAACGAGAGCCAATTTGAAAATTTAAGTTGCCTCTAATATTCCATATGCCACATAGGAAATATAATTTAAGAAACTAATACGTACACTAACAAGTGCCTCCGTTAATAATAATTTTTGTTAAGTAACGTATATCTGGTGCAGTAACAATTGCCCTTAACGTTAGTTATATATACATACATACATATATATATATATATATATATATATATATGCAAATAATGAACCAATAATGTATTCCAGTAATATGGATTACTTCATTTTAATATTCTGGCCAATTGATAACATTAGCAGTAAACGAACTATAACAAAATTAAAATTATATTGAGAAGAAATAATCATTAACAACAGAATTTACGGAATCAAATATTTCAAACAAAATTGTTGCCACATACACATCTTATTTATGTACATTTAAATTTAAACCAAAAGAGCACAACATATTAAAAGAAAACTGAACTTGCTAACTTGTGAGAACTGCATAATTGAAATTTCAATTGTAGACGTATAACTGAACATCAAATCCTTTCCAATCATCCCTTTAAACAACCAACCTGGAGGAAAAACGTTACAATCATGAGATAAATGAGTTGAAATCTATTGCTATGTACAAACGAATTATCTCATGTCATATCGGAAAAATGATTAACAATTGATAGAACAAACCAAACATCAGAAAGTGCAAGAGAAAAATGTTTGCTGTTAATTTTTATAATGTGTATCATGAAAACATGGATAAAACTTATCATATATTACAAACCAAAATGCTTATCATTCAAATGGATCAAACAGATAAAGGATTATGGTGGTTTTCAGATGAAAAATGCACACATCTGTTTCATCAAGATTTGTGAAAGTTAAGAATGTTAAGCAAATCCATTCATTTCCACATCCCAAATAAATGATAGAACTTCTGAGAATCAATACACACAAATAGAACAACACACATATATTTTTCAAAGTATGTACCCACTGAGCCATTGAGTACATTGTTAAGAAAAGCCTTCGCATCCAATATTTGTCGCTTAACACTCCCAAATGGAAAGATTATATCATATAAACAGTGAAAGTTCATTGTATTTTCATGTACAGCTTTTTTTTTAAAAAAATTTTTTACTACTTCTAGCATAAGATACTCTGTCATAACATCACTGACTACTATGATATACATTCGTTTATAAGTTTACGTTAAATGGTTCAAAACATATTAATGATGCATTAATTGAACTCAACCTTTCTAAGGACAGTCAAATTAGTTAGAAGTTTATAACTCATTTTTATTGGTTGCTTTTATCTTATCAGATTTATAAATAAACTCCCTACCTCAAGCATATTTGTTGTAAACTTAAGCATAACCAAACATGTGTTCAATGACACAAGCGTGAATGAATGAAGGTGTGAATTATTACAAAAATATTGTTAACAGACCAATGTAAGAGTCACTTACCTTTTGAGTAAATATGCCACCTGTCTTTCAATTAGCTTAATTCAGCTGTGTATCTGCTTTACTGACAAATAATCGAGTCCTACGCAAATATGGTAACTATTGCAAGGGCAAGTAACTTCACAATTGCTTGATGAATAATTGTGCCTAGAAATATAGTTGTTTATGATGCATACGTTAGATCTACAGACTAGATAAATGCATATATCATACAAGTGTTACTTAAGCAGAAAAGAAAACCCATGATTACTATATTAAGAGCAAATCCATAATTGATTGCAAACCTATATCATAATGGTTATCATCCTCAATAAATTCTATAATAAGTAGAGTACTAATCATAAGGTTTACTGAAGCAATAATCTTTGGAAATTCATTTAGTTCACCATCCAATCTAGAAAACAAGCACATCCATGTAATTGAAAATCCTTTTTTAATAATAAAAAATGAAGCCACCTCCACTTGCATTTGGTGTCCTTTCCAATGTATACCAGCTTGATTATGTTAGAATATAAATCTTCCAATAATCATTAATATTACACGAGCGACTAGATTTAACTAAGTTTCTTCCCGTTGTTATAGTAGAAATAATAAGAAAATGTTAATATTACACTCACATCTTTTTTGCATGGTTGTTACTTTCTCTTTTGTGTGTGTGTGTATTACATACATACGTAAACACACACACACACACACACACATACGCACACACACACACAAGCACGCACACACACACACACACATATATATATACACACACACAAGCACGCACGCACACACATACACATATATATACACACACACACATATATATATACATACACACAAATATATATATATATATATATAATAAAATAATTTATAAAGTAAAGGGAATAATTAGGACGTATTTCCATAAAAGAGTTGAATATTTACTATAAAACTTTGCTATTGTTGTAAACTTAAAAAAAAATAGAATTTAGTTAAATTTGTTAAATTTTTATAAAATTCAGCAAAGTTTTATAAAATTATTTAATCTGATCGATTAACAAACAACGGTTATTTTTACATCTTTTGATACCTCTATTATTTTAATCTTAAAAATATTAGTAGGCAATATTAAATAGATGTGTATCCTTACACTACACCCTTTCCATGTAATACTCACATTCTGCGTCTATGATCACATGTGGCCATCTTAAAAGTATTCAATACATATAATAATTGCTTAGTGTGTTGTACATAACTTACAAACTAGAGAAGTTTATGTTGTATCCTTCTTGAATCACTCATGCATGGTTATGCTTTTATCATGGATTAGTTGATTATATTTTAGTTTATAAAGTTTCTCTAGCTCCTATTTAGTAGCAAAGATCAAGCAAAAGTTGTATTTCTAATATATAAATTTTAACTCAAAGGTTAGTTCATAAGGGATCTATTACATAAAAAATGGATCTTTGTTGAAGCTTATATACATACATACATACAAACATACATACGTATATTATAAAGCCAACCTATCAACATTAGGAAGTTGCAAAATTTGTTTGTCATTATACTTAAGCATTTGCATAAAATATATATCACAATCATCTCAGCATGTATGTATTTAATATTCATCATATTGTACATTTAATATGACCCATGCCTAAACAGGTAGGTATAGATTACAAGCAAAACATGGAAGGAAAAATCAATTGCAAGGCAAATGATATTTTTACCAGTCTAAACTTTTGAACTATTATTATATGAATTAGATTAATTTCCAATAATGATCTTTTCTAAACTTCAGTAAGGCTTGAATTTATAATCTGAAACTGAATTGGTACATTAAAGACTAAGACCCGTAGGTGAATCTCCACTTAGGATGTCAATTATAGTTATTACAAGACACAATCTCTATCTAAAACGCTATTACCATATTGAAATCCTATTTGGCATGAAATTTAATAAACAAGTTAGAAATAGACCAATAATGCAGTATTCAACTTTTCTATGCATGGAGTAAAAAAATCATACATGCAATGACATACTTACCAGGAGCAATAGTTCCAAGATACTCCGTGATGGGAATTTTTACGCGTGACAGTATCACCATATTCATGATTTCATAAGTGAAGGGGCCACTCTTTCATTGTTATTAACCTACTCACCCAAGGTTCTCTTTCCCTTGGTTCCAAGTAGATCTTTGACAGCTTTCTTTGCCATATCCTTAAAGTAAGCTTCCGAGTTATCGTAGTTTTATCATTTGGGACTGTATCCCTCAGTAGTCGAGCTCTCAGATTGCTCTTTTCGTTTGCAGTGTTAGTTTACCTAGTGGCCTACCTCTCAAATATTGGGTCTTTTCTTCTTAGAGGAAGTCAAATTGTATCTCTCTTTTTCTTTGAATTGTTGGCTTGGTGCATTTCTTCTTAGAGACTTAACTTCGTCCCCTCGACTCAGTTCGATGTTCTTTGAAGAATTTTTTACTCAGGTAATTTGTAGGAGATTCTTCATTTCAAGAAACTATTGTTCCAAAGTATTTATCTTGATGGCATTCACATCCACATAATTTGGGTTTGGAGCTGTGCTGGAATAGAGGTTCGCCCACTTCAGCAGCGTTTGGGCTAAATGATGGAGCTGTATTTTCTTTGAGAGTGGTTGCGTGCACGATTTCTTCGATAATGTTGCTTAGTCTTTTCCATCTCATCTTATCCTACCATTAAGCAAACATTCACAAATTAATCCATAATAAGGTACGAGAGCATAGGTTTAAGTCCTTCTAGCACCAAAATGTTAATGGTAAAAATCATCAATACCCAATCGAGAACTAACAGAACATATGTAATGAAATTAGAAGATGATCAATCTAGAGGACGTCTTTAATAAGCAGGTAGACTTTAGGTATGTTGAGTATAAACATGATACCCTCTTAATTAGTCATGCTTTAATTGTCTCCTAGAATACGATGCTCCTTCTTGAATGCAAGTGCTACACTCGTTTGACTGTATCAATAGTGCATTTGTAAGTGAAGTAGGCTTATATTGGGGATGACATTTTAAGCACCCTTATTTACGTTGTCCATGTTATGAACCTTTCATATGCATAGGAAACCTTGATACAAAGGTGTACGCTGGATTTAAGATAAAATAATGTACATTGTGTCAAGAGGAAAAAGGGTAAGATATCGCAACGTTCACATTTGTTGATGAATTATAGTCTTCAATAACAAAAGTTGATACTTTCACATCGACCGAGCCCATGAATGGCCTTGACTGTTTCAGTTATCAAGTTATAAGGCTATGATAAGCCACTTGAATGTTACGGTATGTTGGACATATTAAAAAAGATTAAGGCACAAGTGTGAACCATGAGGGAAGAATCACTAATTTTGCCCGATGATTCTTCTTCTGATCTGCTTGCGCTTGAATTTTTCGTATATGAGATTAGTTGATAACTTCATGCTAAACCATTTTGGTTATAATATGATTATAGAATCGAGAATAAGTATGATCTTAATCTTTACAGTTAATGAGAAAAATCCTCAATTTGATTTCTAAATTTGGGCTTTGACTCTAAGAACGGAGCATAAAATTTTGGAATGAGGAAGCGCCCCCCAAAATGTGACCTCTATGGTTTTATTTATAGAAGATTCAGGCCCTCCTTTATAGAGACCATGTGGGAAGCCTCACTTCACATCTTCGGTTTTGGTGTCGGCCTTCACGCTTGCAGTATGTACTTCTATGTCGCCTTTGTGCAATGTATCGATCCCAAGCTTGTCGGTGTCGATAGCACTTTCCCAACATCTTTGCTACTGGCTCAGTGCTTTTTCTTTCTATGATATTGGTTTCGGTCTTGCTCCCAAAGTTATACACTTTGGTGCCAATTTAACTACTTCTGACTCTTCATGCCTGGTTTCGCCTCTAGTGACTTTGACTCTCGGTATCGTCTTCATCCTGCTTCCTTAGTATCTCCTTTATGCCTTTACTTTTATCCTTCAGTATCGTCACCGAGCTAATTGCTCACAACATTTTGGGGTCGATAACGTGCTTCTCTTTCCTTCTTTTCCTGTTTGATCTCCTATGTTGGTGTCGATAGCATGATTGTTCTAGTATCGTCTTCGTTGGTTCCCTCCATATCTTTGGTCTCAAATCTTTGTTCCAATATTGTTATTTCAGTATTGGTTTCATCATCAAGCTTCCAACGTCTGCTTCACTTGTTGGTGCTCACCCTGCTACTATCTTTTCCTTTTCATTCTTGGTGTAAGCTCTTTTCCCTTCATACCTTTTGTTATCAGTACCAGCCCTAGCTTTACAAATCTTTGCTTTGGTATCGATCGAACTCTTCTTAAACTTCTACTTTGGTGTCGACTGTATGTATTTTGTATTAACATCTCAATAATCAATAACATCCTCAACGTCTTTAAAGTGGAGATAGGTTCCTAACGGACTGAACCACTATAAATTTCTGTGTTATTTATTTTCCGCACTTCTAATTTCCGTACACAAAAAACTAATTCTCGAGTTTTAGAGAATATTTGGGTGTGATGACAATTTTAGCCGTCAGCACATATAAATAAACATAAACTTTTATTTAACTTAATTAATTCAGTTGAATATTAAAGTATTTTATTTCAAAAATATATGTTAAAAAATTCAATTAAAAAAAACTAATTTAATGTTTTTTACATGCATAAATGTCATTTTCAGTTCATTTATTTTATAGAATATGTAGCAAGAATAACATAATATATCAGAAATAACAAGATGTATCTGAAGCGTCGTTTAAAGCCAAAAAAACCTATTTTAGAGGATATCTGCAAAAACCATTGCGGTAAAAATTCTCTATAGGGTGTAGCGAGGTTATAGGTCGCCTTGGCCTTCCCGGCTACGCTCCTGCTGTAAGTAATCCTCTCCCCCGATCGGAATAGCGATGTGTCTTAGGAATTTTCCTCGGCTCAGGTGCATAGCGATGCTTTCTAAGGAACATTCCGCTAGCTAGATAGCGGAGCCTGAAAACGCTTGCTAGCTAGCGCGTCCCACCCCTACGGACACTATCGCCTATGCTTGTTGCTCGCTCAGTGTCATTCAAAGGCCAATGTTTATACTGGGCGAACATGGGACCGGATTAATATACTAGCAAAGACCTCACCAAAAATGAAAGGCATGTGCGATTGAGGGCTCTCGCAGATACATGAGAGCTAACATAGTCATCAACAAGAGAAAAGGCATGAATTTTCTAGGTTGTTCAAAAAGGGATAATCGTTGGTTCCTTAGAGTCATTTATCTTTTCTATCATGACATTTTCTCTTACCCCCTTCTAGTTTCACGGGTAGAAAATCGCTATAAGGTGTAAAGGTTATAGATGGATAATAGTGAGACTTAACTGCAGAGGTAGCAAATATGTCTCATGTTTGAATGATTTATCTAGGCGTAGGAGATCCTATACTTTTTCCATCATTCATTAACATGTAAATACAAATATCGAAAGAAAGATGAACCTATTATGTGGACACATTTTATAGCTTTATTGAAACTATGGTAAAAGTAAAGATGTAATGCAAAAAAGTTTGAAAGCAAACTTACATTGACACGCATAAAGAGTCGCTTTACCCAACAAACGATGGAGCACCGATTAGCAACTGCAAGTTATTTTACGTCCGATGTATCAAAAATTCATTGAATTAACTAGTATAACCACATAACAGTGGAAAATCGATCATTTGGTTATATAATTTAAAAGAAAAAATTGTTTGATTTTAAAATTAATCGAAAATAACATAATTGATTTAAATTTTGTTACATTTTTAAAATTTGTTACATTTTTAAATTAATCAATTTAAATCTATCAAAGGATATTATTGTAAAAATATGATATTAACTGTAAATCTAAATTCGATTTGAAATGGAATGGATTTTTTGAGAAATTTTAAACACCAGAATTTGAGACATTGAAATCATTGGAGAAAGAAATTTCGAGAAAGAGAAAGTATTATTCGAGGTTCAAAAAATTGATTTTGGACGATGACAATAAACGAACTTCCCTAACAGTCGGTTTGATATAATTGCACTACATCAATCCTTTGATTATATTAATTACAACGGTTATTTTCCATTTTTAAATCAATCTATAATAACATGATTGATTTAATAATTTTTGCATTTCTAAATTAATATATTTAAATCTATCAAAAAACATAGTAGTATGAAATTAAATGCGGATCTGAAGTAGATTTGAAATAGAATAAATTTATTAGAAAAATTTGGACATCATAATTTAAGACATTGAAAACATTAGAGAAATAAATTCTGAGAAATGAAAATTATAATTTAGGCTTCGAAAAAATTGATTTTGGGCAATGATAACAAGCAAACCTCATAACGGTCGGTTTGATCTCTAGGGTTTTGGTGTCCAAGCCCTCTAAGTTTTGTTTTAATTCTTGACAAAATGCTTGATAGAGAGTTTATTTGGATGTAATTTGTTTATCATGAAGATTTAAACCAATTTACGGTAATGTGCTGCACTTAGCTACTTTTCTGTGCTTTTATATAAATAATTAATTTCAGTATTATTTTGTGTAGCATCCAATTTAGCAAATACACTCATTTATTACATTGCAGATGTTAATGTGGGGAATTGCCGCTTTATTCAGTGCACGCCAACCCTCGAGTGTATCAAAAACATAGTAATCCAACGTGATGCAAGTAAATGCATGGAGAACACATCTTTTTATAGTGGTTTGACACTAACGCCTACGTCCAATTTATACAATTCATTCATCATGTAATTTCTGATTACAATGTTGTACAAGTTCGGATAATTTCAATGTGCAATATTGTATAGTAGAACAACAAATGGTTTGCTAATTCTAAACTTTGTCTGAAATGTCCCTCTTCTTCTTCGTTGAGTGAAAATTGTGTTGACTTAGTCAATAATGTCCAAAAGGCCACTTCAATGTTCAAGAAATCCAAAACCGTCCAAGTGTGATGTAAATGTCCAAGAAACTGTCCAAAAGTTGATGGAAAATGTTTAAGTGGCCTGTGTTATGTCCAATAGTCATGGAGAAGAGGATTGAAGCCATTAATAATGCTTGAGCACTTCAAGAGGTCCAAAAATGCCAAGAGAATCTAAACCCTTTTGAAAGTGCGTGCATATACTTGTCAAGTATAATACACTCACAAGGATCGTGTAATATGACAAACAATATTCAAGTATAAAGTAATAGCTAATCACAGAACAGTAGTATAGTAAATGCAATAAAAATGGAAAAATCACACAGGGCTTTTTATACCGGTTCGGAGCACCGTCCTACGTCCAGTCCCAGACCTCTCTCTGGATTTTCACTAATCAACAACCTCGCTTCACCCGGAGGAACAGGTTCACAACACCCGAGCAGCCAAACGGGATTTCACGCCTCTAACAACACGAGGACTTCAACACTTGCCTGATCACACACAAGACTTCAACTGATACAATGGTTTTGACTTCTGCTTTGTGTTCTTGATTCAACACAGATAGTCAACAGTTTGAGTACAATCATCCTATAATCTGATCCTCAAGTATATACTTTGAATGCGTAGATTTAAGGAAGTATATTACTTATTGAATGAAGAGATATGAAATAATTTCAATGATTCAATAAGCAATTGAAACATTTCAGAGCTTTTAGAATGCAAGAATATTTAGAAAGTAAGATCAGAATTTAGAGCAAGAATCGGTGATTTGAAAGTATGATTTCAAGTCTATTTATAGTGTAGAATAGTTGCATTCCTTCATGAAGAGTTTTTACAAAAGATTGCATCTATTTCCATTGAAAATTGAAGAGAAAACTCCTGATGAACGGAAGCAACCCTTCAGGAAAAAGCTTGTTGTTTCGGAAACGGTCGACAGGTCAAAAATCACCGGTCGACTGGTTGAATTGAAAATTCCAGAAAAATAGCCGTTATGTGCAAAAACACATAAACCGGTCGACTGGTCCTTTTTGGGCGGTCAACCGTTTTAGTTCCTGTTTCAAAAAACACAGCAGAACCGGTCGACTGGTCCTTTTTGGTCAGTCGACCGTTTTATGGTTGTGGACCAGAGGTCCTCGGTCCACAGTCTATATCACTCTGCACTCTTTCCCGGTCGGAGCCTGGACCGTTTGGGATTTTTCTGTGACTTTTCAATTCCTCAAATATACAGATTTCAGCAACGAAGATATGATATTTTTTGTGCATTCGTGTTATACTTTGAGGATAGATTTTAACATATTTCTAACACGACTCAAAGTAAAAAACCTTATCTCTATGAAATGATCTTCATTGCACCTTTATATGTTGGCATCGATCAAAATCTTGTCTCAACATTCTCGCCCTTTTTGATTGATGACAACACCTTGGATTTTCTCCCTATAAATATAAAGCCCCCCCCCCCTTGAATTTCTGCAACATTTGTTAGTTCATAATATAAATAATCTTACCTTTTGATTCCTACATTAACAAATGTTAGCATACATATACTATTATCATGTTAAGCACATAATTTTAAATGATAGTATATGTAACATGAATAATATGTATCATCATGAGAGAAAATGTTTCTCTCCCTTTGTCATCGATTAAAAAGAATAAATACCATAATAAACACAGTAATCGAGAGTAGTAAATAATTATAGCACCTTTAGTCCAATATCCACTTTCCTCTTTTCTTAAGTGGGACCTACAAAAAATATAATTAAGTCCATGGTACCCACTTTTTATGGGGTCCTAAGAGTTAGGTCTTAAGAGTCCAAACCCATACGGGTCCGGTATCCCCTTTATATATATAATTAGAATTATGATGCACAGTATTTATGAACTGCTAAATATATTTGTTCCTAATCAAATTATTATTTGTTTTAGGAACCCATATTTTGATAGTCTTGACATTTTTCTTTTGAAAATTCATAACTAGTTTTAGCTTGGAATATAACAAACTAGAATTCTTCTTAGCTTTTACATTCTTCTTTTTGTAAGAATGATATTTCTGAGTTCCTTGTTTCTTATATCCCAACCCTTGCTTATTTGATACAGACTGTGAATTTTCAATAATCTTTGTCAAATTTTCTCGACCTTTGTTGAAGTTAGAAACATTTTGAGTGATGTTTTCTAACTTAGTTTGTAAACCAGCCTTTTCTAGGTCTAGAATTTTGACTTTTGCCTTAAGTTCATGATTTTTAGCAGTAAGAGCATCGTTTTTCTCTTTTTGAGTTTCAATTTCTTGACTCAAAAGAGATTCAATATTAGATGATGAATCTTTAAGTTTTTCAAGTTCTTCTTCTAATATTATCTTCTCGTCTTTTAACATATCTCGTTCAAACTCTGCTCTACTCAATCAGCTTTGGCTTGTTTGAGTTGTCGTTTTATGTCTTTAAATTTGACTATCAATTCAACATTAATATCAAGTATTTCGTCAAATGTAGGAATTTCTACCTCATCGTTTGTTCCCATGAAATAAACGTTTGCTTGTTCAGTTTCCGTATCACTTTCACTTTCTGATGAAGACGAGTCTGAATCATCCCATGTTACTGAGAATGCTCATTTATTTGATTTTTCCTTTTTGTATTCGAATTTGTCATTTTCTGACTTCTTCTTTTGTTTTGGACAATCCTTGTGCATGTGCCCCTTTTTGTGGCAGTTGAAACATTCTTCAACGGATGATGATGGTCTATTTGATCCACTTTTCTTTTTGTTATAACGACTTGCTTTTTGTCGTTTCAAGAATTTCTTGAAACCTTTTGCAATGAATGCCAAGTCTTCATCTTCAGAATCTAATTCATCTTCGTCTGCTACATTTTTCTTTTCTTCTTTTTGTTCTTTTCTAGCCTGCAAATTAGCTTCATAAGACATTAGATTTCCTATCAGTTCATCTGGTTTCATGACGGAAAGGTCATTAGCTTCTTCAATCGCTAATACTTTTCCTTCCCATTCACTAGTCAGAGAATGTAGGACTGTTGAAACAACATCAAAATCTGAATACTTTTGTCCTAAACCAATAAGTGCATGATGAGTAGTTTGAAACCGTGAATACATATCAGAAATTATTTCATTCAGTTTCATTTTGAAATTTTGAAACTGACTTTTCAGCATGGCTATCTTGGCTTTTTTAACCTTGTTAGTACCTTCATGAGTGGTTTTCAGCGTTTTCCAAATATGGTATGCGGTGGTATAGATACTAACACGGTTGTATTCATTTTGGTCTAATGCACAAAACAACATGTTTATTGCTTTTGCATTTACGGTTGCTGCCGTTTCCTCAGTCGGTGTCCATTCTGAATACTCAGTTGTTGGATTTACTATTTCTTTCTGAGTAGCATTCCAAGCATCATAGCTAGTTGATTGCATGCAAAAAGCCATACGTGTTGCCCAATAGCTATAGTTTAGACCATTGAAGAAAGGAGGTCTTTGTGTTGATTGACCTTCAGTGTAAGTGGTGTTAGTGCTACTACTTGGGTTATTTGCCATATTACTAGAATATATCAAATAACTATGTTACAGTTATAAGATGACCGTGCTCTGATACCAATTGAAAGTGTGTGCGCGTACTTGTCAAGTATAGTACACTCACAAGGATTGTGTAATATGACAAACAATATTAAAGTATAAAGTAATAGCTAATCACAGAACTGTAGTATAGTAAATGCAGTAAAAATGGAAAAATCACACCAGGGCTTTTTATACTGGTTCGGAGCACCGTCCTACGTCCAGTCCCGGACCTCTCTCTGGATTTTCACTAATCAACAACCTCGCTTCACCCGGAGGAACAGGTTCACAACACCCGAGCAGCCGAACGGGATTTCACGCCTCTAACAACACGAGGACTTCAACAGTTTCCTGATCACACATAGGACTTCAACTGATACAATGGTTTTGACTTCTGCTTTGTGTTCTTGATTCAACACGGATAGTCAACAGTTTGAGTACAATCATCCTATAATCTGATCCTCAAGTATATACTTTGAATGCGTAGATTTAAGGAAGTATATTACTTATTGAATGAAGAGTTGAAATAATTTCAATGATTCAATAAGCAATTGAAATATTTGAGAGCTTTTAGAATGCAAGAATATTTAGAAAGTAAGATCAGAATTTAGAGCAAGAATCGGTGATTTGAAAGTATGATTTCAAGTCTATTTATAGTGTAGAATAGTTGCATTTCTTCATGAAGAGTTTTTATAAAAGATTGCATCTGTTTCCATTGAAAATTGAAGAGAAAACTCTTGATGAATGGAAGCAACCCTTCAGGAAAAAGTTTGCTGTTTCGGAAATGGTCGACAGGTCAAAAATCACCGGTCGAATGGTTGAATTGAAAATTCCAGAAAAATAGCCGTTATGTGCAAAAACACATAAACCGGTCGACTGGTCCTTTTTGGGCGGTCGACCGTTTTAGTTTCTGTTTCAAAAAACACAGCAGAACCGGTCGACTGGTCCTTTTTGGGCGGTCGACCGTTTTATGGCTGTGGACCAGAGAGCCTCGGTCCATAGTCTATATCACTCTGCACTCTTTCGCGGTCGGAGCCGGGGCCATTTGGGCTTTTTCTGTGACTTTTCAATTCCTCAAATATACAGATTTCAACAACAAAGATATGATATTGTTTTGTGCATTCGTGTTATACTTTGAGGATAGATTTTAACATATTTCTAACACGACTCAAAGTAAAAATCCTTATCTCTATGAAATGATCTTCATTGCACCTTTATATGTTGGCATCGATCAAAATCTTGTCTCAACACCTTTGAGTGCCAAGCTTGGGGGTATTTATAGGTAGTGGGTTAGGTAGGAGGAGGTGAGATTTGGGGACCACGCAGAAGAATTTTCCATCCTAGAACAACACCCCTCTAAAATTCATATCCTGTACCCACGTTTTAGGAAATTTCGCATCCCTCCATGGGGTTGCGGGCCTCCGCATCCAAAGGACGTGATAATTCGCATCCGTGGGATGCGAATTTTCGCATCCCTGAAAGATGCGAATTGTGGCAAGGGGGCTTTTGAGGGACACAAAAGCAAGGCGATGAGAGGAATGCGAGTTGAGGGATGTGAGGCGTGGGATGTGAGGCGAGGGAGGCGAGGTGCATCTGAGGGATGCGAGGTAGATGACAATCGTATCCCGTAAGGGACATGAAATCGCTTCCCCATAGGGATGCGATTTCGTATCCCAAGGGATGAAAAATGCACATTTCTGCATCCCATGAGGGATACGGGATATGCATTTTCACATTCCAAGGAATAAGAAAAACATGAGATTTTCTTGCTGATTCTTGACTTTGCCTAATTGTGTTGCGCGAGCGGTTTTTAGTGATCAGTACGGTGCACACAAGCTTTACAGAATGACTAGTACACATGATGCAGCCCAATAATCTACTGAAGACCTTGATGACATTTCTGCATATGTTCATGAAAACGGGAATAACTTTCAAAACGTAAGGGTTATTTGGATGATTGCCGATCGTTGTGAATTGTATTAATCAAAAGTCCATTGGAGGCTGACGATCGTTTTGGATTGTATTTAGAGATAATCAGAATAGCTAGAATACCAGTAAAAACGAGATAGCTAGTGTGGTCCAATGACTACCTAGGTTGTGTATGAGTAGTAAATCGTGACCGCTGAGATCGTAATAAAATGGAGTTTCGACGATTGCCGAGATCTTATTAGAATAGAAGTCCGGCGATCACAAGAATCATATTTGGATGAAGTGCTGAGCCCAAGATGCATTGGACCAGGAAATAGGAAGCCATGGGTATGCCAAGTTTTGACGGTGATAGCATGTACCTGCAAGGGAGGGGAGATCGGAGTTTGAATTTTATATTGGACAGATCTAGTATGGAGCCGAAGCCCAAAATTTATACTTGACTGATCATATATGGATTCGAAACCCGAATAGACTGATCCAGTGTGGAGCCGGATCCCGAATTTTATACTGGACTAATCCAATGTGGTGCCGGAGCCCGTATATTATACTGGACGGACCCAGTGTAGAGTCGGAATCCGGATTTTATAATGGACTGATCCAGTGCAAGGAGCCAGATCTCGAATTTCATACTGGACTAATCTAGTGCGAGGGGCCGAAGCATATGTTTATACTGGACGGATTCAGTGCGAGGACCGGAGCCTATGTTCATACTAAGAGGATCCAATTCGAGGTGTCGGAGTACATATTTATGCTGGACGAATCGAGTGCGTGGGCCTGAACCTATATTTACACTGGACGGATCCATTAAGTTGACCAGAGCATATGTTTATACTGGACAGATTCGGTATGGGGCCAAGGCCCTATGCACAATCTTAATGGCATAATGAAAGTACAACGATCGTTAGTCCAACCCCAAACACGACTGGGGACCACAAGTCGGTTCCGTGCATGTGGGCCGATGTTGCCGCTTTGATTAAGTACACCTAGGAAAAGTAAAAGGGCAAGAAGTCACCAACAAGAACAAACATAAGTAACGGACAAGAGTCCAGAAAGCCAAGATCCATCGAGCGGGAATCGTTTCATGATAATGCCTGAAGGGACCAGTTCTTCCCCTATCTTGATATGTTGTCAAGAGCAGAGCGGGTGGTGCAGCTACTGCTATTGGATTCAGGACGTATTGTCGTAATTCGCCACGCCTGATGCAGGCTTCAACAAGATCACGGAATTTCCTGCAGTGGTCGATGTCATGACCTGGCAGTTCATGAAATAAGCAGTGCTTCTCAGAGCTTGCCTGTAGTGGAGTCTGGGCTATCCTCGGTGACTTATGGAAAGGTGTAGTTTCGTGTAGGTTGAGTTAGATCTTTCCAGGCCATGAGTGAGCTCAGTATAGGTTGGGAACTTTGGCTCGAAGCGAGGCCGGGAGTTTTGGTTATCCCAAAATTTACCCTTACCTTTGTCGAGCGTAAATGGCCCTGAGCCTGGTAAGGAGTTATCCTGCTACAAAGGCTTTTCACCGTGGGAGACCTGCCCCCTAAGAAATCTTTCGGCCGCGAAGTAGAATTCAGCGAGGTCCCTTGGCGAGTCACTATGCAGTGAGACCTTGTAGTCTATCTTGTCAAGAATGCCGAAGATAGCAACCATTAGAATCGTGGGCAGATCGGGCCTGTTAACAGAGGCCATCGCCGCATTGAATCATTCAGGAAATTTGCACAGAGTCTCACATGTTCTCCTCCTGACTGGTGTCAAAGTCATGACATTCCTTGGTTAAGTGATATGAAGTCTGGATTGCTCAACAAACCTTCCAACCAAGATGCTCCAACGGTAGATAGATTCTGGTTCCAATTGTCTGAACCATATAGTAGCAATGTTTATAAGGTAAAGCAGAAAGCACTTGGCTAAGAAGCCCTCTTCTTCTTCTTTGAGTAAAAAGTGTGTTGACTTGGTCAACAGTGTCCAAAAGACATCTTCATTGTTCAAGAAATCCAAAACCGTCCAAGGGTGGTGTAAATAACCAAGAGATTGTCCAAAAGTTGACGTAAAACATTTTAGTGGTCCATGATATGTCCAATAGTCATTGAGAAGAAGATAGAAATCATTAATGATGCTTGAGATCTTCAAGAGGTCCAAAAATGATAAGAGATTCTAACACCTTTGAGTGCCAAGCTTGGGGGTACCTATAGGTAGTGGGTTAGGTAGGAGTAGGTGAGATTTGGGGACCACACATCAAAATTTCGCATTCCAGAATAGCACCGCTCGAAAATTCGAATCCCATACCCACATTTCAGGAAACTTCACATCCCACTTGGGAGATGCAAGCCACTGCATTCGCATTTAGGGATGCGAAAATTCGTATCATAGGGATGCGAATTTTCGTATCCCTGAAGGATGTGAACTGTGCCGAGGGGCCTTTGAGGGACACGAAAGCGAGGTGAGGGATGCGAGGTGCATCGTAGGGATGCAAAATGGACGACAATCGCATCCCCTGAGGGATACGAAATCGCATCTCCAGAGGAACACGATTTCGCACCCCAAGGGATGAAAAATGCACATTTTTACAACTCATTAGAGATACGAGATATGCATTTTCACATTCTGAGGGATGCGGAAATCATGAGATTTGCTTATTGATTCTCGAATTTTCCAGGTTGAGTAACACGAATAGTTTCAGCGAGGTGCGCACAAGCTTTTCTAAATGACCGGTACGCGTGATGTAGCCCAAGAATCTGCTAAAGGCCGTGAGGATATTTCTGCACATATTCACGAGAATGGGCTTTACTTCAAACCGTAAGGTCGCTTGAACCAAAGAAATTTGTGCCCAAAGCTAACTCAAAGTGCTACAAGAGTTACGGTGCATAGCATCGTAATCCATGTTTTCTGGCCCAAGAGAGGTCATCTAAAAGGGTTTCGGGCCATTTTATGTTTACATTGTGACTTTGACCAATTCGCTTTTTGTTTTCTGATGACGATACTAACGCTTGAGCGCATCTTTAACCAGAAACTTTACGTGTGACAGCTTCTACTAAAAAGCATATCAACATTTTCCGTGCCAAAACATGTCATGCTTGGCGAAAGAATATGTGTTTTGCGAGAAGAAAATAAATCCAGAAATTCACGATCATTGGGGGTCGCATTATTTAAGCGTCAGAAAACCAGAAGAACTTTACGGAAGCCAATGACCACTTTGGATCATATTAGTTAAAATCCACGATCACTTTGGATCGTATTCATTATAAGTCAATCGAAAGTCGATGATCATTTTGGATCGTATTTGGAGATAAACAGAATAGTTGGAATACCAGAAAAACCAAGATAGCTAGAGTGGTCCAACGACTACCAAGGTTACGTATGAGCAGAAGATCGACGACCATTGAGAACATAATAAAACGGAACTTCGATGATTGCCAAGATTGTATTTGGATGATGTTTTGAGCCCCGGATGCCTGGGACTCGAGAAATAGGAAGCCATGGGCTAGCCAAGTCTTGACCGTGCTAATTTTTACCTTCAAGGAAGGAGGATACTGTAATCTGAGTTTAATACTGAATGGATCCAGTGTGGAGCCAAAGCATGAATTTTATACTGGATTGATACAGTGTGGAGCCGGTGCCCTAATTTTATACTAGATTGATCCAGTGTTGTTTCAAAATCCAAATTTTATAATGGACTGATCCAGTGTGAAGTCGGAGCCCAAATTTTATACTAGACTCATCCAGCATGGTGCAAGAGCCCGAATTTTATATTGGACTGATCTTGCATGGAGCGAGAGCCCGAATTTTATACTGGACTGATCCAGTATAGAGTCAGAGCCCGAATTTTATAGTGGACTAATCCAACGCGAGGGGCTGGATCCCAAATTTTACACTGGACTGATCCAGTGTGATGAGTCAGACCTGTGTTTGTACTAGACGGATCAAGTGTGAGGGGTCAGAGCCTATGTTTATGCTAAACAAATCCAGTTCGAGGGGACGAGGCCTATTTTATACTAGATGAATTCAATGCATGGGCTAGAGTCTATGTTTATAGTAGACAGATCTAATTCCTGGGCCAGAGCACATGTTTATACTAGACGGATCCAGTATGGGGCCGAATCCTATGCATAATCTTTTTTGACATCATGAAAGTACAATGGTCGTTAGTCCAACCTCGAAAACGACTCCACAAGCCGGTTCCGTAAGTGTGGGCCGACGTTGCCGCTTTTATTAAGAATACAAGGAAAATCAAAAGGGCGAGAAGTCATCAAAAACCAATAAACATAAGTAACAGACAAGAGCCTGGAGAGCCAAGACCCATCTAGATGGATCAGTTGAAGATAATGCCATGGGAGCGACCATTTATGCCCATATCCTATGATGTTGTTAGGGACAGAGAAGGTGGTGCAGCTGATGATGTTTGATTCTTGACGTTCTACTATAATTCTCCGCACCTGACATGGGCTTCAACTAGATCACGGAACTCCCTATAGTGGTAGATGTCATCACTTGGCAGTTCATGAAATAAGTAGTACTTGTCAGAGCTTGCCTGTTGTAGAGTTGAGTCTCTCTTAGGAGGCTTCTAGAGGCGCAGTTTCATGTATGCCAGGATAGATCCTTTCTAAGCCATGAGTGAGGTCAGTGTAGTTTGGGAACTTTGGCTCGAAGCGAGGCCAGAAGATTTGGTTGTCCCTGGATTTACCCTTGCCTTTGTCAAGCATAGATGTCCCTGAGCCTACTGTGGAGTGGGAACGTTGCACATAATTTTTGTTATGGGAGTCCCCCTTCCTGAGAGATCTTTTGACCTCGAAGTGGAATTCAGTGAGGTCCCTAGGCGGGTCCCCTCGCAGTGAGATCTTGAAGTATGTTTTTTTGGGAATGCTGGAGACAATGACCATTAGTACATGGATGGATCCTTGCCTGCCAATAGAGGCCACCGCTACATTGAATCATTCAAGAAATATGCGCAGAATCTCGCCCGTTCTCTGCCAGACTGATGTCGAAGTCATGAAATTCCTTGGTTGAGTGATATGAAATCTGAATTCTCAATAAACCTTCCAACCAAGATGCTCTGACTAATGATAAATTCTGGTTCCAAATATATGAAAAATAGTGTAACAATGTCTGTAAGGTACAGCAGAAAGCACTTGGCCATGACACCATCTAAGGTCGAATGTACTCTTATATGGTGCATGCGCAAGAGATGAACAATAAGATCTTTCCTACGTCCGAAATCTTCCAACACCAGCAATTTGAAGCCCAATGGGTTTTGAGAGTTTTTGATGTCTAGAGTGAAGGGGCTGTGACTAACACAGTCCAAGCTGGCAGAGGTGCCCCGTCACATGCGTATCGTCAAATGACATCGACAACTTGACCATCGCTGGTCATGCCGAGAAATGGATTCAGATTATGTAGATTGACGCCGATGCCCCAGCACCAAGTCCAACATCAGCAAAAGGTCAAGCACCAAGAAAAATATCTAGCTCGATCCTGACTTGAGGTGCCTCAATGGGCACAAATCCAAGATTAGAGACTACGGGGGTTCCTATATCCAAAGTTGCATGTGCGGGCGCTTGAGTGGCATTTCTAATGCCTAATCTCGAGATCTGGTTGGCTACAACTTGAGTTGAGCCTGGAATAGGATTGGGGATGTTTCCCTCAAGCCTAGCTGATTCTGTACCTACCTGTGGATTAATGTCGACAAGGGTTGTTCTTCAAGAATTGCCCCCAAGTCTCGAGCTAAGCCTTATGGAACAATAGCACTTGTCCCGACAAGATTTCCTTGGCAAGACTGCATCGAAAATCCTTTGAGTCGAGCGAAAAGAGTGGTCAGTTGGCCTCTTAGCAACGGAAATGATCTTCATGTTGTTCCAAGCGAGAAGGAAGATCTTTGGTCAGATCTTTGATGACTCCGTCGATGTCGTCTCGAGTGATGAAGTTAAATGGGTGTCTGGTGATGAGAGTTCTTGCTCTTCCTCAACACCTACTCCTTCCCAGCGAATTACTTTTTTTATCCATGGAGGGAAGTGAGTAAAGTTCTTTTCTAAAAGAAAGTTAAAGTTAAATTTCAAAATCCGAATATCAAAGACGAAAGCTGAGGTCGAGAACTATAGCTGAAAACTAAAGTGGAGAACTGAGACTGAAGCTGAAGCCATGCGCCCCCTTCCTGTTGTGCCAAAGTTTTAATGTAGAGAATTGTCATTTTATTCAGCACACGCTAACCCTTGAGTGTATGTAAGTAAATGCAGGGAGAACATAGCTTTTTATAGTGGTTCGGCACTAATGCCTACGTCCACTTTATAGTAATAATTCATCATGTAATTTTTTATTACAATGATGTACAAGTTTGGAAATTTTCAATGTGCAATATTGTGTAGCAGAACAATAAATGGTTTGCTAATTTTAAACTTTGTCCAAAATGTCCCTATTCTTCTTCATTGAGTAAAGGTGTGTTGACTTGGTCAACAATGTCCAAAAGGGAGATTCAATGTTCAAGAAATCCAAAACTGTCCAAGATTGGTGTAAATGTCCAAGAGATTGACCAAAAGTTGTCGGAAAACATTTTAGTGGTCCATGTTATATCCAATAGTCATGGAGAAGAAGATGGAAGCCATTAATGATACTTGGTAGATTCAAGACGTCAAAAAATGCAAAGAGAATCCAAGCCCTTTGAGTGCCAAGCTTGCGGGTCTTTATAGGTAGTTGGTTAGGTAGGAGTAGGTGAGATTTGGGGCCACATAACAGAATTTCACAACCCAGAACAACACCTCTCGGAATCTTGTATCTTGTACTTGCGTTTCAGGAAAATTTGCATACCTCTTGGGGGATGCAAGCCTGCGCATTCGCATTCGAGGGATGCAAATTTTCGTATCCCTGAAAGATGCAAACTCTGAGGAGGAAGCTTTTGAGGGACACGAAAGCGAGGCGAGGAGAGGGATGCAAGGCGAGGAATGCGAGGCGAGGCGAGGGTTATGGGGTGCATCAAAAGGATGCAAGGTGGATGGTGATCATATCCCAAGGGATGTGAAATGCACATTTTTGAGGGATACGAGATATGCATTTTCGTATTCCAAGGGAAGCGAAAATCATGGATTTGCTTGCCAATTCTCAACTTTGGCAGGTTGAGCTACACGAGCAGTCTTAAGTGACCGGCGCGGTGCCCGCAAGCTTTTTTGAATGGATGGTACGCGTGATGCAGCCCAAGAATTTTCTGAAGACCGTGAGGATATTTGTGTATATGTTCACGAAAATGGGCATAACTTTCAAACGGTAAGACCGTTTAGGCCAAATGAAATTTGTACCTGAAGCTAACTTAGAGGGTATCCGGAGTTACTGTGCCAAGCACTGTAATCCACGTTTTTGGGCCCTAAAGAGGTCATCTAAAGGGTTTTGGGCCATTTTATGTTAACGTCGCGACCTTGACCAAATTACTTTGTGTTTTCTAACGATTCTATTGACGCTTGAGCGTGTCGCTCACTAGAAACTTGACGTGTGATAGTTTCGACCAAAAAGCATGTCAACATTGTCCCCCCTAAAGCATGTCTTGCTTGTTGAAGGAATACGTGTTTTGCGTGAATAAGAGAAATCCACGATCACTTGGAATCGTATTATCCATGAGTCAAAAAACCAAGAAGACTAAACCTTGACGGAAATCAACGACTACTTTGAATCGTATTAGTTAGAAAGTCATGGTTGCTTTGGATTGTATTAATTAGAAGTCTATTGAATGACGATGATCATTTGGATACTTAGAGATAACCAAAATAACCAGAATACCAGAAAAAGCAAGATAGCTAGAGTAGTCCACAGTCTGCTTGCATATGGGCAGAAGATCGACGACTGCTGAGATCGCAACAAAACAAAACTTTGATGACTGCCGAGATTGTTTTAGAATAGAAGTCCGAGGATCACAGGGATCGTACTTGGATGAAGTGCTGAGCCCGAGATGCCTAGGACCCAGGAAATAAGAAGCTATGGGCTTGCCTAGTTTTGACAGAGCTAGTATGTACTTGCAAAGGAGAGGGAGATCGAAGTCTAATTTTTATACTGGATTGATCCAGTGTCGATCCGAAGCCCGAATTTTGTACTAGAATGATTCGATGTGGAGTCGTTGCCCGAATTTTATATTGGACCAATCCAGTTTGGAGCTGGATCCTGAATTTTATACTGGACTAAACTTGTGTAGAGCCTTAGACCGAATTTTATACTGGACTGATCCAGTGCGAGGCGCCGAAATCCGAATTTTATACTGGACTGATCCAGTGCAAGGGGCCGAAGCCTAAGTTTATACTGGACGGATCTTGTGCGAGGTGCCGGAGTCTACGTTTATACTAGATGGATCTAGTGCGAGGAGTCAAAGCCTATGTTTATACTAGATGAATCCAGTGCGAGGGGCCAGAGCCTATGTATATACTGGACAAATCCAGTGCATCGGTTGGACCCTATGTTTATATTGGAAGGATCCAGTGCATAGGCCAGAGCATATGTTTAGATGGATCCAGAGTGGGGTCGAGGTCCTATGCACAATATTTATTGACATCATGAAAGTACATAGGTCGTTAGTCCAACCCCGAACACGATTGGAGACCACAAGCCGGCTCCGTGCATGTGGGCTGATTTTGCCGCTTCGGTTGAGTACACTTAGGAAAAGCAAAAGGGAGAGAAATCGCCAATAAGAATAAACATAAGTATCAGACCTTAGTCTAGAGGGAAAAGATCCATCGAGCAGGATCAGTTGATGGTGATGCCCTAAGGGCAACTAGTTCCGCCATTATCCTGAGATGTTGTCGGGGGCAAAGCAGGTGGTGCAGCTGTTTTTGTTGGATTCAGGATGTGCTGCTATAATTTGCCGCACCTGACATGGGCTTCAACATGATCTCAGAACTTCCTGAAGTGGTCGATATCATGACTTGAAAGTTCATGGAATAAGTAGTACTTGTCAAAGCTTGCCTACTATGGAATTGGGTTTCTCCTTAGAGGCTTCAGGAAAGGTGTAGTTTCAAGTATATCTAGATCTTTTCCAAGACATGAGTGAGCTCGGTGTAGGTTGGGAACTTTGACTCGAAGCGAGGCCAAGAGTTTTCGTTGTTCCATCATTTACCCTTGCCTTTGTCGACCGTTGATGGCTTTAAACCTGCTATGGAGTTGGCCGGCTGCACAGGCTTTTCGTCATGGGAGTCCTCCTCCCTAAGAAATCTTTCGGCCTCGAAGTAGAATTCAGCGAGGTCCCTTGGAGGGTTTCCTCGCAGTGAGTCCTTGAAGTCTGTCTTTTCGAGAATGACGGAGATACAGCCATTAGAACCATGGAAAGATCCGGCTTGTCAACAGAGGCAACCGCTTCATTGAATCATTCAAGAAATTTGTGCAGAGTCTCGCCTATTCTCTGCCTGACTGGTGTCAAAGTCATGACATTCCTTGGTCGAGTAATATGAACTCTGATTTACTTAGCAAACCTTCCGACCAAGATGCCCCATCTGTTGATAGATTCTGGTCCCAATCTCCTGAACCATAGAGCAGCAATGTCTGTAAGGTAAAGTGGGAAGCATTTGGCAATGGCGCTATCTGATGCCAAATGTACTTCTATATGGAGCATGTAAGTAGCACATGAGTTGAACAACAGGGTCTTTTCTACCATCGAAAGCTTCCAACACCGGCAATTGGAAGTCCTATGGGTTTTGAGAGTTTCTGATGTCTCGGGTGAAGGGGCTACGATTAATGCAGTCCAAGCGGCATAAGGTGCCCCGCCACAAGCGTATCTTCGAATGACATTGGTTGTTCGAGAATGGAGTTTTGATGACAACAACCTTATTTCAATTATCATTGTACATAAAATATATACTAACATGTCTACCTAAAATATATAGACATATATATATGTGCAGTTTACATACAGGACTTAAGTACCGAAGAATGTATAGTTTTAGAGTTTCAAGAGATTCAGAATTCAAGATAGATTCAAGACTCATGAGTTATCAATCTATCAAGATTTCAAGAAAAATTTAGTAATAGAGTCTAGTTTATATGTAAGACTCCGAGTAGCACTCCTGGTTCAAACTCTATTTTTCAAATTATCTATTTTCAAAATTAGTTCCAAAACTATTTTCATATTAATTTCAATCAAACTTCTCTTAAAATAATTTTTAATCTTCCAAAAATTTCAAACTAACTATTTCAAATATATTTCCTAATTTATAAGTGTTCTTATTTTTATAGTTTTATTAAATATAATTTTACTAAGTTTATATTTGATTATAATATTATTATTTAAACTCTAAGTTTTCATATAAACTATTGTTGTTTGTATATAGTTTATAAATATCTCTTTAGAAATTCCTGTATATATGTTTATAATTAGATTATATGTAGTTTTATATCACATATATATAAAGTTTTTAATCATATGTTTAAATAATATTTTCTTATGTTTTTATACTTGAAAAATAATGTTTTAGCAATTAGTTTTGTTTCAGGAATTTCCAGAATATAAATATTGGTTTTAACACTTTAAAAATGGTTTGAAAGTCATAAAAATGATGGATATATCGACATACATACAAGGGTATGTCGACCTATAACTGTTAGAAATTTAAATTTGAAAGGAAGTGTCTTTCCACGATTTGCACCGTTCCAGAAGCGTTGCAACCTTTCAAATCTTATAAATAGCGACTGATTTCAAAAAAAAAAATCATTGTTCTTCTTCTCCATCTTCATATCCTTTCTCTACACCATTAATATTTCTCATTTTTATGATTTCTACACTTATACTCTACCGAATTAAATTCTATCTATATAAATTTTCTTCTCTTCTCACTCTCTACTCATTACTCTTTGAACCTAGGTGCCACTGAAGAGTTATAGGGTTGCTGCAATTGTTTAAGAAGTGTTTGGTAATCGAGGTTTTCCTTGTAGCCGTGAAATCAAGGAATGGAATCGGTGTTTTCCTTATTGCTGCGAAATCAAGGAACGGGAGCGGTGTTAGCCTTGTAGCCGTAAAATCAAGGGGTGTAATTGGATATTGATATAGTAATAAAACTCTGCGCAATCTAGCGTTTCATGGGACTGGATATAGGAGCAATTCTGAACCAGTACAAAATCCGGTGTTCTTTCCTTTTTTGCATTTTATTTCTGTTTATTTTTGTGTTTGTGTTTGATTATGTGTCTGTGATTGTTTCTATAGTGTGTGTGATTCACTTTAGTAGATCATATGAGTTTTAGATTTTGCTTAATTTCTCAAAAACACTATTCACCCCCTTCTCATGTTAGTTTTGCCTTAACGATCCATTCCGCAATCCTTAACAATTGGTACCAGAGCAAGGTTTTTCAAAAAGTTCATAATCTGATTTTTGAAAATATTAAATGGAAAATTTTGAGCACTAGTTTAAATTCATGCATTGTACTAGTACTAAATGAGCCTGCATTCAATTTTATTGAAAAATCAATTTATCATGATATAATTTCTTGAAAAGTTTAAATGGATATATCATGGAAACATCATAATGTTATTTTTTCTAATTACAATTAGTTGTTTTGAAAAGTCACTTGATTCTTTGAAAAGGTATGTTGTTTTGCAGGAAAGAAGTTATATCTGATGATTGTTGGCCAAAAGACACCAAGATGATCATTCATCAAAAGAAGTTTTTGTGAACGGATATGACTTTTGGGCTTATTATAGTTGAAGTATTCATTCATTCAAAATTCAAATCCAAAATTCAGATGCCAAGTTGATATGGCCATATAAAAAGGATGTGTCCTTGTCTAGATGATTCAGATTCATCATCAAACGACGAAGAGCCAGAAACTAGAAATCCAAATACGTGTTTCATAGCGATTCAGAATTCAGAGAACGTTGAAGAAATGGATCCAAAAACAGGGTACGCTTTAATTAATTTTTAAATTTTTTGGTTGAATGGATTTTTGTTTGCTTTGCTTTATTTTAAATTTGAAACTTAAACTTTAAAATTCAAATTTGAAGTTCAAAATTCAAATTTGAAATTTCAATTTTGAAATTCAAAATAATAATAATTAGTAAAATAATAAAATAAATTTTGGATGTTTGTTATCATTATATTTAGTTCAGAAAATAATAAAACCTAAAATATAACTCGATAATATAATAAAAAACAACATGCCTTTCGAAATTTTTGCATGTATGTCGACATACATAGAAGAGCATATCGACATGTACCAATAAATTCAAGTTTTGAACTTTCAAACTTTCCTCCATCTTTTTCTATAAGAAAATGCCGGTTCAAATTCTAGTTATTAACTTTGTCTGTCTACTTATTTTCTTATACCTTATTTCTAAATATATACATATATTAAAAGTATATAAATTAACAATATTATATAGACATGATAATATGATATACAAAATTAATTATTTTTTAATATTGTTATAAAATATAAATATGTTTTTTATATAGTTTAAACATGCATAGATTAACTAATATATTATTCATATGATTTCATAATAATTTTGGGTTACATAATCGCAAATACTATTTGTAACTTAATACTTAATTTGATTTTTATTAAGATTTATAAAGGCATAAATATTTAACCTCGTATTTTGGTATAAAAATTATATATACACACACACACACACACACACACACACACACACACACACATATATATATATATATATATGATTTTATGTCTTAAATATGTTGTTTAAATATGAGAAGTTATAGTTTTATAGTTTAATTTAAATTCAGATTTCATATTTTTTTTTAACTATAGGTTTCTTTTTGAAGTTTTAACAGATAAATAATTCTTTAGCAAATTAATACATTTTGATTTCTAAAAGTTTAAATTTAAAATTGATTTGTATCAAAAGATTTATTTATATTTCATAATAAATTATTATTTTTTAAAATTAGTTTATATATATACACAGACACAAAATTATGAATACATGTCTATATAAAATAGTTTACTTTATATGATATAATTCTATATTCTCTTTAAAAAGATCTTCAAATTTTACTATATTAAAGAAGCACCCTATAAGATTATTTAACTTCACTTTTCTCATAGAATTATTCTAAAAATTTTATTATCTATTATGAATACCATAAAACTTTGATCTTTACTATCCTTTAAATCTCTTTCATAAGTATCATTAAATTAAGTCAAGATTACTATCATTACACATCTTATTTCATATCAAACATCATCTCAAATTAAAATCATTCACATCAAAAGTGGCATTCAATATATCACTTTATATAGTTTTGCATATGACATACTGCATTATAACCAACACACTGCATTACATGTTAACTTTATTTCCATACATAACAAGTATACAACATGAGAAGTTTTTATCTAATTAGAAATGTAGGATTATTAATCAAATACATAACATATTTACTTTGTCTTGATTGACTTGTTTGGCTTGGTTTAATTGATTAGATTGATTGACTTATTTGGTTTGTTTGATTTGTTTGACTTGAATAACTTGATTGACTTATTTAACATGGTTAAATTTCATTAGTGGTTGATCGGTTTTTTAGAAAAATACTTATGCATTTGTAGTTAGTATGAGCATTATAGGTTTTTAGGAAAAATAGAAGTTACAAGAAATGTTTGGGATTATGTTTTGATATTTTATGACAACAAAACCTAAGTTGATTGATTGTTTGGATTAAATTTCTTTACTTAACTCATATCATAATTTTAAGGATGTCTTATTAGAGTTAATTCTTAGTCTAGACTAAAGTATTATTATAGTTTTAAGGGAATTATAATTTTGGATAGATTTAGTCTTATATTAGATTAAGAGGGAGTTTTATAGTTTCTAAGGAATAGTTGAATTTTCAAAGTATTTTTTAGTTGTCATGTACTTTTTCTGTTTAGATTGTTTGTTTGAATTGCTTGTTTGATTGAATGCTTGTTTGCTTGAATTGTTTGAATTGCTTGTCTGGATTGATTATATGCTTAGTCTATTATCCTTTTATTTAGTTTATTAGACTAGTATAGTCATAGATTTAGGGGAAGTTATAGAAATTTATAGATATAAGGATATTATATAGGCATGAATTTAGGGGGAACTAATATATATATATATATATATATATATATATATATATATGTAGTTTAATACAAAATCAGTTATATGAATCATAAGATATGTATAGATAGATATAGGATTTAGGGGGAGTATTTTTAGAATTTCTTTTTGATAATGACAAAGGGGAGAAATTATAAAATATTGACTTAGTCTAAGTGGAGTATATAGGATTCATATTAACAGGGGGAGTATTAGAAAGATCAACATCAACATATTTGAACAAGTATGAATATTTTATCAACTAAGGTTGTCATCATCAAAAAAGGGGAGATTGTTGGTGAATGGAGTTTTGATGACAACAACCTTATTTCAGTTATCATTGATTATTAAATATATACTAACATCTCTACCTAGAATATATAGACATATATATGTAGGATTTGTATACAGGACTTAAGTACTGAAGAATGTAAAGTTTCAGAGTTTCAAGAGATTAAGAATTCAAGATAGATTTAAGACTCATGAGTTATCAAGCTATCAAGATTTCAAGAGTTCAAGAAAAATATAGTAATAGAATCTAGTTTATATGTAAGACTCCGAGTAGCACTCTAGGTTCAAACTCTGTTTTTAAAATTATCTCTTTTCAAAATTAGTTTCAAAACTATTTTAAGAATGATTTCAAACAAACTTCTTAAAATAATTTTTAATCTTCCAAAAATTTCAAATTTATGATTTCAAATATATTACCTAATTTATAAGTGTTCTTATTTTTATAGTTTTATTAAATATAATTTACGAAGTTTATATTTGATTATAATATTATTATTTAAACTCTAAGTTTTTCGTATAACCTTTTGTTGTTTGTATATAGTTTATAAATATATCTTTATAAATTCCTATATATATGTTTATTATATTATATACAATTTTATATCACATATATACAAAGTTTTTAATCATATGTTCAAATAATATTTTCTTATGTTTTTATACTAGAAAAATAATGTTTTAGCAACTAGTTTTGTTTCAGGAATTTCCAGAATTTAAATATTGGTTTTAATACTTTAAAAATAGTTTAGAAATCATAAAAATAATGGATATGTCGACATACATAAACGGGTATGTTGACATATAACTGTCAGAAATCTAAATTTGAAAGCAAGTGTCTTTTCACCATTTGTAACGCTCCAGATGCGTTGCAAACTTTGAAATCTTATAAATATTGGCTGATTTCGAATTTAATTCATCATTCTTCTTCTCCATCTTCATATCCTTTCTCTAGACCATTAATATTTCTCATTTTTATGATTTCTACACTTATACTCTGCCAAATTCAACTCTATTTATATAAAATTTCTTCTCTTCTCACTCTCTACTCATTACTCTCTGGAACGAAGTGCTATTGAAGAGTTATAGGGCTATTGTAATTGTTTGGGAAGTGTTTGGGAATCGGTGTTTTCCTTGTAGTCGTGAAATCAAGGAATGGAATCGGTATTTTCCTTGTTGCCGTGAAATCAAGGAACGAGAGCAGTGTTAACCTTGTAGCTGTGAAATCATGGGGTGTAATTGGATATTGATATAGTAAGAAAACTATGCGCAATCCATTGTTGCGTGGGACTGGACACAGGAGCAATTACGAACTAGTATAAAATCCGATGTGTTATTTCCATTACTACATTTTATTTCTGTTTATTTTTGCGTTTGTTTTTGATTCTGTGTATGTGATTGTTTCTATGGTGTGTGATTTATATAGTAGATTATATAAGTTTTAGATTTTTCTAAATTTCTTAAAAACATTATTCACTCCCCTTTAGTGTTAATTTTCCCTTAACGGCCCATTCCGCAATCCCTAACATCGGCGACTTGACTTTCACTGCCCATCCCGGGAAATGGATTCAAGTTATATAAATTGACATCGATGCCCCCAGCACTAAGTCCAACATCAGCAAAAGGTCGAGCACCAAGCAAAATATCTGGCACGATCTCGACATAAGGAGCCTCGATGGACGCAAATCCAAAATTATGAACTACGTGGGTTCTTATGTCCAAAGTTGCGCGCGTTGGCAGTTGGGTGGCATTTAAAGTGCATGATCCCGAGATCTGGTTGGCTACAACTTGAGCTGAGTCTTGAATGAGATTGGGGGTGTTACCCCCAAGCCTAACCGATCTTGTAGCTTCCCGTAAATTGGTATCGACACATGGTTGTTCTGCGGGAATTGCTCCAATTCCCGAGCTAAGCCTTGCAGAAAACTAGCATTTGTTCCGACAAGATTTCTTTTTTCCGACTACTCATAAATCTTTGACTCGAGCGGAAAGAGTGGCCATGTTGGCCTCTCGGCGATAGAAATGCTCTTCCTGTTGTTCCAAGCCAAAAGTAAGATCTTTGGTTGGATCTTTGATGACTCCGTCGATGACGTATCGAGTGACGAAGTTAGATGGGTTTCCACTGAGGAGAGATCTTGATCTTCCCCAACACATGCTCCTTCCAAACGAATTACTACTTTTCTTTCAACCATGGCGGGAAACGAGTAAAGTTTGTTTCCAAAAGAAAGTTACGGTTGAATTCCAAAATCTGAAGATCAAAGTCGAAAGCTGAGTTCAAGAATTAAAGCTAAAAAATGAACTCAGAGCTGATGTTAAAGCTGAACTTATGCACCCCCTTCGCGCCGCGCCAAAGTGCTGAAGTGGGGAATTAGCGCTTTATTCCGTGCACGCTAAACCTCGAGTGCATGTATATTAGAAAAACAGAAATCCAAAGTGATGTAAGTAAATGCAGGGAGAACACAAATTTTTATAGTAGTTCGACACTAACACCTACGTCCACTTTATATTAATCATTCATCATGTAATTTCTAATTGCAATGTTGTACAAGTTCGGACAATTTCAGTGTGCAATATTGTATAGTAGAACAACAAATATTTTGCCAATTCTAAACTTTTTCTAAAATGTCCCTCTTCTTCTTCCTTGAGTGAAAAGTGTGTTGACTTGGTCAAAAATGTCCAAAAGGGAGCTTCAATGTTCGAGAAATCAAAAACTGTCCAGGAGTGGTGTAAATATCCAAGAGACTGTCCAAAAGTTAACGGAAAAGGTTTTAGTGGTCCATGCTATATCCAATAGTCATGGGGAAGAAGATGGAAGCCATTAATGATACTTGAGAGCTTCAAGAGGTCCAAAAATGCCAAAAGAATCCAAACCCTTTAAGTGCAAAACTTGGGGTATTTGTAGTTAGTGGGTTAGGTAGAAGTATGTAAGATTTAAGGACCACGCAGCAGAATTTTGCATCCTGCAAAAGCAACCCTCGAAAATTCGTAGCCAGTACCCACGTTTGTGGAAATTTTGCAATCTTCCTAGGAGATGCGAAATGCACATCCTAGAGGTTTGCAGGCCTACGCACTCGCATTCGAGGGATGCGAATATTTGCACCCTGAAGGATGCAAAATGTGGCCGGGTGGGGGGGGGGGAGGGGATTTTGAGGGACACAAAAGCAAGGATAGGAGAGGGATGCAAGGTGAGCGAGGCGAGGTGTAACAATCTGTATTTGGGGTCAATTTAAATTTGATTTTTATTTATTTTAGTGGATTTCAAATATTTTAAACTATTTATTTTGAGAATTAACGACTTATAATTTATTTAAAAATGAAGTTTGAACATAATAATTTAAAATAATTAAAATGAGCTCGTAACGTCGCGGTAGTTTGAAATTTTAGTTTTGAACTTTAAATGAATGTACAGAAATAAAAATAAGACGGATTTCAGTAAAACAAAACGTTAGGATCTATTTAATAATATCTTTCTAATGAACACGGAAAATTGAGATTGCATTTTATAAATTGTAAATTATGTCCAAATTAAAATTTCAAATAGTCGCTATGAAATCGTTTATAAATTATAATGATTTATTGAATAGCATAAAAGGATATTAATGTGAATTGAGCGCCGCATAACTAGAAAATGTAGATGTCGAGTTTAAAATCAAGCTTGTTTATTTTACAGCTATATGATCTTTTATTTAGATATATACGATGATAATAATAATAAGTTTATTTTTATTATAATAATTTTGGAATTTAATAATATTGCATTGCCCTTAAAATGGAGATTTTGCAAACGACCTCTGTTTCGACGAAACTAATTTTTTTGGATCTAAAATATTAAATTATTGCTAGATTCCATTTCGTAATTTTTGGAGTCAGTATGTGGCTGTGGTAAATTAAAACGTGCGTTGAAATTCAATATTGAATGGTATATTGATTTATATTTTAATTATGAGAAAACTGATCGAAATGATCAAATTAGCTTCCGTAACCTATTCCATTGGGTCTGGAATAGGGATATTTGGCTAGGGTCAGTCATTGGGATTCGTTTGGAGTTCAGAGAGTTAAATTTCAACGTTAAGCAACATAAGAATAAATTAATATTAAATATATTATAAATAACCCATTTTCCCCCAATCCTGATTCTAATACCAGATGCGCCGCCACTTAACAAGTTAATGGCCGAGATACTTCAAAATTTAACCCTTTCCGACTAAGAAATTATTAAGAACTTCGTGACATGAACTTCAACAGATATGACTGAAAATGGTGCCGCCAATTTCTTGAATTTAGGCTGAAGTTGGGTCATTTAAACCCGTTTTTAGGACCAATGGGGGCATTGAGTGGGGCGCCGCCACTGGCAATGGTACGGTGGGTGAAGGCCGAGAGTGTGGTGTTTTCATGTCAACGTCTGGTGGCATGTATAAACACGCATTTTGGATCAAGGCTGACGAAGTTTTGGGTTTGGATATCGTGAAAGGGAACAAAGGAAGAAGAAGTTAAAATACAGGTAAAGAAAATAATTAGATTAATTATTAATCTAATTAGTTTATTATGTCAGTAGTGTATAAACAAATCATATCTTTTTCAATGATATCAAAACCTGTTTCGATGGAACCATAACGACGAGGGATTCACCACGAAACCAATTTGGACAGAAACAGAGCTAGCTATAGATTTTGGTTAAATTGAACGCTTTATTTAGTTTAATGAAAACAAACGTTTTAACGATTTCAGAACTGGCCAATGTGATAACTCTCTCACTCAACTATTTTGTATAGTTATTATAGTCATAACTGAATATATATCGATTGCTTGTAATTGCAATGTTTGTTTGGTGATAGATGGATATTTACAGTTTTAATGTTATCATTGTTAAACTATATAAATATTCGCTGTTAAATGAAACACTTATATTGTAAATTATTTTGGGATGACAATCTACCCTCACGTCTCACAAATATGTAGATAAATTCACATGGATTGTAATGTAAACCCCATATGGGTATTGGGACAATAATTTTACACATCGACCAAGTGTTCAATAATAATCATTAGATGATGGATGAAAACCCCACACAGCTCTCGAAATGATAATTAATTCACATATCTTCCTTGTGTGTAGTTCTATGTCAATAAGTTGATTGACAAACCATTATAAGCGCTATTTAATTATTTAATGCTTCTACAATTGTAGATGCACTCTAGATGTTAATTGGATGTTTATACTTGTTTTTAACTATTGTTGAATGCATGTGGTGTATGAAATCCATACAACTAAAATATGTGGTAATTGGTTGAATCTCATTTCAATCTGGAATAAATGAATATTTTAGTATAATATTCAGTGAAAAGTTGAAGTTTGGTTTTAATGTCTGATTTTGGATGGACACAAAAATATCATAATATGAAGTTAAGTAAATAAATGACAATTTAACTCGAATGGATTTTTCTATAGATCTCTTTTATTTTTATAATGAATATCTAGAAAACTTGATTTAAAAATCTGATGTTTTGAAGATATAATTATTTTAATATCACAATAATATATGAACGTTCAATATTAATTTAAAATTGAAATAGAAATTGAAGTCGTTTATAATGAGAATATAAACGTTTTATAAAATACGTTTTGAATGAGAAGCGACGAAATCTATTATATATAATATAATGGCTTAATAAGAAGATATTTGATTTTGAATGGAAAATATTGAAATGGAATTTCAAATGGTAGTCGAAGATAATTTATATAATTACTTTGAAACCGATTTGGTTTATATTTCAATTCTAAATTGATTTGGGCTAAATAGAACGTGTCGTGCAGCGATAGTTCACGAAGTTCGACCCATATGTTCGAATTGACGTAATGGGAGATTCGACCGTCGGATTCTCCAGAAACCAGAACCTTGGGTTCGTATCGGAAAGGTCTTTCAAATGGTAATAAGCGATTTGAAATCTAACAGATAGATTTTGAGAAATCTCAAATTCAAATTTGAACAAAAACAACGCTACTGTAGTTAGATGACCTGAAACGTCATTTAACTGAAAGGGCCTATTTTGAATGATAAAAAATAGGAAAAAAATTAAGTTAAATCATAATAAATGATTTGATAAGATTTTTGGATGAAATATTCCAGTTTTAAAAAGAAAAATGATATTTTTATCTGAATAGGCTAGTTAACAACTGTGTAAGAAAAAAATGGGCAAAGCGAGCGGTTTTTAAGGTGATCGCAAACACCTTTTATTTTGACTAATAAAAAAATACAACATATTATAGGTGACTGTAGTTAGCAATCAGCTAAATTCGGTCTTAAAGGTGGACTGTCCACCACTTATGGAGTTTATAGTGTTATGTCCATTGTACCTATACAGGGAGGCATGCCTTATTACATAACAGACTACACAAGGTTGTGAAATACATTTGCGTATACCCTTACATAATATATTGCAAGCGGTATACAATAACATATGGACACAAATCATCTTCTAATTTCTTGCTTCTATAGGAAACGTACAAAGGAAATGCAGCTATAGCAGGAGATGACATGAGCACCTCACCAACAGTGAAACGACCTGCTCAAACTTGAGCACCACACCACATTAGTAAAATGCTCGAATACCAAGAAAAGCTTCAATTGGTAGGACTGAAGTCACGTTAGATGGCCAAGACTGCTAAATCCGAAAAATGGAGGATATGAAGTTCGCTAAGGTGAAACGAAAAGATAAGGTGCTCTTTGGTTTTAAATAATGTATTGGATTGCGAATGGTTTTGATATAACCAGAATTTTTCCAATGTATGAGTTGGAATGGATCTGAATGGAAATAACCTTCAGATATTTCGATATTAGATTCCGTAATTATACGGATATCATTGAGGAATGTGGAAGAAATATATATCATTATTCCCAATACGATATCTGTTGGTTTCAGAATTTGATGTTGGATATAAGTCGATAAGATTTCTATTCGAAGCCATGTATTTGATATCATATTGGATTTTGAGATTGTCGTGAATGGCGTCTTCAATAACACTAACCTTAAACACGGCTGAGAAAAGAATAAATCTTTTAATTAAGATTAACAGAGTTTTCCAATTAGTAAATATAATTGGAATCAAATGGAAGTTGATTTTGGGTTCATTGTGAACGATGTTTTAAATAACATAAGTTCTTAAACACAATTAACAGTGAAGTTGTTATTTGAAATTTATAAATCTTTTAATTAAGATTTAATAAAATTTTCCAAATTAAAGTTTTCCAATTTAATAAATTAAATCGGCATTAATTTGATTTAATAATAATCGAGATGAGCTTTAGTGAAGGAAGTTTGTTACTATTTATGGAATTTAAAAGGCTTTGTCGTTGTTCTACTCATGGTATTAGTCTAATATGGAAATTTATATCGATTACGACTATTCTGATTTCCGTGAAGTTTCCATATTAAATGAAAGATGATTTTGGTTTTATCGTGAGCGATGTTTTAAATGGCATTCGTTTTCTAACCTAGATTAAAGGCGTGGTTAATTTCCTAAAGTTGAAAATCATTAACTAATGATTTTTAAGATTAAAACTAAGTTGGAGTTTAATGAATCTTCGATTAGATTGAAAGGAAAAAGGAATAATTAAATTTACCAAACATGTGAAGTGTTTGAGGATGGATACCACCACTTTTACTCCATGCGATAGTTAAATTTTTAATTAGATTTGAAATGTTAAATGGTAATTAAATGTAATGATAACATGGTGGGTATTAGATATGGGGCACCACCAGTTTTGCTCTATGGGATGAATAAGTTGGGCTTGAGATAACAAAATAAATGATTACTTCCACAACGTTCAATAATCCCAACTAGTTTTATAAACCTTAACCTAGTTTATATTATGAAAAGATATTATAAAATATTTTGAAATGATTTCCAGTGAATGGATTAAGCAATAAGTTTAAATGAGATAATCTTTGATAAAATTAATGGGAACCTTCCAATAAAGTATAAAGAATATTTGAATAAAAGAATATTCTGGATTGGAATGAGGCACATGACGTGTTTTTATTCGCATGATTATAAGATATACGAGTTATTCAAAAAGACTGGGTTTAACCCATTCTGAACAACTAGTATGACGATTAAAAGTCAAAGATTTGAAGATGGCGGTTGAAGATAGCAGATCTTCACATCGTTAGGATTATTGTTGATGTCTCGCTTAGGATGTGTTAACGAAATTTTTTGTTAACACCGGAGATAGGTCTATGGAAGTGGACCTAAGAGAAAAATAGGTTATTTAGCCTTCACAAGTTTGAGTTAGTTCACTGTTTCCCAGGTATCACGGTTTAGAATCCAAAGCAATAGTTACTCTTCCCTCGATGGTGTGAGTATCACGCTTAAGCAATTCAAGAACCAACTGTTATCCTAGGAAAATGAATTTCTAAATACAACCCTTAATGAAGGACTTAACGGATGGTAGGATGGGATTCAGTGCTAAGCTTGTTGAAGGGTCTAAACTTGTAGGAAGGGTTTGAACTTGCAGGAAGGGTCCGAGCTTGTAGTAAAGGTCTGAGCTTGCAGGAAGGATTTTAAGCTTGCGGAAAGGTCTGAGCTCGCAGAAAGGGTTTAAACTTGCGGAAAGGGGTGTTTTACCTGACCTGCAGAAAGGTTTAGTCGAAGGTCTATGCATGTGTAGGGAACAAACAATAAGCTGTGACAACAATAACTTGGAAATAGCATAGCAAATCCATAAAGAAATATCATTTGTATCGATTCACTCTTTATTGATCTTTGATTTAGAATACAAGAATAGAATAGAAGAAATCCCCAAACTCATTTAATAATTAGGGTTTACTCTAGATAAAAAGAGTACAAGGACAGGAATGAGAAAAATAGTCCCCAAAATGTGACCCATGGCGTCTTATTTATAGAGACTTCGGGATCCCTTCTGCTGCAAGGCCGTTGGGCCTGCAGGAGCCTCTATCGGCCGCGTTTCTCCTTGGTCTCGAATGTTTTGGCTTCCAACCGCTTTGTATTGTTGATTATAGCTTCCGTAGTAAAGGTATTTGAGCTACTCGTTGTATGCTCTCGGTCTTAAGCTTCCGAATGTAGGCTTCCGGTTTTCTCATGGATACTTAGAGGAGCTTTCCCTCATGATGTATGTAGATAGCTACCGGTTTGGAACCACTGTAGATGTCTGTACCAAGTAGGCTAGTATTAGTAGCCTATATCCCTTTTAGGGTTCCTGCTCGCCTTCCGGTGGAGTCTTCGAGTATGGTCAGATCTTCCAGAAGGTTGTTCCCCGTAATTTGCCTATTGTCTATCAATATGACCTTTCAGTGTTTATGCAGTAGATGTTTCAGAAGCTGGTTCTGGCTTGATACTCTTGACACCTTCACCTCCTGATGTATCAGTATTAAGCAGATTAATACCGACAACCCTTTCATCTTTCTAGGTTTAAATTAGCCGAGCTCTTGCCCCTTTCTTTCTTTGCTTCTGACTTAGATGACCTTTCGCTATAAGATCCCCCTGCCGAGTATATCCTGTCGGATATACTCTGTCGGTTGGACCCTGCCGGATAGATCATGTTGGTATTCTGTAGCTTTTGAGTTCCTTTCCCCTAGGAAGGTGCCGGTTTATGCAGCTCTTGGATCATTCCTTCTTGCTCTTGGTTCTTTCTAGTGTTTGAGTTCATCCGATACCCCTTCACTGTCAGTTTGTTTTGGAGTTACTTTTGGTAGTAACAGGAGGTACACCCAAGACGCGGTTATAAGTGGTGTTCGTCCAGATGTACTTCGAGATTGACTGGATATGCGAGGGCCTCTCTTCTGTATTGGATATATATGACGAGGAATAAGGTGCCTTCAGTTTCGTTCAGACCCAGAACGGACTTGCAATTGGATTCTATGTCTGACAATGTATTTTTTGCTATATTCAGTGATCTCTGCTATATATATATATATATATATATATATATATATATATCTGTTTAGTGATGGAGAATTTATTCGCTTAGCCTAACACCCTTTTCTGAGATGTACGAGCTCAGAGGTTATATATTGGTAGACATCGATGGTATGGTATGGACTGTCAATGTGGCATGTTGAGATGCATGGATCAAAGCTTTTGTTGAAAAGCAGAGATTTATTGATGACGATCAAATCATGGCTTTAATACAACCTAACTTTGTGTATAGCGTTAGTTCGCGAGCTTCACACCCCAGTATGAATCAAAAATGGAAGAAGGACATCAGAGAAAGGACAAACGTTGCCTTCTAGCTAGAAGTGATTTCATTGTATGGAGCCCAGGCATTTTTACTTGTGTGGATAATGGAAAGCAAGGTACCTCAGATATGGATGCACAAGGACCTTGATGTTCGACATACAGACCAAGATGGTCGACAAACTGACTAGGTTTTAGGTTCGATAGGAGTTGGGAACATATTTTTTAGGAGTAATCCTAATCAGCGATGGATAGCCAGGACTGTGGCTCTAAAGTTTAATGCATTTTGTCCCTGATGCATGTGCTAAATTGTCTCAAATCATATAAGGAAGACCCTTTTCCTTTGTTAATTGATGGAAACCCAATTTCGAGTATGTGATCTTATGATTTTAGATGTATACTATGGAGACATAGAAGGACGGGGGCTATGCCATCTACGATTAATACATTTATATTCAAAGTTGTTTTCTGCACTATGCACTTACAGTAATATAAAAAATATTTGTTTTAAAACGCATCAAGCATGTTGGCTATTCTAAGGTAAACTCTATCCTCTAGTTTGTGTTGCATTTTGTGATGGAACCTGAGTCTTCTAATAACTTCATTTTCCAAAAAGCATTGCATTGTTTTTTTTTGTTTTAAATTGGTATTCATGTGGAGGAAACCCGTTCTGTGTCATACGGAGTGGTCCCGTGATTTACCTAACTTTAAATAAAGTTAATAATTGTTTTAGTTCTCACACCAGTCCCATGACTGACTCAGAGTTTACTGTTTCCCACCTAAACTCTAAGTGCCTATATTTTCCATACGGGCAGCTAGTAGTTTCGGTTTTGCAAATATTTACTCAACAAGATCCTAGATTATGGCTGGAGCTGTACTCTAGTTTATTTTGTAGTCTTCCGCTGATTATATTTATGTACTTAAAATTCCTCTATGTTGTAATTTGTTAATCTCTGATATTTTTCCGGTGTGTTATTTATTTGTACTATGATATCTTGTACTCTAATGTAAATTGTTGTAACAGCAATGAAATGTTCTCTTGTTCTGTGTACTGATGCATCGTGTTTTCACGACAATCCATGCTTTTCCTTCTTTTTGGATCAGACCTATGTGGCTTATGGTCGGTTCGAAGGGCGGAGAAATTTGGGTCGTCACAGTTTGTCATCAAAGCATTGGTTTACAAAGCTCGAGAACAAGACCTATTAGAATCAGATGAAAGAATTCATCAAAGATATGATTAGTAATATCCTATGAGAATGACTCATTAGAAGTAGGGTTAGTATTGCCCTAGAATGAGTTTGAAGAGTGTTACTTATAAAAATGAATTTAGTTTTGAAAATTTCATCTGACTATAAAGATTTAAGTATTTTATTTTATTTGATGTTTGGACTATCGGCTATAAGAAGATTTTGAATATACGTGTAATTAACGTGCATTTGAAGTCTCAAATATACTGGTTAAATATAGAATCACACTCTAGTCGCCAGGGGATGATTCTGATGATGAAACATCATCATCGGTGTTTATGTTCGAGTTTCGAAAATGGGATGTCTATATGATTCCATTTGACTAGTGTAGGAACCAAGAACTTAGTTAAAATTTAATGTTTGCGATTTGGCTTTGAAAATATATTTTTGAGTATATAAAAGGCATATGAATTTGAAAAGTTAATTAACCAATTGATTGTTGGTTGTAATGTGTGCTAATTAGTTTAACTAAAAAAATTTGGAATAATAAAACCAAATTGATAATGATAGATAAATTAACCCAAATTAAATATAATGCAGAACTGAATTGAAAATTAGTTCGGATTGGATGTTATGACCCGAATTCGCTAGCATCCGAGGAGATCGGAAAACACGGATTGTAATGAGAACATGACCAATCAGAACACAAACAATAGAACATTTCATTGCTATTATAACAATTACATTAAACTACAAGAATATAACAGAGTATGAATAAATAATATACATCAGAAAAATATCAGAGAATAAAATACATTACATAGCAGCGGAAAAATAATACATAACACAACTGAAAGAGATACAAGGATACAAAGCTTTTCGAATATAGCTCCAGTTGTAAATTCAGGATCCTGGGAAAAGAAATATCTGCGAAAACAACTACTAGCTACCCGTGTGGAAAATAGGGGCACCCAGAGTTTAGGTTAAAACAATAAACTCCTGGTCATTCATGGGACTGGTGTGAGAACTAAAACAGTTATTTAAAATTTTACTATAAAATTTAGTAAATCAAGGGACCACGCCATATAACACAGAACGGGTTTTCTCCCAAGAATACCAGTACATAAAACATTTTATTTACAGTGCAATGCTTTTCAAAAAATGAAGCTATTATAAGACTCAGGTCCCATCACATAATGCAACGCAAGCCGGAGGATTGAGTTTTACTTTATAATTGCCAAACATGCTTGGTACGTTTAAAACAAATCATTTGGATATTACTATAAGTGTATAGTGTCAAAATCAACTTCAATTATAAACGTATCAATCATAGATGGCTTAATACTCCATCCTACTATGTTGCCAAAATAGGTTTACAACTGCAATTAAAGCCGAAATGTCACATATTGGAAATTGGATTCCATCTATGAGTTTAGGATAGAGATGGCTCCTCATCGATTCGAGACACTCTAGAAAATGCCTCAGGATTCCGCGTAGTGAACCCTTGGATGCTTCAGGACCGGTCCTCCCTTACATTTGAGGATTGGTTATTCTTGAACACACGTTTCTCAGTCCTATCGGACATATCCATCGGCCCCGTAGTGACTGATATATCCGAGGCGCCTCGCAATCCATCATCCACATAGGGTAAAAAAAATGTCTAGGCTCCATACCATGGCACCACCCATATCTAGAAAGAAACGTCGTGCACTCCTTGCAGTCCGATCCCGTTTTTAACTCATACCGAGGTGTGAGGCTCGCGAATTAACTCTATACACAAAGCTATACTATTTAAAGCCGTGCTTTGATCATCAACCACAAGACTCTGCTCAACAAGAGCCTTGATCCTTTGCATCTCATCATGTCACATTGACAATACACGCCATGCGACTGATGTCTATCGATATATAACCTCTAAGCTCGTACGTCTCAGAGAAGGGTGTTAAGCAAGAGAATAAATTCTCCGCCGCCAAGAAGATATACATTTAATAGAGATCAATCAACACAGAATAAAATCCAATGTCAGACACAAATCCATTTACTAGTTCGTTATGGGTCTGAATGAAACCGGAGGCACCTTATTCCTCGTCCCATATATCCAATACAGGAGAGAGGTCCTCGCATATCCGGTCGATCTCCAAGTACGTCTGGACGATCACCACTTATTACCTTGTCTTGGGTGTACAGCCCAATCAAGACATCAGTAATTATCCATACGATGTGAAGATCTTCGGTCTTCTACCACCGTCTTCATCGTCGATTTATCATCGAATCAGTTATTCAGAATGGGTATAAACCCGGACTACTTGAATAACTCACATATTTTATAATCAATAATCAAGTGCTATAAAAAAACAACATACGCCTCATTCTAATTCAGAATATTCTTTTATTCAAATATTCATATCATTAGGGAAAGGTTACCATTAATTTTATCAAAGATAAATTCTTTAAATTTATTCTTTAATCTTCCTTTGTATATCGTTTCGAAACCAATTTATCAACTTGTCGGGATTATCGAGGCTTATCGAAGTAATCATTTGTTTGATTTCCCAATCCCAACCTATTCATCCCATGGAGCAAAACTGGTAATACTCCATATTTAACACCATGGTTTTATCGGTAAAAATTAATTACCATTTCACGTTCAAATCTAATAAAGATTTAACTATCGCTTGGAGCAAAACTAGCGATACTCCATTCTCTATCATTTCCCAAATTTGATAATTTAAATTATCATATTCTCATTTCGATCTAAATAAAGATTCATTAAAACGCCACTTAGTTTTAATCTCACAAATCATTACTTAATGATTTTGGGAAATCACACATGCCACGTTGACAATCTACACCGTACCACGGATTTCTGCCGATATATAACCTCTAAGCTCGTATGTCTCCGAGAAGGGCGTTAAGCAAGAGAATAAGTTCTCCACCACCAAACAAAAATATAGTTAGCATAGATCAACAATACAGTACGAATCACAATGTTAGACATGAAATCCTGTCTTTAACTGGGTTAAAGAACCAATGTCGTTTAAAGCACAGTTCACGATAAACCAGAAATCACATTCCACTAATTATGGAATCTTCAAGGAAAACAGATTAATATATAATCGATATCAATTTCCATATCCGACTAATAATATAAATGGAATAACGAAAAAACCTTTTTAAATTCCATATATATTAACAAACTTCCTCCACATAAGCTCACTTCGATTATTACCAAATCGAATTCCATTCAGTTCCAGTTTAATATATTAAATTGGAAAACTTTACTTTGGAAAATCTCCATTAAATCTTAATAAAAGATTTATATATTCCAAATCACATTTCATTGTAAATCGGGTTAAAGAACGAATGTCGTTAAAAACACAGTTCATAATAAACCAAATTTACATTCCATTTTATTCCAATTACTTAATATAGCCGGAAACTCTAATAATCTTAATTAAAAGATTTATTCTTTTCACACAGGGTTTAAGAACAGTGTTATTGAAGACATCATTCATGGCAAAACCAAAATCCAATTTAATATTAAATATAAGGCTCTGAATAGAAATTATATCGGCTTATATTCAATATCAAATTCTGAAACCAACACATATCGTATGGGGGATAACGATATATATATCTTCCAAATTCCTCCACACCGTATAGTCACGGAATCCAATACCGAAATATTTCGGAGATGATTTCTATTCAAATCCATTCCAATTTATATATTGGAAATTTCTGGTTTTATCAAAACCCTTTATAAATCCAATTTATTTATTTAAAAATTATTGGATTTCAAATTTAGTTAATAACTAGTTCATTTTGATAAAAGTGTAATTTTTATCTTTACAAACGTTGAATTTTTCATCCTAATTCTTTCCAAATGATTTATTATGATTTTACACAAATTATTAATATTTTTAATAATTTTATCAAGGCCAGTACAGTCGGTTTCCAATAACGACCACCGAACTACATCCATAGCGACCTTTTTCAAATTTGATTTGGACATAATTCCAAATCCAACCATTCAAATTTAGATCCCTTATATTTTGGAAAGCTCTTTTCGATACAAACTCAATGGTTCCCGATTTAGGAGAATCCGACGATCGGATCTCCCGTAACGTCAATTCGAAGTCAATGGTCGAAATTCGCGAAAAGTCATGGTGCGGCGTCTTCTATTCAAACCATTAATATATTTATTTATTTATTTATATATATAATATTTTGTTCAAAACGTATTTTATAAATTTTTTTAAAAAACGATTCCCATTTCTGTTTCAATTTAAGTCAAAATTGAATACTCCTTATCATTATAATATTTAAATGATAATATTTTCAAAATATTAGATTTTGAAATCATTTCCTTTTCAATATTCACTATAAAATGAACAAAATCGATATAAATATTGTTCGCGTAAAAATGGCGCAGATCTAAACAACATGGCTTCATATATTTCAATATTTTCGTGTCCAAAATCGGACATCAAATTCACATTTTAATCCTTTATGGAATATTATTTTAAAATATTCGTTATTTTAAAATATTTCCTTATTTTAAAATATTTGTTCCTTTTGAATTGGAATCAGATCCAATCAATTACCATATAATTTATTTATATGGATTTCATATGTACACAACAATTATAATACACAATCAACCATCATCCAAAGTGCATTACACAATTGCTTAAGCATTAAATATAAATAATTAACGCTTACAACAGCCTGTCAACCGATCGATTGACATACAACTAAACAATTGGGATTTTTGTATGCCAAATATCATCCCAATACTCGTGTGGGGTTTCAACCAACAAATACTGAATATAATTTGTGTAGTCAGGCGATGTGTAAAATTTATTGTCCCAATCCATGTCAGTTAAATGGGTGTGACGACCCGCCCTGCACCAGCCGGCATTTCCAATGAAAGTGCGTTGTGCCAATGCCCGACTAGCACGGGATGGTCACCAAAGAAAGGAAAAGAAAGTAATTTGAACTAACAAGGAACCTATAGAATGTCTCACAACACAAGAACAAAGTTATCTAATTGATCTTTGAAAACTCTATTCATAAGATCCACAAAATATGCGGGTGCATTAGTCAACCCAAATGGCATGACCAACCACCAATAAAATCCAGACGACATCCGAAATGCCGTTTTAGATATACTCTCAACTGCTACTCGGAGATGATGAAAACCTGTCATGAGATCTAATTGGGAAAACACTCTTGCTCCATTCAGTTGATCAAACAAATCGTCTATCTGTGGATGAGGACACTTATTCTTCTTAGTCGCCTTGTTCAGATCACGGTAGTCTACACATAAGCGAAGCAAACCATCAGCCTTAGTAGCAAATACAACTGGTGCTCCCCACTTGGAAACACTCCTTCGGATAAATCCCTTCTTCAAAAGATTTCTCACGTGCACCTCAAGCTCTCGCTGCTCCCTTGGCACCATTCGACGAAGACACATCACTATAGGTCTGGCATCTTTAACTAAATCGATCTGAAACTCAATCCCGCGGTGTGGTGGAAGTTCGGACACTTCCTCGAAGATGTCCGGATACTCGCCAACAATAGGCACATCTGAAAGCTCATCCTGGGGGATGTCGAGGGAATGTAGAAAACTAGCCATCACCTCATCACTAGGTAGGCAACCCAATACCACCCTCCACCCATCATCCGCTCTAATGGTCATCGAAGACCCCTCACAATCTACCATCACCTCATACCTTTGGAGCCAATCGACTCCCAAAATAATGCCAAAAGCAGTAAAGCCCAAAACAAAAGCAATCACAAGCAAACATGCATCCATGACTCGATAAGACCAAATTTCAACAAAATACTAAGGTTAGTCGAACCACCGATCGGGTTCGTCACAACTAAAGGTCTATCGACAATCTCGGGTTCCAATCCCAATCAATCTAGCGGGTCACTAGATATGAAGGAACGGGAAGCCCCAGTATCAGACAACACTTGGACAAGAACATCATAAATTGAAAGCGTACCTTAAATGACGACGTTCTTTCCTTTCTCCGCCGCAGTTGGGGCATTCGATAAAGAAGGAACAACAATAATAGCATATGCTTTCACAATCCATTGCGGACATTTATCCTTGTGATGTCCCACTTGACCGCAGTTGAAGCACTTCCTATCTGCTAGCTTTGCTCGACATTCTTTAGCATAATGGCCCTTCTTGCCATAGCTAAAGCACTCAACATCTTTCTTATTCTTCTTCTGACTATCATTAGCTTGGTTCTAACACTGCTTCCTTTTATTCTGAGAATATTCTTGCCTCCACCGCTTGCTTGCGGCTTTGGCCCCTCTGCAGATGCAACAGCAACTTCAGCCTTGGGCTTAGGTTTAAGGCTCTCTGATCTCAATGCTTTCCCAACAATCGATTCAAAAGTCTAATCAATATGGTTTATAAGCCTTTCCCCCAAGTACTGATCTAAGCCTGTTATGAACTTCTCATTCTTCTTCTCGGGAGTGTAACGACTCGGGTTTTCACGATCCTGGTTATCGACATAACTCAATGTCGACTATCCAAGCATCGAAAATACCGGATAGTCCATGAAAGAAATTAGAGGCTGAGGATAGATAAGATAGAAACTTAGAATAGAAGAAGAGGAAGAACATACATCATCATCATCAGAGTAACACGAAGCTCACAGCGGAACGTACAATATATAATAGATACATAACTTTGAAATAAAACTAGTATATGTATACAGTAACATTATCAGAGTACAACACTTACAACACAGCGGAAATAACAATAGCTATATAATCCTAAAGCCTCCTGCTCCAAGCTCTCAGTATATCTGTAAAATCCCGACTATGACTGCCTGTACAAAATTGGGCACCCAAGAGTTTAGGGAAAACAAAACAAACTCTGGGTCAGTCATGGGACTGGTGTGAGTAAAACAGTTTAAAACAGTTTGAGCAATTAAACGGTATCTCAAAAGACCACGTTGTATAACGGAACGGGTTTTTTACCTTATGAGAATCCAAATCAATTTGATTTAACTTTCAAATCATTTTTGAAAGAAACGATAAACTTTATATCAAAACTCCTTTGATATTATAATAATGTCTATCAACCACAATATAATAATCATCTTGCAGAACGCTTTCATCTCACGTTCCACATATACAGTATACAATCAAAACCGCGAGCACTTATTGGGCAATGGATTTCCAACTATGACAAGGTATGGAACCACCTTCCGATAGTGTATCTCTAGAGAAGAATACACTAGGTTCAACAAGAACATCTTGCAACACGTCCACACATGACCGACCACTCATTTCGCTTGAGTGTATCGAATGTATATCACCAATGGTTGGGATCAGCAACTGTTTCCCGAATGGGACATCATCAACAATAGATTATAGAATGAAATGAATATCTCTAGATAGGTGATAATACACCCTAATTAGCAGCAAACCACTTAGCCATGCTGCCTGCCCGATTTGTGTCATTTCCCGGTTGTGAGGCTAGAGGCCACGCTTATCTCTGACAGATCACACAATTATTCACTTTGAATGTCACATCGTCATACCCGCCAATTAACAAATTGATTTCCCCAAAAATACCACAGGTATACAGCTAAGAGAAACAAATTCCTCCGCCACCAAACGTACATACGTTTGAAGAGATCAACTTACGTGATCCATTAAATACACTCTGTCAGACATTCTTCTATACAGGTTGTCCTCGGACTGGATAAACCGAAGGCACTATTCTGTAAACAGGACAGCCCTTTCATAACTTCGTCTTCAATTATATTCATATTTGATCGCAATGCTAATGTCCATACAGAGTGGTTTTCAGTCATGAATCTGATCCCGGTCTCTGCGTATTGACGATGGAAAAATGGTTAAAAACTTCTATAGTCGGTGAGTTAACTATCAAAGAAAAACACGTGTGCAAACAACAATATTATTTCCAGATGGAAATTCTATCGATCAATCATCCATCATCATTTATCTCTTAAATTAATTTATCATTAATTTATTCATTCTCCACTTCCTGTTTCCATATATATATATATATATATTTATATATATATATATATATATATATTTATATATATATATATATACAGAAATTCTATTTTTCTAAATTTATAAAATATATGATATTAATCATTGGAGAACATTTCCATATTTACTTTCCTTTCTTATTTTCTATATTAGAAAACATTTCTGATTCTTTTTTGGAAAAAAATTCCAAAACTTCTTCATTTGGGTTTAAACAGATGTTTAAATAAAACATCGCTATGCCAACTCAAAACATTACACTCATTAACTCAATTTACTTAACCAACTTTCACTATCGAGCCTTAACCATTCCTTAGTTAAAAATGGGGTCAATCAAGTTGGGGTATAATTACCTCTCAGACCTTAACTGAACAACATTTCTAACTTTGAAATAGACAAAGTTCACCATCTAAATCTTTAACAACTTCCTTACGTAACTCTCGGATTTTATTTACGAATCCACTTCTTTTATCAAAATCGTTTGATTATAACAATAGTGTTATAATCCCATGCTTCCGAAATATAACAACTTAAGTATAACTTTTATTTATTAATTTGGATAAATAAACAAACAGCTAATTTACTTATAAATAAATAAATCTTGATTAAAAGCAGAAAGTAAATAGTACTTTCCCGAATTCGATATAATCGAATTCAATGTATAATTTTCTTTTGAATAATCTCTATTCGATAACTCCTTTTCGAATAAACTATATTCGATTAACTCTCTTCGAATAACTAATATTCGATAATCTCCTTTCGAATAAACTATATTCGATTAACTCCTTTCAAATAAACTATATTCGATTAAATCCTTTCGAATAAATTATATTCGATTAACTCCTTTCGAATAAGCTATATTCGATTAACTCCTTTCGAATAACTAATATTTGATAACTCACTTCGAATAACTAATTCAATAATCTCTCTTTCGAATGAACTATATTCGATTAAACACCTTCGAAAAACTATATTCGATTTACTCACTTTTGAATAACTATATTCGATAATCTCTCTTTCAAATAAACTATATTCGATTAAACATCTTCGAATAACTATATTCCATTTACTCACTTTCGAATAACTATATTTGATAATCTCTCTTTTGAATAAACTATATTCGATTATCTCTCTTTCGAATAAATTGTATTCGATAACTCTTTCCTTCGAATAAACTATATTCGATAATCGCCCTTCGAATAACTTATATTCGATATCTCCTTTCGAATAACTATATTCGATAACTCTTTTCGAATAACTATGTTCGACTAACTCGATTTTGAATATCTATTTCAAATCCAATCTTCTTTATAACCGTTTCTATTTTCAAAACATTTATTTAATCCATTTTTCATATAAAATATGAATAACATTTTCTTTATAAAATTAAAACAGGTTGGTTTCATATTTAAAATAATATCTTATTTTAAATATTCTATTTATACTTCTATTTATAAACAATTCATATAAAATCTTATTTTATATTCATCACTTAATAAGTCTCGTTAACTCTATGTTCATAATCAGTTTCAAATATCGATGTTAAAATCGATTCTTACTTCTCTATATAAGTTCTGACTTATATATTCCATCTATCCAATGATAAATATTTTTACTTAATTTATAAAATATTATTTATAAATTATTCTTCTCCATTTATCTTTTAAAACATATTTTTATTCAATATCCATTTTAAATAAATCAATTCATATTCTTATATAAATGGAAATCCCCTTTGTATAATTCTATCTATTTTCAAAATATTTTCTTTTATAAAATCTGTTGATTTTATAAAATTCCTTTATTTCAATATACACATTGAAATCTTCCTTTTTACATCCCAGGGTTTCTTATGATATTTATAATATCAAATAACAATGTTCAATATCATTCTAACACATATAATCAACAACAGATTATATATCACATCATGTATCACAATATACGAAAAACAATAAAATAAATGTTGAGGAATCTAGTTGGATTCCTCCGACCTGTTTCCCTACATCCACAGATGTTACATAATATAATTCACATCAATTTCATTTCAATATGAAATATACTGCTAAATAGAATCAATATTTGATTAACGATTTATATATATCGTTATCTATAATTTCAACCGATATATCAGTAGTTCATTCAAACAGTCAACACACATCAATTAGTCATCATTTATCAGTTCTAAATATACGTTATAAAAATATGAACTAATAGAGTTAGTGATTTTTACTCACATTGGACAGTTATCGTTAAATAACGATTAACTATCTTTGATTCTGAAGGATAATTTATTTTGTATTAAATTGTAATGAGCTCCAATTCACTCTCAATCAGTTCCATCGTGTAGCCCTCGTCAATACAATCCTATCGGATCTTGTTTTGCTAGATTATGATATCGTATAAGGTAGTTATGATTTTACAATATATTACAAACATTATGGATATTAACTAAATAATTAATTATAAATGTTAACCTTAATTAACTGCTTAACCCATTAATTTCTGCTTAAAAATCGAAGCTCATCTCTTCTTCGAGATGAAAACTCCTGCTCCAAAAATGGTTAGCCGGTACTTCCTCCTACCAGTACCTTCCACCACTCGACATAAATCCAAACCATACTAATTGTATAATTAACCTCTTTACTACTAATCGCCCTTGTATATTAGGGTCCCTTTCTTTCTTCTTCAATTATCAAATTCAACTCGCACAGGACCCCAACACCATCAATGATCCACGGAAACAGACCACCTTCGACTTCGAGTTCGAACTTCTCCAATACCTTCGATAGTAAATAATACAGAACCCAACAAAACTCTATAGCTTGAACTCAGCAACAGCAGCATCGCACCAAGGTGCGATTCAAAATCAAATGGTATTTCCCAAGAAAACAAATTCTCCTAATCTCAGAAGCACGCAGAACCCACGACGACCCTTTTTCCCTCTTCGTTAAACTCGAACAGTATGAATTAAACCAACAGTACCGAAATACTCATCTCTGCATCCTCCACAAGATCGCGACATCCACCTAGTCGCTCCATCGCTGCTGACCGGCTCCCCCCTCCAATCAACAGAGCCACTCCAACATTGAATTCGATGTCCATATCCTGAAAAAACGAAACCCTAACTCACGGCTACCTTTAGTTGAGAGCATCGAATTGAAAAAATGTATACAAGACTGAAGAGAGGGACCCTACGAGTCCTAAAATTCAAGTTTCCCATTTTATTGAATTTTATTTGAATACTTCTTAAATTAAATCTCACAGTTTTCTTTTGTGTTTGGTGGCGGCTCACAATTTGACCGGAGAGATAAAGTTTTAGTGTTTAGGCGATTAAAAGGGTATTTATAGAAGTAATATATTATTTTTATATTCAATATTTAATTTATATCTAAGCAACCGCTACTTTTTTTTCCCTTAAAAATTCCTGTGATCACATACAATACCCAAAAATCACAAAAACGGACATGCAGCTACAGTTCGACATTACAGACCCAACAAAATTGGTTTCGTCGAATTCTGACTCTGTTTGCTCACACAGCGTATTTTTAACCATCAAAATACAGACTGTTTTTCACATTAAAAATCCATAGAGCCACACAGTGACAACAAAAATCACGAAATTTGGAATCTTGTAATAATTTAATATTACGGATCCAACAAAATTAGTTTCGTCGAAAAGGTGTTCGTTTGCAAAACTGGCTATTTTTAAGGCTCTAAATAACCCATTTAAATATATAAATATATTTAAAAATAATCAAATTAAATATTAAAAATAAATATTATCATATACATTCAAACTACAATATCATACAGCTCCATATCAGGATTTATAACTCGATATTCCTTATCCAGTGCTACATCGATATTCGATTTATATTTAAAATCCATTTAAAATATAAATAAATCGATATAAATTATAAAGGAATTCCGTAGCTACTTTTCTAAAATTTGATTTGGACATAACTCAAAATCCACACGACGAAATCCTGATTTTTCTCTTCTACTAGAAAAATATACTTCACTAGCTCCTAATGTTTCTTGTTTCACAGAAATCCGATTTAAAACGGACCCTATGTATTCAGTTGAAGTTCAAATCGCCAAATAGCGAACTGCCACGCCATTTCGAGCTCGATTATAATTATAATATAGTTATACGTTCAAACTTCATTTATATAATATATTTGTTATTCCAGTTCAATTCCAAACTGAAATATATATATATATATTCTGAATTGCCCAATTCACACAATATTGTGAGTTCTACTATTTCCGACTATTTCAGAAATTAAATATATTATTCTATTATTTAATTTAATTAAATATTCACTATTATTTAATTCGATGACCATTCAAATCTCTAAATCACTATTTATATAATTAAATAAATTAATTATTATACGGTAAAATACGGTTTGTTTCATTCTTCCCCGTCCTCAAAATTGCTAAGGTAGAAAACAAACCCCAGTAACTGATTAAAAATTATTTGTTAAATTCTTAAATTACAATTTCACTATACCAATTAATTTTAATTAAAATATTAATTAATTATTATCAACGAAAATTTTCAAAAATCCTGAAAATTTTCTAACACCCGAAATTTCTGAAAAATTTCGCCAGCACCTCCTTTGTACGAGTCGATCGGTACAACTACAACTCGCCTCTCTGGGCCTTCTCCAACCTAAAAGAAAATCAAACAGCCAAGTGGCTTGCAAATTCGGTTCATAAATATCATACCCATATAAATATAAACTGGTACCTTTTTGTCGGGCATATCATTATATACTTTCCACCTGTTATCAATTCAGCAGATACAAGGGTCATCCCAATCAAACTCAAATCACTTTTATCTCCAGCACAACAATTCGCTTATATCCAAACCGAATTCATTTCTTAACTCAGATTCCAATATTTATTTCAATTCCTAACTTACCAGTCCAATACCATTTCAGATTCCTGTCTCACAATTCAAAATCTGATTCTACTTGATATATTATATTCCAATTCAATTCAATTACCACTTAACTGCCTTTATTTCAATTTCAAATTTCCTTTCACAAATTTCTATTTAATTTGTTTATATTTCAAACAATCTTTACCTGGGAGTTTCAAATAGCTTAGCCTTTCCAAAAATAAAATATCCTTTTCTGGAATTTCAATACAACTTGTTTTTCTCAAAACATTTCCTAAAACAAAAAATTTGGTAGTAATCCGTCACTTAAAACTCAAAAATGAACACCGATGATGATGCGCAGTCATCTTCAGAATCTATTTTCCAGTGATCGAAGTGAGTTCAATACTATATCATTTTTCAAAACCATTTCTAAACATTTCCACTTTGAAATATATTTCAAAATACCAACCCCAATGATTGAAAGACAATTTAAAATCTCCTAGGATTTTAAAATTCTCATATATTTAATCCATATTCATTTACAAACACCTTTCCAAATCTCCAGGGTTTTGATTTCCATTCTGATTTAAATTCATATTTAATTCCTCTGATTTCACGTATTTCACTTATATGAAATCTGATTGGCTATTTACATAACCATTTCAATTTATAATCTTACTCGATTATAGTAACAACCAATATATCCAATATATTATAATTCCAATATATATATTTTCTCTATATTAAAATATACTTTGGGTAAACTTATTTTCATTTACCCTCTTTTCAAAACATATCGTGTCGACCCATCATATTCGAGTGTATAGAAACTCCTACCGATACAGTGGATCAAACTGATCGATAAGAACCCATAAACAACTCAACCAATAAATCTACACAATATTAAACCATTTTTATATCAAATAACAAATACGCGCTCATGTATATACACTCAAACTCAATCGAGGGTATTACTAACCCTATCTCTACTGAGTCATGTCACAGAGCGAAGGTGATTACTTAACCTTAAGCTCTGATACCACTGTAACGACCCGAGGTTTTGCGATCCTGGTTATCGACATAACTCAATGTCGACTATCCAAGCATCGGAAATACCGGATAGTCCATGAAATAAATTAGAGGGTGAGGATAGATAAGATAGAAACATAGAATAAAAGAAGAGGAAGAACATACGTCATCATCAGAGTAACACGAAATTCATTGCGGAACAAACAATATATAATAGATACATAACTTTGAAATAAAACTAGTATATGTATACAGTAACATTATCAGAGTACAACACTTACAACACAATGGAAATAACAATAGCTATATAATCCTGAAGACTCCTACTCCAAGCTCTCAGTATATCTGTAAAATCCCAACTACTTGACTGCCCGTACAAAATTGGGCACCCAAGAGTTTAGGGAAAACAAAACAAACTCTGGGTCAGTCATGGGACTGGAGTGAGTAAAACAGTTTAAAACAGTTCGAGCAATTAAACGATATCTCATAAGACCACGTCGTATAATGGAACGTGTTTTTCCCTTATGAGAATCCAAATCAATTTGATTTAACTTTCAAATCATTTTTGAAAGAAACAATAAACTTTATATCAAAACTCTTTTGATATTATAATAATATCTATCAACCACAATATAATAATCATCTTGCAGAACGCTTTCACCTCACGTTCCACATATATAGTATACATAGTATACAATCAAAACTATGAGCACTTATTGGATAATGGATTTCCAACTATGACAAGGCATGGAACCACCTTCCGATAGTGTATCTCTAGAGAAGAATACACTAGGTTCAACAAGAACATCTTGTAACCCGACCACACATGACCTACCACTCATTTCGCTTGAGTGCATCGAATGTATATCACCAACGGTTGGGATCAGCAACCGTTTCCCGAATGGGACAGCAACGACAATAGATTATAGAATGAAATGAATATCTTTAGATAGGTGATAACACACCCGAATTGGCAGCCAACTACTTAGCCATGCTGCCTGCCCGATCTTTGTCATTTCCCGGTTGTGAGGCTAAAGGCCACGCTTTTCTCTGACAGATCACACAATTATTCACTTTGAATGTCACATCGTTATACCCACCAAATCACAAATTGATTTCCCCAAAAACACCACGGGTATATAGCTAAGAGAAACGAATTCCTCCGCCACCAAACATACATATGTTTGAAGAGATCAACTTACGTGATCCATTAAATATACTCTGTCAGACATTCTTGCATACTGGTTGTCCTGGGACTGGACAAACCGAAGGAACTATTCTGTAAACAGGATAGCCCTTTCATAACTCCGTCGTCAATTATCTTCATATTTGATCGCAACGCTAACGTCCATACAGAGTGGTTTTTAGGTCATGAATCTAATCCCTGTCTCTCCGTATTGACGACGGAAAAATGGTCAAAAATTTCGATAGTCGGTGAGTTAACTATCAAAGAAAAACACGTGTGCAAACAACGATATTATTTCCAGATGGAAATTCTATCGATCAATTATCCATCATCATTTATCTCTTAAATTAGTTTATCATTAATTTATACATTCTCCATTTCCTGTTTCCATATATATACATAGAAATTCTATTTTTCTAAATTTATAAAATATACGATATTAATCATTGGAGAATACTTGCATATTTACTTTCCTTTCTTATTTTCTATATTAGAAACATTTCTGATTCTTATTTGGAAAACATTTCCAAAACTTCTTCATTTGGGTTTAAATAGACGTTTTAATAAAACATCGCTATGCCAACTCAAAACATTACACTCATTAACTAAATTTACTTAACCAACCTTCACTATCGAGCCTTAACCATTCCTTAGTTAAAAATGGGGTCAATCAAGTTGGGGTATAATTACCTCTCAGACCTTAACCGAACAACATTCCTAACCTCGAAATAGACAAAGTTCACCATCTAAATCTTTAACAACTTCCTTACGTAACTCTCAAATTCTATTTACGAATCCACATCATTTATCGAAATCGTTTGATTATAACAATAGTGTTATAATCCCATGCTTTCGAAATATAATAACTTAAGTATAACTTTTTGGATAAATAAACAAACAACTAATTTACTTATAAATAAATAAATCTTGATTAAAAACGGAAAGCAAATAGTACCTTCCCGAATTCGATATAATCGAATTCAGCGTATAATTTTCTTTCAAATAATCTCTATTCGATAACTCCTTTTCGAATAAACTATATTCGATTAACTCTCTTCGAATAACTAATATTCGATAATCTCCTTTCGAATAAACTATAATCGATTAACTCCTTTCGAATAAACTATATTCGATTAACTCCTTTCGAATAAACTATATTCGATTAACTCCTTTCGAATAAACTATATTCGATTAACTCCTTTCGAATAAACTATATTCGATTAACTCCTTTCGAATAACTAATATTCGATAACTCACTTCTAATAACTAATTCGATAATCTTTCTTTCGAATAAACAATATTCGATTAAACACCTTCGAATAACTATATATGATTTACTCACTTTCAAATAACTATATTCGATAATCTCACTTTCAAATAAACTATATTCGATTAAACACCTTCGAAGAACTACATTCGATTTACTCATTTTCGAATAATTATATTCAATAATCTCTCTTTCGAATAAACTATATTCGATTATCTCTCTTTCGAATAAAATATATTCGATAATCGCCCTTCGAATAACTTATATTCGATATCTCCTTTCGAATAACTATATTCGATAACTCTTTTCGAATAACTATGTTCGACTAACTCGATTTTGAATATCTATTTCAAATCCGATCTTCTTTATGAATGTTTCTATTTTCAAAACATTTATTTAATCCATTTTTCATATAAAATATGAATAACATTTTCTTTATAAAATTAAAATAGTTTGGTTTCATATTTTAAATAATATCTTATTTTAAATATTCTATTTATACTTCTATTTATAAACAATTCATATAAAATCTTATTTTATATTCAACACTTAATAATTCCATTAATAAGTCTCGTTAACTCTATGTTCATATTTAGTTTCGAATATCGATGTTAAAATCGATTCTTACTTCTCTATATAATTTCTGACTTATATATTCCATTTATCCAATGATAAATATTTTTACATAATTTATAAAATATTATTTATAAATTATTCTTCTCCATTTATCTTTTAAAACATATTTTTATTTAATATCTATTTTAAATAAATTAATTCATATTCTTATATAACTAGAAATCCCCTCTGTATAATTCTATTTGTTTTCAAAATATTTTCCTTTACAAAATCTGTTGATTTTATAAAATTCCTTTATTTCAATATACATATTGAAATTTTCCTTTTTACATCCCAGGGTTTCTTATGATATTTAAAATATCAAATAACAATGTTCAGTATCACAATATATGAAAAACAGTAAAATAAATGTTGAGGAATCATGTTGAATTCCTCCGACCTGTTTCCCTGCATCCACAGATGTTACACAATATAATTCACATCAATTTCATTTCAATATGAAATATTCTCCTAAATAGAATCAATATTTGATTAACGATTTATATATATATCGTTATCTATAATTTCAAATGATATATCAGCAGTTCATTCAAACAGTCAACACACAACAATTAGTCAACATTTATCAGTTCTTAATATACATTATAAAAATATGAACTGATAGAGTTGGTGAGTTTTACTCACATTGGACAGTTATCGTTAAATAACGATTAACTATCTTTGATTCTGGCGGACAATTTATTTTGTATTAAATTGTAATGAGCTCCAATTCACTCTCAGTCAGTTCCATCGTGTAGCCCTCGTCAATACGATCCTACGGATCTTGTTTTGTTGGATTCTGATATCGTATAATGTAGTTATGATTTTTACAATGTATTACACACATTTTTGATATTAACTAAATAATTAATTATAAATGTTAACCTTAATTAACTTCTTAACCCATTAATTTCTGCTTAAAAATCGACGCTCATCTCTTCTTCGAGATGAAAACTCCTGCTCCAAAAATGGTTAGCCAGTACTTCCTCCTACCAGCACCTTCCACCACTCGACACAAATCCAAACCATACTAATTATTTAATTAACCTCTTTACTACTAATCACCCTTGTATATTAGGGTCCCTTCCTTTCTTCCTCAGTTATCAAATTCAACTCGGACAAAACCCCAACACCATCAATGATCCACGGAAACAGACCACCTTCGACTTCGAGTTCGAACTTCTCCAATACTTGCGACAGTTAACAATACAGAACCCAACAAAACTCTATAGCTTGAACTCAGCAACAGCAGCATCGCACCAAGGTGCGATTCAAAATCAAATGGTATTTCCCTAAAAAACAACTTCTCCTAATCTCAGAAGCACACAGAACCCACGGTGACCCTTTTTCCCTCTTCCTTAAACTCCAACAGTATGAATTAAACCAACAGTACCGAAATACTCATCTCCGCATCCTCCACCAGATCGCGACATCCACCCAGTCGCTCCATCGCTGTTGGTCGGCTCCCCCCTCCAATCAACACGAGCCACTCCAACATTGAATTTGACGTCCATATCCTTAAAAAACAAAACCCTAACTCACGGCTACCTTTAGTTGAGAGCAACAAATTGAAAAAATGTACACAGGACTGAAGAGAGGGACCCTACGAGTCCTAAAATCCAAGTTTCCCATTTTATTGAATTTTATTTGAATACTTCTTGAATTAAATCTCACGATTTTCTTTTGTGTTTGGTGGCGGCTCACAATTTGACCGGAGAGATAAAGTTTTAGGGTTTAGGTGATTAAAAGGGTATTTATAGAAGTAATATATTATTTTTATGGGAAATTCTATTGAGACACAAAATTTAGACACAATTGGTGACACAACTAATCTCCACCATTGGATAACCCCATGAATTTCACCTCTCCACATAAAGACAAAAAGATCCAACGGTCGAGGCTTTGTGTCTCCAGGTTTGTGTCTAATTTTGTGTTCCAATAGCCGCCCCCTATTTGTATATTCAATATTTAATTTATATCTAAGCAACCGCTACTTTTATTTGTCCCTTAAAAATTCCTGTGATCACATACAATACCCAAAAATCACGAAAATGGACATGCAGCTACAGTTCGACATTACAGACCCAACGAAACTGGTTTCGTCGAATTCCGACTCCGTTTGCTCACATAGCGTATTTTTAACCATCTGTTTTTCACATTAAAAATCCATATGGCCACACAGTGGCCCCAAAAATCACAAAAATTGGAATCTAACAATAATTTAATATTACGGATCCAACAAAATTAGTTTCATCGAAAACGGAGGTCGTTTGCAAAACTGGCTATTTTTAAAGCTCTAAATAACCCATTTAGATATATAAATATTTTTAAAAATAATTAAAATAAATATTAAATATAAATATTATCGTATATATTCACACTAGAATATCATACAGCTCCATATCAAGATTTATAACTTGATATTCGAAATCCATTGTTAAATCGATATTCGATTTATATTTAAAATCATTTTAAAATATAAATAAATCGATATAAATTAAAAAGGAATTCCACAGCGACTTTTCTAAAATTTGATTTGGACATAACTCATAATCTACACGATGAAATCCTGATTTTTTTTCTTCCACTAGAAAAATATACTTCACCAGCTCCTAGCGTTTCTTGTTTCACAGAAATCTGATTTAAAACAGGCCCTGTATATTCAGTTAAAATTCAAATCGCCAAATAGCGAACTGTCGCGCCATTTCGAGCTCGATTATAATTATAATATAATTATACGTTCAAACTTCGTTTATATAATATATTTGTTATTCTAATTCAATTCCAAACTAATATATATATATATATATATATATATATATATATATTGAATTACCCAATTCACACAATATTGTGAATTCTACTATTTCCGACTATTTCAAAAATTAAATATATTATTCTATTATTTAATTTAATTAAATATTCACTATTATTTCATTCTATGACCATTCAAATCTCTAAATCACTATTTATATAATTAAATTAATTAATTATTATACAGTAAAATACAGGTCGTTACAGGGAGTGTCAATAAGGGATAATCCATACTTCGATAAAGTATCGAACTCAGCAATATATTCCGAGACTGCCCTACCATTCTGTTTAAGCTCCAAGAACTTCCTAAAGAACTCTGCTTTTGGGAAGCTGGGATAAACTTATCACCGAATCAGGCCTTAAATTGATCCCAAGTAACATGATCCCTAGGAGTAGCTGCCTTATAGCATTCCACCAATTCATAGCCCGTCTATGCAGTTGGCGGGATGCTAACTTTCTCTTCATTGCATCATCGATCCCTAAGTCTCGAAGATACGCTCACAACTATCGAGCCAATCTTGAACTTCTGTAGCCGATTCCATTCCGTGGACCGGCTTCCTACTAAGACTAGTGTAGTCCTTACAGAGCTTGGCGAAATCAGCCCTAGGCGCTTGCGCCGCTGCACCACCACCATTTGCAGCATCAGGGGCTGCCCTCTGAACATCCCTAAGCATCTCTCTCATGAAGTCTGTGAACATCGTCCTCATATCGAGAGCATTCCTGTTATTGGCTCCTAAACCAGTATTCCTCGTGTATCGGCTCATCGTTCAATCTGTAAGGAGAAAACGATTAACCATCTCTTCAACGGTGCCAGTGCAGTGCGACTCCACCCTTAGATATACTAATAGTATATAAGCTTTTGAAAACCAAAATAACACAAATACGCGCTCTCATATACGTATACTATCCCACTCTAGTGCCTTTCCCTAGGTTAACTATTCAACCTAGCTCAGATACCAAGTGTGACGGCCTGCCCCGCACCAGCCGGCATTTCTAATGAAAGTGCATTGTGCCAATGCCCGACTAGCACGGGACGATCGCTAAAGAAAGGAAAAGAAAGGAATTTGAACTAATAAGGAACTTGTTGAATGTCTCACAGCGCATGGGATAAAATATAATAATAACATATCTTTTGACATAAAACAGGCGAGACAGTACATAAGCTAGAAACTCCACCATCATAGCAGTGGAAAACCAAAATATATCTTATTATCCAAACCAACATTATTACCATTTTGAAATACTGCATCTAAAGCAAAAGAAAGAGGTACACTACTAATGCCCAAAGTAGTGACCAGCAACAACACAGGGAGAATATATATATATCATATGTGGAAGCCTCCTGCTCATCTCCGGTACAGCTACTCGTGCATAATCACCTGACCTGTCTCTAGTCTGCCCGTTCAAGAGCACCCAGAGTAATAAGAAGAGACATAAAACTCTGGGTCAGACAAAAGTCTGGTAAGAGCGGTAAGTAGCAAAACAGAACAATAACAGGTATACATAACCATACTTGAACCTGGACCTGCAACCAAAGAGTTAGTACAACAGGATGTGCAATACTCTAAGGTGACACTAACACATGGTGTAAAGATACAGAGGACGGGGTGTGCATGTCATGGTGATAGCAAACATCAAACATAGCAATCATCCTCACATCTCTCACTCAGTGCTTAAAGCATACGATATCCACCAATTTGATCACCCAATTCTTTGCTACGGTCACTATGCCCCATAGAGTCATGACGGCTCCACTGCACTGATCCGTAACCACTAATTCTTTGCTATGTCCACTCTGCCCCGTGTAGTCATGACAACTCCACTTCGCTGGCTCATAGCCTTACTATGATCATTTTGCCCCCACTACACTGATCCTTCGCCAATATCCGTCTCTCCGTGGTGAGTCAAAGCTATAGACATCGATAACCCCTTTGCACATGTCCTACAGCAAAGTCCAATCATGAAGTTAACTCATTGGTTCCCATCTGGATCCTGAGCTCTAACTTCTCATTTGGATTACCTTTGCATCTCGAGTTTCGGCCTTCATCTGGATTGGTTCGGATATGTGTAGTGCCTCAGTCGTCATCGATTCGGTTCATGATCCTTATACGGTTTGTGAGATTCCACCAAAGTCGGATCGGTTCGTGACACATTCTTCAATCGGTTCGGGACGGCTCGTGGTACCGGCTCGGGGTCGGAGATAGTGCCTCGGTTCGGGTCGTGCCCTTCCATTGGTTCGTGGCTTCTTCAGGCATCGGTTCGTGGTGCATCGGATCGGAGGAGGAGGTTCGTGATAGCTCTAGGTCGTAGTCTCCTAGTGGGAGGGATTAGGTTGAAGAGCTTCAGACACGAACAGTTCAGGTGTTCCACAAGCAGATCAGTTCGGAGCCTTCGAATGCGGTTCGTGATACATGCTCCAAGCGCGGGTCTGGGAGTCTGATGCGATCCCTGCTCAATTCCTGCAACTTTTCCAACGACTGTTTTATGCCATAAGATGGCGTTTTTATCCATTCTAACTTTTCTAATCAATTACAAAGCATACCATACAGTCATAGCAACATAGAGAATCAACAATAAACACCAAAATAACAATTTAACATGTCAATATGGATCAAACATACCCAAAAATCTATGTTTTCCCCTTAATCCCCCTTAATCATGTTTAATCATACAATTAGCAAAACTTATCCAAATTAACCCAAATTTCTATCAGAGCCCTAAAATAATTTTTAGAATTTTACAAATTTTTCCAGATTTTTCTGAGTCATAATTTCGCTAATTAACACTAATCACCCCTAATTTGCCGATTAGTGAAAAACAATGCAAATCACTCACCTTAGCCAAATTACTTATAGATCTGAACGTTTCTCTGATATGGGTCGAATTTCTATGTGTTCCAACAGCTCTATCCCAAATTCTATGCTAACCCGCCTTGGTTTGATGCAGATTAGGCTAAAACTTGATTAAACGGTGATTGGAAGGTGATTTGGGTGTTGGAGGCCATTGTTAGGGTTGAAGAGAGATAAGTGGCAGCTGGAAAATGAAAAAGAAAAGGTTTCTCTGACCCTAATCAACCCTTATATATCTCAAATACCGAAATCCCTCAATGGACCCGGCTGCTAATTACCCAATTAAGCCCGGTTAAGCTGTTTTTCTCCTTCTAAAATTTAATTCCGCCATATCTCCCAAACGGTAAGTCCGTTTGATTAATGTACCACTCTACGGAAAGGTAGACCATCATCCAGATCTAATGGAAGTGGTTTCAGATCAAAACTCCTTACCAATCAAAAGTTATAGGCAAAACAAGATTCGCTAGGGGAAAAATGATCATTTAAAAATCGGCGAACATGGAAAATGACCCCAATAGTCATTCCCCAAAGTTACACAACCATACGACTTCGTATGAAAAAGAAATAAATATTCTACGATCCTTCGATACGTAGAATGGGGGTCGTTACACTCTTTCCCCCCTTAAGAAATCTCGCCCTCGAAATTCCTTAACCAAAAACATACAAAGGTGTTCCACATGCCTATCAGTCATTCGCAAACAATCAAACATACAAACCAAGCACAACAAGCCTACCCTAGCATGCGGTTTACTAACAAGGGAAGAAACTATCACTATTAATATCTTACCAGGCAAAGAGTTCTGGATACGACTCCCTTGTGCTCTCCTCTGTTTCCTAACTACAACCATTCTCGTTCTCGCCCCACTGAACCTTGACCAATTTCACTGCCTTCCTTCGAAGTTGATTCGTATTGCTCTCGACAATACGGATCGGCTTGCGGTTCCCAACCGCCTTGAGTTCTACTTCGATGTCATCCAACTGATCCAGTAAAATAGTCATATCGGGGTCGTGCACAAACTTTCATAACTGGGAAACAGTAAATACGTTATGAACTCCCGCCATCTTGTCTGGCAACTCAACTTTATATGCCAAGTTCCCAACTTGTACGAGAACTAGGAATGGACCAACAAATCTTGGTGCTAACTTGCCTCTTCTACCAAATCGAATCACGCTCTTTAATGGAGAAATCTTTCCTAACACCAAGTCGCCAATGGAGAATTTTAGATCTCTTCTCCTCTTATCAGCATAACTCTTCTGCCTATCTTGGGCAACCCTCATTCACTGTTGGATAACCTTGATCTTATCTGAGGTTTCTCTTATCACATCTGGTCCAAGCACAAATTTCTCACCGGATTCTAACCCACATGATGGTGAGTTGCATGGTCTTCCATATATAAAGTTTCAAATGGAGCCATACCAATACTGGACTGATAACTATTATTATATGCAAATTCAACCAGATGTAAATAGTCATCCCATGACCCTCCAAAATCTAATACGCAAGCTCTCAAGGGATCTTCTAATACTTGATTCACCCTCTCTGTCTGACCGTCGGTTTGAGGATGGTACGCGGTACTGAGATGATATTCTGATCCTAAAGCCTCTTGTAAGCTCTTCCAAAATCCACTAGTGAACAACGGATCTCGGTCACTTACAATGCCTTTGGGGTACTCCATGAAATCTCACTACCCACTTCATATACAGTTCTGCTAACTTAGCTGCTGCTCCATTCGACTTGACTCGTATGAACCTTACACTCTTGGTCAATCGGTCCACAATCACACAAATACTATCATGGCCCGACCTAGTCCTTGGTAACCCATCAATGAAATCCATTAATACTTGTTCCCATTTCCGTTCGGGAATTTCCAATGGTTTAACAAACCACTAGGTTTCTTTTGCTCAGCTTTAACTAACTGGCAATTCATGCACTTGGATATAAACTTCCCAACGTTTCTTTTCATCCCTTCCCAGTAGTAGTTATGCTTCATGTCTCGATATATTTTATTACCAGCGGGATGTATAGTTAGTTTTGAGTGATGACATTCTCTAAGCACTTCATCTCTCAATCCATTGACATTGGGTACAACTAATCTCCCATTCTTTCTGAGCCATCCTTCTCAATCAAGCCCATACTTGTTCATCTCTTCACCGTCGATGTTCATCTCTAACTTGGAGATAATTTCCAATAGGTTAGGATCGTCCCTCTGACTGGAACCAATCTGCCCAATCAAAGTGGGTCTGATTATCAAACTTGCTAACATCTCTAGATCTAATTCGCACTTTAGTCTGAAATCATACCCTGCGATGTACTCCAGTTGCTTCCATTCTAGAAACATAGCCCCTAAACTGGCATGTCTCTTACTTAATGCATCAACTACCGCATTGCCCTTTCCTGGTGTACATGCGATACCGAAATAATAGGAAGCCAAGAATTCTAACCATCTTTGCTGTCGGAGATTTAAATCCTTTTGAGAGAAAAGATACTTTAATGACTTATGATCAGTAAACAACTCGAACCTTTCTCCCTAGAGATAGTGTCTCCACATCTTTAACGCGAACACGATTGCTGCCAATTCCAAATCATGGGTAGGATATCTTTTCTCATGCGGTTTCTGTTGCCGACTAGCATAAGATACAACCCTACCTCCTTGCATCAGTACACTACCTAATCCGGTACCACATTCATCCTTCTATACCATCATCTCTTTGTTCCCTTTAGAAATAACTAACACTGGTGCGCACGTTAACTTTTCCTTTAGGTTCTTAAGTGCATTCTCACACCTTTCGTCCCAAACGAAAGCTTGATTCTTCTTGGTCAACTGAGTTAACGGTGCTGCTATCTTGGATAAACTTACGATAGTATCAAGCTAATCGAAAGAAACTTCTCACGTCCGTTGCATTCTTGGGCATAGACCAATCTTGTACCATAGCCACGTTCGCGGGATCCACGGCAATACCATTCTCTGAAACAACATGTCCCAAGAATCTCCCTTCCCTCCTACAGAAGTGCCACTTAGAAAATTTTCCTTTCAATAGGTGTTTCCTCAACATCTCCATCACGGTCCTCAAATGTTCCTTGTGTTTTTCCTTTGTCCTCTTGTAAACCAAGTTATCGTCCACGAACATAAGAACAAACTTATTTAATTGATCTCTAAAAACTCTATTCATAAGATCCACAAAATATGCGGGTGCATTAGTCAACCCAAATGGCAAGACCAACCACTCATAGAATCCAGACGGCGTCCGAAATGCTGTTTTAGGTATACTCTCAACTGCTACTCGGAGCTGATGAAAACCTGTCGCGAGATCTAACTGGAAAAACACTCTTGCTCCATTCAGTTGATCAAACAAATCATCTATCTATGGAAGAGGATACTTATTCTTGCTAGTCACCTTGTTCAGCTCACGGTAGTCTACACATAAGCAAAGCGAACCATCAGCCTTGGTAGTAAATACAACTGGTGCTCCCCACTCGGAAACACTCCTTCGGATAAATCCCTTCTTCAAAAGATCGCTCACTTGCACCTCAAGCTCTCGCTACTCTCTTGGATCCATTCGACGAAGAGGCATCACTATAGTTCTGGCATCTTTCACTAAATCAATCCGAAACTCAATCTCTTGGTGTGGTGTAAGTCCAGTCACTTCCTCGAAGATGTCCGGATACTCGCCAGCAATAGGAACATCTGATAACTCATCTTGCGGGATGTCAAGGGAATGTAAAAAACTAGTCATCACCTCATCACTAGGTAGGCAGCCCAATACCACCCTTCGCCCATCATCGGCTCTAATGGTCACCGAAGACACCTCACAATCTACCGCCACCCCATACCTTTGGAGCCAATCGGCTCCCAAAATAATGCCAAAACTAGTAGAGCCCAAAATAAAGCAATCACAAGCAAACATACATTCATGACTCGATAAGACCAAATTTCGACAAATCATACTAAGATTACTCGAACCACCGATCGGGTTCGTCACAACTAAAGGTCTATCGACAATCTCGAGTTTCAATCCCAACCTATCTACCAGGTCACTAGATATGAAGGAACAGGAAGCCCTAGTATCAAACAACACTCGAACAGGAACATCATAAATAGCAAGCATACCTTGAATGATGACATTCTTTCCTTTCTCCGCCGCAGTTGGGGCATTCGACGAAGAAGGAACAACATTAATAACATATGCTTTCACAATCTACTTCTCTTTAGGGGGTTGCAGACATTTATCCTTGTGATGTCCCACTTGACCGCAGTTGAAGCACTTCCTGTCCACTGGCTTTGCTCGACATTCTTTAGCATAATGACCCTTCTTGCCACAACTAAAGCACTCAACATCTTTCGTATTCTTCTTCTGACTATCCTTAGCTTGGTTCTGACTCTGCTTCCTTTTATTCTGAGAATTATTCTTGCCTTCAGCGCTTGCTTGTGGCTTTGGCCCCTCTGCAGATGCAACATCAACTTCAGCCTTGGGCTTAGGATAAAGGCTCTCTGATCTCAATGCTTTCCCAACAATCGATTCAAAAGTCACATCAATATGGTTTATAAGCCTTTCCCCCAAGTACTGATCTAAGCCTGATATGAACTTCTCATTCTTCTTCTCGGGAGTGTCAATAAGGGATAATCCGTACTTTGATAAAGTATCAAACTCAGCAATATATTCCGAGACTGCCCTACAATTCTGTTTAAGCTCCAAGAACTTCCTAAACAACTTTGACTTTTGGGCAGCTGGGATAAACTTATCACTGAATCGGGCCTTAAACTGATCCCAAGTAACTTGATCCTCAGGAGTAGCTGCCTTAATAGCATTCCACCAATTCATAGTCCGTACTTGGAGTTAACGGGATGCTAGGTTTCTCTTTAATGCGTCATCGATCCCTAAGTCCTCGAAGATACACTTACAACTATCGAGCCAATCTTGAACTTCCGTAGCCGATTTCGTTCCGTGGACCGGCTTCCCACCAAGACTAATGTAGTCCTTACAGAGCTTGGTGAAATCGGCCATAGGCGCTTGCGCCGCTGCACCACCACCATTTGCAGCATTAGGGGCTGCCCTCTGAACATCCCTAAGCATCTCTCTCATGAAATTGGTGAACATCGTCCTCATATCGGGAGCATTCCTATTATTGGCTCCTAAACCAGTTTTCCTCGTGTATCGGCTCATCGTTCAATATTTAAGGAGAGAACGATTACCATCTCTTCAGCGGTGCCAGTGCAGTGCGACTCCACCCTTAGATATACTAATAGTATATACATATAGCTTTTGAAAACCAAATTATCACAAATACGCGCTCTCATATATGTATACTATCTCTCCCTAGTGTCTTTCCCTAGATTAACTATGCTACCTGGCTCTGATACCAAGTGTGACGGCCCACCCCGCACTAGCCGGCATTTCCAATGAAAGTGCGCTGTGCCGATGCCCGACTAGCACGGGACGGTCGCCAAAGAAAGGAAAAGAAAGCAATTTGAACTAATAAGGAACCTGTAGAATGTCTCATAGCGCATGGGATAAAATATAATAATAACATAACTTTTGACATAAAACAGGAAAGACAGTACATAAGCTGGAAACTCAACCATCGTAGCAGCAGAAAACCAAAATACATCTTATCATCCAAACCAACATTATTACAATTTTGAAATACTATCTCTAAAGCAAAAGAAAGAGGTACACTACTAATGCCCAAAGTAGAGACCAGCAACAACACAAGGAGAATATATATGTATCATACTTGTAAGCCTCTTGCTCGTCTCCGGTACAACTACTCGTCCATAATCACCTGACCTGTCTCTAGTCTTCCCGTTCAAGAGCACCCAGATTAATAAAAAGAAACATAAAACTCAGGGCCAGACAAAAGTCTGGTAAGAGCGATAAGCAGCAAAACAGAACAATAACAGGTATACATAACCATACCTGAACCTGGACCTGCAACCAAAGAATTAGCACAACAGGATGTACAATACTCTTAGGTGCCACTAACACATGGTGTAAAGATACAAGGGAGGGGGTGTGCATGTCATGGTGATAGCAAACATCAAACATAGCAATCATCCTCACATCTCTCACTCTGTGATTAAAGCATACGATATCCACCACTTTGGTCACCCAATACTTTGCTACGGTCATTGCGCCCCATGGAGTCATGACGGCTCCACTGCACTGATCCGTAACCACTAATACTTTGCTATGTCCACTCTGCCCCATGGAGTCATGACAACTCCACTGCACTGGATCATAGCCTTGCTACGATCACTTTGCCCCATGAAGTCATAACAACTTCACTACACTGATCCATAGCCAATATCCGTCTCTCCGTGGTGAGTTAAAGCTATAGACATCGATAACCCCTTTGCACACATCCCGCATCAAAGTCCAATCATGAAGTTAACTCATTGGTTCCCATATGGATCCTGAGTTCTAACTTCTCATTTGGACTACCTTTGCATCTCGGGTTTTGGTCTTCATCCGGATCGGTTCGTATATGCGTAGTGCCTCAATTGTCATCGGTTCGGTTCATGATCGCCATACGGTTCATGAGTTTCCACCAAAGTCGGATCGGTTCGTGACACATTCTTCAATCGGTTCAGGTCGGCTCGTGGCACTGGTTCGGGGTTGGAGATAGTGCCCCGGTTCGGGTCATGTCCTTCCATTGGTTCGTGGCTCCATTAGGCATCGGTTCGTAGTGCATTGGATCGGAGGAGGAGGTTCATGTGATAGCTCCAGGTCACAGTCTCCAAGTGCGAGCGGATTGGGTTGAAGAGCTTCAGACACGAACAGTTCGGGTGTTCCACAAGAAGATCAGTTCGGAGCCTTCGAATGTGGTTCGTGATACATACTCCACGCGTGGGTCTGGGAGTCCGATCCGGTCCCTGCTCAATTCGTGCAACTTTTCCAGTGACTATTTTACGCCATAAGACGGCGTTTTCGACCATTCTAAATTTTCTAACCAATCACAAAGCATACCATATAGTCATAGCAACATAGAGAATCAACAATATACACCAAAACAACAATTTAACATGTCAATATGGATCAAACATACCCAAAAATCTATGTTTTCCCCTTAAACCCCCTTAATCATGTTTAATCATACAATTAGCAAAACTAATCCAAATTAACCCAAATTTCTATCAGAGCCCTAAAATAATATTTCAGAATTTTACAAATTTTTCCAGATTTTTCTTAGTCATAATTTCGCTAATTAAACTAATCACCCCTAATTAGCCGTAATTAGTGAAAAACAATGCAAATCACTCACCTTAGCCATAAATTACTTGTAGATCTGAAATTATCTCTGATATGAGTCGAATCTCTATGTGTTCCAGCAACTCTACCCCAAATTCTATGGTAATTCACCTTGGTTTGATGTAGATTAGGCTAAAACTTGATTAAATAGTGATTAGAAGGTGATTTGGGTGCTGGAGGCCATTGTTAGGGTTGAAGAGACATAAGTGGCGGCTGGAAAAAGAAAAAGAAAAGGTTTCTCTAACCCTAATCAGCCCTTATATAGCTCAAATCCCGAAATCCCGCAATGGGCCCGGCTGCTAATTACCCAATTAAGCCTGGTTAAGCTGCTTTTCTCCTTCTAAACCTTAATTCAGCCATATCTCCCAAATGGTAAGTCCGTTTGATTAATTTGACCACTCTACGAAAAGGAAACCATCATTCGAATCTAATGGAAGTGGTTTCAGATCAAACTCTTTACCAATCTAAAGTTATAGGCAAAACAAGATTCGCTAAGGGCAAAATGGTCATTTAAAAATCGGCAAAAATCGTGAACATGGGAAATGACCCCAATATTCATTCCCCAAAGTTACATGACCATACGACTTCGTATGAAAAAGAAATAAATGTTATACGATCCTTCGATTCGTAGAATGTGGGTCGTTACAATAGGTGTACATAAACAAATCGTCTGATTTGTAAATGAATATTTACTTTCATTTCAGGAGAATTTCGTGTCGTTCACATGTATGTTAAAAAATATATTTTTAATGATAAAATATTTATTTTAACACTTCACTATTTTATATAGTTCATACATTCAATAAAAATGATATTTTAATTATTCAAACATTTTATTCAACACATGAATATTTTATACAGTTTATATACACATTAAAAATTATATTTTTAATAAATAATATTTATTTCATAAAACTTCGGCATCATAACGGAGCGATATTAGAACTGGAGTAATGTCTAGCATTACCCCTCTCCTGATACTGGCTCGCGCCATACACAATATTCAATCCAATCAACAAAACCACAATACAACACTCAATTTTCCACAATACAATCCAAACAACAACCATGGTTTGTACGATAAATAGTGTCGGGGGCTTCTAAGCCCCGTCTGCATCCTAGTATATATTTAACTATAAAATAATTTGAGTGAGAAGGTGTTCTCACCTTTGGTTTCCACTCCGTCATTCTTTATTGGATGGTTTGGATTCCGTTTTGTTTCCAGTCAGTTCCATCACGTAGTGTCCTTCACCGTGTTTCCAACGTAATCTACTTCACGCAGTTTATATTAAAAATCACATTTTCAATAACACTATTTACAATTAAAAATCACATTTTTAAATCAATTTTATCTATATAAAAATTGCATTTTTAATACGATGTTAACATTTAAAAAATCACATTTTTACTATGGTATTTATATATAAAAAACACATTTTTAAAATCAAAGCTATTTATATAAAAATCATATTTTTTTATTTTTTATTATTGCGATGCATATATAAAAATCGTATATGTATACTATAATATTTAATATTAAAAATCTAACATTTTTAACACAATGTTATTTCATATTAAAAATCATATTTTTAATTTAAACTATTTCATAAAAAATACATTTAAAAACAATGCTTTTTATATAAAAATTACATTTTTATTTCAAGGTTATTTACTTTAAAAATTAATTACATAAAAATAATAATAAGGTGTTTTCTTGTTCACCAATGCCTTCAGCTGTAACCGAACCCATCTCGATTGGAGAAATTCGTCGTCGTGACTTACAGACACCGCCGGAAACCCATCATCCTGCATCTCGTCGTAGCCCGCCACCTTGCCTTCCAGCCCCTTGACTTCCGACGAACTTGAATCCCTAACGGCCTCAAAAATTGCACCTAAATGTGGCCACTTCCACCTTAAAAATCAGCCTCCTCAACATCCTATTTTCCATCATAACCGCTCCGACTAGACAGCTCGCGGAGATGAAGATATTGGCAGTTGAAAGTTTGGTTGATTATTCCGTGTGTTTTTTGTTGGTGGAGGAAGAAATTGGGAGATCGACTATTGTTGATTTTGAAAAAAGGGGCTCAGAAATATCGTTGACCGCTGAAATGAATTATGTTAAAGGAGATTTTCTATTATCTGGCTACATACATACATATATATATATATATATATATATATATATATATATATAATTCTTTAATTAGTCGTTTAATGCCACGAACTCCAAATCTAACCCAACGACTGTCGTTCCTAGCCTATTACCCCCATTCTGGACACAATGGGATGTGCCCAGTAAGCCAATTCGACTATTTCGATTAGTTTTCATCAAAATTAAAATATAAATCATTATGTTTTGAATTTGAACGTACATTTTAACTTATCGGGGCCACATAGTGAATCCAAAAGTTACAGAAAAATTATTTCTAACTATGTTGTGACGATACGGTCCTAACAAAACTAATTTCGTCGAATTTGGAGACCGTTTGAAAAATGGTCATTTTCTGGTCGATCCAATTCAAACTGAATTGACCAAACACGTTTAAATTCACCACACTCACATATTACTTCCAAAAAATATGTAAATTGGAATATAACAATAATTTGACATTCCGGATCCAAAAAAAGTGGTTTTGTCGAAAACGGAGACCATTTGCAAAATGGCTATTTCTAAGGATTATATATTATATAAAATATATATAAATTCCATAGCGACTATTTCAAATTTTAAACTGGACATAACTTTTAATTTATATTACAAAATCTCAGTTTTTCACATTCATTAGAAAGATATAATTAAACAGATTCAAATATTTCTTGTTTTACTGGATTACGGTTTATTTTGAATCCTGTATATTCATTTGAAATTTAAAATCGTATTTTCAAACTACCACGCCATTTTAGGCTCGTTATATAATTAAAATAAATTTATATGTTCTAACTTTGATTTAAATAAATTTTTAGTTGTTATTATTTAAAATAACTCATTTTAAACATTCAAAATCAATTAAAATAGCTACAAATAAATTTTTTAAATTGGTTTTGAAAATCCGGGTTGTTACAATCTCCCCCACTTAAAATCTTTTCGTCCTCGAAAAGGAACGGAGCTGAAAGTTTTTTAACTAACCAACCCAACTTTCATTCTGGCTTTCATTCTTCAACTTTTTAGTTTCTAAGAATTTTCAAATTTCTCAAAAATTTGGCTAACACCCTATATTTTCAAAAAAATTCGCTTAACCTCCTTTGTACGAGTTGATATTTAAAACCGCAACTTGCCTCACAGGGTCCTCATCAACCCAAAAGATAACGAAGAAGCCAAGAGTCTAGCCAAGCGGCTAGCCTGTCCGCTCATAAAATCATCAAAACCCAATAAATATAGTAAATATGTACCATTTTGTCTGGCATACAATTTTATTCCTCTGCTTAGCTTCCCTGCTATGACCTGTTCAATCTATATACATGTACATATATGCAATCCATCAATTTTCAATTCAGTTCAATATTTGATTCGATTTGGCTAAATTTACGTATTGGTTTTATTGTTCCAACATTTTAATTATTCAAACTAATAATCATACAACACAACCAGCTATCAATTAGTTGAATTGGTTTCAATCATATATCTTTAATATATACTCAAAATCATACTTTTAATGCCAAATCACAATAATAAACCCTATCTAGTTTTGGTTCTCGCACCAGTCAATTGGAAATATACAGATATCACACTTTCGAAACTCGGAAATAAATACAGGTGATGGTATACTTCATCATCAGAATCATGCCAGGTCGACTAGAGTACGATTCTATATCTACCCAATATATTTGAGACTTCAAATATACGTTCATGACGTGTATATGCAAAATCTTCATATACTCGATTGTCCAAAATAAAATAAAATACTCAAATACGTATAATAAGGTTTAAATTTTCAAAATAAAATTTGTTTTCATTTTAACACTCTTCTAACTCATTCTAGGATACTACTGATCCCATCTCTAACGAGTCATTCTTATTGGATATTACTCATCCAATCTCTGATGAATTCATTCGTTCGATTCTAATGTGGCTTGTTCTCGAGTTCTGTGAACCAGAGCTCTGATACCACAAATGTTACGACCCGAATTCGCTAGCCTTCGAGGAAACCAGAAAACACGGATTGTAATAAGAATATGACCAATCAGAACACAAACAATAGAACATTTCATTGCTATTACAGCGATTACATCAGAGTACAGGAATATAACAGAGTATGAACAAATAATATACATTAGAAAAATATCAGAGATTAAAATACATTACAGAGCAATGGAAAAATAGGACATAACATAACCGAAAGAGATACAAGGATACAAAGCTTTTCGAATATAGCTCCAGCTGTAAATCAAGGATCCTGGGAAAAGAAATATCGACGAAAACCAAAACTATTAGCTGCCCGTGTGGAAAATAGGGGCGCCCAGAGTTTAAGTTAAAATAATAAACTCCAGGTCAGTCATGGGACTGGTGTGAGAACTAAAACAGTTATTTAAAACTTTACTTTAAAATTTAGTAAATCAAGGGACCACGCCGTATAACGCAGAACGAGTTTTCTCCCAAGAATACCAGTGCATAAAACAGTTTATAAACTACGCAATGCTTTTCTAAAAGTGAAGCAATTATAAGACTTAGGTCCCATCAAACAATGCAACGCAAGCCGGAGGATAGATTTTTACCTTATAATAGTCGAACATGCTTAGTACGCTTAAATCAAATCATTTTGATATTACTATAAGTGTATAGTGTCAAAATCAACTTCAAATATAAATGTATCAATCATAGACAACATAGTACCCCATCCAACTATGTGGCCATCCTAGTTATGCAATTAAAACCGAAATGTCACGTATTGGAAGTTGGATTCCATCTATGAGTCGAGGCTAGGGATGACTCCTCACTGATTCGAGACACTCTAGCAAATGCCTCAGGATCCCCTGCAATGAACCCTTGGATGCTTCATGGTCGGTCCTCCCTTACTTTTGAGGATTAGTTATTCCTGAACACACGTTTCCTGGTCCTGTCGGACCTTTCCATCATCCCCATAGTGACTGATATATCCGAGGCGCCACGCAATCCATCATCCACATAGGTAAAAAATATAAATGCCTAGGCTCCATACCATGACACCACCCATAGCTAGTAAGAAACGTCGTGCACTCCCTGTAGTCCGATCCCGTTTTTGACTCATACCGAGGTGGGAGGCTCGCGAATTAACGCTACACACAAAGCTATGCTATTTAAAGTCAAGCTTTGATCATCAACCACAAGACTCTTCTTTTCAAAAAAAAGCCTTGATCCTTTGCATCTCAGCATGCCATACTGATAATTCATGCCATGCGACTGATGTCTACCGATATATAACCTCTAAGCTCGTACGTGTAACACCCCACATCCATTAATGTCACTCACAAAGGGAATGGATTAACTTCTATGGAGCGTTTTAAGTGAGTATAGAACAGAAACTTAACAACAAGACAGATATAACCAGTACTTGAAAAATTAAAAACTTTATTTTATTGCAACGGAAAATACATATGTTTGATTACATCATCAAAACCAGAGCCAAGTACATAATATCCATCTTGACTAAATCAAAGTACATAAATTGAAAGACATAATCCCCAAAACAAAATAGCCATAAATAAAAGAGAGGCTGAACTTTACTTCAGCGATCCAAGCAATCTTCTAAAAGCAAGAAGCACAGTTGTCAAAAATCAAGCTCTGTTGGTGCTAGTCCAAACCTGAGCACCTGGGGGGGGAGGAAGAAAAGAGGAGGAAACAAAGGGGGTCAGACATAAAGTCTGGCGAGTGCGATAACTTAAACAATATAATTACCAAATAACTAGGCTAAGGCATAAGTTGGAAAATCAGGAAATGACCATGAACCATTGAGTATGGCAGAGTAAACAAGGAAACAAGATGAACAACGACATCGTTAAAGCGCACCTAAACCACTATAAGATAATTACTAAACTACACCAACACTGTTAGATAATTGCTATACTGCACCACCACTAGTCACCCTAAGGTTGATCCCGCCTATAGAACTTAATAATAATATTGGTAGTTTCGTGCACCACTAGCTGCCTTCATAGGTGCCGTCTGCCCCTATCTCCATTAGGTGTACCCACTACCCCCAAGCGACCGACTCCCTAACTCGTAGATACCCATGTCGGCCCCACAGTGGGGTGTATTACTCCCCAATGTGGCAACCCGATACCACAAATAATGCACGGCTTATACCTACACGATGCAACAACGTCTTACCTACCAGCCCAGGTCCACACACGCATATGAACCCGTTGGACTTGCGTTGCCACTGCTAACCCATTTTGGCCTCTTACAGTCAAGCCCAGTATGCGTGTCCCGTCCTCGACTTGGGTCGAGCCCACAAAGATACGTATGGGTTACTGGTTGAAACGGGGCCCCCATTACTTGACACAAGCTATCCACCTAAGCTTGGTCCCCTTTAGTATATCCCACTTAACCCTCTTCTTAATTCATGTTTCAATTACATGTTATAATTTTTGGTTAAGTATTTCTAATTGTATTTCAAATGCCACCTAAGGCACCCACTAGATTCCACATGCCACCCAAGGCACCCACTTAACCCCCTCATGTCCCACTACATGTTTATCAGGTTAAGTGTTTCTTAATTCATTAAGACTGTAACCTTATAAAGACCTCTCACATTAGACTGGCATTTGTGGCACCTGGATTTTCCTGGGCAGGTCCGGGCAGTCTTACACCACAAAAGAGCCTAACCTCGTGTCTTTACAATTGTTATGTATTTAATTTATGCCTAAGACCTCCCACATTAGACTGGCATTTGTGGCAGTTGGATTTGCCGGCGGTTCCGGTCAGTCTTACACCACAGAAGAGCCTAACCTCGTGTCTTAGACGATTAATTATCCTAATTAATCATTCCCCAATTTGAATCACTTTCCCTATTCAAATTATCAATTAATTCCAAATTTAACTATGGCCATAATTGACTCAGTTATGTCCATCTATTTATGGTATGTAAAATCACACCAATTTTCATCACAAATTTATTTTATGCCTTTTAAGGCATTTATGCCAGTTAAATCTTTTAATATTATCCCATTACCCCACGTTGTACGTTCGTTCGTTTAACGTAAAATATACGTTAGACTCGAATAGTCTAACTCATGGAAAAACATCACAACATACATATAGATAAAACTAGATCTAAACATAGGGGGTGAACTTGCATGTGTGAATGATGTTCTACATCTAAAACTTGCATAGGCCAAAGTTACAACTTGCATAAAACTACATATGTCATAAATCCAAATCTAAAGGTGTGAACTTCTTTAGATAATGGTCACAAACTTGCGTAAATCAAGTATGTCGTAGATCTACATCTAAAGGTGTAAACTTACATAAGCAGTAACCACAAACTTGCATAACATGATTCATATTCCAAACTCATAAATTTACATAAACTTGCATATGTGATTTATGCAATATAACAATGGTGTAAACTTACATCTAACATGTAAACTAGCATGTAGAATTTGGCACATAACTCACACATGTCATAGCCTAACTTTTAGATCCAATTCACATAAAATAGGTGTCATGAAACATGTAAGGTTATGCATAGAAATCTACTAACTTGCATATGATCCACATCCAAATCAATATCTAAACTTGCATACATACTTATGATTTATCATATGAATCAACATAACCAACTAGCATATGAAACATGATGATTTGATTATACATAAGCTAATTATAGAATTACAACATAGGTGATAGCATCATAACTTTACAACATAGATGATCACAACATAACATCATAGAATTTACAACATGTATGATAACATCAATAATTCACATCATATCCAAATAATCCACATCATAACTCAATCCAATTAATTTGCTAATTATTTTATTAAAATTATCGAACTCATAAATCAAAGAGGGTCTTGACTTCTGAATTCTGAGTTCTGAAGTCGTATTAGCTTTCCTTTGAAGAAGATTCGTTGTTATAGTTGAATAGAACTGATTTGATTTGCTATTCTTCCTCTCTAGTTGGTGGTGGCTACTCTAGGTTATAAGATGACAACATAACGGCCATAGTTTCAGTTTTTATTTTGATTTAGGGTTTGAGTCTACCCACGCATATATAGAATTTTAATTTAATTATAGCCGTTGGATGATCCTAGGGTTAATCATAATCATTCAGTCGGGATAGGGTGACACCTCAGCCCTAATGACTCAGCAAGGAGACAGAAAGGACTCAACAACATGGGTCAGACTGAACCGGAAAATTGTGCAGGCCTGCTGCCTCGGCCTGGGCGCACTTGGCAGGTGCGCCAGGGCAAATTTGTACTAGCGCACTTCCCAAGTGCGCCAGTGCAATCTATTTCTTTTTTGCCACCTAACTTCGCTCGTCCATACCTCCTTCATCCGGTATCCGTTTCCCGCAAAGTCGGACTCTATCTCGACCAGAATTTCGAGACGAACACGATGGTGCAACCCATTTCCCTTAATTCTCACATCTGAGATTAATTATTCTTTAATTTAGTTAATTCGATTATTCAAAAATCCGGGGTGTTACATTCTCCCCTCCTTAAAGGATTTCGCCCCCGAAATCTCCAAGTTAAGGAGAATGCATATCCTAACATGCAAACAACCATCTACTCAACCATCAAGCACAGGCATCCATTGTCCTTATAAAATTTCTAATGCTGTATGAACATATGCAAAAAGTGCGTGTATATGTTCCTTATCTATTGCAAAATCAGGTTGTCTACTGATTCAGTTGACCTCCTTAATGCAAACCATGATAGTGCCATGCGCCCGTTATGTATGCGAAGAACCCTATCGATACATATTATTTCTACATGTGTGCACAACCATTCACCAAAATGCAACATCCATATGATGGTACAACCATTATACATCCATTACTTAAATACGTACACACATTTATATGCAATATGCAATATGAAGTGACTGAGCCGATCTAGTGCCTAAAGTGTGTGTATATGCATACACGACCAACCACTAGCAAACACTTGCATCCACATGCATCCATCATACATAACATGTCTCAAACACATGTTTCAACCATAGGACTACCCTATCTAAAGGTCAAAGGTACTAGCGAGAGGACATACTAAAGATAAGATAAGTACAAGGTAAGCGATAAAGGAGAAATTAAATGACATACCCTCGAAAAGAAAAGGGTACAATGAACGCATCTTCTTTTCCGTCTCCCAAGTAGCGTTGCTCTCATCGTCACCCCATTGCACTTTGAATAGCTTGACCTCTCGATTCCTCAACTTCTTAATCTCCGACCCAAGAATGCACGTAGGAGCTCGTCGAATCATCGCATCACGCTCGATCTCCTCCTCTCCAAGCAAGCTTGGCTCTACCACTTCCGCGGTCTCGTGCAAGCACTTCCTCAAATGTGATACATGGAATACGTCGTGTACACCACAAAGTTTCTCGGGCAACTCCACTCTATACGCCATCTGCCCAATCCTTTACTTAATAGGAAACGACCCCACGAATCTTGGTGCTAACTTCCCAATGGACCCAAAGCGAACCACATTCCGTAATGGAGAAACATTGACAAAGACCATGTCCCCAATATCAAACTCAAGATCTGTCCTCCTCTTGTCCGCATAAGATTTCTGCCTATTTTGCGTCGTCTTCATCCACCTTCGAATCAAATCGATCTTTTCCGAAGTCTCTCTAATCATATCGGGCCCAAGCAAGATCTTATCTGTAGACTCCCACCAACATGTAGGCGAACAACCCAGCCGTCCATAAAGAGCCTCGAACGGTGCCATGCCAATGCTAGACTGGAAGCTATTATTATATGCGAACTCTACCAACAGAAGATGTTCCTCCCATGTACCTCCGAAGTCTAAGACACATAACCTCAATAGGTCCTCTAGAATACGATTCACCCTCTCGGTCTGGCCGTCCGTCTGAGGATGATATACGGTGCTCAAACATAACTGAGTCACTACCGCCTCTTGCAAGCTTTTCCAAAATTCACTAGTAAAGATGGGATCACGGTCGCTCACCATGCTAGAAGGAACACCATGCAAACGAACTATTTCTCGAATGTATATGGAGGCTAACCATGGAGCAGTCCTCTTACTCTTCGCGGGAATGAAATGGGCGCTCTTAGTAAGTCTGTCTACCATGACCCAAATCCCCGTATTACCCTTCCTCGATCTCGGTAATATGTCAACAAAGTCCATCGAAACACTTTCCCACTTCCATTGTGGGACCTCCAATGGGTGAAGCAACCCACCGGGCTTCTTTTGCTCTACTTTTACTTGTTGGCACACTAAGCATCTAGCGACAAACTCGACCACGTCCTTCTTTATGCCGTCCGAAAAGTAAACTCGTCTTATGTCCATGTACATCTTGTCCCCGCCGGGATGGATGGTCATCTTCGAACGATGTGCATCATCTAGAATGGTCTTCCTTAGGTCCTCGTCATTTGGTACACAAAGTCTACCGTCCCTACTTAACCAACCCTTATCATCTAGGGTATACCTACGGAGATGGCTCGATGACTCCCCTCTTTTGAGCTTCTCTACTAACTCAACCAACTGTGGGTCATCTCGCTGTGCCTTACCAATCCGTCCCAAAAGCGTAGGTCTGGCCTCTAAAGATGCTAGCAAACCGGGTACAAAGTCAACGGAAGGTTTAAAGTCAAACGTAGAGATGAACTCTAAGCTTCGCCGCTCAACAAACAATGGACTCAAGGATAACTTCTTCCTACTTAAGGCATCTGCCACCACGTTACCCTTGCCAGGGATATATGCTATCTCGAAATCATAGGACGCTAAGAACTCCATCCACCTTTGCTGCCTTAAGTTCAAGTCCTTCTGAGAGAACAAGTATTTTAGCGATTTGTGGTCAGTGAACAATTTGAATTTCTCGTCAAGAAGATAATGGCGCCAAGATTTAAGCGCGAAAACAATAGCGGCCAACTCTAGGTCATGTGTAGGGTAATTTCTCTCATGCACTCTCAACTGCCTTCCACCATAGGCTATTACCCTTCCCTCTTGCATTAAGACTGCGCCTAGTCTTGTCCCACAAGCATCGGTATAAACAGTAAATGGCTTACTCCCATCTGGCAACACTAAGACCGGGGCTGTGGTCAAAGCTCTCTTTAAACGTTGGAACGCATCATCACAATCTACGTCCCACGTAAAAACTAGGTTCTTCTTCGTCAAGCGTGTGAATGGAGCTGATATTTTTGTGAAGTCTTTGATAAACTTCCTATAGTAGCCAGCCAACCCTAAGAAACTCCTCACCTCGGTAGTATTTTTAGGGACCTTCCAATCTTGGATGGCCACTACCTTTGCGGGACCCACGGTTGTCCCTTCTTTGGAAACCACGTGCCCTAAGAATCACACTTCCTTCCTCCAAAAGTGACATTTAGAAAATTTGGCTTTAAGTCTTTGCGCTTGAAGAGTCTCCAACACTTCCCTAAGATGTAGGGCATGCTCTTCCTCGCTCTTAGAAAAGATCAAGATGCCTTCTACAAAGACTACCACGAATTTATTAAGGTACTCCCTAAACACCCTACTCATCAAATCAACAAAGTATGCGGGAGAGTTTGTCAAACCAAAGGGCATCACAAGCCACTCATAGAAACCGTCTGGAGTCCTAAAGGCAGTCTTGTCTATGCTATCCTCAGCCACTCTCAACTGATGGAAACCCATGGCTAAGTCCAACTGCGAAAACACTGAGGCGCCAACTAACTGATCGAAGAGATCATAAATCCTTGGTAGTGGGTGTCTATTCTTCTTAGTAAGCTTATTAAGTTCTCTATAGTCCACACAAAGTCTAAGGGACCCATCCGCCTTCGTGGCAAATACTACTGGAGCACCCCACTTCGATATACTACGTCTGATGAACCCCTTCTCAAGCAATTCCTTTACTTGCTTACTGAGTTCGCTTCTCTCTCTTGGAGCCATGTGGCGCACTAGTAACGCAACTAGCTTTGCATTATCTACTAGATATATTCGAAAGTCTATCTCACGTTTTGGGGGTAAAACCCTCACCTCATCGAAAACATCAACATATTCACGGACTATGGGAACAGAATATAAGTCATCATCGGATGCGTCAAGGGATTCTAGGTAGCTAAGCATTACTGGACCTCTAGGGTCACAAGAAATATCAAGGATCTTTCGACAACGAGTCAACAACCTAACTACCCTTCTTTCATAATCTAGGATGGCCCCATATCTAGTGAGCCAATCCATACCTAAAATCAAGCCGTAGCCCATGAAACCAAGAACAAAGGCATTGCATTCAAACTCAACGCCCAAGATAAACACTCTCAAATCCCAACAGATCATAGAACGATGAGCCGAACCACCAATAGGATTTGAGACTACTAAGGGATCAGTAACAAGAATAGTATCTAGGTGCAGTGTTTCAACAAATGATGTAGAGGTAAACGAATGTGATGCTCCAGAATCGAATAAAGTACGGACAGGATGATCAAATAGAAGAACTAAACTTTCAACGAAAATTGCTCTACCTCGTTCTTGCAGCGGTGGGACCATGAGAGCCTGAACTTGCCCCCTTGCCAGCCCTGGTGCCATAAGAGCTTGCACCTGTCCTCCTGGGGCAAACCCTGCCCTCTGCCCTTTCTTTGGGCAGTCCTTGATCAGATGTCCCGCTTCGCCACAGTGGAAACAACCAGTCTTCATTTTCTTCCTACAATCTTTGCATAGATGGCCGGGTGTCACACAGTTAAAGCATCTCTTCTTTCCCTTACCATTATTGCCTTTGCCACCTTTCTTGTTCTGTTGCGGCTTCTTTTGATCCCCTTTCTTCTCGGGTGCCTTATTAGCATTGGCGTCCTTCTCCTCTTCATGCACGAGCGCCATGTCAACTAGTCTTTCAAAGGTAGCCCCCATGGGGATGTGGGTCATAGCTAATCCATGAAGCGGCTCGTTTAAACCCTTAACAAATCTTAGAGCCTTCTTTTCTGGAGTATTCACCAATTTCAAGCCAAATCTTGCCAATTGGTTGAATTTGTTGACGTACTCTTTCACCGATAGATTCCCTTGCTTCAGCGCCAAAAACCTTTCCATGTATAGATTCTCTTCAGCCCGCGAGAGAAACTTCGCCTCAAACCTCTACCTAAAATCTGGCTATGTATCGATTGGACATCCTCCATTATTGACCTCCCACCAAAACGAGGCCTCATCCTTCATTAGCCAGGCAGCTAACTGGACCTTTCTTCCATCATCCACTTCAAAGATTACAAATTATTTTTCCACCTCCTTTAGCCAGTTTCGAGCTTCAAGAAATGTCTCCATTCCGTGAGAAGGTATTCCACCCATTGCCCTAAAGTCCTTACATATCTTTGCGAAAGTATCAACGCGAGGAGGAGGAGGAGCATTTGCTGGACCTACGGTGGCGGCCCTAGCCTCGAGATACTGACGAAACCAACCGAGTACATGAACACCCTCTAGTATCTCAGATGCTTCAGACATGCTAAAACGAAAAAGGAAAGATTCAATACAAAAGGACCGAAGGAAAGATATATGGCCATTGGGGTTATGCTTTCTAAAATAAGCTTTTCTCTTGAAAATACTTCCCTTAAAACATACTTTTGAAGGTACTTCTTTATAAAAGTGGTTTTGATAAACAACTTTTTCAAAATTCATATCTGTTCTGGTAACCTTCAGCTCTGGCACCACGTGTAACACCCCACGTCCATTAATGTCACTCACAAAGGGAATGCATTAACTTCTATGGAGCGTTTTAAGTGAGTATAGAACATAAACTTAACAACAAGACAGATATAACCAGTACTTGAAAAAGTAAAAACTTTATTTCATTGCAGCGGAAAATACATGTGTTTGATTACATCATCAAAACCAGAGCCAAGTACATAATATCCATCTTGACTAAATCAAAGTACATAAATAGAAAGACATAATCCCCAATACAAAATAGCCATAAATAAAAGAGAGGCTGAACTTTACTTCAGCGATCCAAGCAATCTTCTAAAAGCAAGAAGCACAGTTGTCCAAAATCAAGCTCCGCTGGTGCTAGTTCCAACCTGAGCACCTTGGGGGGGGGGGGGGGGAGGAGGGGAAGGAAGAAAAGAGGAGGAAACAAAGGGGATCAGACATAAAGTCTGGCGAGTGCGATAACTTTAACAATATAATTACCAAAGTAACTAGGCTAAGGCATAAGTTGAAAAATTAGGAAATGACCATGAACCATTGAGTATGGCAGAGTAAACAAGGAAACAAGATGAACAACAACATCGTTAAAGCGCACCTAAACCACTATAAGACAATTACTAAACTACACCAACACTGTAAGATAATTGCTATACTACACCACCACTAGTCACCCTAAGGTTGATCCCGCCTATAGAACTTAATAATGATATTGGTAGTTTCGTGCACCCCTAGTTGCCTTCATAGGTGCCTCCTGCCCCTATCTCCACTAGGTGTACCCACTACCCCCAAGCGACCGGCTCCCTAACTCGTAGATATTCGTGCTGGCCCCACAGTGCCGTGTATCACTCCCTAAAGTGGCAACCCGACACCACAAATAATGCACGGCTTATACCTACATGATGCAACAACGTCTTACCTACCAGCCCGGGTCCACACACGAATATGAACTCGTTGGACTTGTGTCGCCACCGCTAACCCGTTTTGGCCTCTTACAGTCAAGCCCAGTATGCATGTCCTGTCGTCGACTTGGGTCGAGCCCACAAAGATACATATGAGTTACTGGTAGAAACGGGCCCCCCATTACTTGACACAAGCTATCAACCTATGGTTGGTCCCCTCTAGTATATCCTACTTAACCCTCTTCTTAATTCATGTTTCAATTACATGTTTCAATTTTTGGTTAAGTATTTCTAATCGTATTTCAAATGCCACCCAAGGCACCCACTAGATTCCACATGCCACCCAAGGCACCCACTAGATTCCACATGCCACCCAAGGCACCCACTTAATCCCCTCATGTCCCACTACATGTTTATCTGGTTAAGTGTTTCTTAATTCATTAAGACCGTAACCTTATAAAGTCCTCTCACATTAGACTGACATTTGTGGCAGCTGGATTTGTCGGGCAGGTCCGGGCAGTCTTACACCACAAAAGAGCCTAACCTCGTGTCTTTACAATTGTTACGTATTTAACTTATGCCTAAGACCTCCCACATTAGACTGGCATTTGTGGCAGCTGGATTTGCCGGGTGGGTTCGGCCAGTCTTACACCACAAAAGAGCCTAACCTCGTGTCTTAGACGATTAATTACTCCTAATTAATCATTCCCCAATTTGAATTACTTTCCCTATTCAAATTATCAATTAATTCCAAATTTAACTATGGCCATAATTGACTCAATTATGTCCATCTATTTATGGTATGTAAAATCATACCAATTTTCATCACAAATTTATTTTATGCCTTTTAAGGCATTTATGCCAATTAAATCTTTTAATATTATCCCATTACCCCACGTTGTACGTTCGTTCGTTTAACGTAAAATATACGTTAGACTCGAATAGTCTAACTCATGGAAAAACATCACAACATACATATAGGTAAAACTAGATCTAAACATAGGGGTGAACTTGCATGTGTGAATGATGTTCTACATCTAAAGCTTGCATAGGCCAAAGTTACAACTTGCATAAAACTACATATGTCATAAATCCAAATCTAAAGGTGTGAAATTGTTTAGATAATGGTCACAAACGTGCATAAATCATGTATGTCATAGATCTACATCTAAAGGTGTAAACTTGCATAGGCAGTAACCACAAACTTGCATAACATGATTCATATTCCAAACTCATATATTTACATAAACTTGCATATGTGATTTATGCAATATAACAATGGTGTAAACTTACATCTAACATGTAAACTAGCATGTAGAATTTGGCACATAACTCACACATGTCATAGCCTAACTTTTAGATCCAATTCACATAAAATAGGTGTCATGAAACATGTAAGGTTATGCATAGAAATCTACTAACTTGCATATGATCCACATCCAAATCAATATCTAAACTTGCATACATACTTATGATTTATCATATGAATCAATATAACCAACTAGCATATGAAACATGATGATCTAATTATACATAAGCTAATCATAGAATTACAACATAGGTGATAACATCATAACTTTACAACATAGATGATCACAACATAACATCATAGAATTTACAACATGTATGATAACATCAATAATTCACATCATATCCAAATAATCCACATCATAACTCAATCCAATTAATTTGATAATTATTTTATTAAAATTATCGAACTCACAACTCAAAGAGGTGCTTGAGTTCTGAATTCTGAGTTTTGAAGTTGTATTAGCTTTCCTTTGAAGAAGATTCGTTGTAAGGGTTGAGTAGAATTGATTTGATTTGTTGTTCTTCCTCTCTAGTTGGTGGCGGCTACTCTAGGTTATAAGATGACAGCATGACGACCATAGTTTCAGTTTTTATTCTGATTTAGGGCTTGAGTCTACCCACATTTATATAGAATTTTAATTTAATTATAGCCGTCGGATGATCCTAGGGTTAATCAAAAACATTCAGTCGGGATAGGGTGACACCTCAGCCCTAATGACTCAGCAAGGAGTCAGAAAGGACTCAGCAACATGGGTCAGACTGAACCATAAAATTGTGCAGGCTTGCTGCCTCGGCCTGGGTGCACTTGGCAGGTGCTCCAGTGCAAATTTATACTGGCGCACTTCCCAAGTGTGCCAGTGCAATCTATTTTTTTCTTTTTTTTTGTTTTGCCACCTAATTTCGCTCGTCCATATCTCCTTCATCCGGTATCCGTTTCCCACAAAATCGGACTCTATCTCGACCAGAATTTCGAGATGAACACGATGGCGCAACCCATTTCCCTTAATTCTCACGTCTGAGACTAATTATTCTTTAATTTAGTTAATTCGATTATTCAAAAATCCGGGGTGTTACAGTACATCTCAGAGAAGGGTTGTAACATCCCGCACCTCCGTTCACGCAAGATATTGTCCTCAACTTAGCCACCGTATAGGTGTGGGGTTTTGTTCCTCAAAAGGCCTTGGCATTAGTAAGAGATGGGCTCTACTATATAAGTACCCACTTCACACAGGCTTCGACGATGTGGGACTTAGGGGTGTTACATTCTCCCCTCTTACAGAGCCCAACGTCCCCGTTGGCTCACAAACACCTCACTCAGGCGATGTGGTCCACACAGGAGCCACAATTCCGGCTGGGTATTGGCTCTGATACCAATGTAACAGCCCGCAGCTCCGTTCATGCAAGATATAGTCCTCAACTTAGCCACCGTATAGGTGTAGGGTTTTGTTCCTCAAAAGGCCTCGGTGTTAATAAGAGATGGGCTCTATTATATAAGTACCCACTTCATATAGTCTTCGACCACTGTCTTCATTGTCGACTTATCGTCGAATAAGTTATTCAGAATGGGTATAAACCCGGACTACCCGAATAACTCGCGTATTTTATAATCAATAATCAAGTGCTATAAAAACACAACATATGCCTCAATCTAATTCAGAATATTCTTTTATTCAAATATTCACATCATTAGGGAAAGGTTCCCATTAATTTTATCAAAGATAAATTCTTTAAATTTATTCTTTAATCTTCCTTTGGATATCATTTCTAAACCAAATTAAGGTTTATCAACTGGTCGGGATTATCGAGCCTTATCGAAGTAATCATTTGTTTGATTTCCCAATCCCAACCTGTTCATCCCATGGAGCAAAACTGGTAATACTCCATATCTAACACCATGGTTTTATCGGTAAAAATTAATTACCATTTCACGTTCAAATCTAATTAAAGATTTAACTATCGCTTGGAGAAAAACTGGCGATACTCCATTCTCTATCATTTCCCAAATTTGATAATTTAAATCATCATATTCTCATTTCGATCTAATTAAAGGTTCATTTAAACTCCATTTAGATTTAATCTCACAAATCATTACTTAATGATTATTTAACTTTGGGAAATCACACATGCCACATTGACAATCTACATCGTACCATGGATTTTTGCCGATATATAACCTCTAAGCTTGTTCGTCTCAGAGAAGGGTGTTAAGCAAGAGAATAAATTCTCCACCACCAAACAGACATATATTTAGCAAAGATCAACAATACAGTTCAAAATACAATGTTAGACATGTAATCTTGTCTTTAACTGGGTTAAAGAACTAATGTCATTTAAAACACAATTCACGATAAATTCAAAATCACATTCCATTAATTACGAAATCTTCACGTAAAACAAATCAATATATAACCGACATCAATTTCCATATCCGGCTAATAATATAAATGGAATAACGACAAAGCCTTTTTAAACTCCATATATATTAACAGTCTTCCTCGACAGAAGCTCACTTTGATTATTACCAAAACGAATTCCATTCAATTCTAATTTAATATATTAAATTGGAAAACTTCACTTTGAAAAATCTCTATTAAATCATAATAAAAGATTTATATATTCCAAATCACATTTCATTGTAAATCAGGTTAAAGAACGAATGTCATTAAAAACACAGTTCACAATAAACCCAATTCACATTCCATTTTATTCCAATTACTAAATGTAGTTGGGAACTCTAATAATCTTAATTAAAAGATTTATTCTTTTCACACGGGGTTTAAGAACAGTGTTATTGAAGACACCATTCATGACAAACCCAAAATCCAATTTAATATTAAATATAAAGCTCTGAATAGAAATTATATCGGCTTATATTCAATATTAAATTATGAAACCAACCCATATCATATGAGGGATAACGATATATATATATCTATCTTCCAAATTCCTCCACAGTATCCATATAGTCACGAAATTCAATATCAAAATATTCCGGAGATGATTTCTATTCAAATCCATTCCAATTTATAAATTGGAAATTTCTGGTTTTATTAAAACCCTTTATAAATCCAATTTATTTATTTAAAAATTATTGGATTTCAAATTTAGTTAATAACTAGTTCATTTTAATAAAAATGTATTTTTATCTTTATAAATGTGAAATTTTTCATCCCAATTCTTTCAAAATAATTTATTATGATTTTACACAAGTTATTAATATTTTTAACAATTTTATCAAGGCCTGTACAGTCGGTTTCCAATAACGACCACCAAACTGCATCCACAGCGAACTTTTCCAAATTCGATTTGGATATGATTCCAAATCCAACCATTCAAATTTTGATCTCTTATATTCTTTTGAAAGCACTTTTCGATACGAACCCAACGGCTCCAGTTTTAGGAGAATCCGACGGTCGGATCTCCCATAATGTCAATTCGAAGTCAATGGTCGAAATTCACAAACGATCGCGGTTCGTTCTATTCAAACCATTAACATATATATATATATATATGTAATATAATATAATATATATAATATATTTCATTCAAAACGTATTTTGTAAGTTCGTTTTAAAAACGATTCCCGCTTCTATTTCAATTTTAAAGCAAAATTGAATACTCTTTATCATTATAATATTTTTATGATAATATTTTCAAAATATCAGATTTCGAAATCATTTCCTTTTCGATATTCACTATAAAAATGAATAAAATCGATATAAATATCATTCGCATTAAAATGGTGCAAATCTAAACAATACAGCTTCATATGTTTCAATATTTTCATGTTCATCCAAAATCGAACATCAAATTCACAATTTAATCCTTTATGGAATATTACTTTAAAATATTCGTTATTTTAAAATATTTCTTTATTTTAAAATATTTGTTCCTTTTAAATTGGCATCAGACCAAATCAATAACCATATAATTTATTTATACGGATTTCATACATCACATGTACACAACAATCATGATACACAATCAACCATCATCCAGAGTGCATTACACAATTGCATAAGCATTAAATATAAATAATTATTGCTTACAACAGTCTATCAACCAATCGATTGACATACAACTAAACAATTGGGACTAATGTACGCCAAATATCGTCCCAATACCAGTGTAGTGTTTCAACCAAAAAATATTGAATATTATTTGTGTAATCGGGTGATGTGTAAAATTTATCGTTTGGATTGTACATAAACAAATTGTCCGATTTGTAAATGAATATTTATTTTCATTTCAGGAGAATTTCGTGTCATTCATATATACATTAAAAATTATATTTTTAACGATAAAATATTTATTTTAACACTTTACTATTTTATATAGTTCATACATTCAATAAAAATGATATTTTTATTACTCAAACATTTTATTCAACACATGAATATTTTATACAGTTCATATACACATTAAAAATTATATTTTTAATAAATAATATTTATTTTAGAAAATTTCGACATTACAATGGCGCGATATTAGTACCGGAGTAATGTCTAGCATTACCTCTCTCCTGATACTGGCTCGCGCCATACACAATATTCAATCGAATCAACAAAACCACAGTACAATCAACAACCACAATACACTCAATTTTCCATAATACAATCCAAACAACAACCATGGTTTGTACAATAAATAGTGTCGGGGCTTCTAGGCCCCATCTGCATCCTAGTATATATTTAACTGTAAAATACTTTGAGTGAGAAGGTGTTCTCACCTTTGGTTTCCACTCCGTCGTTCTTTATTGGACAGTTTGGATTCCGTTTTGTTTCCAGTCAGTTCCATCGTGTAGTGTCCTTCACCGTGTTTCCAACGTAATGTTTCACGCAATTTATATTAAAAATCACATTTTAATAAAGCTATTTAAAATTAAAAATCACATTTTTAAATCAATAGTATCCATATAAAAATCGCATTTTTAATATGATGTTAACATTTTAAAAATCACATTTTTACTATGGTATTTATATATAAAAATAATGTTTTTAAAATCAAAGCTATTTATATAATAATCATATTTTTTATTTTTATTTTATTTATTATTGCTATGCATATATAAAAATCATATATGTATACTATAGTATTTCATATTAAAAATCTTACTTTTTTAACACAATGTTATTTCATATTAAAAATCACATTTTTTAATTTAAACTTTTCATAATAAAAATTATATTTAAAAACAATGCTTTTTATATAAAAATTAAATTTTTATTTTAAGGATATTTACTTTAAAAATTAATTACATAAAAAAAAGCTCACTGTTTTCTTCTTCACCGATGCCTTCAGCTGTAACAGAACCCATCTCGATTGGAGAAACTCGTCCTCGTGACCCATAGACGCCGTCAGAACCTATAACAACCTAGAAATTTTGAACCAATTAAAAAAATTTATTTTAGAAATTTTAATGGATTTTAAATATTCAAAATAATTTGTTTTAAATAATAATGATTAAAAGAATTTATTTTAATTGAAGTTAGAACGAATATATTTATTTTAATTATAAAGGAGTTAGAAATAGCACGGTAGTTTGAAAATTTGAATTTGAACTTTGACTGACTGTTTGACCAAAATCTGGGCCGAACACCCAAATGAAGATCACAGATCACAGATTGCAGAAAATGATAAATAAGAGGAGACACGCGAAGTTTTTATAGTGGTTCGGCTGTAGATGAAGCCTACGTCCACTTTATAATCTTATTGTTATACTGACAGATTACAAGAATCAGTTATATGCAGACACACAATCCGTGTGTTAATTGAGATTACAAGAGGAAAATTCATGTGTAGAAAGGTGCAAAGTCCTTGCAATCGGTAATGGCAGAGGCTGTCTAGATGTAGGAGAAAGTCTCAGCCAAAAAGTCAGAGAGAATCCCCTTAAAATTCCATGTAGAAGTGTATTTATAGCTGTAGGAGAGCTTCTGGGAAGACCGGTTCGTGATGGGGTACGTGACACCCGATCCGAAAAAGTAGGAGCAAGATGTGGAATGAGAACAGGTCAAAACAGTGCGTGTATTAGCAGGTGCAAGGGTCGGTTCGTGGTCATGGGATCGGATCGTGATATGCGCTCCACGAACCGAGGTCTGGTCGTGAGCAATATGGTGAAGCTGGTGTGTCACGAGCGGGTCGTGATCAGGAGGTGTACCACGAATGGGCCGTGGTCTGAGGGTGCACCACGATCCGAGGGGGGCAATCTGATAAAGGGAGAACCGAGGGTGCACCACGAGCCAGAGAGGATGCACGAGCCGTACTCCGATCGTGTGACGCTTCGTCGCTTTATCCAGGAAATTGCCAGATTACACCCATTCACGGAAAAGGGCGTAACTTTGAAACCTCAAGTCCGATAGAGCCAAACTATAGCTCAAACTAAAGCTAATTCAGAGATCTACAAGAGTTACAGAGCTTAGATCCGTAATTGCTGTTTTCGGGCCCAAAAAAGGTTGTCTGTAGGAGTTTCAGGCCTTTCTTTGTTCGTGGTGCGACTTTGACCAAACCGCTGCCTATCTTCTGATGTTGCTCTCCATATCCGAGCGTGATGCTATCCAGATATTCAGTGTGACAGCTTTTACCAAAAGTGTGTCAACACTGACCATACAGGATGCAAAATAAATCGGATTTTAGTGAAACCAAAAATATGTAAATCTATTTAAAAATATCTTTCCAACGAATCAGGAAAATCAAAATTTCATAGCGGGAATCAAAACTTATGCCCAGTTTAATTTCCAGAATAGTCGCTGTAGAATTTTTTTTTTTTTTAATATTAAAAATAGCCGTTTTGCAAATGACCTCCGTTTTCGATGAAACCACTTTTGTTGGAACCAGAATGTCAAATTATTGCTAGGTTTCAATTTTCATTATTTTTAGAATTAATATGTGAGCGTGGCAAAAGAAAATGTGTTTTGTCAATTTTAGTCAAATTCAATCGACTAGAAAATGGCCATTTTTCAAACGATCTCAAAATTCGATGAAATTAGTTTTGTTATGACCGTATCGTCAAAAAATAAATAGAAATAATTTTTCTGTAATTTTTAGAGTTCGTATGTGGCCTCGGTAATTTAAAATGTATGATCAAATTTAATAATTAAATGTTTTATATTTTAATTTAAAGAAAAACATATCGTACAGCCGAATTGGGTTAAGAAACATATTCCATTGTGTCCGGGATGGGGGTTATTAGCTAGGGGCGACACTCGTTAGGTTTGATTTGGAGTTCAGAACGATATACGAGTTATATTGAAATTAAAATGAATTAAATAAATAAATAAAATAATAACAATACACATATAAATACACAATACACGTATTCCTTACTCCCCAACCCTAATCTCCTTCTACGTTTCTACAACCGCCTCTTCAAAATAAATGGCCAAAATACTCCAAACTTTAATTGATAATTTCTTCTGACCAAAACCGAATTACACCACAAATCCAAAACAAAAACCATTAAACTCCACGAGATCTTTACAGTGATTGGTTATGATCAGATTTTGTTGAGCGATTTCATCAAAATTCGTATCCAAAGTCACGTTGGTTGAAGGCTTTTTCGGGGACAAGGGGTGCTCGAGTTGACCATTCTTTGGGGTAGAGGTGGAGCACGCGTAGGCGGATGTTAGGGCGGCGCTGGATCGGTCTGAGGCGAAGTATTGGTGGTGCGGTGGTGGCTTGACATAGTCGAAGATGGGTTCGGTTTTTGCCAGGAGTTGATAACGAAGAGGAAAGGTTATTAAAGAGTAATTAATTAAAGTTATTAATAATTAATTATTTTAATATTGTCATTAGTATTCAAAATACCGTATCTTATTCAAATTAAATCAGAATGGAACGAAATGAAGTTCGCTGGAATCGTGAATACGAGATCTACGCGATGAAATTAACCAGATCTGAATCGGAGCAAATCAGAAATTGGGGAAAAATCAACTTTGAACTGTACAGAATTAAAATCACAGCGAGATTTCTATTTTAATATTTAAATTAATTATTTATTGCAAAATGTGATATTTATATTTATTTCATATTCATGTTGTGTATATAATTATTGCAATGTTGATTTGTTCTGTGATTGTGATGAACCACTATATTGAATTGTGTATTCATGTTTGTCAGAATTTTTGTATACAAAATAAAAACCATATTTTTTTTATTGTATATATATAGGATATATAACATTCATGTGTGTCAAAAATTGTGTATAAATTAAAAACCATATTTTTATTTTATAAAGATGTTCATAATTTGCTAGATCAACATATAAACACTATGGAAAAAGATTACATTTTTTTGTTTGAATTTTAGATGCAAACATAAAACATGAAATAAAAAAATTACATCTTTATTTGCATTCTTTGATGCAAATAAACATTGGAAATGAAAGTTATATTTTTGTTTGCATTTTTGATATGAATAAAATATTGATTTAAAAGTTGAATTCTTATTTGCATTCTTTGATGCAAATAAAACATTGAAATTAGAAGTTGTACTTTTATTTGCATTCTTTGATGCAAATAAACATTGAAAATGAAAGTTATATTTTATTTGCATTCTTGGATGCAAATAAATTTGAAATTTAAAAGTTATATTTTTTATTTGCACTCTTTATGCAATTTAAAAGTAATATTTTTTATTTGCATTCTTTATGCAAATAAAACGTTGAAATTAGAAGTTATACTTTTATTTGCATTCTTGGATGCAAATAAACTTTAAAATTTAAAAGTTTTATTTTCTTTATTTGCATTCCTTATTGCAAATAAAACATTGAAATAAAAAGTTATACTTTTATTTGCATTCTATGATACAGATAAAATGTTGAAATTGGAAATTAAATTCTTATTTGCATTTCTTGATGCAAATAAGACATAGTTTTAAAAAGGTTATATATTTATTTGTAATTTAGATACAAATTATAAACAAAACATTAAAATTAAGATTATATTTTTATTTGCATATTTAGATGCAAATAAACATCGAAGTTAAAAGATTATATTTATTTTTGCATATTTAGATGCAAATAAACATCATAGGAAAAAAATATATTTTTATTTGCATATTTAGATGCAAATAAACATCATAGGAAAAGATTATATTTTTATTTGCATATTTAGATGCAAATAAACATCATAGTTAAAGATTTCACTTTTATTTGCATATTTAGATGCAAATAGACACTGTAGAAAAATGTCATGACATTAAAACTCTCTTTTATTTGTCATTAAAGAACATAGAAAACGTTATGTTAAAATGTGTTAACGATAAAATTCACATTTTTATCGTATATGTAGAAAAGATGAAAAATGATCATTTGTTTGAGATAAAAATATTGAAACATTAAAAATCATAAGAATGAAATGAGATATTCATTGCAATGAGAAAAATGTGAAAACATTAAAAATTCCATTTTTAATGTAGAGTATGTTTTATGTAAATATACATTGTGTAGATAGAAATGTTGAAAACATTAAAAGTTATATTTTAATATAAAGTATGTTTCAACGTAAGATAAGATTTATGAAATATTCATGGTTGAGCTATAAATGTTGAAACATAAAAATTTACATTTTTAATGTACGGAATGAATATATATGAAATATTCATTATATGACAATGAATGTTGAAAATATATTGTAGCGATGCCTTGAAACATATGTTTGTGATGTTGAAATGTTACACTTCCTTTACAAGTTATCCGACTTGTTTATGTGATTGGAACGACAATTTTTCACACATCGCCCAAGTGCACAAATAATATATTATTGTTTGTTGGCTGAAAACCCCACACGGGCATGGGATGATATTGGACACACGCTGGTCCCAATGTTTAATTAATTGTCAATCGATGGATCGACAATCTGTGTTGAGCATTACTTATTTATTTATTTTTATGCTCACACAGTTATAATTCTCACTTTGGATGTGAATGTATTGTTTGATGATTGTTTATCATTATCGTTGGATATATGTAATGTATGAAATCCATATAGCTGAATTTGTATGGTAATTGATCGAGTCGCATTCCGATTCAGTATATCTTTTAATATAAAGAATATTTTAAAATAAAGAATCTTTTAAATGAAGAATATTTTTAAATAATAAATATTTTAAAATAATATTCAGTGAAGTAGAAAAATATTTAGCCGAGTTAAGTAGAAACGCCATTTTTAACCCGAACGGGTTTATTGATCGATTTTATTTATTAATAAATATTGAAAAGAAGTGATTTCAAAATCTAAAATTTTGAAATATTATTTTAATATGATAAAGATATAAAATATTCAATTTTGCATTAAAAATTGAAAATGAAGTTAAAACCATTTTAAAACGGATTTATAAATATTTTATAAATACGATTTAAATAGAAATCGACGAAATATATAATATATATCTATATAATGGCCTGAATAGAACGCGCCTCGCAGCGACCGTTCGCGAATTTCGACCATTAACTTCAAATTGGCGTAACAGAAGATCCATCCGTCGGATTCTTCTAAAATCGGAACCGTTGGGTTCGTATCGAAAAGAGCTTTCCAATAAATATAAGAGTTTTGAAAACTAACAGTTGGATTTAGTGTTATGTCCAAACAAAATTTGGAAAAGGTCGCTATGGATGCAGTTCAGTGGTCGTTATTGGAAATCGACTGTACGAGCGATAATAAAATTATTTGAAATATGGAAAAATTATGTAAAATCATAATAAATGATTCGGAAAGAGTCTGGATGAAAAATTCCATATTTGAAAAGATAAAAATATATTTTTATCGAATTGAACTAGTTATTAACTAGAATAAATCTTTAAAATAAGATTTAATGAAGTTTTCCAATTAATTGATATTTAATTGGAATTAAATAAGATAAATTGGATTTTGGGTTTGTCGTGAATGGTGTCTTAAATATCACTGTTCTTAAACCCCATAAGAAAAGAATAAATCTTTTAATTAAGATTATTAGAGATTTCAATTATATTTAATAATTGGAATAAAATGAAATGTAAATTGGGTTTATCATGAATAGTGTTTTAAACGACACTTGTTCTTCAACCCAATTAAAGTGAAAGTATAATTTGGAAATTATAAATCTTTTATAAAGATTTAATTGGAAATTTTCCAAAGTAATGTTTTCCAATTTAATATATTAAATTGGAATTGAATGGAATTCGATTTAATAATAATCGACAAGAGATTCTGTAAAAGAAGACCGTTACTATATATGGAGTTTAAAAGGCTTTGCCGTTATTCCATTTATATTATTGGTCTGATACAGAAATTTATATCGATTATATATTGATCTGATTTCTGGGAGGATTCTGTATTTTATGGAAGATGATTTTGGGGTTTATCATGAACAATGCTTTTAAATGACATTGGTTCTTTAACCCAGTTAAAGATAAGATTTATTTCCTAAATCTGAATAATCATAAAGTAATGATTTTTGATATTAAAACCAAATTGGGGTTTTAATGAATATTCAAAAGGGGGATTAAAGAATAAATTAAAGAATTTATCCTTGATAAAATTAATGGGAACCTTTTTCCAAATAATGTGAATATCTTATTAAAAGAATATTCGTAATTGGAATGTGGCATATAATGTGTTCTTATAACACTTGATTTTTATTACAAAATACGCGAGTTATTCGGAAAGACCGGGTTTAACCCATTTTGAATAATTACTACGACGATTAAAAGTCGAAGATGAAGACGGTGGTTGAAGACTGGCGATCTTCACATCGAATGGAAGAGGACTACTGATACGTTTGATTGGAATTGCTGCCTTGAGAAGGTTCCAGTGGTAGTTGTCCGGACGTATTGTTGATTGTTCGGATGTGCGAGGTATAAGGTGCCTCCGGTTTCGTTCAGACCCAAAACGAACTTGTAAATGAATTGTATGTCTGACGTTGTATTCCTTTATACTGTATTCGTTGATCGCTGCTAAATATATATCCATTGGTGGTGGAGAATTTATTCTCTTGCTTAACACCCTTCTCTGAGATGTTCGAGCTCAGAGGTTATATATTGGTAGAAATCAATGTTATGGTATGGATTGACAATGTGGCATGCCAAGATGCAAATGATCAAGGCTTTTGTTGAAAAGCAGAGCCTTGTGGTTGATGATCAAAGCACAACATTAAATAGCATAGCTTTGTGTATAGCGATACTTCGCAAGCCTCACACCCCGGTATGAACCAGAAACGGGAGTAAGGACTGTAAGGAGGACATATGTTTCTTTCTAGCTACAAGTAGTGTCATGGTTTTTACAAGGCCTGACATTTTTTACTTATGTGGATGATGGAATGAGGCGCCTTAGTTATTTGAGTACCTAGTGGCTCTATTTACGCCCTATAGGGAGGGGAAACGTATTATTCAGCCATTATTAATCCAACCATTGCACATTGGTGGAGCGACCCTGAAGATCCAAGGGACGATTCGTTCTGTTCCCGAGGCACAGGCTAGAGTGTCTCGAATTCGGTAAGGACTATCTTTTGCCTTGGTTCATGATGGAAATCCAACTTCCAATACGACCCATGCGGTTTTGATTGTATTACTAGTACGGCGACATAGTATATGGTGGCTATGCCGTCTATGATTGATATTATGATTGAAATGTTTTTAAAACATATACACACTAATAATAATATCAAATTCGTTTTATTGTATCAAGCATTTTTGACCATAATAAGGTAAAACTCTATCCTCCGGTTTGCGTTGCATTGTGTGATGGGACTTGAGTCTTATAATGGTTTCATTTTTCTATAAAGCATTGTGTTGTTTTAACGATTTACTTTATTTATGCATTGGCAATCCAATGGAGTAAACCCGTTCCGCGTTACCGGCGTGGTCCTGTGATTAGCCTTATTATTATTATATAGTTTAAGTAAGATTTCTCATAACAATCCCATGACTGACCTGTAGTTTGTTCCACTTGCAAACTCGGGTGCCCTCTTTTCCACATGGCAGTCGAGTAGCTTCCTTTTGCAGATATTCATTTCTTAAGCAGGATCCTGGATCGAAGCTTAAAGCTGTGTCCAGAGCATTGGTAGCCTTCCGCTATATTAGTTTATTTATTCTTCTGCATTGTATTAAATTATTATAATTTAATCTTCCGTTGTAATATGATTTGATGTAATCTGATATTTTGTACTTTAATGTAACATTATTATAATGTTTATAAAAGTCTTTTGTTATTTGTTCTGATGTGTTGTATGCCCAAAGTTAAAGTATTCGTGGATTTCCAACTTTTAGATCAGACCGGTGTGGTTTATGGTAGATTCAAAGGTCAGGGATTTTTGGGTCTTTACAGCTGGTATCAAAGCTCTGGTTAGCTCAAACCTTTGGGGTACAACTCGTTAGAACAGAACAAAAGACTCATCAAAGATTGGATTAGTAATATCCAATAAGAATACTCATTAGAGATAGGATCAGCAGTATCCTAGAATGAGAAAACTCATTAGAGATGGGGTTAGCAATGCCCTAGAATAAGTTGAGAGTAACAAGTTTATAATTAACGTATTTGTGATTATATATATAATCTGATATTAGAAAATATGATTTTTGAATATATAAAAGTTATATTTGAAAAGCTAATCAACTAATTGATTGATGATTGTGTTGTGTGATAATTAATTCAACAAATAAGATTATTGAAACCAATAAAAGAATGAAAATAGTTGGTTAATTAAACAACTTCTAGCTTCGTTCCTTTTCGAGGACGAAAAGATTTTAAGTGGGGGAGATTGTAACAACCCCGAAATTCTGAACCAATTTGAAATTTTTACTTTAGAAATTTTAATGTGTTTTAAATATTTAAAATAATAATTTATTTTAAATAATAATGATTAAAAGAATTTATTTTAATTGAAGTTAGAACGAATATATTTATTTTAATTATAAAGGAGTTAGAAATAGCGCGGTAGTTTGAAAATTTGAATTTGAACTTTGACTGACCATACAGGATGCAAAATAAATCGGATTTTAGTGAAACCAAAAATATGTAAATCTATTTAAAAATATCTTTCCAAAGAATCGGGAAAATCAAAATTTCATAGCGGAAATCAAAAGTTATGCCCAGTTTAATTTTAAGAATAGTTGCTGTAGAATTTATATATATATATATATATATATTAATATTAAAAACATCAATTTTGCAAACGACCTCTGTTTTTGACGAAACCACTTTTGTTGGAATCGAAATGTCAAATTATTGCTAGGTCTCAATTTTCATAATTTTTAGAATTAATATGTGAGCGTGGCAAAAGAAAATGTGTTTTGTCAATTTCAGTCAAATTCGATCGACTAGAAAAAGACCATTTTTCAAACGGTCTCAAAATTCGATGAAATTAGTTTTGTTAGGATCGTATCGTCAAAACTTAACTAGAAATAATTTTTCTGTAATTTTAGAGTTCGCATGTGGCCTGGGTAATTTAAAATGTACGATCAAATTTAATAATTAAATGTTTTATATGTAATTTAAAGAAAAACATATCGTAACAGCCGAATTGGGTTAAGAAACAAATTACATTGTGTCCAGGATGGGGGTTATTAGCCAGGGGCGACACTCGTTGGATTTGATTTGGAGTTTAGAACGATATACAAGTTATATTGAAATTAAAATGAATTAAATAAATAAATAAAATAAAAACAATACACGTATAAATACACAATACACGTATTCCGTACTCCCCAACCCTAATCTCCTTCTACGTTTCTACAACCGCCTCTTCAAAATAAAAGGCCAAAATACTCCAAACTTTAATTGATAATTTCTTCGGACCAAAACCGAATTACACTACAAATCCAAAACAAAAACCGTTAAGCTCCTCGAGATCTTTGCTTCAGATTTTGTTGAGCGATTTCATCAAAATTTGTATCCAAAGTCATGTCAATTGAAGGCTTTTTCGGGGACAAAGGGGGCTCGAGTTGACCGTTCTTCGGGGTGGAGGTGGAGCACGCGTAGGCGGATGTTGGGGCGGCGCCGGATCAGTCTCAGACGAAGTATTGGTGGTGCGGTGTTGGCTTAACATAGTCGAAGATGGATTCGGTTTTTTCCAGGAGTGGATAACGAAGAGGAAAGATTATTAAGGTGTAATTAATTAAAGTTAATAATAATTAATCAGTTTAATATTGTCATTAGTATTCAAAATACCGTATCTTATTCAAATTAAATCAGAATGGAATGAAACGAAGTTCGCCGGAATCGTGAAGACGAGATCTACGCGATGAAACAAACCAGATCTGAATCGGAGCAAATCAAAAATTGGGGAAAATCAACTTTGAACTGTACAGAATTAAAATCACGGTGAGATTTTTATTTTAATATGTAAATTATTTATTTATTGCAAAATGTGATATTTATATTTATTTCATGTTCATGTTGTGTATATAATTATTGCAATGTTGATTTGTTCTGTGATTGTGATGAACCACTGTATTGAATTGTGTATTCATGTTTGTAAGAATTTTTTTATACACAATAAAAACCATATTTTTATTGTATATATAGGATATATAACATTCATGTGTGTCAAAATTTGTGTATAAAATAAAAACCATATTTTTATTTTATAAAGATGTTCATGATTTGCCAGATCAACAAATAAACACTATGGAAAAAGATTACATTTTTTGTTTGAATTTTAGATGCAAACATAAAACATGAAATAAAAAAAATTACATCTTTATTCGCATTCTTTGATGCAAATAAACATTGAAAATGAAAGTTATAATTTTGTTTTCATTTTTTATATGAGCAAAATATTGATTTAAAAGTTGAATTCTTATTTGCATTCTTTGATGCAAATAAAACATGAAATAAAATGTTGAAATTAGAGGTTATACTTTTATTTGCATTTTTTGATGCAAATAAACATTGAAAATGAAAGTTGTATTTTATTTTCATTCTTGGATGCAAATAAACTTGAAATTTAAAAGTTATATTTTTTATTTGCATTCTTTATGCAAATAAAACGTTAAAATTAGAAGTTATACTTTTATTTGCATTCTTTGATGCAAATACACTTTGAAATTTAAAAGTTATATTTTTTTCGCATTCTTGACGCAAATAAAACATTGAAATTGGAAGTTATATTTTATTTGCAGTCTTTGATGCAAATATACATTGAAATAAAAATTATACTTTTATTTGCATTCTTTGATATAGATAAAATGTTGAACTTGGAAGTTAAGTTCTTATTTGCATTTCTTGATGCAAATAAGACATAGTTTTAAAAAGGTTATATATTTATTTGTAATTTAGATACAAATTAAAAACAAAACATTAAAATTAAGATTATATTTTTATTTGCATATTTAGATGCAAATAAACATCGTAGTTAAAAGATTATATTTTTATTTGCATATTTAGATGCTAATAAACATCATAGGAAAAGATTATATTTTTATTTGCATATTTAGATGCAAATAAACATCATAGGAAAAGATTATATTTATATTTTCATATTTAGATGCAAATAAACATCATAGGAAAAGATTTCATTTTTATTTGCATATTTAGATGCAAATAAATATCATAGTTAAAGATTTCACTTTTATTTGCATATTTAGATGCAAATAAACACTGTAGAAAAATGTCATGACATTAAAACTCTCTTTTATTTGTCATTAAAGAACATAGAAAATGTTATGTTAAAACGTGTTAACGATAAAATTCACATTTTTATCGTATATGTAGAAAAGATGAAAAATGATCATTTGTTTGAGATAAAAATATTGAAACATTAAAAATCATATTTTTAATGTATGAATGAAATGAGATATTCATTGTAGTGAGAAAAATGTGAAAACATCAAAAATTCCATTTTTAATGTAGAGTATGTTTTATGTAAAATATACATTGTATAGATAGAAATGTTGAAAACATTAAAAGTTATATTTTAATGTAAAGTATGTTTCAACGTAAGATAAGATTTATGAAATATTCATGGTTGAGCAATAAATGTTGAAACATAAAAATTTACATTTTTAATGTGAATATATATGAAATATTCATTATATGACTATGAAGGTTGAAAATATAATGTAGCGATGCCTTGAAACATATGTTTGTGATGTTGAAATGTTACACCTCCATTTACAAGTTATCCGACTTGTTTATGTGATTGGGAAGATAATTTTTCACACATCGCCCAAGTGCACAAATAATATATTATTGTTTGTTGGCTGAAAACCCCACAAGGATATTGGGATGATATTGGACACACACTAGTCCCAATATTTAATTAATTGTCAATCGATGGATTGACAATCCGTGTTTAGCATTACTTATTTATTTATTTTTATGCTAACACAGTTACAATTCTCACTTTGGTTGTGAATGTATTGTTTATCATTATCGTTGGATATGTGTAATGTATGAAATCCATATAAATGAATTTGTATGGTAATTGATTGAGTCGCATTCTGATTCAGTATATCTTTTAATATAAAGAATATTTTAAAATAAAGAATCTTTTAAATGAAGAATATTTTTAAATAATAAATATTTTAAAATAATATTCAGTGAAGAAAAAAAATATGAAGCTGCGTTAAGTAGAAACGCCATTTTTAACCCAAACGGGTTTATTGATCGATTTTATTTATTAATAAATATCGAAAAGAAGTGATTTCAAAATTTAAAATTTTGAAATATTATTTTAATATGATTAAGATAAAAATATTCAATTTTGCATTAAAAATTGAAAATGAAGTTAAAATCATTTTAAAATGGATTTATAAATATTTTATAAATACGATTTAAATAGAAATCGGTGAAATATATAATATATAATATATACCTATATAATGGCCTGAATAGAACGTGCAGCGCTGCGACCATTCGCGAATTACGACCATTAACTTCAAATTGGCGTAACAGAAGATCCGATCATCGGATTCTTCTAAAACTGGAACCGTTGGGTTCGTATCGAAAAGAGCTTTCCAATAAATATAAGAGTTTTGAAATCTAACAGTTGGATTTGGATTTATGTCCAAATCAAATTTGGAAAAGGTCGTTATGGATGCAGTTCGGTGGCCGTTATTGGAAACTGACTGTACGAACTATAATAAAATTATTAGAAATATGGAAAAATTATGTAAAATCATAATAAATGATTTGGAAAAAGTTTGGATGAAAAATTCCATATTTGAAAAGATAAAAAAATATTTTTATCGAATTGAACTAGTTATTAACTAGAATAAATCTTTAAAATAAGATTAAATGAAGTTTTCCTATTAATTGATATTTAATTGGAATTAAATAAGATAAATTGGATTTTGGGTTTATCGTGAATGGTGTCTTAAATAACACTGTTCTTAAACCCCATAAGAAAAGAATAAATCTTTTAATTAAGATTATTAGAGATTTCAATTATATTTAATAATTGGAATAAAATGAAATGTAAATTGGGGTTATCGTGAATTGTGTTTTAAATGACACTTGTTCTTCAACCCAATTAACAGTGAAAGTATAATTTGGAAAATATAAATCTTTTATTAAGATTTAATTGGAAATTTTCCAAAGTAAAGTTTTCCAATTTAATATATTAAATTGGAATTAAATGGAATTCGATTTAACAATAATCGAGATGAGATTCTGTAAAAGAAGACCGTTACTATATATGGAATTTAAAAGGCTTTGCCGTTATTCCATTTATATTATTGGTCTGATACAGAAATTTATAACGATTATACATTGATCTGATTTCTGTGAAGATTCCATATTTTATGGAAGATGATTTTGGGGTTTATGGCGAACAATGTTTTTAAATGGCATTGGTTCTTTAACTCAGTTAAAGATAAGATTTATTTCTGAAATCTGAATAATCATAAAGTAATGATTTTGGATATTAAAACGAAATTGGGGTTTTAGTGAATATTTAAAAGGGGGATTAAAGAATAAATTAAATAATTTATCTTTGATAAAATTAATGGGAACCTTTTTCCAAATAATGTGAATATCTTATTAAACGAATATTCTGAATTGGAATGTGGCGTATAATGTGTTGTTATAGCACTTGATTTTTATTACAAAATACGCGAGTTATTCGAAAAGACCGGGTTTAACTCATTCTGAATATTTACTACGACGATTAAAAATCGAAGACGAAGACGATGGTTGAAGATCGGCGATCTTCACATCGAATGGATGAGGACTACTGATGCCTTTGATTGGAGTTGTTGCCTTGAGAAAGTTCCAATGGTAGTTATCCGGACGTATTGTTGATTGTTCGGATATGCGAGGTATAAGGTGCCTCCGGTTTCGTTCAGACCCAAAACAAACTTGTAAATGGATTGTATGTCTGATGTTGTATTCCTTTATACTGTATTCGTTGATCGCTGCTAAATATATATCTGTTGGTGGCGGAGAAATTATTCTCTTGCTTAACACCCTTCTCTGAGATGTACGAGCTCAGAGGTTATATATTGGTAGAAATCAATGGAATGGTATGGATTGACAATGTGGCATGCCAAGATGCATATGATCAAGGCTTTTGTTGAAAAGCAGAGCCTTGTGGTTGATGATCAAAGCACAGTTTTAAATAGCATAGCTTTGTGTATAGCGATACTTCGCAAGCCTCACACCCCGGTATGAACCAGAAACGGGAGTAAGGACTGCAGGGAGGACATACGTTTCTTTCTAGCTAGAAGTAGTGTTATGGTTTTTACAAGACCTGACATTTTTTAATTATGTGGATGATGGAATGAGGCGCCTCGGTTATTTGAGTGTCTAGTGGCTCTATTTACGCCCCATAGGGCAGGGAAACGTATTGTTTAGGCATTATTAATCCAACCATTGCACTTTGGTGGACCGGCCCTGAAGATCCAAGGGATGATGCATTCTGTTCCTGAGGCACGGGCTAGAGTGTCTCGAATTTGGTAAGGACTATCTTTTGCCTTGGATCATGATGGAAATCCAACTTCCAATATGACTTATGTGGTTTTGATTGTATTACTAATACGGCGACGTAGTATATGGTAGCTATGCCATCTATGATTGATATTATGATTGAAATGTTTTTAAAACATATACACACTAATAATAATATCAAATTTGTTTTATCATATCAAGCATTTTTGACCATTATAAGGTAAAACTCTATCCTCCGGTTTGTGTTGCATTGTGTGATGGGACTTGAGTCTTATAATGGTTTCATTTTTCTAAAAAGCATTGCGTTGTTTTAACGATTTAATTTATTTATGAACTGTCAATCCAATGGAGTAAACCCGTTCTGCGTTAGCGGCGTGGTCATGTGATTAGCCTTATTATTATTAGATAGTTTAAGTAAAATTTCTCATACCAGTCCCATGACTGACATGTAGTTTGGTCCACTTGCAAACTTGGGTGGCCTCTTTTCCACACGGGCAGTCGAGTAGCTTCCTTTTGCAGATATTCGTTTCTTAAGCAGGATTCTGGATCGAAGCTTAAAGCTGTGTCCAGAGCATTGGTAGCCTTTTGCTGTGTTAGTTTATTTATTCCGCTGCATTGTATTACATTATTGTAATTCAATCTTCTGTTGTAATATGATTCGATGTACTCTGATATTCTGTACTCTGATGTAACATTATTATAATGTTTATAAAAGTTTTTTGTTAATTGTTCTGATGTGTTGTATGCCCAAAGTTAAAGTATTCGTGGATTTCCAACTTTTGGATCAGACCTGTGTGGTTTATGGTCGATTCAAAGGTCGGGGATTTTCGGGTCTTTACAGAACCCCTTCAGCCTGCACCTCGTCGTAGCCCGCCACCTCGCCTCCCAGTCCCTTGACTTTCGGCGAAGTCGAAGCCCCAACGGCTTCGAAAATTGCACAGAAATGCGGAATCTTCCATCTTAAAATCGGCCTCCTCGACATCCTATTTTCCATTATAACCGCTCTGACTTGAGAGCTCGTGGAGATGATGATATTGGCAGTTGAAAATTTGGTTGATTATTGCATGTGTTTGTTTTTAGTGGAGGAAGAAATTGGGAGATCAGCTATCGTCAATTTTGAAAAAGGGGGGTGCAGAAATATCGTTGACTACTGAAATGAACTAGGTTAAGGGAGATTTTCTATTGGCTGGCTATATTTTTTTTTATTTTTTATTTTACTTAATTCTTTAATTAGTCGTTTAATGCCACAAACTCCAAATCTAACCCAATGACTGTCGTCCCTAGTATAATACCCCCATTCCAGACACAATGGGATGTGTGCAGCGAGCCAATTCGACTGTTTCGATCAGTTTTCATCAAAATTAAAATATAAATCAATGTATTTTGAATTTGAACATACAATTTGACTTACCGGGCCCACATACTGACTCCAAAAATTACAGAAAAATTATTTCTAACTATGTTTTGATGATACGGTCCAAACAAAACTTATTTCGTTGAATTTGGCGACCGTTTGAAAAATGTTCATTTTCTGATCGATCCAATTCAAACTGAATTGATCAAACACGTTTAGATTCACCACGCTCACATATTACTTCCAAAAATTATGAAAATTCGAATATAACAATAGTTTGACATTCCGGATCCAACAAAAGTGGTTTCGTCAAAAATGGAGGCCGTTTGCAAAATGGCTATTTTTAAGGGCTATATATTATATAAAACATATATAAATTCCATAGCGACTATTTCAAATTTTAAACTGGACATAACTTTAAATTTATATATTGAAATCTTAGTTTTTCACATTTGTTAGGAAGATATAATTAAAAAGATTCAAATGTTTCTTGTTTTACTGAAATCCGGTTTATTTTGAATCTACATTCATTTGAAATTCAAAATCAAATTTTCAAACTACCGCGCCATTTTAAGCTCGTTATATAATTATTATAAATTTATACGTTCTAACTTCAATTTAAATAAATTTTTAGTCATTATTATTTAAAATAATTCATTTTAAATATTCAAAATACATTAAAATAGTTAAAATAAAAATTTTAAATTGGTTCTGAAAATCCGGGTTGTTACAAAAGAGGAATAAAATTGTACGTCTGACTAAAAGGCACATATTTATTGTATTAATTAGGTATGACGATTTTATGAGCCGATTGGCTTTTGGATTTTTTCGATTGATGAGATCCCGTAAAGGCTAATTGTAGATGTACTGATAGACCAATACAAGGGAGTTTATGGCCAAAAAAATCGTAAATTTAAGGCATTAGCCAAATTTCAAGAAATTAGAAAGTTTTTAGAAACTGAAAAGTCGAAGAGCTTCAATCAGAATGAAGGTTGAGTTGGTTAAGTAAACGACCTTCAGTTCTGATCCTTTTCGGGGATGAAAAGTTTGAAGTTGGGGAGATTGTAACAACCCGTATTGGGGGTCAATTTAAAATTTGATTATTTATTGACTTTAATGGATTTTAAATATTTTAAATGATTTATTTTGAGAATTAACAACTTAGAATTTATTTAAAAACGAAGTATGAACATAAGAATTTAAACTTTAATTAAAATAAGCTTGTAATGTCGTAGTAGTTTGAAAATTTAGTTTTGAACTTTAAATGAATTTACAGAATTCAAAATAAGATGGATTTCAGTAAAACAAGAAACATTATAATCTATTTAATAATGTCTTTCTAACGAATGAGGAAAATTTAAAGAATAATTATTTTTTAGAAGAAAAAATAAGTGAAACGGGTTACGCCATTGCATTCGTCTCGGAATTATGCTTAAGACAGAGTCCAAGTTTGCGTAAAACGGATAGCGTATGAAGGAGTTATGGATGATGGAAGTTTGGTAGAACAATCAGGAAACATGCCATGATAACTGGCGCACTTGTGAAGTGTGCCAAAACAAAAATGCACTGGCGCACCTGGGAAGTGCGCCCAAGCCGAGCCCAGATCCGCAGAATTCTTTTTAATCTGAGTGGTTCTGATGGTCTCTAATCTAATCTAAAGGTCCTAATTCACCTAATACATCTATAAATAAACACCTAAACCTAACCCTAATCTCATTCAAACCTAATCCCATGGCACCTCTTTGCTGCTACTCTATCTCAAATTAATTTAGTTTTTCTTCTTCAACATTCAAAGAAGAGGTTATTCAAGATCAGATCTACTAACAACAAAGCCTACTTCTCTTTTCTAAGAATCCTATCGTTGTGAGTTTATGTCACTTTCACATATAATTAAATTAGAAAGCAACTGTGATAGGATTGTAAATTGGATCTAATGTATATGCCTGTAAATAAGATGAATCATATCAAGTTTTGTAATTTATCCTTCAGATTCTGTGAAGACCCGTAACTTCCCCGTAAAGGAAAGCGGCGGATAGTTCGAGAACAAACCACAACAGAACACATACAGAAGAACATTTCATTGTATATTACAACAATGCATCAGATTACAAGAATATACAGAGTATAAATGAATATTACACAGAAATATCAGAGATTTAAATTACATTTAAATACATAGCAGCGGAAAATAATACAATACACAACTAGAAGGAGATATACGGATACTAAGCTTTCCGGATATCATTCCAGCTGTAAACCAGGATCCTGTGAATATAAATCTGCAAAACCAAAACTACTAGCTGCCCGTGTCAAAATAGGGGCACCCAGAGTTTAGGTTAAAACAATAAACTCCAGGTCAGTCATGTGACTGGTGTGAGAACTAAAACAGTTAATCTTTATTTCAAAGTTAGGTAAATCAAGGGACCACGCCGTATAACACGGAACGGGTTTCCTCCCAAGAATACCAGTGCATAAAACAAACAGCGCAATGCTAAATAAAGAAAAATGAAGCTGTTATAAGACCCCGGTCCTATCACACAATGCAACGCAAGCCGGGGGATAGGGTTTTCCCTTATAACAGCCAAAGAATGCTTGATACGTTTAAAACAAATCATTTGATACTATTATAAGTGCATAGTGTATAAAACAACTTCAAATCATAAGTATCAATCATAGGCGGCATGGGTACCATATATCATGTCGCCATATATAGGTTTACAAATAAAACCGCAAATGTCACGTATTTGGAAATTGGATTTCCATCTATGAACCGAGGCAAAAGATAGTCCTTAACCGATTCGAGACTGCCTAGCCCGAGTCTCAGGATCAGAACGCATCGACCCTTGGATCGTCAGGGCCGGTCCACCGATGTGGATTAAACTTAAACCCTGGACACTACGTTTCGCCGCCCTTTGGGGCGTAAGCGAGCCAACGAATGACTCCATCGGACCTGGATCGTCCGATCTAACCGAGGCGCCTCGCAACAGCAACAACCACATAAGTCAAACTCGTCAGGGCGTGTAAAACCACTGACGCCACTTCTAGCTAGGAGGAAACGCAGGCCCTCCCTGAGGTCCGTCTCCCGTTTTTGGTTCATACCTGGTGTGAAACACGCGAGGTAAACGTTACACAAAGCTACGCCACAAAGGCCGTGCTTTGATCATCAACCACAAGACTTTGCTTTTCAACAGAAGCCTTGATCATTTGCATCTTAGCATGCCACACAGGCAAACCATCATATGCAACCGATATCAGTCACACAGAATGAAATCCAATGTCAGACACACAGTCCATTTACAAGTCCGTTCTGGGTCTGAACGAAACCGGAGGCACCTAGTACCCCGCATATCCATCGATCTCCAAGTACGTCTGGACGATCACCAACTGTTTCCATCTTCTTGGGTGTACAGCCCAATCAAGATCATCAGCTATCACCCAAACGACGTGAAGACCTCCGGTCTTCGACCATCGTCTTCATCTTCGACTTATCGTCGTATCAGTTATTCAGAATGGGATAAACCCGGTCTTTCCGAATAACTCGCGTATATTTTAAATAAGTGTTACACAAACACAACATACGCCTCATTCCAATTCATTAGTCACTAACCGTAAATTAATCAAGAGAATAATTCCCCAAATATTAACCCCGAAGGCCGAAACCAACATCAGATCAATATTCAGAAAACCATTCTGCTTGGCCAACCGACAGTTAGTTTCTAAATTTCACATTCATAGGGAAAGGTCCCCATTAATTTTATCCAAGATAAATTCCTTGAATTTATTCTTTATTCTATTTTTGAATATCAATTCAAACTAGTCGGGATTAGCGAACCTTACCGAAGTAATCATTTGTTTTAATTTCCCAATCCCAACCTATTCATCCCATGAAGTAAAACTGGTAATACTTCATATCTAACACCACCGTGTTATCGGTAAATTCAATTACCATTTCACGTTCAAATCTAATTAAAGATTTAACTATCGCCTGGAGCAAAACTGGTGATACTCCATTTTCGATCATTTCAATCTAATTAAAGATTCATTAAAACTCCACTTAGTTTTAATCTTTGACTGGGTTAAAGAATCAGTGTCATTTAAAACACGGTTCACGATAAACCCAAATCCACATTCCATTAATTATCGGGTTAAAGAACGAGCGTTATTTAAAACACTGTCCACGATAAACCCAAAAATCAATATCAATTCTATTTCCAATTAAATATTATTTAATTGGTACACTTCATTAAATCTAAATAAAAAGATTTAATCTTTTCTCAACTGGATTCAAGAACAGTGTTAGTGAAGACACCATTCACGACAAACCCAAATCACATTCGATATTCAATACAAGGCTCTGAATAGAAAATATCCCGGCTTATATTCAATATCAAATTCTACGATTAACAAATGTCGTATTGGAAATAACGATATAAATATCTATATCTTTCAAATTTCCATAACAACACCTGTATAACCACGAATTTCAACATCGAAATATTCCGAAGACAATTTCGATTCAAATCCATTCCAATGCAATCATTGGAAATTTTGGTTATTTTTAAAACCCTTTTCGAATTCAATTTATTTATTTAAAAATAAATAGAATTATAATTCTGGTTCAAAACTAGTTCAATTCGATAAAAATCTACTTTTATCTTTTCAAATATGGAGTTTTTCATCCCAATTCTTCCCAAATCATTTCTTATGATTTTACACAAATTATTACTATTTTTAATAATTTTATCAAGGCCCGTACAGTCGATTTCCAACAATGGCCATCGAACTGCACTTACAGCGACCTTTTTCGAATTTGATTTGGACGTATCTCCAAATCCAACTGTTAGATTTCAAATTTCTAATATTCGTTAGAAAGCTCTTTTCGATATGAACCCAACGGTTCCGGTTTTAGGAGAATCCGACGGTCGGATCTCCCGTAATGTCCGTTTGAAATAAATGGTCGAAATTCACGAACTGCCGCGGCGCGGCGCGTTCTATTCAGGCCATTATATTATATATATAATATATATAATATATATTTCGTCGATTTCTATTCAAAACGAATTATATAAATAGTTTTAAAATCGTTTCAAAACCTATTTCAAATTCCATTTCAATTCGAAGCAAAATTGAATTCTTCTTTATAAATTCGTTTCAAAATTCATTTCTATTCAATTCAAATTTCAATTCAATTTGAATTCATTTCAATTCGCTTTCAATTCAACTTGAATTCGTTTCAATTCAATTCGTTTCGAAATCGTTTTCAATTCAATTCATTTCGAAATCGTTTTCAATTCAATTCATTTCGAAATCGTTTTCAATTCAATTCATTTCGAAATCGTTTTCAATTCAATTCATTTCGAAATCGTTTTCAATTCAATTCATTTCGAAATCGTTTTCAATTCAATTTATTTGATTCCGAGATTACTTTTCAATATTCATTTTAAAATGAATAAAATCGATATAAATATCGTTTACGTCAAAATGGCGTCAATCTAACCAACACGGCTTCATAAATTTCTATTTTCAAATATTCTATTTCAAATATTTCCTATTATCAAAATATTTGTTATTATCAAAATATTCTTTATTTTCACGATTGGAATGAGGCCCAATCAATTACCATATAAAGTTAATTATATGGATTTTCATACAACACATGTATATAATAGCAACGACAAATAATCAACCATCAACCAAAGTGCACTACACTGTATAAGCATCAAATATAAATATCTAATGCTTATAACAGCCTGTCAATCAATCGATTGACATATTTAATCAATCAGGATGAGTGAACTTCAAATTTCATCCCAACACCCGTGTGGGGTTTCAAACAATCAAACACAGATTTTTATTCGTGCAGTTGGGCGATGTGTGAAATTTATCGACCCAATCAATATCTGTCAAATCAGTGTATATACAAACAAATCGGCCGATTTGTTTATAACTATTCATTTATTCACATTCACGTTAAAATTTATATTTTTAACGATAAAACATTTTATTTCAACCTATGAATTTCTATTCAATTCATTTACACAATAAAATGGTATTTTTATTTTCTAACATATTTTAGAAAATTTCGGCGGCATAACGGCACGATACTAGAAACGGGACAAGGCCTAGCCTTATCCCCGGTCTAGTGAAGGTCCACGCCATTCACACATCAATCAAATCAATTCGTTATGCAAACCACAAAATTTGGAGTAAGAGTCTAACCTAGCCTTACTCCTTCGCCTTATAACGGCGCACGTCTAATCCTAACCAATTTATCGATTCGATTTTTCACACCACAAACCACATTCAAATCAAATCATATAACTAACTACACAACCAAACAATTTAACAAACAAGCCATCCATGGTTTGTGGATGACGGGTGTCGGGTGCTACTAAGCACCGTCTGCATCCTAGTATATATATAACTAGAAAAATTAAATTGAAAGGTGAGGAGTTCTCACATATAGCTATCCTAGCTCGACGGCTCTTCATTGATAGAAGTCTTCATCGCTATCGCATCTTCGCCACCTTCGTTGTCCGCTTTCACTACATATGTAAAAATCGAATTTTTATTTCAAAGTTCAATATATAAAAATCGAATTTTTATTTCAAAGTTTAATATATAAAAATCGAATTTTTATTTCAAAGTTCAATATATAAAAATCGAATTTTTATTTCAAAGTTCAATATATAAAAATCGAATTTTTATTTCAAAGTTCAATATATAAAAATCGAATTTTTATTTCAAAGTTCAATATATAAAAATCGAATTTTTATTTCAAAGTTCAATATATAAAAATCGAATTTTTATTTCAAAGTTCAATATATAAAAATTGAATTTTTATTTCAAAGTTCAATATATAAAAATCGAATTTTTATTTCAAAGTTCAATATATAAAAATCGAATTTTTATTTCAAAGTTCAATATATAAAAATCGAATTTTTATTTCAAAATTCAATATATAAAAATCGAATTTTTATTTCAAAGTTCAATATATAAAAATCGAATTTTTATTTCAAAGTTCAATATATAAAAATCGAATTTTTATTTCAAAGTTCAATATATAAAAATCGAATTTTTATTTCTTTAAAAATAGGATCTTTATTTTATTTCTAAAGTTCTAATCTTTTTCTATTTAAAGTTTAAAATAAAATCAGTTTTATACTCTTTCGAAAATCAGTTTTTAACATCCTATAAAAAAATCAGTTTTACTTCCTAAAAAAAAAAAAAAAACAGTTTAAACCTTTTTATAAAAACAGTTTCAATCTTAAAAAAAACAGTTTTTTTTTAAATCTTAAACAAATCAGTTTTAAAATCATTTGAAAAAAAATAGTTTTAACACTTTTAAAAAATCTGTTTTATCTTCTTAAAAAAAACAGTATTTAATCCTTAAAAAAAAAAAACACAGCATTACAGAATTAAAATAAATAAAATACTTACATTCGCGAAGAAGGGGAGGGGGATGACTGTCGAGCTTGGCGGCGTCGGGGAGGTCGTATGGCGGCTTGGAGGTGGTCTCAGGCGGCTTCGATTCTGAGCTGAAGGGGGCTTCGGGGTTGTCGATTTCAAGTGGAGGAGGAGCAGAAGGGGAGGGTGGAGAGGAAACAACGGCGGTGGCGGCGCCAGCCTCTGGCGGTGGTCGAGGCAACGGGGGGGGGGGGGGGGGGGCGATCGCGATTTCTTTTTCTTCTTTTTTTTTTTTTTTGATTTCTGAATAAATTTCTATCGGGGGGGGGCCTGGAGTATAAAGAGGGAAAAGGGGATTTTTTTTTTTTATTTAATTAATTTAATCGCAAAAAGTTGACTTTTACATACGACCTCTAAACGAGGCCCACTGCCTGTCGCCCATAGCGTTTCACCCCCATTCCGAACACAATGGGATATGTATCACAGGTTGATTCGATCGTTTGAATCAGTTTCCGTTTAATTTACATTTAAATCACTATATTGAATTTTAAACGTACATTTCAAATTACTGGGGTCACATACTAACACTAAAAATTCCAGAAAAATATTTTCTAGCTTCGTATTGACTATACGGTCCTAACAAAACTAGTTTCGTCGAATTCTGAGACCATTAGAAAAATGGCCATTTTCCAGTCGATTAAAATCAACTGAAACTGGTCAAACGCGTTTTCCTTTGCCACGCTCACATATTGATTCGAAAAATTATGAAACTTGAAATCTAGCAATAACTTGACACCACGGACCTAACAAAACTAGTTTCGTCGAAATCCGAGGTCGTTTGCAAAACGGCTATTTTTAAGGGCTATATATTATATAAAATATATATAAATTCCACAGCGACTATTCTGAATTTTCTACTGGACATATCTTATCATTTCTAAAGTGAAATCTCAGTTTGTCAACTTCGTTACAAAGATATAGTTATACAGATTCAAATATTTCTTGTTTCGTTCAATTCTGACTTATATTGAATTCTGTATATTCATTTGAAATTAGAAATCGAATTTTCGAACTACCGCGCCATTTTCAATTCCTTTTATAATTATATATAATTATTTATATTCTAACGACGACGTGTATAATATATACGTTCGAATTCTATTCAAAATAAATTTCTCGTCGATTATATTTAAAATAATCTATTTTAAATATTCAAAATTCGCTATAATCGCCAAAATAAAAATTTTAAACTGGCCCAGATTTTACGGGTTGTTACAATCTCCCCCACTTAAAACTTTTCGTCCCCGAAAAGGAACAAAGTCGAAAGTGGATTGATTAATCAGCTCTACATTCGATCCGGCTTCCATTCTCTAACCTTTAAGTTTCTGAGAATTTTCAAAATTTCAAAAATTTGGCTAACACCCTAAATTTTCGAAAAATTTCGCCATAACCTCCCCTGCACCGGGAGCATCGGGGAATTTCAAATAGCTTCCCCGGTCCTTCAGATCTCAAAAAAAAAAAAAAAGCCAAGCGGCTAGCCAATAGGCTCATAAAATCATCATCACCCAAACAAAAAAGGAAATTATGTAATAAACATGTACCTATTTGTCGGGCAAACAAATTTTATTCTCTGCTCTAGCCTCCTTGCTATGACCTGTTCAATGATATATATGTATATGCAAGCAAACACAACCAATCTTCGATATAATTCAATATTTGGTTCTGTTAGGCTAAATGGCTAAAAATTAGCAAACAAATAAACAGACAACACAAACATCAATCCATTAGTGAATTAGAGTTTCAAATCCATAATTTTGATACATATACAAAAAATCATGTTTTGATGCCAAATCACAACAATGTATTCTAACTATATTAGTTTTGGTTCTCACACCAGCCAATAGGAAATATATAGAAATCTCACTTTCGTCGCTCGAATATGAACACTGATGATGATGCCTCATCATCTGAATCATCTCCGGGCGACTAGAGTGTGATTCTATATCTATCCAGTATATTAAAATTTCGAATACACGCGGATCAGACGTATACGCAAAATCTATATATACTGGATTGTCCAACTCAATATAAATAGATAATCAAATACGAATAATTGATTTAAATTTTCAAACAAAATTTGTTTTCACTTTTTAAAAAATATACTCTTCACACTCGTTCTAGGATACTACTGATCCCATCTCTAACGAGTCATTCTCATTGGATATTGCTAATCCAATATCTGATGAATTCTTTCGTATGGTTCTAATGTGTCTTGTTCTCTAGCCTTGTAAACCAAGGCTCTGATACCAAATGTAAAGACCCGTAACTTCCCCGTAAAGGAAAGCGACGGATAGTTCGAGAACAAACCACAACAGAACACATACAGAAGAACATTTCATTGTATATTACAACAATGCATCAGATTACAAGAATATACAGAGTATAAATGAATATTACACAGAAATATCAGAGATTTAAATTACATTTAAATACATAGCAGCGGAAAATAATACAATACACAACTAGAAGGAGATATACGGATACTAAGCTTTCCGGATATCATTCCAGCTGTAAACCAGGATCCTGTGAATATAAATCTGCAAAACCAAAACTACTAGCTGCCCGTGTCAAAATAGGGGCACCCAGAGTTTAGGTTAAAACAATAAACTCCAGGTCAGTCATGTGACTGGTGTGAGAACTAAAACAGTTAATCTTTATTTCAAAGTTAGGTAAATCAAGGGACCACGCCGTATAACACGGAACGGGTTTCCTCCCAAGAATACCAGTGCATAAAACAAACAGCGCAATGCTAAATAAAGAAAAATGAAGCTGTTATAAGACCCCGGTCCTATCACACAATGCAACGCAAGCCGGGGGATAGGGTTTTCCCTTATAACAGCCAAAGAATGCTTGATACGTTTAAAACAAATCATTTGATACTATTATAAGTGCATAGTGTATAAAACAACTTCAAATCATAAGTATCAATCATAGGCGGCATGGGTACCATATATCATGTCGCCATATATAGGTTTACAAATAAAACCGCAAATGTCACGTATTTGGAAATTGGATTTCCATCTATGAACCGAGGCAAAAGATAGTCCTCAACCGATTCGAGACTGCCTAGCCCGAGTCTCAGGATCAGAACGCATCGACCCTTGGATCGTCAGGGCCGGTCCACCGATGTGGATTAAACTTAAACCCTGGACACTACGTTTCGCCGCCCTTTGGGGCGTAAGCGAGTCAACGAATGACTCCATCGGACCCGGATCGTCCGATCTAACCGAGGCGCCTCGCAACAGCAACAACCACATAAGTCAAACTCGTCAGGGCGTGTAAAACCACTGACGCCACTTCTAGCTAGGAGGAAACGCAGGCCCTCCCTGAGGTCCGTCTCCCGTTTTTGGTTCATACCTGGTGTGAAACACGCGAGGTAAACGTTACACAAAGCTACGCCACAAAGGCCGTGCTTTGATCATCAACCACAAGACTTTGCTTTTCAACAGAAGCCTTGATCATTTGCATCTTAGCATGCCACACAGGCAAACCATCATATGCAACCGATATCAGTCACACAGAATGAAATCCAATGTCAGACACACAGTCCATTTACAAGTCCGTTCTGGGTCTGAACGAAACCGGAGGCACCTAGTACCCCGCATATCCATCGATCTCCAAGTACGTCTGGACGATCACCAACTGTTTCCATCTTCTTGGGTGTACAGCCCAATCAAGATCATCAGCTATCACCCAAACGACGTGAAGACCTCCGGTCTTCGACCATCGTCTTCATCTTCGACTTATCGTCGTATCAGTTATTCAGAATGGGATAAACCCGGTCTTTCCGAATAACTCGCGTATATTTTAAATAAGTGTTACACAAACACAACATACGCCTCATTCCAATTCATTAGTCACTAACCGTAAATTAATCAAGAGAATAATTCCCCAAATATTAACCCCGAAGGCCGAAACCAACATCAGATCAATATTCAGAAAACCATTCTGCTTGGCCAACCGACAGTTAGTTTCTAAATTTCACATTCATAGGGAAAGGTCCCCATTAATTTTATCCAAGATAAATTCCTTGAATTTATTCTTTATTCTATTTTTGAATATCAATTCAAACTAGTCGGGATTAGCGAACCTTACCGAAGTAATCATTTGTTTTAATTTCCCAATCCCAACCTATTCATCCCATGAAGTAAAACTGGTAATACTTCATATCTAACACCACCGTGTTATCGGTAAATTCAATTACCATTTCACGTTCAAATCTAATTAAAGATTTAACTATCGCCTGGAGCAAAACTGGTGATACTCCATTTTCGATCATTTCAATCTAATTAAAGATTCATTAAAACTCCACTTAGTTTTAATCTTTGACTGGGTTAAAGAATCAGTGTCATTTAAAACACGGTTCACGATAAACCCAAATCCACATTCCATTAATTATCGGGTTAAAGAACGAGCGTTATTTAAAACACTGTCCACGATAAACCCAAAAATCAATATCAATTCTATTTCCAATTAAATATTATTTAATTGGTACACTTCATTAAATCTAAATAAAAAGATTTAATCTTTTCTCAACTGGATTCAAGAACAGTGTTAGTGAAGACACCATTCACGACAAACCCAAATCACATTCGATATTCAATACAAGGCTCTGAATAGAAAATATCCCGGCTTATATTCAATATCAAATTCTACGATTAACAAATGTCGTATTGGAAATAACGATATAAATATCTATATCTTTCAAATTTCCATAACAACACCTGTATAACCACGAATTTCAACATCGAAATATTCCGAAGACAATTTCGATTCAAATCCATTCCAATGCAATCATTGGAAATTTTGGTTATTTTTAAAACCCTTTTCGAATTCAATTTATTTATTTAAAAATAAATAGAATTATAATTCTGGTTCAAAACTAGTTCAATTCGATAAAAATCTACTTTTATCTTTTCAATATGGAGTTTTTCATCCCAATTCTTCCCAAATCATTTCTTATGATTTTACACAAATTATTACTATTTTTAATAATTTTATCAAGGCCCGTACAGTCGATTTCCAACAATGGCCATCGAACTGCACTTACAGCGACCTTTTTCGAATTTGATTTGGACGTATCTCCAAATCCAACTGTTAGATTTCAAATTTCTAATATTCGTTAGAAAGCTCTTTTCGATATGAACCCAACGGTTCCGGTTTTAGGAGAATCCGACGGTCGGATCTCCCGTAATGTCCGTTTGAAATAAATGGTCGAAATTCGCGAACTGCCGCGGCGCGGCGCGTTCTATTCAGGCCATTATATTATATATATAATATATATAATATATATTTCGTCGATTTCTATTCAAAACGAATTATATAAATAGTTTTAAATCGTTTCAAAACCTATTTCAAATTCCATTTCAATTCAAAGCAAAATTGAATTCTTCTTTATAAATTCGTTTCAAAATTCATTTCTATTCAATTCAAATTTCAATTCAATTTGAATTCATTTCAATTCGCTTTCAATTCAACTTGAATTCGTTTCAATTCAATTCGTTTCGAAATCGTTTTCAATTCAATTCATTTCGAAATCGTTTTCAATTCAATTCATTTCGAAATCGTTTTCAATTCAATTCATTTCGAAATCGTTTTCAATTCAATTCATTTCGAAATCGTTTTCAATTCAATTCATTTCGAAATCGTTTTCAATTCAATTTATTTGATTCCGAGATTACTTTTCAATATTCATTTTAAAATGAATAAAATCGATATAAATATCGTTTACGTCAAAATGGCGTCAATCTAACCAACACGGCTTCATAAATTTCTATTTTCAAATATTCTATTTCAAATATTTCCTATTATCAAAATATTTGTTATTATCAAAATATTCTTTATTTTCACGATTGGAATGAGGCCCAATCAATTACCATATAAAGTTAATTATATGGATTTTCATACAACACATGTATATAATAGCAACGACAAATAATCAACCATCAACCAAAGTGCACTACACTGTATAAGCATCAAATATAAATATCTAATGCTTATAACAGCCTGTCAATCAATCGATTGACATATTTAATCAATCAGGATGAGTGAACTTCAAATTTCATCCCAACACCCGTGTGGGGTTTCAAACAATCAAACACAGATTTTTATTCGTGCAGTTGGGCGATGTGTGAAATTTATCGACCCAATCAATATCTGTCAAATCAGTGTATATACAAACAAATCGGCCGATTTGTTTATAACTATTCATTTATTCACATTCACGTTAAAATTTATATTTTTAACGATAAAACATTTTATTTCAACCTATGAATTTCTATTCAATTCATTTACACAATAAAATGGTATTTTTATTTTCTAACATATTTTAGAAAATTTCGGCGGCATAACGGCACGATACTAGAAACGGGACAAGGCCTAGCCTTATCCCCGGTCTAGTGAAGGCCCACGCCATTCACACATCAATCAAATCAATTCGTTATGCAAACCACAAAATTTGGAGTAAGAGTCTAACCTAGCCTTACTCCTTCGCCTTATAACGGCGCACGTCTAATCCTAACCAATTTATCGATTCGATTTTTCACACCACAAACCACATTCAAATCAAATCATATAACTAACTACACAACCAAACAATTTAACAAACAAGCCATCCATGGTTTGTGGATGACGGGTGTCGGGTGCTACTAAGAACCGTCTGCATCCTAGTATATATATAACTAGAAAAATTAAATTGAAAGGTGAGGAGTTCTCACATATAGCTATCCTAGCTCGACGGCTCTTCATTGATAGAAGTCTTCATCACTATCGCATCTTCGCCACCTTCGTTGTCCGCTTTCACTACACATGTAAAAATCGAATTTTTATTTCAAAGTTCAATATATAAAAATCGAATTTTTATTTCAAAGTTCAATATATAAAAATCGAATTTTTATTTCAAAGTTCAATATATAAAAATCGAATTTTTATTTTAAAGTTCAATATATAAAAATCGAATTTTTATTTCAAAGTTCAATATATAAAAATCGAATTTTTATTTCAAAGTTCAATATATAAAAATCGAATTTTTATTTCAAAGTTCAATATATAAAAATCGAATTTTTATTTCAAAGTTCAATATATAAAAATCGAATTTTTATTTCAAAGTTCAATATATAAAAATCGAATTTTTATTTCAAAGTTCAATATATAAAAATCGAATTTTTATTTCAAAGTTCAATATATAAAAATCGAATTTTTATTTCTTTAAAAATAGGATCTTTATTTTATTTCTAAAGTTCTAATCTTTTTCTATTTAAAGTTTAAAATAAAATCAGTTTTAAACTCTTTCGAAAATCAGTTTTTAACATCCTATAAAAAAATTAGTTTTACTTCCTAAAAAAAAAAAAAACAGTTTAAACCTTTTTATAAAAACAGTTTCAATCTTAAAAAAAACAGTTTTTTAAATCTTAAACAAATCAGTTTTAAAATCATTTGAAAAAAATAGTTTTAACACTTTTAAAAAATCTGTTTTATCTTCTTAAAAAAAACAGTATTTAATCCTTAAAAAAAACACAGCATTACAGAATTAAAATAAATAAAACACTTACATTCGCGAAGAAGGGGAGGGGGATGACTGTCGAGCTTGGCGGCGTCGGGGAGGTCGTATGGCGGCTTGGAGGTGGTCTCAGGCGGCTTCGATTCTGAGCTGAAGGGGGCTTCGGGGTTGTCGATTTCAAGTGGAGGAGGAGCAGAAGGGGAGGGTGGAGAGGAAACAACGGCGGTGGCGGCGCCAGCCTCTGGCGGCGGTCGAGGCAACGGGGGGGGGGGGGGGGGGGGGGCGATCGCGATTTCTTTTTCTTCTTCTTTTTTTTTTTTGATTTCTGAATAAATTTCTATCGGGGGGGGGGGCCTGGAGTATAAAGAGGGAAAAGGGGATTTTTTTTTTATTTAATTAATTTAATCGCAAAAAGTTGACTTTTACATACGACCTCTAAACGAGGCCCACTGCCTGTCGCCCATAGCGTTTCACCCCCATTCCGAACACAATGGGATATGTATCACAGGTTGATTCGATCGTTTGAATCAGTTTCCGTTTAATTTACATTTAAATCACTATATTGAATTTTAAACGTACATTTCAAATTACTGGGGTCACATACTAACACTAAAAATTCCAGAAAAATATTTTCTAGCTTCGTATTGACTATACGGTCCTAACAAAACTAGTTTCGTCGAATTCTGAGACCATTAGAAAAATGGCCATTTTCCAGTCGATTAAAATCAACTGAAACTGGTCAAACGCGTTTTCCTTTGCCACGCTCACATATTGATTCGAAAAATTATGAAACTTGAAATCTAGCAATAACTTGACACCACGGACCCAACAAAACTAGTTTCGTCGAAATCCGAGGTCGTTTGCAAAACGGCTATTTTTAAGGGCTATATATTATATAAAATATATATAAATTCCACAGCGACTATTCTGAATTTTCTACTGGACATATCTTATCATTTCTAAAGTGAAATCTCAGTTTGTCAACTTCGTTACAAAGATATAGTTATACAGATTCAAATATTTCTTGTTTCGTTCAATTCTGACTTATATTGAATTCTGTATATTCATTTGAAATTAGAAATCGAATTTTCGAACTACCGCGCCATTTTCAATTCCTTTTATAATTATATATAATTATTTATATTCTAACGACGATGCGTATAATATATACGTTCGAATTCTATTCAAAATAAATTTCTCGTCGATTATATTTAAAATAATCTATTTTAAATATTCAAAATTCGCTATAATCGCCAAAATAAAAATTTTAAACTGGCCTAGATTTTACGGGTTGTTACAGATTCATACCCAATTGCTACTATCATATGCCTGTCTGACCTATTTTTTCATTATTCATTTCACATGCCTATTTATATGTTTATGCCAATTTTGACGTTTTGATTCTCCCCCTTCTTATTTTCCTTATTCCTTTTTGGTATTAGGCTAACTTCGAGCCAAAGCATATTGTGTTGAGATTTACGTACGAATAACGTTGGAATGATTGGGAAAAGTTTGGGAAATGCGTAATAAAATGAGATTTGTCATAAATTGTTGGTGGCTATGGAAATTGGTTTGGGCATAACTTGGCATAACTTGCACACATCAGATTACAGGCATAATATGGATTAAAATTATAAACATAATTTAGATTGGAAAGTATGGGTGATTGGAATATATTATAATCCAAGATTTGAAATTGGGACAAAAATCAAGAAAGTGATAATGAACGCCTAAGACATGATGTAGATTCGAATTGCAGTATAAGCTCGCCCGGAACCGCCCGGCATATCCAACAACTGCAAACGGTAATCTAAGATGAGAGGTCAATGGCAGAAATTTGATGCGTAATAATGCAAAGATAGAAGGTTAGATTCAGATTACGGTATAAACCTGCCCGAAACCGCCCGGCATATCCAGCAACCGCAAAACGGTAATCTAATGTGGGAGGTCTAGCAAGATTATGGTTACAATGAATTAATGAACACTTAACCAAGATAAGACATGTGGTAAGGCATGGGAATAATAAAGGGTTAAGTGGGTAACATGGGTAGCAAGTGAAACATAATTAAAGCACTTAACCAAAATGAGACATGTGATAAGACATGGGGACAAAAAAGGGGTTAAGTGGGAATTCCTAGTGGGGACCAAGCTTAGGAGGGAAGCTTGTGTCAAGTGGGTGGACCCTTTTCAACTAGTAACCCATTTTATTATCTATATCAGCTCGAACTTGGTCGAGGACAGGGACATGCTTGCTGGGGTTGATTGTAAGAGGTCAATAAAGAGTTAGCGATGGCAGTGTAAGTCCAACGGAGTCATGTGCGCGCGTGGGTACGGGCTGGTAGGTAAGACGTTGTTGCATCGTGTAGGTACAAGCTGTGAATTTTAGTAGTATCTGGGTTGCCACCTTAGGGAATGATACACCCTATTGTGGGACCAGCGCAGGTATAGGGAGCCGATCGAATGGGGAGGGTAGTGGGTACAACTAGTGGTGATAGGAGAAAGTGGGCACCTACTGTAACATCCCGTAATTTTAAAACATGACATAAAGTATAATCAAAGAATAATTAATTTTTAAAAGAAGAATTAAGTGAAACGAGTTACGCCATGGCGTTCATCTCGGGATTCTGCTTGGGACAGAGTCCGAGTTTACGTAAAATGGATAACGTATGAAGGAGTTATGGGCGATGGAAGTTTGGCAGAAAAATCAAAAAACAGGCCAAGATAACTGGTGCACTTGTGAAGTGTGCCAGAAGAAAATTGCACTGGTGCACCTGGGATGTGCGCCCAGGCCGAGCCAGAATCTACAGAATTTTGGGGAGTTCCATTGATGACGTGTCTTTCTGGGATTGGCTGGATGACGTGTCTTTTTAATTTGAGTGGTTCAGATGGTCTCTAATCTAACCTAAAGGCCCTAATTCACCTAATACATCTATAAATTAACACCTAAACTAACCCTAATCTCATTGTCATCATCCATGGCGCCTCCATGTTGCTCTAATCTAAACTAGCCTTACTTCTCCCCCTAAACTAATCAAAATAGGAGTATTCCAATTAGAAGATCAAATCTACAAATCAAAGTAGAGATAATTCAAGATCAGAATTGCTACAAAAACACCTAATTCTCGTTTCTAAGAATCCTATCGCTGTGAGTCTATGTTACTTTCACATGTAATTGAATTAAAAAGTAATTGTGATAGGATTGTAAATTAGATCTGATGTATATGCCTGTAAATAAGATGAATCACATCAAGTTTTGTAATCTGTTGTCCTTTAGATTCATACCCAATTGCTATTATCATATGCTTATCTGACCTACTTTGTCGTTATTCATTTCACATGCTCATTTATATGTTTATGCCAGTTTTGATGTTTTGATTCTCTTCCCTTCTTCTTTTCCTTTTTTATGAGATTAGGCTAACTTCAAGCCTAACATATTGCGTTGAAATTTACGTATGAATAACGTTGGAACGATTGGGAAAAGTTTGGGAAATATGCAATAAAATGAGATTTGGCATAAATTGTTAATGAATATGGAAAATTGATTTGGGCATAATTGAGTATGGCGTGTATACGTGAGATTTGGCATAAATTGTTAATAACTATGAAAATGGGTTTGGGCATAATCTAGATTGAAATTAATAATTATGAAAATGGGTTTGGGCATAATTTGGATTGAAATTATAAACATGAATTAGATTGGAAATTATGGGTAATTGGAAATCCAAAGATTTGAAATTAGGACTTGAATCAAGAAAATGATGATTAACGCCTAAGACACAAGGTTAGATTCGGATAGCTGTATAAGCCTTCCCAGAACCGCCCGGTAAATCCAGCAACCACAATTTGGTAATCTAATGTGAGAGGTCAAAGGAAGAAATTAGATGCGTAACAATGCAAAGACACGAGGTTAGATTCGGATTGCGGTATAAGCCTGCCCGGAACCGACCGGCAAATCCAGCAACCGCAAAATGGTAATCTAATGTGGGAGGTCTTGCAAGGTTACGGTTATAATGAATTAATGAACACTTAACATAGACAAGAAATGTGATTAGACATGGGGATAATAAAGGGTTAAGTGGGTAACACGGGTAGCATGTGAAACAAAATTAAAGCACTTAACCAAGATGAGACATGTGATTAGACATCGGAATAAAGAAGGGTTAAGTGGGAATTCTAGTGGGGACCAAGCTTAGGATGTAAGCTTGTGTCAAGTGTGTAGACCCTTTTCAACCAGTAACCCATTTTAGTATCTATATGAGCTCGAATTAGGTCAAGGACAGGGACATGCTTACTGGGGTTGATTGTTAGAGGTCAATAAAGAGTTAGCTATGACAGTGCAAGTCTAACGGAGACATGTGCGTGTGTGGGTCCGGGCTGGTAGGTAAGACACTGCTGCATCGTGTAGATATAAGTTGTGCATTTCAGTAGTATCGGGGTTTCCACCTTAAGGAGTGATACACCCTATTGTGGGACCAGCACAGGTATCTATGAGTTAGGAGAGCCGATCGAATGGAAGGGTAATGGGTACAACTAGTGGTGGTAGGAGCAAGTGGGGCACCTACAAGAGCAGCTAGGAGTACACAAAGCTACCATTATTATGATTAGTAAGGAGGGATCATCTCTTAATATGTAACTAGTATGTTGGTACGGTGCAGAGCATATCTTATAGTGGTTAGGAGCGCACTAGATGTCCTATCTTGCTTACCTTGTCATATCTGCTTATGTTACAGTTATCTCTTATATCCAGTTTATGTTCTTATACTGTTACTTTACTGATTGTGTTGTTAAAGTCACTACACTAGTCAGATTTATGTCTGACCCTTTTTGTTTCGCCTCTTTTCTTTCTCCCCCCCCCCAAGGTCCTCAGGGTGGGATTAGTGAAGCTTGACTCAGATCTCTTTCTTCTTGAAGTGCTTGGAAGTGTTGAAAGTAATTCTCAACTTTATCTCTTTTTCATTATGGCTATTCGGAGTGGGATTATGGTTTTGCTTTTATGTACTCTGATAATAATTTTGTTCAAGATGGATATTTGTGTACTTGGCTTTAGTATATGGTTTTGATGTTGTAATCAAACATGTTTTGCTTTTCCCCAGCATTGAATAAATTTTGAATTTTTAAGTACCATTTTATATTTCTATCTTGTAATGTTTTGTTCTATACTCTTATAACGCTCCATTAAAGTTAATGCATTCCCTTAGTGAGTGACATTAACAGACGTGGGGTGTTACACGTGGTATCAGAGCTGAAGGTTACCAGAACAGATAAAATATTTTGAAAATCGTTTTCAAAAACTTGTTTTAAAGAAGGTATTTTCAAGAGGAAGATTTATTATGAAAAATATAATCCCCAAAAGCCATATATCTTTCTTTTGATTCTCTGTTTCGAATCTCTTCCTTTTTTCTTTCAGCATGTCTGGGGAATCTGATATACCCGAGGGCGTACAGATACCAGGTTGGTTCAGAAGGTATCTGGAGGCCAGGGCTACTACCGCAGGCCCAACAAAAGTTCCTCCTCCCCCAACTACAACCACTCCTCCCCCCCCCCCCCCCCATGTAGACGCTTTTTCTAAGATATGCAAAGACTTCCGTGCAATGGGCGGAAAACCGTTTTATTGAACTTAGACGTTTGTTGAGACTCGGAATTGGCTCAACAAAGTAGAGGACTTGTTTGGTATCTTTGAGATAGATGATTGAAGGAAGGTTCAGCTAGCTTCTTGGTTGATGAAGGATGAAGCTTCCTTTTGGTAGGAAGTAACTAATGGAGGACATGCAGTGGAGATGTGGATGGATTTTAGACAAAGATTCGAGTTGAAATTTCTTTCACAAACGAAGGAGAGTTTATACATGGAGAGGTTCTTGGCTTTGAGACAAGGGGGTTCGTCTGTGAAGGAGTGCGTTAACAAATTTAACCAGTTAGCAAGATTTGGTATGGAATTAGTTAATACACCACATAAAAAAGCCTTGAGATTTGCCAAGGGTCTGAATGAACCATTACACGGGTTGGTTATGTCCCACATTCCTATGGGGGCTACTTCTGAGAATCTGGTTGATATAGTGTGGATACATGAAGAGGAGAAAGGTGCTAATGCACATGATAAGAAAGGGGATCCAAAGAAGGCACAACAACAACAAAAGAAGGAAGGTAAGGATAACAAGGGCTCAAAGAAAAGAAAGTGACACAATTATGGAAATACCTGGCCATTTGAAGAAGGACCGTAGGAAGAAGAAGAGGACCGGTTGCTTCCAATGTGGTGAGGCAGGACATATGATTAAAGACTGCGCAAAGAGGCAAGGACAAGGGCAAGGACGGAGAACAAGATCTACTTATGAAGGGTAGGTTCATGCTCTCATGGAAGCTAAGCAGGAGAAAGGTAGAAACATTTATGTTGAAAGTTTGATTTTCCTTTTCGATCGTCCTGTACGTACTTTGTTTGATTCTGGCACTTCACATTCGTTTATATCTGCTTCTGTTGTTGAGTCTATACACCTAGATACCAGTATAGTAGTGGATCCCGTTGTTGTATCAAATCCTATTGGGGGTACGGCTCATTTGTCTATGCTATGTCGGGATTTGAGAATATCTGTGTATGGCATTGAGTTCGAATGCAACACTTATATGCTTGGTTTCACGGGTTATGGGTTGATTCTAGGAATGGATTGGCTAGCTAGATATAGTGCCATTCTCGACTGTGAAAAGTGGGTAGTTAGATTGTTGACTAGTTTGGGGAATACTTTTGATATCTCATGCGACCCTAAGGGTTTTGTTATGCTTAGCTACCTAGAATCTCTTAACACATCTATTGATGATTTGCAATATGTTCGAGTAGTCCGTGAGTATGCAGATGTCTTTGAGGAGGTTAGGGGCTTACCTCTAAAACCTGAGATAGATTTTCGTATATACTTAGTGGACAATGCAAAGCCAGTTGCATTGCCTATGCGCCACATGGCTCCAAGAGAAAGGAGGGAGCTTAGTTAACAAGTGAAAGAGTTTCTTGAGAAAGGGTTCACAAGAAGAAGTATCTCAGAATGGGGTGCTCCAGTTGTTATTGCCACGAAGGCTGATGGTTTGCTCAGATTGTGCGTGGACTATAGGGAGCTGAATAAGCTCATGAGGAAGAACAGACACCCATTACCGAGGATAGATGACTTGTTCGATCAGCTGGTTGGTGCTTCGGTTTTCTCGTAGTTGGATTTAGCTATAGGATTTCATCAGCTAAGGGTGGCTCAGGAAAGCATAGATAAGACTGCATTTAGAACTCCAGATGGTTTCTTTGAATGGCTCGTCATGGCTTTTGGTTTGATGAATGCACCTGCATATTTCGCGGACTTGATGAGTAGGGTGTTTAGGGAGTTTCTAAACAAGTTCGTGGTAGCCTTTATGGATGATATCTTGATCTTCTCTGGAAGCGAGGAAGAGCAAGCCTTACATCTTAAGGAAGCCTTCGAAACCCTTCGAGCACATTAAATCAAGGCTAAGTTCTCCAAATGTCATTTTTGGAGGAAGGAAGTGAGGTTCTTAGGGCATGTTGTCTCTAAGGAAGGGACAGCAGTGGATCCCACGAGGGTAGTGGCAATCCAAGATTGGAAGATTCCTAAGAATGCAATGGAAGTAAGAAGTTTTCTTGGTTTGGCGGGCTATTATAGAAAGTTCATCAAGGACTTTGCTAAGATATCAGCCCCACTTAATCAGTTAACGAAAAAGAATTTGACCTTTTCTTGGGATGTTGACTGTGACGATGCTTTTCAACGATTGAAGAGGGCATTGATGACAACTCTAGTTTTAGTTTTGCCGGATGGGAGTAAACCGTTAACAGTGTATACCGATGCTTGCGGGATAGGGCTTGGCTTAGTTTTGATGCAAGAGGAAAGGGTGATACGTTATGGTGGAAGGCCGTTGAAGGTCTATGAGAGGAATTACCCTACCCACGACTTAGAGTTAGCTGCCATATTTTTTGCACTTAAGTCTTGGCGCCATTACTTGCTTGGTGAGAGGTTTGAGTTGTATATAGACCATAAGTCACTAAAATACTTGTTCTCTCAAAAAGATTTAAACTTAAGGCAACAGAGGTGGATAGAGTTGTTAGCGTCCTACGATTTTGAGATTGCATATACCCTTGACAAGGGTAACATCGTGGCTGACGCCTTGAGTAGAAAGAAGTTGACTTTGAGTCCTTTGTTTATCGAGCGGCAGATTATAGAGTATATACCAACCTTTGACTTTAGACCCTCCATCAATTATGTACGCGGTTTGTTGGCATCGTTAGAGGTGCGACCTATGCTTTTAAGATAGATAGGTGCGACACAGCGAGATGACCCACAGCTGATAGAGATAGTAGACAAGCTCATAAGAGGGGAGTGTTCGAGCCATCTTAGTAGGTATAGTATAGATGAAAAAGGTTGGTTGCGTAGGGATGAGAGACTTTGCGTATCATGAGACGAGAGTTTGAGGAGGACAATCCCTGAAGAAGCATATCGTTCTAAGATGACCATACATCCCTGTGGTGATAAGATGTATAGGGACATAAAGCGAGTTTTCTTTGGGCCGGAATGAAGAAGGTTGTGGCTGATTTTGTTTCTAGATTCTTAGTGTGCCAGCAAGTCAAGGCTGAGTAAAAGAAGCCTGGTGGTTTGCTTCACCCTTTAGAGGTTCCATAGTGGAAATGGGAAAGTGTTTCCATGGATTTCGTCGATGGGTTGCCAAGGTCAAGGAAGGGTAATATGGGAATTTGGGTACTAGTAGATAGACTTAACAAGAGCGCCCATTTCATTCCCCTTAAGAGTAAAAGAACAGAGACATGGTTAGCATTTGTTTATCTTCGAGAGATAGGTCGTCCACATGGCATACCTTCTAGTATCGTAAGCGATCGAGATCCCATTTTCACTAGTGAGTTTTGGAAGAGCTTGCAAGAGGCGGTAGGAACACAATTGTGTTTGAGCACTGCTTATCATCCTCACACGGACGGCTAAACAGAAAAAGTGAATCAGATTCTAGAAGATCTTTTGAGGTTATGCATCTTGGACTTAGGAGGAACATGGGAGGAACAACTTCCATTAGTAGAATTCGCCTACAGCAACAACTATCAGACTAGTTTTGGTATGACACCTTTTGAAGCTCTATATGGACGACCTTTCCGATCACCGCCTTGTTGGTGGGAATCTACGGATAAGATTTTGCTTGGGCCCGAGATGATTAGGGAAACTTCAGAGAAGATAAACTTGATTCGAAGATGCATGAAGACGGCACAAGGCCAGCAAAAGTCATACGCTGATAAGAGACGAACCGATCTTGAGTTTGATGTTAAAGATACGGTTTTTTTTATAGTATCACCATTGAGGAATGTAGTTCATTTTGGATCTATAGGAAAATTAGCACCAAGAATCGTATGGCCATTCCCCATTACAGGAAGAATTGGACAGATGGCCTACAGAGTGAAGTTGCTTGAGAAGATTAGTGGTGTTCATGGCGTGTTTCATGTGTCGCATTTGAGGAAGTGTTTACATGATACTGTGGAAGTAGTAGAGCTGAGCATGCTTAGAGAAATATAAGTAGAGCTAGATGCCAAGATCAGACAAATTCCTACATGCATCCTTGGATCGGAGGTCAAGAAATTACTACGCACCTGAGAGATCAAGTTGGTTAAAGTTCAATGGCGAGATGATCAAGGAGACGCGACTTGGGAAACGGAAGACAAGATACGTGCATCGTACCCTTTCCTTTTTGAGGGTATGTTCTTAACTTCTCCTTTTTCTACCACTTTGTTTATACTTGTTCTATCGTTTAGTGTATCCTTTCGATTATATCTTCGATCTTTAGGTAGAAAATCGTATGGTTGTAAATATGTGTTTGAGACATCTTATGTTCGGTGGATGCAAGTGGATGTAAGTGTTTGCTAGTGGTTGCTCGTGGATGCATTTACACACACATTGAGCACTAGATCGGCTCAATCACTTTCATATTGCATATGGGTGAGTGTGCATATTTAAATTAATACATGTATATTGAATGTGTTAACATATGGATGTTGCATTTGGATGAATGGTTGTCCACTCATACAGAAATGATATATATCATTAGGATTCTTTTGCATACATAATGGACGCATGGCACTATCATGTTTTGCATTAAGGAGGTCAACTAAATCAGTAGACCGCCTGATTTTGCATTAGGATAAGGACATACACACACACTTTACATACATTCATGAGAGCATTAGAAATCTTTAAGGACAATGGGCGCCCGTGATTGATGGATGAGTAGATGGATGATGGATGGTAGGACATAGATTCCTTTTAGCTTCGAAATTTTGGGGACGAAATTCTTTACGTAGGGGGGATGTAACACCCCATAATTTTAAAACATGACATAATAATTAAAGAATAATTAATTTTTAAAAGAAGAATTAAGTGAAATGGGCTACGCCATTGCGTTCGTCTCAAAATTCTGCTTGAGATAGCGTCTGAGTTTGCATAAAACGGATATCGTATGAAGGAGTTATGGATGATGGAAGTTTGGTAGAAAAATCAGAAAACAGGCCAGGATAACTGGCGCACTTGTGAAGTGCGCCAGAAGAAAATTGCACTGGTGCACCTGGGAAGCACGCCCAGGTCGATGCAAAATTCTGGAGAGTTCCATTGATGACGTGTCTTTCTGGGATTGGCTAGATGACGTGTCCTTTTAACCTGAGTGGTTCAGATGGTCTCTAATCTAATCTATAGGCCCTAATTCACCTAATACATCTATAAATAAACACCTAAACCTAACCCTAATCTCATTGTTATCATCCATGGCACCTCCATGCCGCTCTAATCTAAACTAGCCTTTCTTCCCCACCAAAACAAATCACAATAGGAGTATTCCAATTAGAAAATCAGATCTACAAATCAAAGTAGAGATTATTCAAGATCAGAATTGCTACAACAACACCTAATTCTCTTTTCTAAGATTCCTATCGCTGTGAGTCTATGTTACTTTCACATGTAATTGAAATAAAAAGTAATTGTGATAGGATTATAAATTGGATCTGATGTATATGCCTGTAAATAAGATGAATCATATAAGTTTTGTAATTTGTTATCCTGTAGATTCATACCCAATTGTTATTATCACATGCCTATCTGATCTACTTTGTCGTTATTCATTCCACATGCTCATTTATATGTTTATGCCATTTTTGATGTTTTGATTCTCTTCCCTTCTTCTTTTCCTTTTTTATGAGATTTGGCTAACTTCGAGCCTAACATGTTGCGTTGAGATTTACGTATGAATAACGTTGGAATGATTGGGAAAAATTTGGGAAATATGCAATAAAATGAGATTTGGCATAAATTGTTGATGAATATGGAAAATTGGTTTGAGCATAATTGAGTATGACTTGTATACATGAGATTTGGCATAAATTGTTAATAACTATGAAAATGGGTTTGCGCATAATTTGGATTGAAATTATAAACATGAATTAGATTGGAAATTATGGGTAATTGGAAATCCAAAGATTTGAAATTGGGACTTGAATCAAGAAAGTGATAATGAATGCCTAAGACACAAGGTTAGATTCAGATTGCAATGTATGCCTGTAAGAGGTAAAAGGCAGAAATTAGATGCGTAATAATGCAAAGACACGAGGTTAGATTCGGATTGCAGTATATGCCTACCTGGAACCGAACGACAAATCCAGCAACCGCAAAACGGTAATCTACTGTGGGAGGTCTTGCAGATTACGTTTATAATGAATTAATGAACACTTAACCAAGATAAGACATGTGATTAGACATGGGATAATAAAGGGTTAAGTGAGTAACATTGGTAGCATGTGAAACACAATTAAAGCACTTAACCAAGATGAGACATGTGATTAGACATCAGAATAAAGAGGGGTTAAGTGGGAATTCCTAGTGTGGACTAAGCTTTGGAGGGAAGCTTGTGTCAAGTGTGTAGACCCTTTTCAACCAGTAACCCATTTTAGTATCTATATGAGCTCGAATTAGGTCGAGGACAGGGACATGCTTACTGGGGTTGATTTTTAGAGGTCAATAAAGAGTTAGCGATGACAGTGCAAGTCCAATGTAGTCATGTACCTGCGTGGGTCCGGGCTGGTAGGTAGACGTTGCATCGTGGAGGTATAAGTTGTGCATTTCAGTAGTATCGGGGTTGCCACCTTAGGGAGTGATGCACCCTATTATGGGACCATCACAGGTATCTACGAGGTTAGGAGAGCCGAGCGAATGGGAAGGGTAGTGGGTACAACTAGTGGTGGGAGGAGCAATTGGGGCACCTACGAGAGCAGCTAGAAGTACACGAAGCTACCATTATTATGATTAGTAAGGAGGGATCATCTCTTATTATGTAACTAGTATGTTGGTATGGTGCAGAGCATATCTTATGGTGGTTAGGAGCGCAGTCAATGTCCTATCTTGTTTACCTAGTCATATCTTCTTATATTACAGTCATCTCTTATATCCAGTTTATGTTCTTATCCTGTCACTTTACTGATTGTATTGTTAAAGCCACTTGACTCGCCATCTGACCCATTTTGTTTCGCCTCTTTTCTTTCTTCCTCCCCCCTCTCCCCTCTCCCCCTAGCTCCTCAGGGTGGGATTAGTGAAGCTCTACTCGGATCTCTTTCTTCTTGAAGTGCTTGAAAGTGTTGAAAGTAATGCTCAGCTTTATCGCTTTTTCATTATGGCTATTTGAAGTGGGATTATGGTTTTGCTTTTATGTACTCTGATAATAATTTTGTTCAAGATAGATTTTTGTGTATGGCTTTAGTATATGGTTTTGATGTTGTAACCATACATGTTTTACTTTTCCGCTGCAATGAATAAATTATTAATTTTTAAGTACCATTTTATATATCTTTCTTGTGATGTTCTGTTCTATACTCTTATAATGCTCCATGAAAGTTAATGCATTCCCTTAGTGAGTGACATTAACGAACGTGGGGTGTTACACCTACGAGAGCAGCTAGGAGTACACGAAGCTACCACTATTATGATTAGTAGGGAGGGATCATCTTTTAGTATGTAACTAGTATGTTGGTACGGTGCAGAGCATAACTTATAGCGGTTAGGAGCACAGTCGATGTTCTATCTTGCTTACCTTGTTTACCTTGTCATATCTGCTTATGTTATGGTCATTTCTTATATCCGGTTTATGTTCTTATCCTGTTACTTTACTGATTATATTGTTAAAGTCACTAGACTCGCCAGACTTTATGTATGACTCCTTTTTGTTTCACCTCTTTTCTTTCTTTCCCCCCTCCCCCGGTCCTCAGGAAGGGATTAGTGAAGCTTGACTCGGATCTCTTTCTTCTTGAAGTGCTTGAAAGTGTTGAAAGTAATGCTCAGCCTCATCTCTTTTTCATTATGGCTATTTGGAGTGGGATTATGGTTTTGCTTTTATGTACTCTGATAATAATTTTGTTCAAGATGGATATTTGTGTACTTGGCTTTAGTATCTGGTTTTGATGTTGTAACCAAACATGTTTTGCTTTTCCACTGCAATGAATAAATTTTGAATTTCTAAGTACCATTTTATAAATCTGTCTTGTGATTTTTGTTCTACACTCTTATAACGCTCCATGAAAGTTAATGCATTCCCTTAGTGAGTGACATTAATGGACGTCGGGTGTTACATGTGGTATCAGAGCTGAAGGTTACTAGAACAGATAAAAGATTTTAAAAACCATTTTCAAAAACATGTTTTAAAGAAGATATTTTCATGAGAAAGGTTTATTATGAAAAACATAATCCCCAAAAGCTATATATCTTTCTTTCGATTCTCTGTTTGAATCTCTTCCTTTTTTTCTTTCAGCATGTCTGGGGAACCCGATATACTCGAGGGTGTACAGATACCAGGCTGGTTCAGAAGGTATCTGGAGGCTTGGGCTATTACCGCAGGCCCAGCAAACGTTCCTCCTCCCCTAGGTATAGCCACTCCTCCTCCTTCCCGTGTAGACTCTTTTTCGAAGAGATGCAAAGACTTCAGTGCGATGGGCGGAAAATCGTTTTATGAAACAAAGACGTTTGTTGAGGCTCGGATTTGGCTCAAGGAAGTGGAGGACTTGTTTGGTATCTTTGAGATAGGCGATAGAAGGAAGGTTCAGCTAGCTGCTTGGATGATGAAGGATGAAGCTTCCTTTTGGTGGGAAGTAACTAATGAAGGACGTGGATGGATTTTAGACAAAGGTTCAAGTTGAAATTTTTTCACAAGTAGAGGAGAGCTTATACGTGGAGAGGTTCTTCGCTTTGAAACATGGGAGTTCATCTGTGAAGGAGTACGTTAACAAGTTCAACCAGTTAGCAAGATTTGGTATGGAATTAGTTAATACACCACATAAGAAGGCCTTGAGATTTGCCAAGGGTCTGAATGAACCATTACACGGGTTGGCGATGTCCCACATCCCTATGGGGGCTACTTTCAAGAATCTTGTTGATATGGCATCGATACATGAAGAGGGGAAAGGTGCTAATGTAGATAAGGCATAGGATAAGAAAGGGGATCCAAAGAAGGCACAACAACAACAAAAGAAGGGCGGTAAGGATAACAAGGGTTCAGAGAAAAGAAAGTGTCACAATTGTGAAATACCTGGCCATTTGAAGAAAGACTGTAGGAAGAAAAAGAGGACTGGTTGCTTCTAATGCGGTGAGGCATGACATATCATTAAAGACTGCCCAAGGAGGCAAGGATAATGGCAAGGACAGAGGACAGGATCTACTTCTGGAGGGAAGGTTCATGCTCTCATGGTAGTTACGCAAGAGAGAGGTAGAAACATTTCTATTGAAAGTTTGATTTTCCTTTTCGATCATCCCGTACGTACTTTTTTGATTCTGGTGCTTCACATTCGTTTATATCTATTTTTGTTGTTGAGTCTATGCACCTATATACCAGTCTAATAGTGGATCTCGTTATTGTCTCAAATCCTATTGGGGTACGACTCATCTGTCTATGTTATGTCTAGATTTGGGAATATCTGTGTATGGCATTGAGTTTGAATGCAATGCTTAATTATATGCTTGGTTTCATGGGCTATGGGTTGATTCTAGGAATGGATTGGCTAGCCAGGTATGGTGCCATTCTCGACTATGAAAAGAGGGTAGTTAGACTGTTGACTAGTTTGGGGAATACTCTCGATATCTCATGCGACCCTATGGGTTCTGTTATGCTTAGCTACCTAGAATCTCTTGACATATCTATTGACGATTTGCAATCTGTTCGAGTAGTCCGTGAGTATGTAGATGTCTTTGAGGAGGTTAGGAGTTTACCTCCAAAACACGAGATAGATTTCCGTATATATTTGGTGGACAAGGCAAAGCCAGTTGCATTGCATATGCGCCACATGGCTCCAAGAGAAAGGGGGGAGCTTAGTAAACAAGTTAAAGAGTTGCTTGAGAAATGGTTCATAAGAAGAAGTATCTCGGAGTTGGTTGCTCCAGTTATTTTAGCCACGAAGGCTGATGGTTCGCTTTAGATTGTGCGTGGACTATAGGGAGCCGAATAAGCTTACGAAAAAGAACAGACACCAATTACCGAGGATAGATGACTTGTTCGATCAGTTGGTTGGTGCTTCGGTTTTCTCGCAGTTGGATTTAGCTACAGGATTTCATCAGCTAAGGGTGGCTGAGGACAACATAGATAAGATTGCATTTAGAACTCCAGATGGTTTCTTTAAATGGCTCATCATGCCTTTTGGTTTGACTAATGCACCTACATATTTCGTAAACTTGATGAGTAGGGTGTTTAGGGAGTTTCTAAACAAGTTCATGGTTGTCTTTATGGATGATATCCTGATCTTCTCTAGAAGCGAGGAAGATCATGCCTTACATCTTAAGGAAGTCTTAGAGACCCTTCAAGTACATAAGCTCAAGGCTAAGTTCTCCAAATGTCACTTTTGGAGGAAGGAGGTAAGATTCTTAGGGCACGTGGCCTCTAAAGAAGGGATAGCAATGGATCCCACGAAGGTAGTTGCCATCCAAAATTGGAAGATTCCTAAGAATGCAATGGAAGTAAGAAGTTTTCTTGGTTTGGCGGGCTATTATAGGAAGTTCATTAAGGATTTTGCGAAGATATCAACCCCACTTACACGGTTGACGAAAAAGAATTTGACCTTTTCTTGGGATGTTGACTGTGACGATGCTTTTCAACGTTTGGAGAGGGAATTGACGACAACTCCAATTTTAGTTTTGCCAGATGGGAGTAAACCGTTCACAGTGTATACCGATGCTTGCGGAACAGGGCTTGGCGCAGTTTTGATGTAAGAGGGAAGGGTGATATGTTATGATGGAAGGCAGTTGAAGGTCCATGAGAAGAATTACCCTACCCAAGACTTAGAGTTAGCTGCCATAGTTTTTGCGCTTAAGTCTTGGCGCCATTACTTGCTTGGTGAGAGGTTTGAGTTGTATACAGACCATAAATCACTAAAATACTTGTTCTCTCAAAAAGATCTAAACTTAAGGCAACAGAGGTGGATGGAGTTCTTAGCGTCCTACGATTTTGAGATTGCATATACCCCTGGCAAGGGTCACGTTGTAGCTGACGGCTTGAGTAGAAAGAAGTTGACTTTGAGCCCTTTATTTGTTGAGTGGCAGAGTTTAGAGTATATATATACCTTTGACTTTAGATCCTCTATCGATTATGTACCCTTTTGTTGGCATCATTGAAGGTGCGACCTACGCTTTTGGGACAAATAGGTGAGGCACAACGAGATGACCCCCAGCTAATAGAGATAGTAGACAAGCCCATAAGAGGGGAGTCTTCGAACCATCTTAGCAGGTATACTACAGATGAAAAAGTTTGGCTGCGTAGGGATGGGAGACTTTGCGTATCACGAGACGAGAGTTTGAGAAGGACAATCCTTGAAGAAGCACATCGTTCTAAGATGACCATACATCCGGTGGTGACAAGATGTATAAGGATATGAAGCGAGTTTTTTTTTGGGCCGGAATGAAGAAGGATGTGGCTAAGTTCGTTTCTAGATGTTAAGTGTTCTAGCAATTCAAGGCTGAGCAAAAGAAGCCTGGTGGTTTGCTTTACCCTTTAGAGGTTCCACAGTGGAAATTGGGAAGTGTCTCCATGGATTTCGTCGACCGGTTGCCGAGGTCAAGGAAGGGTAATACGGGAATTTGGGTAGTTGTAGATAGACTTACCAAGAGAGCCCATTTCATTACCGTTAAGAGTAAAAGAACAGCGACATGGTTAGCATTTGTTTATCTCTGAGAGATAGTTCTTCTACACGGCATACCTTCTAGTATCGTAAGCGATCAAGATCCCATTTTCACTAGTGAGTTTTGGAAGAGCTTGCAACAAGTGTTAGGAACGCAATTGTGTTTGAGCATTGCTTATCACCCTCAGACGGACGGCCAAATAGAAAGAATGAATAGGATTCTAGAAGATCTTTTGAGGTTATGCATCTTGGATTTTGGAGGGACATGGGAAGAATACTTTCCATCGGTAGAGTTCGCCCACAACAACAGCTATCAGACTAGTATTGGTATGGCACCTTTTGAAGCTCTATATGGACGACCATGCCGATCACCGTCTTGTTGGTGGGAATCTACGGATAAGATTTTGCTTGGGCCCAGGATGGTTAGAGAAACTTCGGAGAAGATAGACTTGATTCGAAGATGCATGAAAACGGCACAAGACCGACAAAAGTCATACGCTGATAAGAGATGAACCGATCTTGAGTTCGATGTTGGAGACACGGTTTTTATTAAAGTATCACCATTAAGGAATGTAGTTCGTTTTGGATCTGTAGGGAAATTGGAAACAAGGTTCGTAGGGCCATTCCCCATTAGAGAAAGAATTCGACAGATGGCCTACAGAGTGAAGTTGCTTAGAAGCTTAGTGGTCTTCATGACGTATTTCACGTGTTGCATTTGAGGAAGTATTCACACGATACCGCGGAACTAGTAGAGCCGAGCATGCATAGAGAAGTGGAAGTAGAGCGAGATGCCACGGTTAGACGAGTTCCTACGTGCATCCTTGTATCGGAGGTCAAGAATTTACGAAACCGAGAGGTCAAGTTGGTTAAAGTCAGATAGGGAGATGATCAAGGAGACACGACTTAGGAAATGTAAGACAAGATACGTGTGTCGTACCCTTTCCTTTTTAAGGGTATGTTCTTAACTTCTCTTTTTTTCTACCGCTTTGTTTATACTTGTTCTATCGTTTACTATATCCTCTCAATTATATCTTCAATCTTTAGCTAGAAAATCATATGGTTGTAAACATGTGTTTGAGACATGTTATGTTTGGTGGATGCAAGTGGATGTAAGTGTTTACTAGTGGTTGCTCGTGGATGCATTTACACACACGTCAGGCACTAGATCGGCTCAATCACTTTCATATTGCATATGGGTGAGTGTGCATATTTAAATTATTGGATGTATATTGAATGTGTGATCATATGGATGTTGCATTTAGATGAATGGTTTTGCACTCAAATAGAGATGATATGTATCATTAGGATTCTTTTGCATACATAATGGATGCATAACACTATCATGTTTTGCATTAAGGAGGTCAACTGAAACAGTAAACCGCCTGATTTTGCATTAGGATAAGGACATATACACAAACTTTGCATATGTTCATGAAAGCATTATAAATATTTTAAGGACAGTGGACGCCCATGATTGATGGATGAGTAGATGGATAATGGATGGTAGGACATACATTCCTTTCAGCTTCGAGATTTCGAGGGCGAAATCCTTTAAGTTGGGGGAAATGTAACACCCTGTAACTTTAAAACATGACATAAGGGATAATTAAAGAATAATTAATTTTTAGAAGAAAAATTAAGTGAAAAGGATTACGCCATTGCATTCGTCTCGGAATTCTGCTTGAGATAGAGTCCAAGTTTGCGTAAAACGGATAATGTATGAAGGAGTTATGGACGATGGAATTTTAGCAGAACAATCAGGAAACAGGCCAGGATAACTGGTGCACTTGTGAAGTGCGCCAGAACAAAAATGCACTGGCGCACCTGGGAGGTGCGCCCAGGCCATGCCCAGATCTGCAGAATTCTGGAGAGTTCCTTGATGACGTGTCTTTTTAGTCTGAGTGGTTTTGATGGTCTCTAATTAAAGGTCCTAATTCACCTAATACATCTATAAATAAACACCTAAACCTAACTCTAATCTCATTCAACCCTAATCCATGGTGCCTCCATGCTGCTGCTCCATCTCAAATTAATTTAGTTTTTCTTCTTCAACAATCAAAGAAGAGGTTATTCAAGATCAGAACTACAAACAACAAAGTCTACTTCTCTTTTCTAAGAATCCTATCGTTGTGAGTTTATGTCAGTTTCATATATAATTAAATTAAAAAGCAATTGTGATAGGATTGTAAATTGGACCTAATGTATATGCCTGTAAATAAGATGAATCATATCAAGCTTTGTAATTTATCCTTCAGATTCGTACCCAATTGCTATTATCATATGCCTGTCTGATCTATTTTGTCGTTATTCATTTCACATGCTTATTTATACGTTTATGCCAATTTTGATGTTTTGATTCTCTCCCCTTTTTCTTTTCCTTTTTCCTTTTTGATATTAGGCTAACTTCGAGCCTAAGAATATTGCGTTGAGATTTACGTACGAATAACGTTGGAATGATTGGGAAAAGTTTGGGAAATGTGTAATAAAATGAGATTTGGCATAAATTGTTGATGGCTATGGAAATTGGTTTGGGCATAACTTGGCATAACATGTACACATGAGATTATAGGCATAATTTGGCTTAAAATTATAAACATAATTAGATTGGAAATTAAGGGTGATTGGAATATATTATAATCCAAGATTTGAAATTGGGACTTGAATCAAGAAAGTGATAATGAATGCCTAAGACACGAGGTTTGATTCCGATTGCAGTATAAGCCTGCCCAAAACTGCCCGGCATGTCCACCAACCGCCAAGGGTAATCTAATGTGAGAGGTCAAAGGTAGAAATTAGATGCGTAATAATGCAAAGACATGAGGTTATTTGCGGTATAAGCCAGCCTGGAACCGCCTTGCATATCCAGCAACCGCAAGACGGTAATCTAATGTGGGAGGCCTTGCAAGATTACGGTTATAATGAATAAATGAACACTTAACCAAGATAAGACATATGGTAAGGCATGGGAATAATAAAGGGTTAAGTGGGTAACATGGGCAGCATGTGAAACATAATTAAAGCACTTAACTAAGATGAGACATGTGATAAGACATGGGGATAAAAAAGGGTTTAAGTGGGAATTCATAGTGGGGACCAAGCTTAGGAGGGAAGCTTGTGTCAAGTGGGTGGACCCTTTTCAACCAGTAACCCGTTCTAGTATCTATATTAGCTCGAACTAGGTCGAGGACAGGGACACGCTTACTGGGTTGATTGTAAGAGGTCAATAAAGAGTTAGCGATGGCAGTGCAAGTCCAACGGAGTCATGTGCGTGTGTGGGTTCAGGCTGGTAGGTAAGTCATTGTTGTATCGTGTAGGTATAAGCTGTGCATTTCAGTAGTATCGGGGTTGCCACCTTAGGGAGTGATACACACTATTGTGGGACCATCACAGGTATCTACGAGGTTAGGGAACCAATCCAATGGGGAGGGTAGTAGGTACAACTAGTGGTGATAGGAGCAAGTGGGCAACTACGAGAGCAGCTAGGAGTACACGAAGCTACCATTATTATGATTAGTAGGACGGGACCATCTTTTAGTTTGTAACTAGTATGTTGGTACGGTGCAGAGCATATCTTATAGTGGTTAGGAGCGTAGTCGATGTTCTATCTTGCTTACCTTGTTTATCTTGTCATATCTGCTTATGTTACAGTCAGCTCTTATATCCGGTTTATGTTCTTATCCTGTTACTTTACTGATTATATTGTTAAAGTCACTGGACTCGCCAGACTTTATGTCTAACCCCTTTTTGTTTCGCCTCATTTCTTTCTTTTTTTCCCTAGGTCCTCAGGGTGGGATTAGTGAAGCCTTACTCGGATCTCTTTCTTCATGAAGTGCTTGGAAGTGTTGAAAGTAATGCTCAGCTTTATCTCTTTTTCATTATGGCTATTTGGATTGGGATTATGGTTTTGCTTTTATGTACTCTAATAATAATTTTGTTCAAGACGGATATTTGTGTACTTGGCTTTAGTATGTCGTTTTGATGTTGTGACTAAACATGTTTTTCTTTTCCGCTGCAATGAACAAGTTTTGAATTTTTAAGTACCATTTATATATCAGTCTTGTGATGTTCTGTTCTATACTTTTATAACGCTCCATGGAAGTTAATGCATTCCCTTAGTGAGTGCATTAATGGACGTGGGGTGTTACAAAACTCAAGTTTGTTTATTTTACAACAATATGATCTATTATTTAGATATACACAACAATAGTAAAAAAAAAAGTTTATTTTTAATTTGAATAATTTTGGAATTTAATAAAATTATTATAATACTACATTGCCCTTAAAATAGAGATTTTGCAAATGACCTCTGTTTTCGATGAAACTAATTTTTTTAAATTCGGAATATTAAATTATTCCATATTCCAAATTTCGAAATTTTTGGAGTCAAACAAGGTCGTGGTAAATTATAACGTATGTTGAAATTCAATATTTAACGTTATATTGGTTTAATTTCAATTTTAGGAAAAATCGATTAAAACGATCAAATTAGCTTTCGTAACCTATTGTGTCCAGAATTGGTGTATTTGGCCGGGGGCGTCAGTCGTGGGGATTCATTTGGTGCTCGGAGCGTTAAATTTCAACATTAAGCAACATAAGAATAAAATAATAATAAGTATATTATAAATAACCTTTTTTCCCTAACCCTAATTCTAATACCAGACATGCCACAACTTTACAAATTAATGGCCGAGATTCTTTAAATTTTAACCCCTTCATTCTCCCAATCTACTCAATTTCATCGAAAACTTCCAACTAAAAAATTGTTAAGCACTTTATGATCTTGAACTTCAACGAATATGATTGAAAATGGAGTTGCCAATTTCTTGAATTTGGGGCTTGAAGTCGAGTTGTTTAAACTCGTTTTCCAGAAACAGGGGGGCATCGAGTGAGGCGCCGCCACTTGCGACGGTCTGGTGGGCGAAGGCCGAGAGCATGGTGTTTTTGGATCAACGTATGGTAGCATGTATAGGCGTGCGTTTTGGAGCAAGGGTGACGAAGTTTTGGGTTCGGCTGCCATGAACGGGAATGAAGGAAAAAGAAGCTAAAACATAGGCTAAGAAAATAATTAGATTAATTATTAACTTAATAAGTTTATTAATGTTGTTAGGGTATAAAAAATCATATCTTTTTCAAATAATATAAGAATTGAACAAAACCAGTTCCGATGGAACCGTGACAACAAGGGCTTCACCATGAAACCAATTTGGATAAAAACAGAGCTAGCTACAGATTTTGGTTAAATTAAATACTCAGTTTAATTTAATGAAACAATTGTTTTAATGATTTCAAAACTGATTAATGTGAGAACTCACTCACTCAACAATTTTGTATAGTTATTATAATCCTAACTGAATACATATTGATTGCCTGTGAATGCAATGTTCGTATGGTGATTGGTGAATATTTACAGTTTTAATTTTATCATTGTTAAATTGTGAAAATATGATTTGTTAAATAAAACACTTATATTATAAATTATTTTAGGATGACCATTTACCCACACGTCGCCCAAATATGTAGATAAATTCACATGGATTGTGATGTAAACCCCATATAGGTATTGGGGCGATAATTTTACACATCGCCTAAGTGTGCAAATAATAATCATTAGATGATGGATGAAAACCTCACACTGCTCTAGAGATGATAATTAATTCACACATCTTCCTTGTGTGTAGTTGTATGTCAATAAATTGATTGACAGACCGTTATAAGCATTATTTAATTATTTAATGTTTCTATAGTTATAGATGCACTCTGGATGTGAATTGGATGTTTAATAGTTGTTTGTAACTATTGTTGAATGCATGTGGTGTATGAAATCCATATAACTAAATTATGTGGTAACTGGTTGAAGCTCGTTTCAATCTGGAATAAACGAATATTTTAATATAATATTCAGTGAAAAGTTGAAGTTTGGTTTTGATGTCCGATTTTGGGTGGACACAAAAATATTGAAATATGAAGTTGAGTTAAGTAAATAAACAACGTTTTAACTCGAATGGACTTTTGAATATCAAAAATTGGATTTCAACATCTGATGTTTTGAAGATATAATTATTTTATTATTATAATAGTATATGAATGTTCAATTTTAATTTAAAATTGAAACGGAAGTTGGAATCAATTTAAAACGAGATCATAAACGTTTTACAAAGTACGTTTTGAATGGGAAGTGACGAAATCTATTATATATAGTATAATTGCTTTTTAAGAAGATATTTGATTTTGAAAGAAAAAGATTGAAATGGAATTTCAAATGGTTGTTGAAGATAACTTATATAATTTATAAATTAATTTGTAATCAATTTGGTATATATTTCAATTATAAATCGATTCGGGCTTGAATAGGATATGTCGCACAGTGACAGTTCGCGAAGTTCAGCTAGTAACTTAGAATTGACAAACGGGAGATCCGACCGTCGGAGTCTCCTGAAACTGAAACCGTTGGGTTCATATCGAAAAGGTCTTTCAAATGATAATAAGAGATTTGAAGTCTAATGGTTAGATTTTGAGAAATTCCAAATTCAGATTTGAACAAAAATAGCTTTAGTGCAGCTAAATGACCTGAAATGTCATTTAACTGAGAGGGCCTATTTTTAAAGATTAAAAATAGGGAAAAATTATGTAAATCATAATAAATGATTTGAAAGGATTTTAGATGAAATATTCTAGTTTTGAAAAGATAAATGATGTTTTTATCCAAGTAGGCAAGTTAACAACTGGTGTAAGAATTCAATGGTTTCAGAATTTGATGTTAGACATAAGTCAATATGATTTCTATTCGAAGCCTTTGATGTCAAATTGGATTTTGGGTTTGTTGTGAATGGTTGTCTTTAGTAACACTATTCTTATACCCAGTTTAGAAAAGTAAATCTTTTAATTAAAATTAATGAAGTTTCCTAAAAAATTAAATGAAAATTGATTTTAGGTTCATTGTGAACGATGTTTTAAATAACATTAGTTCTTAAATCCAATTAAGAGTGAAGTTATGATTTGGAATTTATAATCTTTTAATTAAGATTTAATGAAATTTTCCAAAGTAAAGTTTTACAATTTAATAAATTAAATCAAAATTGAATGGAATTCAGTTTAATAATAACCGAGATGAGCTTCTGTGAAGGAAGACCATTACTACTTAAGGAATTTATAAGGATTTGTTGTTATTCTACTTACAGTATTAGTCTAATATGGAAATTTATATCGATTACGACTGATCTGATTACTATGAAGTTTCCATATTAAATGGAAGATGATTTTGGGTTTATCGTGAGCAATATTTTAAATGACAATCGTTCTTTAACCCAGATTAAAGACATGATTAATTTTCTAAAGTTGAATAATCATTAAGAAATGATTTTTTAGATTAAAACTAAGTTTCTTTAATTAGATTGAATTGAAAAAGAGATAAATAAAATTACCAAACACCAGAGTGTTCGAGAATGGAGTATCAAGTTTTACACCATGCGATAGTTAAATCTTTAGTTCGATTTGAAACGTTAAATGGTAATTAAATTTACAGATAACATGATGGGTGTTAGATATGGAGTACCACCATTTTTGCTCCATGGGATGAATAGGTTGGGATTCGGATAATGAAATAAATGATTACTTCGATAAGGCTCTATAATCCTGACTAGTTTTATAAACCTTAATCTTGTTTATATTGTTAGATGATATTATAAAATCTTTTGAAATGATTTCCAAGGAATGGATTAAACAATAATTTCAATGAGATACTATTTCATAAGACTAATGGGAAACTTTCCCCAAAGTATGAAGAATATTCTGAATTGGAATGAGGCGTATGATGTGTTTTTATATCACATGATTATAATATACGCAAGTTATTCGAAAAGACCGGGTTTAACCCGTTCTAAATAACTGATACGACGATTAAAAGTCAAAGATTTAAATACGGTGGTTAAAGGCCAGTGATCTTCACATCGTTTGGATTATTGTTGATGTCTCTTTTAGGTGGTATACCCAAGACAAGGTAATAAGTGGTGGTCATCCAAACATACCTGGAGATCGACCGGATATGCGAGGGCCACTCTCCTGTATTGGACATATGGGACAAGGAATAAAATGCCTCCGGTTTCGTTCAGACCCAAAACGGACTTGTAAATGGATTGTATGTCTGGCATTGTATTTTATTATATATTCAATGATCTCTACTAAATATATATTTGTTTGGTGGCGGATAATTTATTCTCTTAGCTTCACACCCTTCTCTGAGATGTACGAGCTTAGAGGTTATATATTGGTGGACATCAGTTGTATGATATGGATTACCAATGTGGCATGCTGAGCAGCATGGATCAAAGATTTTGTTGAAAAAGCAGAGATTTGTGGATGATGATCAAATCATGGCTTTAATACAACTTCTCTTTGTGAATAGCGTTAATTTGCGAGCTGCACATCTCGGTATGAATCAAAAACAGGATGAAGGACAACAGAGAAAGGGCGTAAATTGCCTTCTAGCTAGAAGTTATGCCATGGATTGGACCCCAAACATTTTTACTTATGTAGATGATGGAAAGTGAGGTACCTTGGATATGGCCGTACAAGACCCTTGATGGTCAAAATACAAACCAAGATGGTCGACGTTCTAGCCAGGTTTTAGGTCTGATAGGGCCAGGGAATGTATTGTTCAGGAGTAATCATAATTAGCAACAACTAGCCAGCTTTTCCGCTCTAAGGGTTGATGTGTTCTGTCTCTGAGGCATGTGCTAAATTGTCTCGAATAGGGTAAGGAAGATCATTTGCCTTGGTTCATAGATGGAAACCAAATTTCTGATGCGTGATTCGATGGTTTTAGTTGTATACTTATGGCGATATGGTAGGAAGAGGTACTATGCCATCTATTATTAATACGTTTATGCTTAAAGTTGTTTTCTGCACTATGCACTTATAGTAATATCAAAAATATTTATTTTAAAACGTACCAAGCATGTAATTTGGCTATTATAAGGTAAAACTCTATTATCTAGTTTGTGTTGCATTGTATGACGAAATTTGAGTCTTATAATAGCTTCATTTTTCAAAAATCATTGCGTTGTTTTTTTGTTTTAAATTGGAATTCATGTAGAGGAAACATGTTTCATGTCATACGGCGTGGTCTCGTGATTTATTCTAACTTTATTAGAATTTGTTTTTTTTAACTTTCTGTACTTCGACTTCAAGTACCTCTGGTCGGGGAGGATGAAGTGTCAACATTCAAGTTTTAATGAGTCTAATGCTATCTTAACAGCTTCTCATTCCTTTGTTCGACAAAAGGTGTATTCATATATAATAATGAATATGAAGTGGGTATAGTTTAGTGGTAAAAGTGTGATTCGTTCAATTAATAACTTAAAAAGTTAAGGGGTGTTTTGGGTTTTTCATATTCCAATCAACAAAAAAACTTTTTTTCCTGAAAAGAGTTTAAACTTTTCCCCTCAATAGTCTATCTAAGGAAAATAGAAATTCTCATGATTTGTATCCAAAATTCAATTTCAATTGAATAAAAGGGTTAACCTTAAATAAAGTTAATAACTGTTTTAGTTCTCACACCAGTCCCATGACTGACTTGGAGTTTATTGTTTCCCACCTAAACTCTGGGCGCCTATATTTTCCACGTGGGCAACTAGTAGTTTCGGTTTTGCAGATATTTATTCATGGATTATGACTGGAGCTATACTCTAGTTTATTTTGTAGTCTTCCCTGGATTACATTTATGTATTTAACATTCCGCTCTATTGTAATTTATTAATCTCTAATATTTTTCATCTGTGTATTATTTAATTATACTCGGATATCTTGTAATCTGATGTAAATTGTTGTAATAGCAATAAAATGTTCTCTTGTTCTTTGTGCTGATGCGTCATGTTCTCATGACAATCCGTGCTTTTTCGTATTTTTGGATTGGGCATGTGTGTCTTATGGAGGTTCGAAGGGCGGGGAAGTTCGGGTCGTCACACGAGGCGAGAGATGCGAGGTGCATTAGAGGGATGCGAGGTTAACGACAATCATATCCCCTGAGGTTAAGGGATGTGATTTTGTATCATAAGGGATGCGAAATGCGCATTTTCACATCCTATGTGGGATAGGAGATTTACATTTTCGCATTCCAGGGGATGCAAAAATCATGAGATTTACTTATCGATTCTCGACTTTGCCAAGTTGAGTTGCGCGAGCTGTTTTGAGTGATCGGCATGGTGCGCACAAGCTTTTCTGAATGACTGGTACATGTGATGCAGCTCCAGAATCTGCTGAAGACCGTGAGGACATTTCTTCACATGTTCACAAAAACGGACGCAACTTCCAAATGGTAAGGCCATTTGGGCCAAACAAAATTTGTATTTGAAGCTAACTCAGAGAGCTACAAGCGTTACGGTGCAAAACACCGTAATTCATGTTTTTTGACCCAAAAGAGGTCTTCTAAAGGGTTTTGGGCCATTTTATGTTTTTGTCGTGATTTCGACCAAATCCCTTTGTGTTTTCTCATGATGTTACCTAAGCTTGAACACGTTGTTGACCAGAAACTTTATGTGTGATAGCTTCGACTAAAAAGTGTGTCAACAACATATATTGATGAGAATAAATTAACCAATATCTAAATTTTATTGCCAAGATGATTTTCTTTCTAATTTTGATATCCTAAATTCGATATCCAGGTGTGGCCATTAAATCAATACAAATAAAATTTTGCTCAGGCGTCTTGTTTACTTTTTGTTTGAGGACTCAAACATAGCGCAAACATGTCTTCTCCGGAGGAGCTAGAACATTGCATTAATATTTGCGTCCAAAAATTTTCTTCCAAATTAATGAGGCATGTGTTCAAAGTAATTCTACAACTTTCAATGATAACATTAGCACAAATATTATATAAATGTGTGAATAACTTTTTTATTTTCAATTTTTAACGTGCTTTTCGTCTTCCCAACCATCAAGGTAACATAAAATTTATTATTTTTATAATTGATTGACGTGGTTGGTTTTTTTAAATAGCATAGCACTTGTGGAAACCATAAAAAACCTGGGGTCTGCTGCATTTATATTTATATTTTTTTTGGGCCTTCTGAATTCCTTTTAGGGGAGCTCACAACTGTACATAGCACAACTCTTCTTTTATATATATGTTTCCTACAGATTACTCTCCTCTGTACACATAGTACACACATAGTACGTACTATATTTAATCACGAGATTCTTGTTTTTATAGTTTTGAAATGATGGTGAAAATTATAAAATAGGATATTAAAGGTAAATAAGCAGTCATAATATTTATATCATTATGTTCTTTTATATTTTTTTTAACATGAACTTCTCACATCGTGCATTGTTGTTCATGTCATGATATCCACATTGTTATAATATTCTCGACAGATGGGCGCTCTCAGACAATTTATCAACATGGATAGCTTTAGGCAAAACCAAATGGAAGACATAGCCAACTACTTCAACCAAAAATTGAAATCAAATTAGAAACCAAAAAACAAACTCATCCAATACTCCAGCGGCCAGTCAAGAAAAACATGGATAAAGGGAGCAGAAGACAAAATCCTAAAGCAGACACATAACAGACAAATGATGCATCCAGGGCTACATGTTCGGGATCGTGGATGAATAAGGTAACACATGCATGGAGTCTTCGGATTCCACATAGGCAGACCATGCCCAGAGGACAACCTACCAAACCCTCAGGCTAGGATAACCCACTGGGTTGGGACAACGTAAGATGTTTTACTTCGTTTATAGATAGATTGTTTCTATACAACCAATGAAGCAAATATGTGCGCGTTCGAGATCGAGAAGCACAACTTCAAGATGAAGAGGATGTTGATGTCTAGGCAGCTGAAGGAAGTAAGACCTAAAAGCCTGATGGAGTAGCATGCCCGACATTATAGCTGAATCTTCTCTTCTAAAGGCTTAAAATTGGAAAGTGTGTTGTCAACTTTAGGGTTAGTGTTAGGTCCAAACAGTCAGTCGATATGTTCGGTTAGGCATTAGCCTTTTCTTTAAGTTAGTAAAGCAGGAATTGAAAGCAATTCGTTCGATCTAAGTCTAAGATCGGTACCTTCGCTTTGGTTGAATCTTGAATCTTTTAATGGTGCCGGCTCGCTTTGTCCCGGACCGACACATTAGGGTGTCACGATGCAAGCTATAATCGGTCGAACCACAACATCTAGCTTATATAACAAGGAAACAGAGCAGGAATAGAGTCTCTTATACATACGTTACTGCAATCGATGAAGAATTACTTATTACAATATCAAAATCAATGAACAAATAAAGTAACTAAAGAGTTCTAAGAAAGATAAAGTCGTAAGTGCTCAGCATTCCATGCTCTTTGTAAAGGCTCGCCATCAATAGTTGACAGCCTGAAACTTCCATTGTGAAGCTTCCGTTGAACGATGTAGGGCCCTTCCCACCTGGGGTCCATATGGACGGGGATCAGGAAGATTCATTTCAAAACAAGGTCACCTATATCAAAAGTTTTTGGCCAGACCTTTTTGTTATAGTATCGTGCGATCCTTCATGTATGGGCATCTGCAAGAAGGTTTTCTTCTTCTCTTTTTTCATCACTCGTGTCTAACGATGCCAAGATAAGTGCTTTATTAGACAAGAGGTCGTAGTAAGTCGTCCGATGAGATCGGACTTCAAGTTCTATCGGGAGAACCTCTTCTGAACCATAGGATAGGGCGAAAGGACTATGACCCGTAGCAGACTTATGAGTGGTACGATACGCCCAAAGGGCCAGAGGTAGTTCATCGACCCATTTTCCCTTAGCTTGCTCTAGCTGTTTTTTCAAGATGGTTTTGATGTTCTTATTAACCGCTTCAACTTGACCATTTGACTGGGGATGTGAAACTGCAGTATACTTCTTCTCGATGTGATACTTCTCACTAAAATCTCTGAACTCCAGGCTATTGAACTGAGTTCCATTGAATGGTTCGGGGTATCCCATATTGGCATATGGTGTTTCTAACAATAAAGTTGATGACCCTCTTTGTTGTGATCGTAGTCATCTGTTCGGTCTCTACCCATTTTGTGAAATAGTCTACTGCCACGATTGCATACCTGGTACCTCCCTTCGAAATGGGCAAGGTTCTGATAATGTCTATTCCCCAAACAGCGAATTGTCAACTGAGAGCCATTTGGGTGAACTCTGTCGGAAGAGCTCATGGGATCAGTGTGAACCTTTGGAATTTGTCACATCTTTTGGAATAATTAACGGCATATTTTTTGACAGTTGGCAGAAGTATTCATATCGCAATATTTTCCTGGCCAAGATTTGTCCCCCGGTATGTGCTCCGCAGTCTCATTCATGCACTTCCTTCAGTATCCTCTTGATACCATCATTGTCCACACCGAAACATGGGAACAGAGAAACCTCTTCTATACAGTTGGTTCTATTTTACCTAGAAGCTTGTCGTACTATAGCTCGCCTTTCATTCTTTCTTTCGGGTAACGCGCCATGGAGGAGGAAATTTTTGATGGGAGTCATCCAAAATTCTCTTTCAGGTTCGGTATCGGCCTGGTCGATTTCCATCTGTTCGATCTCTATGGGAACCAACTCCGTTTCACCTGGGAGGTCTGAACTGGCTAGCTTCGCCAATTTATCTGATTTCTGATTCTCCCTTCTCGGAATGTGGGAAATGCTATACTAGGTGAAGCTTCGCAACAGTTTTTCAGCTTGTTTAAGGTAAGAAGTCAGTTGGTCCCATTTGGTCAGATATTCTTTACGAACTTGGCATATCACAAGCTGGGAATCATAGAAAATCTCAATCGACGTTATTTACAAGTCCCTCGCAAGTTTGATACTGGTAATCAAGGCCTCGTATCCGGAGTCATTGTTTGTTGCTAGAAATTCTAACCTCAAGGCATAATAGATCGACTACCCCTTCGGGGATAACAACACTATGCCTGCCCTGAACGCCAGTCATTTCGGGCTCCATCCATATAAAGCTTCCAAACAACTAACTTCAACTGAGTCTTCAAGGGCTCGGAATTATCTTCTTGGTCTTCATCTTCCAGGGTAGTATATCCTGTTATGAAATCGGCTATGGCTTGCCGTCGGATAGATTTCTGGGGAACAAAAGTTAAGTGAACTGACTCAACTTGATGTTCCACTTGAGTAGTCTCCCAATTGCTTCGGGTCGTTGTAAGACCTGTCAAACGGGTTGGTTGGTGAATATCTTAATTAGGTAGGCATGGAAGTAGTGTCGAAGCTTCCTTGATGCAATTAATTAGTTGTAGGCGAGTTTCTCGATCTTTGGATAGTTGCGCTCGACCCCCGTCAATTTTTTGCTTACGTAATAAGCCGACCATTGCACTCTTTCTTCTTCACAGATCAAGACCGAGCTGATCACGTGTGTGGATATTGCCAAATAAACAAATAAGTCTTCATGGTCAATAGTTTTAGATAGAATAAGGGGTTTCTTATACTGAACCGTGCTGCAGGTATCGAGATAGATGTTCTCCAATGTGTCATTCAAGGCTGTATTGGTCTCGAATACCTGGAACATACTTATTGCTTATGATAGCAATAAGTACGTTGTAATCGATTCACAACAACATCGTTATTCTATTTTAAGTATTAGCACAACATGAAGAATGAAAAGATTATGAAATAATGTACATAAATATACAAAATAGAAATCTAACCAGATGATGTCCGAGGCTTGTTGTAACAACTTCCTTAAGAATTTTATTTCAAAATTCTCTCAAGATACAATAGATGTATTCTGCACGAGATTGTAAGGAGTATGTCACTCTATGATTTTATATAAGAGCAGTAGAGAAGAGAGAAGGAAGATCTGTATCTCTTCCGAATGGCTGCGCCCGTACCTCTTCATACAAGTCGCATCTCTTCCGAAGTCCGTACCTCTTTGTATAGTCGCATTCGTACATTTTCTCTGCCATTAAACGGTCTACCAAAAAGAGGCATCTCTTTGTCAAAAGTCGCACTTGTTCGCTTAACGGGTTGCACATGTTCGACAACAACCGTGTTGCCAACAGTTGCGTCCTTGCAACAGATAGTCGCGCCCGTTCGCCAAAAGCCACGCTGCCAACAATCGCATCCTTTCACCGAAGAGTCGGACATGTTCGCTTAAGTTATTTATTTTGGCTACGTATGACAATGGAAAAAGTATATTTCATTCAATACTTATTAATTCTAACAGACGCTATGAACATGAAAAGATGAAGGCTTCAAGAGAAACAAATTTTGCCATTTTCATGTCACATGCGACATCATTCTTTTACACATGCCAGAGAACTTCACCGCTCCTTTATTTTTTTCAAAACATGTCAAATTCCACTCCTTGTGAATTCCTTTATGAAAAGTGAATGGATAATTTAATGCAGAAACTATATCATATCGGCATCCATTTTGTGAATTTTAAATTTATATTTCTTTTAACGAATAGGATAATTACATATTTCACATTGATAACCATATTTCCAGTTACTATAACATCTATAGCAACCTGATATGAAAATTCCAAAGGGATAACAGGGCAAACAAATATTTCACCCAAAAAAGTTATAATCTAATTACTAAATTATTTCATTTAAAACCGTTATTAGTGTAATAAACATGATTAAAATGATCATAAATACATTAAATAATACTCTTTAAACATATATAACACCATCAAATCAAGTCATAGGAAGTCAAAGTACATATAAGCAAAGTACAAAATTGCCAAGATAAATTCAAAAGCACATACAATAAAAAGTATAAAATTATTCAAATCAATCCAATATACATAGAAACCAAAATATTGACCTTTGGATACAATAGCCTTTTGTAGCTTAAAACGGACAGATGCATTCATTTACAGGAACCTATGAAATGCAACTACACTATCTGCGTCCACAATCAGTGATAAGTTAGTATAAAAAGTCTAATATTAGTAATTCTTTGTAAACAAGTAAAATATTGAGCCAAAATTCATGATTTATTTATTTTTATAAGTTTTGTCTCTTATGGTGCATTGGGCGGTCCAAAATAGAATGCCTGACAAATAGACACATTCGTTTGCTAGCGGTCCATTTTGGACCGCTAGCCTAACGGCTCAAAATGGAGTCATTGGGCTTCGATGCGTCGGACACATCGGATCCCAACAGCTCCATTTTGAGCCGTTGGGCTAAAACCCATTCTCCCTATAAATTCCATTCCTTCTCTCATTTCTTCTTCTACCTTAAACTCCCTCTTCTCCCTCTCAAAACACTCTTTATTCTCCCTCAAAAAAAAATGCCAAACAGATAACTAAAGCACCATTGGACAAGTTAGTCGATAGACTATTGCTGAAATGTGCCAATACTTCATATGGTAAATGTGATAACAACAAAAAGGAGATACGAAAGCCATAGAGGAAAGATATAATGCAGCAGCGGTTTAAATCAACGTCTTAAGAGCAGATGATTTTCTAGAACTGATCAACGAAAACAAAGTTCAGCATAAACATGATAGTCTTCGAAGGGAATGAGTTATATGTGAAAACTTGAAAAACAAAACTGGAGCTGGCTGGGATCCTAATCGTCAGACTGTTTCAGGCTCGGATGAATGGCGGGATGATTGTTTAAAGGTACTTTTCATAAATGTTGTCTTATTTTTTAATAAAACCGTTAATAATTAGTTTTTTTATAATAGGAATTTGGGCCAAGTATTCTAAAATTTAAAAAGACACCGCTTGAGCATTTGGATCCACAACAACAATGTTTCATGGAAAATATGCAACTGGACATACGACATATACGCTAGTGTATACACCCGCTTTTATTTAAGAAGGGCAACCATAACAGTTTACTCCTTTTGCGCATGAACAGTACAATCCATGACAATTTGATGGATTTCATAGTCAACTCAATGATATAGATGAACAAGGGCAAAGTAATATACCAAAATTGAATTCATCAACAAATTCTTTTTGGAATCCTGAACGGCCAACTTTGCCTCCTGTTCAAGATACTCCTGTGCAGCGAAATCGACAAGTTGGTTCATCTTTTGGTCGAAAGGGAATTTTCAGAAAACATCATGGTGAAATCGACGAGAAGATGGCTAACATCGTCGATTACATCCACACTCGAAAAGTGTCCAAGTCTACAACTACGGAAAGTACGAACCCAGACATTCCAACAACAAATAGTGTACGGTCAACATGGAATTCTTTAAGTTACGCGGATATGATAGCACGCGTTAAACGTTTGAGTGAACGAGAGGATTATAGTTTCGGTGAAACTTTACATATAGTTACAGAGCCCAACAAGGAAGATATATTCAACATCATAAACGATCATGATGCAAAACCATGGTTGTTGCCTGAGACAAATCGTGATCGTCTTTTTATTGACTACAAATTCTATCTGATCAACCGAGGAGGAGGCAGCAGATTTGATTTCTACTATTTTTTCATTTTTTGGTGTACTTCTGCATATTTATGTTCTGTTTGGTTTACTGTATTAGTTTGCTTTAATGATAATGTTCTATTCTAATGATATTGTTCTATTTTGAACATAAATTGATTAAAATTTAAAAACAAAATAAAAAATGATCTTCTTAAATGCTTTGCTTAAATGGTCCGCTTATAGCTCCAAATGCATTCTCCGCTAACCACAGTATCCTGCTTAAATACTTCGCTATAATTCTCCGCTTCCGTTAGCCTCAAACACACCCTTAATAAGAACATTTTCACTACAACAAAAAAACTTTTCCCAAGAGGCAAAATCTGTTGCAGTAGGCCTATTGCAACGGGCCAGCGCCCATTTGTATAGCCCAAGTTGCTAAAGGTCTGCAACAGTTTTTGCCCGTTGCAATAAGATGTTGCGGTATACTTTTTTGCAACGGACTTTTTTTGTTGCAATATCTCCTTTTGCAACAACAAATGACCGTTGCATATTCCATATTAGGCATCAACAAATGTGATACCACAACTATTTTTGATAGTTGCAGTAAGTCAAATTACAACAGTTATTAACCGTTGCAATAGGTAATTTTAATTTTTAACGGATAGTGATACCACAACTGTTTTATATCGTTGTAATAGGTTCAAGTACAACTGCTATTTATTGTTGCTAATGACTCAACTACAACTGACAGTTGAAGATACTACATTTAATTCATCAATATCTAAATTCGATAATTTACTGTAGTACCGATAAGATGTTACAAATAAATACACGTGCATTCGAAAAGACATTGACAAAACAATATATTCACTAACTTCAGAACATTCCAAAAGATTAGTTGAAGTTACATTCCAAAATTAGCATAGTAACAAACGCGATCCATACGTAATATAAATGCATACCGTTACACCGTACCAACAATTCCAAAATATAGCATAACATAACATCTAAAAGCTAAGCAGCACATATTACTCTACTGAAATGAAATCTTTGCGCCACGCCACGGTTGTTCCAATGGCCTCTTTGATGGTGTTCATCTCCGAACTTGGCATTAGTAGAAAAGCTTCAGGATCCACGGCTACGTTAACCCATACCTTCCAAAAGCAATACAGTACACATTAAAATTCTAATTTTAACGCAAATAGTGAAAGCAAAGACCAACATACTGAAAAAAAGTGGATTAGAAAGATAGCAGCTCTGAAAGTTGCTATGTGTCTTACATCTTATTTATAATGTAAGTTGAGCAATACAAGAAAAATATCACAAAAGAAACCTGAAAACCATAAATAGTTTAACTAGCAAAAACAATACAGCTTGCACACAATTTGTAGAGGATAAACATATAATATTGCTGCATATATACTTGCTTATAGCGTTTCAGACGATAAATTAATATTAATCGATAATCATACTATAGTTATGAAGGTCTTGGATCATCTCTGCTCTAATAATGAAGGGTTAACCCATTGAAAATGAAGTATATATGCACTAAGATTTGTTAGTGTAGTTGTGCCACATCAAATAGAAACAGTGCTCCTCCATATGTGACATGTTCAAATGTTTGTAAAGATTTTTTTTTTCCGACTTGCAGTTGAATTTTTTGTAAGGTAGGTGACGTGCTGAATTCTATGTTCTGTCAACTAATGATAATATAATAAATAAACTGTAAGCTATATTAACATGACAAGCTTTTAACTTGCAAGCATATAAAACCGGAACACTTACTTATTTGACGAGTTTATATATTACGGTCCGATTTTTCTTAATAAAACCACTTACTACCCAGAACACTAAGATCAAGGTGATATCACATTATTAACCCATACCTTCCAGAAGTCCTGCCCAAGTTTCATAAAGTGTACCGTAGCATTCGGATCGGTGCTTGCAATCGTTCCTTCTGCAACTATGTTCTTGCTCAAACCCAATAACTTGCACTTCCTTTTAAGCAAACTTTCGGGACTTTTTCTATTTTGACGATCTTCAATTTGCACATTATTACTTGCACAGTGCGACTACAAAAAAGAAAAAGAAAAAAGTGGCTGAAACAGAAACAGAGTTGAAAAAGAGTTGAAACAGAGCTGAAAAAATTGGCTGGATGCTTGGGTACACTAATTTGCCTTCTCCTGGTTTTGATATTTATGTATAGATTGCATAAATCTACCGGCATATATAAAGTTACCGGTTGAGCTCCATAGTTAGCTCATTTTTATCGATAATATAGTAAAACAAACATTCAAGTAGCATTTATACGTAAATCTGTGTTTCCTACAACCAAATCCTAGTTGCTGCCATGCCTTTGGAAGAATAGAATCCACATAATAGACACAAATAGTGATAAGCATTTGATTATTCAGAAAACTAATAATAATCTGTATTGAAAATAATGATAAGAATAGGATCACTGTCATAATTAACATCTGGTCCCTTACTGTTTTGCCTACCCACTTTTGACTTCATCATTTTGTAATGTAACAGTGCCTGCACTATGCTGTAATGCACTGCATGTGGCCAAGACATCAACAGTTATGTCAGAAACCAAGAAATCAACAATGTTTATTTTTGTTTATGACGTTAACTGTGAACTTGAAGCCATCCATCAGTAGCAAAACTTCAAGTTTATGACTGACAGGTCTGTTCCAAGGTTATAATCATAACCAAATAGATTTTGCTATGAAACCAGCTTATATTAGAGTTCATTGAAGCAAAGTAAAACTGCGGAACAAGGGAAACAGGCTTACAATTACTGATTAATTTACAACTTGTATTTATTATAATTTAAACCTTAAAACTGCTGGAGTTATACCTAAATATATATATATATATATATATATATATATATATATATATATATATATTTGAACGATATGAACATAATATACTGGATGGCTCTAACCTTGGTAAAGAATCCAGTACTGTTTAAAGCCTTCAATTATTTATTTGGCTACTGGTGACATTTTGATATAACTCAACAAAATAAAAGTATAAAACCATCAGTAGCAAAACTTCAAGTTTATGACTGACAGGTTCGTTTCAAGGTTATAATCATAACCAAATAGGTTTTGCTATGAAACCAGCTTATATTAGAGTTCATTGAAGCTAAGTAAAACTGCGGAACAAGCGAAACAGGCTTACAATTACTGATTAATTTACAACTTGTATTTGTTATACTTTAAACCTTAAAACTGCTGGAGTTATACCTAATATATATATATATATGTGTGTGTGTGTATATATATATACAGAGTCGGCCATGGCCCAGTGCTAACTGGGCCACCGCACAGGGAATCACACGCGGCTAGGGCACGAAAATAAGAAAACGCTGATTCACATAAAAAATAACGGAAGAAAAATCAAGCGAGGAAAAAATCGAAGAAGAAGAGCTGTGCGTGTTAGTTGAGGATAACGGGTCATCGATTGCAGCGAAGGAAAAGAAGAATTTGAGTAAGCAGTGGCTAACCCTAATTTGGAAATTCGGTCTTGTTCTTTATGCGATTATGATATAGGGTTATGAGCTGATTCATTGATGTGCATATGTTTCCCTTCAAAGTTTGTTTACATCTGGATGGTCTATTTTAAGAATAAAGTAAAAAGAAGGGCAACAAAGAATCAATACCAGTAGCTCAAGGTCCAGTTTAGCTATAGTCAATGGAAACTTTAGGTAAAAAATTAAAAATAATTCTATTAAAATTCATTTGTTTATATTTAGTCATTAAATTTGCAATTTTTCCCTAATTTAGGCGTTTTAAAATCATAACAGAACCAACATAGTAATGACTATCTAGTTGGATTCATAGTGATGAAGAATTCAAATTTAGATACATAAATTAGAATTCCTGAATGCTAGTTGTGTTAAAAAATGTCAGTTTTTTATACTTTTAACGAACAAAGATCAATTCTTATTTTTCAGTATAATGCTAACTATCTGGATATGATGTAAAATCTAACTTTTAATTATTTGTGAGATATAAACGGTCAGAATCTACTGGGGAATGGACTGAATTTAACAAGCATTTTTAACTGTGTGCGACGGAAAATAAGAAAAAGAACTTGTAGTTTTTCAGAAAACAAGGCAAAAAGATCCAACACAAAGCTTGTCATCAACTGCACTTTTCATGTAGCGGCGAACATTGTTTTACCTCAGAGGTAAAAAAAAAAAAAACTACACATATATTTCCTACGTAGACATAACTACAGAAGCTACACATTATGTATCATTTGAGATTGATACTGTGATACAATGTGCATAACCATGTAATCCAGTAAACTAATGTGCACACCAAGGGCGGATTGAGCCCTGGGCAGTGCTGGGCTGCAGCCTGGGGTAAGCAAAAAAGATGGAAGTAAAATTAAGTTCTCCAATGCATAATCTAGCCCGGCCCAAAATTGAAGGAAGGCCAACCTTCTGCGCTTCCGGTTCTTTCTTCCAATTTTCTACACGGTGAATCACTCATTCACATAAAGAAACGACTCCTTTTAATTTTGGTTGCCGACTAAATTCAATAACAAAGATTAACCCAGTCAACCACTCAGGTGATTAATTATTTGCTAGTAAATTATTATATAGTATATTAACAATTTGAATGAAAAAGCCTGGCTGTAGAACTTCTCATTTTTCAAATCTCAATTTTTTTGCGGTTTCCATTATTGCATATTTTTCTTTAGGGTGTAGGCTAATTGGTTTATATTCTATTGCTATTTGCTAGTTTAACTTACCATTCGTTGACTATATTTCAATATGAAAACATTTTATTTAATTGTCTATGACTGTTCTCCCAAAGTGATGGTTAAATCGACTAATTTTCGCTTGAAAATTGAACTGGTAACCTACTTTTAAAGTTGCTGCTAAATTATGTTTTTACTCAAGAAATTTATGTAAAATGAGATTGAAAACGACTGATAGTTTTCTTAAAAAGTAATAATTAATACCTTATTGTTGAGGCTTATTTCTCTTTAAAGAATAAAAATTACCTTGGTAAACTAATCTAGTTGTTTTGTCAAATTTGATAACGTCTAATTGTGCTAATTACATGATGTAATATTTAATAGCTTGTATTAAAATATTGAGATTTTGATTGAAAGATCGATTTGGGTTATATAGTTAAAAATTTTGACTCTGTAAAGGCTTGTCGAGCACAGTTAAGCTAAATGTTATGGATTGAAAATGCAATTTGAATCTACTAGTTATTATTAAAAAAAACTTTGATTATTGCTTTTTTAGCAGTAGTTTGAATTGCATTGTAACTTAAGAAAAAATAGTGTTAAAGTCAGCCCACCTTTGTGTTAATTCCTGGATCTGCCCTTGGTGTACACTATAACAGTGAATATATTGTTGGAATTGCAGAAAATCCTTTGACACTCTTATTCATATGATCATAAAGTATTTCCAGCTAATAAAAACTAATTATGGTTATCAGTTATTCACCTCCAGAATCATCATCTTCATCACAAAAAGAGTAAATGGAAGCATATATGTAACAAAGTTACAATATTAATATAAATAAATTCTTACAATGCAGTTAGCCACAACAGAATTTAGCGGCTTTCCATTTTTTTTTGACATGGGCTTTGCACCATAGCTCGTCTCGGCTAACATCCGATGTTCCACTTTCCATTTTCTACCCAAAAAAAAAAGTAAGAAACGAAGAAAAAATATATATATATATATATATATAACGGATGTAAACATAACCCAAACATGCATTTTCTTACCATTTCTTCTGCTAACCATGTGTAACCCTTTCTACCCATTGTGTGTGCAGTTTTGTTCTTTTCTCTAAGTTCTTTGAATTTATTGCTGGTTTGCTACACAAAACAATTTCGTTAGTAAAATGTAATTTACATTCGAATTTATAACCTATAAAGCTTATTACCTCAAAATTTTCTAACAGTTTTTCCTTTACAAAGTCATTCCACTCTTCATCACTCTTTATGTTAACTGGTTTTAGCAAGGCTAACCTAGAAGAAGAGTCGGGAGAAGCAGACGCCAATTTAATAGCAAAAACCAATCTCGATTTTGACTCTTTCCATCGTGCTCCCATCATCTGAAACAGCAAGTCCTTGTAAACTGCATCTACCTTGAATCTCGTCTGCACAGCAAAACAGCAATAAAACAGCATCATATTATTGAAAAACTTCATGATGTATTCATAGTTTCCTTTAGAAAAAAATAAAAATAAAAATGTATAACTAATGAAATTGCTTTCCATGTTCGTTAGATTTAATCTTCTAATGTCGTCGATAACAAATGCGTAGTACTGTATAAATCCAAGTAGAAATAGGTTCAAGGGCTAACATTATGTAATTTTTATTTAAAAAAAAGTCAAATTCATGAATGGTTGAGTTTATTTTTTGGATCCGAACTCATTTTCGTTCTTTTTTAAGTAAATAGGTTCAAGGGATAACATTATATAATTTTTATTTTTAAGAAAATATCAATAATTGTTTAGAATTTTCGATTTAATAGTTTATCTATCATAGTTTCTACAAAAAGAAATCAATTAAGGTAAAATACAAAAACTTGACAGAAACAAATAAAAATATAAAAACAGAATCACAATGGTCATACCTGCATACAAGTCCATAAATCATCCTTTAGGTGCTTGTCGACTTTTTTCCACTCGCTAATGGTCATAGGAACCATTTCCCTTACAAATATACCGATGTAAGATGACAAGTGACGAGAATTGTCACCTACCGGTTGACCTAAAACACTGAATTCCACTTCAGGCTTCTCGTCAGGAATCAAGGAAAATTTCTTCGTCGTCGTCCTTCCTCTTTTTTTCTTGGCCGGCTCTAGTCGACATTCTTCATTGCAAACATCCGGGTCCATGGCAGTAGGCGTGTCAGCTGAGTTTGGAGTAATATTCGGAGATGGGTTTGAATTAGGGCCAGGAGAAACAGAAAAAGGTTGAATTTCCTCGGGTTGATGCTGAATTTCCTCGGGTTGAGGCTGAACAGGACGCTTGCGAGGAGATCTTCTAACAATAGTGTTTAAAATCTGAGCAGCTTCAACATCACAAGGCTTGCGAGGACGCTTGTGAGGAGATCTTCTAACATTAGTGTTTAAAATCTGAGCAGCTTCAACATCAGAAGGCTGAACAGGACGCTTGCGAGGAGATTTTCAAACATTAGTGTTTAAAATCTGAGCAGCTTCAACTTCAACATCACTCTTTTCTTTTATTTTTACACCACTGTTCTTAACTGTATTATCGTCGAATGCACGCAAAGCTATAAGTGCAGCTAAACTCTGCCTTTTTGATCGTCTTAGTGCTGCAAGTGAGCTCTAAAATTAGCATACAACAAACGAGGTTAGCTAAAAGGAATATGGTTAGCTGATGCAACAAAAAGAATTAATAAATAAGCTTCAACTTTATAATTTTGGGATCATATAAATACTAAGCTGTAACATAAATTATAAGTTCTCCCGGAAAGTATAAGTTTGCTAATTCCGGATAAGTTTATCAAAGGCTATGTGTATGCTTCAACTTGTTCACAATTATAAAATGATTATGTATATTATGTGAATTTGTCACAAACATCTTTTATTTATAAGCAGCTGACCTCTGCATGTTATGATGATGATGATACATTATTGGAATTATCAGTCAAGAGCACGCATATCATCACTTGCACTTAGGAATAAATAAAAGACAGTTATAAACATATACAATTGTCAAACTAGAAGCAACTACAAACAATAACACACAGCATCAGGTTAGATGTTAGTGCAAAATAAACCTAACTATATGTAAAAAAGTTTACCCTTTTTCTGTTTTTTTTAATCCAAGCAAGGTCTACCAACAGTTCAATACCCTGGTCAGATATAGAAAAACAAAGAACTATAGCTCTTGGGTGTTCAGACAGGCATACATATACATATACGTATATATGTACACACACATGTATGTAGCAGCTGCAAATATTATTTCAGCTTCTTTGAGGTGTCTTGATTAGCAGAAGAATCGATGCCGACCAATTCAGAGTCTTTTAAGCATATATTCTTAATTTGGAATCCCTTAAATTTTTAGCATTCATGAAAATTCGTCTTGGGCAATTGAAATCTTTGAACCCACCCTGAGTTTAGACTACATGGGCCACGTAAGTTTTTACAAATAAAGGAATTAATCTTATTTAATTCAATGATTTCAACCACATATTCTGTCTAAATAACAAAGTTTTACTCTTTTGTTAATTCAGGGAAAAAAAATCATACTATCTAAAAAATTAGATGTTTAAATTAGAAGGGATTTGAGGCATAGCAATAAGGTGTGCCAAAAAATAGTAGAGACAAATAGTATCTAAAAGCGATATATTGCAAGAAGAAACTGGATAGTATAAATACTAAGCTGTAGCATAAATTCTAAGTTCTCCCGGAAAGTATAAGTTTGCTAATTCCGGATAAGTTTATCAAAAGCTATGTGTATGCTTCAACTTGTTTACAATTATAAAATGATTATGTATATTATGTGAATTTGTCACATACATCTTTTATTTATAAGCAATTGACCTTTGCATGTTATGATGATGATGATACATTATTGGAATTATCAGTCAAGTGCATGCATATCATCACTTGCGCTTAGGAATAAATAAAAGACTGTTACAAACATATACAATTGTCAAACTAGACGCTACTGCAAACAATAACATACACAACATCAGGTTAGATGTTAGTGCAAAATAAACCTAACTATAAGTGAAATAGTTTACCCTTTTTCTGTTTTTTTTAATCCAAACAAGGTTTACCAACAGTTCAATACCCTGGTCAGATATAGAAAAACAAAGAACTATAGCTCTTTGATGTCCAGACAGGCATACATATACATATACGTATATATGTACACACACATGTATGTAGCAACTGCAAATATTATTTCAGCTTCTTTGAGGTGTCTTGATTAGCAGAAGAACCGATGCCGACCAATTCAAAGTCATTTAAGCATATATTCTTAATTTGGAATCCTTAAATGTTTAGCATTCATGAAAATTCGTCTTGGGCAATTGAAATCTTTGAACCCACCCTGAGTTTAGACTACATGAGCCACGTAAGTTTTTACAAATAAAGGAATTAATCTTATTTAATTCAATGATTTCAACCACATATTCTGTCTAAATAACAAAGTTTTACTCTTTTGTTAATTCTGGGAAAAGAAATCATATTATTTAAAAAATTAGATGTTTAAATTAGAAGGGATTTAAGGCATAGCAATATGGTGTGCCAAAAAATAGTAGAGACAAATAGTATCTAAAAGCAATACATTGCAAGAAGAAATGGGATGTTTGGCGCCGACAGAACGGCTATTTGCAAATTAAATCGTTTGGATATATGTAATACAATAATGCAAAAGCTGACCCCATCTAGCCGCAGAGTATCCGTAGTAAGCATACCAATCTGATCATCATCGTGTGAAATTTGAAATCAACAAGTGCATATTGCAGTCAGTTTGTTGTATCAATATTGCATTAAGTACTATTATTATTTTTAAATGTTATGAATGATATGTTTAATCAAAATGATACATTAGACACGCTTATAATCTATACCTTCCAGTAGGTTTAGATTAAACTGCACAATCATACATGTATATGGTTCAACTTGTTCACAATTAATCAAAGTGCACAAAATCATGGGAACACATGTACTAACGCATATTACCTCATTCAAATAAGAAATCATGTTCACTATTTGGATATTGAAAAGAAATTGGTATTTGAGGTACTGGACAATGCAATCTAATTTTCACGCAACATATACCTAGCAAAAGATGTTTTCCGATGTGCATGGTCGAAAAGATGTTAAGTTCAATATCATTTTCACGCAACGTTTTATCATTAATTTTGGCAAACCAGTTTACATTTAGTTTACATTCATGACAACATTCCAAACATGTGCTTCATTTGTTTTGGACAATGCAATCTAAGTAGCCTCATATAGTAAGTTTTTGCCAATATTTTAAAAGTTGAAGCTAATTTTGTTTGTATGCACACGGTATCACGTAATAAAAGACATAAATGATAAAAAGAAAAAGTGCACATAACATCATCTGATAGGAATTCCTACATAAAAATTAATTACTTGCATGTTTCTAAATATCTTACCTCCGTTAAGTCTTGGTCCTTTTTCCCCATTGATACTTATTGTTCAGTTATCTTCAACCTAAAAAAAAGAAAAAGAAAAATCAGTATACCAAGTGTTAGAAATAGCATATTACCAGTACGGAAGAATTTATCTGAAATACACAAACGGATTAATAAACAACAATAAAAAATATCAATATACATATTGCCACAAATAACAATAAAAGGATAAAATGTGTTACGCCATAACAATTAGAAGCTAAATAGAATACAGCATGCAAATGTCAGCTAAGTGACGGTACTTGGATTTTCACGTCAAAATAGAATCCAGCATGCATGTCAACTAAATAGAATACAGCATGCAAATGTCAGCTAAATAGAATACACGTCAAAATAGCATGCCTTGTCTATTTACTAGTGCCTAATCCGTTGAAAAAAGGTGACACAATATTGGATTTTCATGTCTAGGTCAAGTTGCATATCAGTGTAAGTTCAATCCCAAATTTTGAATCTTAAATATAAAAATCATATATAATGGTAATTATTGAAAATAATAAACAGAAATACTTTTTCAGAATTGAAAATGGTTATATGACAAAAATTAGTAAAAGATGTTTATTTCATACCAAAATGCCCTCACAATCCTTTCTTATATAACTTTCGTCTCCATTGTCTACATCTCTATCAACAATTTGTGACTCGTCTACAGGTTTACTAGTTGGTCCTTCATCCTCATCATAGTTTTCTAACTCATGAAAACTTCGAGGTGGTGCTTTCAATACAACATACCAATTTGATGAGTTGTTTTCTTTACAAAAAAAATACTTGTGTAGCTTGCGTAGCTAAAATGAAAGGGTCACTTGCAAATTGATTTTGGAACTGATGTAAATTGACTAATGTGAATCCATCTTCAACCTTCACTCCACGATTAATATTTGCCCAGTCACACTTAAACATGACAAGTTGAAATCGGCGGTAGTCTAGTAATAAAATCTCACGTAGAACCCCATAGTAAATTATTTTCTCAATGGACCCATCTTCATGAATAGTACTTGCCTCGATAGAAACACCACTATTTTGTGTAGACTTCTCATACTCTTTTGTATGAAAACGTCGACCGTTAATAACATAGGCGGTATAAGATATTATTTGATGGCGAGGTCCATACGAAAGCCAATTTACTATTTCGCTAACATTTGATGTTTGTCTATCATCTTTAACCTGAAAAAAACATAATAGTATCTATAAAATACTTCTACCTCAAACTTATCAATCTCAAACAAAATTTATAACACTTTCAACATTTTTTTCAAACCAATCGCTAAATGTCTTTGAATGCAGCTTTGAAAGTTCTACATCATCTCGTGAAAGCCGAGGATGCAAACGTTTTAGCTTTCCTTGTGCATTTTGTACATGAAAATGCATGAATCAAAAATTAATTTGTTTCAAATATAATAGTTGTATTAACTTTATACTTACTCTATATACGGCTCCACCTCTTCGGTATTGAACAACACATACCGATGAGCAGCATTAATCACGTCCTTGGTGACTACCATAGGTTTTCCTTTGGAGATAGGGCGTCCCTCAAGTATGGAATCACTTTGTGGCACTTCATTTCTATTTCTTCTTTTCCCAATTTCTAACCCATCTTTAATATATTCAGCCCAATATTTCATGCATTCTTCGGAAGAATAGCACTCAGCTATGCACCCTTTGGCCCAAGCTTGATTTTTAACATATGCTTTCAATGTTTTCATATACCTATAATCAAGATGCATACATAAAATGCCCCCATAAATACATACACCATTAACTACTTTATATACTCATGTTACAATTTTACCTCTCAAATGGATACATCCAACGATATTGTATTGGACCACAAATTCTTGCTTCTCTCCCTAAATGTACCGTCAAGTGAACCATGATATCAAAAAAGGAAGGAGGGAAGAATCTCTCAAGATCACATAGTGTTACCGCAACCTGATTCTCGACGAATTCTAACTTATCTCTATCAATCACTCTTTGACAAATGTCATTGTAAAAAGAACATAATCGAAGTAATGCGTTCCTTGTTGCTTTGGGTAGAAGTCCTCGCAGTGATACAGATAATAGTTGTTGTATCAAAACATGATAATCATGAGACTTCAAATTTGAAATTTTATCTTGTTTTGCAAACCAATTTCCAATATTGGAGCTATATCCATCAGGTACTTTTAAATTACTCATTCTATAGTAAAATATCTCTTTTTCTTGGTCAGATAAAGTGCATGGTGCAGCTGGAAGTAACACTTTGCTTCCTATATCTATGGGATGCAACTTTTTTCTAATACCCATTACTTCTAGATCTCTACGTGCATTGATGTCATCTTTTGTTTTCCCTTTAATATCAAGTAACGTGCTAAGAACGCTCTCACCAATATTTTTTTTCTAACATGCATTACATCTAGATTGTGACGCAAAGGAAGTGCCTGAAAAAATAAAATTAATTTCATGTAAATACCTAATGATAAAGTACTAGATACTTTGATAGATAAAAAAAATTAAATTAAAATTTACCTCCCAATAAGGCAAATCAAAAAATATCGACTACTTCTTCCATATTTGACTCCGGTCTTTCTTCCCATCTCCCCTTTTCCTTTTCTTTATTTCTTTCCCTTTCTTTTCCTCCTTTGGCTTTTTTCCCCATTCATTACAAATATCTTTAATACAATCAAAGATTTGAGTACTAGTTTGTACTGGAGGCTTTTGTCTATTCTCTACAGTTCCATCAAACAAGTTTTTCCATTGACGATACTCATGATTAGGGTCAAGGAATCTCCTATGACCCAGGTAAGCACACTTCCTACTAAAAGGCAACCATGTCGAGCAAGTATTGACGCCACAAACAGGACATGCTTTCTTACCCTTTACTGTGCAACCTGCTAGATTTCCATAAGCTGGAAAATCACTTATTGTCCACGTTAAAATGGCTTTTAATTTGGATTCACTACGACTATACGCATCATAAGTCTTTACCCCTTTGTCCCATAATTTTTTTAGATCATCAATAAGTGGTTGCAGATACACATCGATGTCATTTCCTGGTTGTCGTGGCCCAAGAATTAATAAAGATAACATCAGATTGTCTTTGTGCATACAAAGCCATGGAGGAAAGTTGTACGCAACAAGAAACACAGGCCAACAACTATATTTACTGTTCCAATTGCCAAGGGGATTAAAGCCATCACTTGCAAGACCAAGTCTTAAATTTCGTGAATTAGATGCAAAAGATGGATAAATCCTATCATTTGTAGCCCATTGAGAAGAATCTACTGGATGACGTAATTTATCATCTTCACTCTTATGGTTGCTATGCCATCTCAATTGCTCTGATGTTTCTGAGGACGTGAACACTCTTTTCAATCTAGGTATTATTGGAAAGTATTTCAAAATCTTCATAGGTATTTTGGCATCCTTTTCGTCTGTCTTTGTCTTGCTTTTTTTCCAATGAGACTTACCATATTTAGGACAAAAATCACTATGTGCAAGCTCTTTTCAAAATAGACAACAGTCATTCACACATGCATGTATTTTCTTATAACCTAAACCAAATGATTTAAGCAGCTTCTTTGTTTCATACGTGGAATCAGGAAGAGTTTTTTCTACAGGCAACATATCCTTCAAAAGTTTAAGAAGTTTCGTAAATGTTGTGTCAGTTAAACCGTTTTGAGCTTTGTGTTTATAAAGAAGTATTATAGCTGATAGCTTTGTGTAGCTTGCACACCCGGGATACAAAGGAATTTCAACATTCTTCAGGATCTCATTAATCCCTTCTCCATGTCTTACATTAGCATGACCTTCCATCTCCTCATTACATATTTGTGTATCTAAGTACATTCTATATGCATCTGACACTTCATTACCTCGATTACCTTCATTTTGTGAAGGACGTTCTTCCCCGTGAAAAATCCAAACATCATATGTTGGGTCAAATCCACAACAAATCAAGTGTGACACGGCATTCCTTGGCGATTCCCTATTAAGATTCCGACATACTAAGCAAGGACAAATAATTTTCTCCGGATTTCCCTCCCTTTCTGCATGCCCATAAACAAAATTCCAAACAGCTTGCTTATATTCTTCTATCATTCTATAAAACATGAAGATATTGGTAATCAATCTTAAATAACTGCAACTATGAAATTAATAACCAAAACTAACTAAACCTTGGAAGATAGATCCATGTTTTGTCCATCTTGACGATCCTCTAATATCTTAGCCTTTCCTAAAAACCTGAAATTCCCAAAATCGATCAATGGTGTGAGTGATAAGGGGGTAGTCGAAACCTAAAACCCTTTCAACCCCTTAAACGAGCCATGTTTTGCCTGCAGTCTAGAATGTTTATGTTTTGTACTTGAAACCTAATTCGACTAAATAAAAAAAACTAATTCTTGGTTTCCAACTAAAGAATATCGAACTTTGGTTTAGTTGATTATGCATGTAAGCAAACTACCTACAATTTTTTTCTCATCTTTATAGAAAACCTCCTATGCTAGTTAAATTCATTCCAAGTCATAGCCAAGAGGAATACTACTGATATTAGGGAGACCAGTAGAACTTGCGCATTATGTATTTATGTTGTATTCTGGTGCATAAACACGCAAACTGTGCACATGATGCATACACATAATCTCTTTGATGTTTTCCATTTGATGTTCATGTGGGATTGAAATAAAGATTGGAAAAGTATAAGTATTAATTTATACCATGATCACATACTTAATTTTTCATTTCTACCTGGGTTAGGTCGCTGCTTAGATATATAGTTTCACCTCTCCTTATATAACACTTTTTTCATTTTAATTTATAAATTAATAGTTGAATAATATACACTCACCCACATTAGCAACTGAAGATACAATCAGACATGTTTGATGCAGCTATGATAATCTTTAAAAAAATGTAGCAAAATTAAAGATGTGTTATGAACAGAAGAGTGGTTCAAACTGATAGTTAAATGTGAACTGAATATATTCAAGTCACAGTGATATAAGATGTATCAAGCTCATGTGTTCTAACAGATCTGGCAATAGTTTATCTTGTTGGTTGTGCAAGTTTGCAAAATATAATTAAGAACATATGAATTAGGACTATTTACATGGATGAATGTGTTTGTTAAATAAAAGATTAAGATGGTAACAATTTGTTTTAAGCTACATAAGATAGAACAATGGAGAAAGATACACGTAAAACTCAAATTTACATGCATGGATGCTATTTTTAATTTTAGAATGTGATTTTAAATTTACATAATTTTGTAGTCGTTATAGCATATTTACAACTATTAACTAAAATGTCTCAAAAAATGAAATAAAATCAAGGTGGATATTATATTGGAGTGTGTTATGATAACAGTGTATTATTGGAAAGAAAAATGGTTACAGTGTTTTATTTGATTCTGGGAAGACAAGTCTAAGTAACTATAGTAGTAGTACAATGACCAGCTAGAAATGTTTCAGTTTGCATTTAAGCAGGCCGGCATTTCAGCGAAATTAGTTTCTCATACAGACCAACTGTCATGCCTCCCAAAGATTATCTTGTTGAACATTGCACACAATAGGAACACAGAACTTCCTACTACTCTTAAGTGGAAGCAAAAATCCATTCCATATCAGGAATCAAGATGCTTATATAACATGCTAACAATAAATAATATTTAACTACATTAGCTCAAGAGTACTCTTTCCTTTCAAGTTATATCTAACAAAAGGTTAACAAAATTCTCACAGAGACCAATCTCTGCTGACATGGTCCCAAAAAACATGTGAAAACAGTAAAGGTCTCCGATTATTTTCCAAAAAGGTTTGCATTTATATTTGAACTAATAATATAGGCCTTAGTTCTGAATCTTCTGATGATTTTAGTTTATGAACAGCTTCTACAGTAAAACAAAATTGAATCTTAAACTCGTTTCATCACAGACTTGAACATGATGGGGATTAATCGAAATCGAGCAAACAATTACAACGAAGGAAACGTAGGGTTTGAATTTTACCTGATACCAGAATGCCAACACGAAGTGGATCGATTTTGAGACTGGAGATTGAACGTTGGCACGAACTGAGAGCTTCTGGATGGATCGATTGAATGAGATGTCGAATGGCGGCGGATCGATTGAAGACGGAGGAAATGTGGGATCGCAAACTAGGGTTACGAAGTGGAAAGCGAGGAAAAGAGATTGACAAAGTTTCACGCAACAGAAGGGTTAAAAACTTAAATGCGTTATTACTTAGTGGAGTGCTCCTGGACGGATGACATTTGAATTTTAATAATACGTTAAGTATATACTTTTGAAATTGAGTACTGCTGTAATGCTGTACGCGTGACTAATTGCATAGGATTTTTTATTAACTCATAACCAAATTATAACTTTTAAGATCAAACAATAATAACTTTTAAAATTATATGAGAACTAAATTATGATTATCAAATATCATACATTAATAAATATTATACTAATTACTTATTAAAATATAACTCATTATTTACTAATTTTTATTGATTACTTGTTATTTCGGAACTATAACCAAATAGTAATCATATAATTTTCAAATATATATATATATATATATATTGGTTAATCATATAATTTTCAAATATATACACAAATATATAAATAAACTATTATGCTTATACTTCTTATATTACAACCGGATATTACTTGGAGAAAAAATAATTTTCAAAAGTACGTTATTCGCAATAGGCTTTACCACTTGCAAAAAAATTGCAGTTATCGCAACTCGTAAAGACAGTTGCTAAATATATAGTGTAGTTGCAAATAATATTTCTATTGCAACAGGAATGGAAGTCCAGTTGCTAAAAGTATGTTTTTGCAACGGACACGAAATCACTATTGCGAAAAATATGCTTTTCGCAACAGGAAGAATAAGCTTGTTGTTAAATCTTATCTATTGCAACAAAAACAAAAGGTCTGTTGCTAAATATCATTTACTGCAACTGTCATTTGAAGTCTGTTGCAAATAGCTAGTTGCAATAGGGTATTTTTCTTGTAGTGTTTTTTACAGATAATTCGTGGGGACTTTTACATGGCATATTTATTCACTGTTTCATTAGTAAGTTGATATGTCTCGTTCTCTGGTTTATTATCTTCATCCTACACATGATTCATGTTTTAACTTCTGCTGCCATGATTTATCCTCGAAGCTAGCTTAGAAAAGGAGTTTGGCTAATGAATTATACACGCATCACATATCCCATAAAAGTAGTAAATATAAAGCATTTTTCAGTTGAGCAAACGTTCATTTTTTCCAACCTACAACTGAGTGTTTTAGCTCAGTTCTTCGACTAATCATAGTTGAAAATAGAGCACTATTATGCTTAGTGTAATAATAAAGATGTTGATGCCCGATAAAAATAGAGCGTACCGAGGAGCTTAGAAAAACAGAGTGTTGTCGCGCTTAGTTTTGCAGATGAGTGGATAACACTTAGTAAACATAACAAATAATCTAGCACAAGGTTGAAAGAAGCATTTTAAGATCAAAATTAAACCGATAATTATTAGTCATTACATAGAGGGAATGCAGATATTGAGATGTAGGCAATAGTGAAATGCAGAAGAGTAAAATGAAAATCAACATTCAGAAATAGAATAATATTATGTTATTAATAAAGAAATATATTTTTTTCTTAATCATAAGATGATTTCCCTCTGTGTTCTTTAATATAATTTTTAATATAAAGGAAAAGGTGGGATATCTGGTATCTATGAGTTTTTATAGGTTCCAATTCTGTTAATACAATAGTAAATTTAGTCATCACAGGTCCTACAAATCATAGTAGATAAGCAAGCTAATAATTATACTGACATCATTTACATGCAAATATAACTCTGTGTATGTTAAAACATCTCCATGTGTTTTGCGATTCAAATTTTCATTGTTTACTATAAAATGTATGTCGATGTTTTCCCTAGCAGTTTTAAAATCAAGCGCTTAGTGAACACGCTCTTGAGGCCAGGAGCTTGTTCAATAAGTGTTTAAAAACTAAATATTTTTATTTTGTTATCTTGAGTGCTTGTTGAACAAGCATGTTAATATCAAACCCTTGTTGAACAGATGTCTGACACCTAGAAATCAAGTGACTATAAGTCACTGTTTTTTTTTTGAACAAACGGGTATGTATATGACAGAGAGGGGAATTACAACAGTTTTCAGCTTGTACAAATTGCAACAACAAGAGAACCAACGAATACTTTACAACATGAAAAAGACCCAGCTCAAAACCAGAATTATACAAACCCAAGAAAACACTTAATAACACTTAAGACAAAATAAAACAAACTAAAGCCTGCAGCTAGAACACCCATAGCAACACATCTAAGCAAAGTCTTCATAGCCCAAAAGGCCCAATCAAAAAATTCACATATGTTAGCCACAACACAAGACAACACCAAGTAACTGGTATTAGATGAACAAGACTACACATGGAAACATGCAGAACCCCAACAAAGAACAGCTGCACTAAACTATCATACAATAGATCCTTCTGGAGAAACAACAACAAAGCAAATTATCTCAAACCAAAAGGATAAAATTTACCTTTTATTAATTCCTCCATTTAACACTCCACTTGAAAGACCCAAATATTTGTTAGACCTACCTTGCAAATCTGAAAAATAATGGCGGAACGCTCTTCTTTATTCTTCTTGAATGGATCTCGGTCGTATCTCCCTTCTGTTTCTTACCCAAATAAGTCGAATATTCTGCACGAGAAGAGGAAAAAAACGAAATTTACATCTCGTCCAGGCCTGGTTTCCATTAGATTTCAGAAACGTTGTTTTGGGTGTGGAGAGAGCGGCCATCTCGTGAGGTACTGTGGGTCATCGGAGTATAGAAGGAGTCTTCTATCGAATTCGGATAGTGATTTGGGGTTAAATCGGTTAAAGATTCAAGACGCACTGGTTCTAAGTTTTGGGTTGATCCTTTTAAAGAATTTTATCAGTCTTGATGAGCAAGTTCAGATTGTTAAAAGAATTCAAGAACTGGGTATAGGAGATGGTGGTTTCTACAGACCGGTCTTCGAAAACGGCTCCATGATGAATCTGTTCTTGATGTGCTTGGGAAAAAATTGGAATCCTCAAACCAGAATATATGAAGATAGGAGGAACAACGATGGATCAATTCCCCCAAAAATCCCTGTTGAATTCAACAAATTGGTCTGTGATTCTTTGATTTTTGCACATAAGATTCTAGTTGAAAAAGGACGACAGCCTGACGAAATTCCACCCATGACCCCTGATGTTTGTATCATTAATTACTACAATAGTGATGGGAAATTGGGAATGCACCAGGATAATGATGAAAGTAAGGAAAGTCTGTCTCTTGGCCTTCCAGTTGTTTCAATCTCGATAAGAGATTCAACGGAGTTTGTGTATAGAGAGGGAAGAAACTCTGTCAGGAACATTCTGCTGGAATCAGGTGATGTATTGATTTTCGGTGGCAAATCAAGAGGAATCCACCATGGCATATCTGGTATTATCAATAATTCGGCTCCGGTTTTAATCAAAAATATGACTAACATGAATGGGGGGAGGCTCAATCTGACCTTTAGACAGCGTGAGGCATCGCATATTTCTCCTGAAAGCCTTCCGCAGCAATCTGTAAGTATACCACAGCAATTATTCTCTTCTCTTAATCGCTCTTATGCTGATATTGTAAGGAATCCCATGCTTAATATGCCAAACTGGAATTCATTTAAGGCTAACCAATTTCAATATAGTAAAAACATGGGATCTAATGTTTGTTTTCGCTGTGGTGAATCGAATCACAGAGCAAGGGATTGTAGAAATAGTCTGAGATGCTTTAAATGTGGCGGAATAGGTCATAGAAAGTCTAGTTGTTCATTGAGTTTTACTGGAAAATCATTATTAGAACTGATGCATATGAACTGCTTGAGAATATGTCATATTATAATTGAGCTTCTAGACTTTCTTTCTCTGGACTCTCCTAGTTGTTTAAATGAAAGTGCCTACCTCTTGTTGTTGTTGGGATGGAGTTTAGAAGGGATGGTGGATGGAATCTTGTGGGAAAAGAGGGGTGATGAAGACAGGGTCTATCCCCCATTGCCAGCACCTTTAAACAGTAAAGAACACGCCTTTGCATTTAGTTTAAACTTGGTTAAGCTACGAAGATTGCTCTCTGATCAGTTTCCGAATAAAATCATGAAGGCGGTTAGGTTGCTAGACAGAATTCTGGATCACTTCGATGCCCTGCATTCTGCAATTATTAGTGAATTCAGAGATAAGGAGTATCATAATGCTACTGCTTCTGATTTCTTGAAACTTGACGGCTTAATGTACAACTCCAAGGCAGAGGAGGTTAAGGTAAAGAGTGCAAATGTAGCTGAGTGTGAGGTAAACTGTTTTGAAGAGGATAGACTGAATATTGTTGAATTGCGGTGGCCTCACTGTTGTGATCCATTGATGTTGGACCCTGCAGTAATAAAATGCATGGGTCTGGTTGATGATTCTGTGTCTGTTGATGTGAGTAATGGGTATAAGCTCGACTAGAGTATTAATGTGACGTTAGAGGGGGATGAACTAGAAATGGAAGAGGTAAGTCATGAGGTGATGTTGAAGAGGGAGGCTGCTCTCACTAAAGATCAGTCAAAAGTGATTTCATGGACAGTGGCAAATGATGTTGCTCTTTCGAATAGTTTTGATGCACTGACAGTGAATGTAGATGAGGAGGGGCTGGTATCAACGAATGATGATACAGTAGACTCTGGCAGTGAGGTTGGTATGAAGTCGGAGTACTCGAGAAGGAGAGGATTTCGGGTTAATAGATTAAAAGTTAATTTGTTACATCATAAGAAGGACTTGAATCATATTAGAATGGGAAGTGGCAAGGTGGGTAAAAAATGTGAATTTGATACAGAAGATAACGTAGAAGGGGTTTGTGAGGTTACTGGTGGTGACCGGGTTAGCTTTGAGGTGGAATTTCCGAATAGATGGGATGTTCAGTTGGGTTTGGAAGGGAAGAGGTTGGATGGTACAATAACACTCTCGGCTGGCAATTTGGTTAGGGTCTGTCATTTGAGCAGCGAGATCATGGTGGCTATCGGCACAGGTGGAATGATGTTGTGGTCTTTGACATTGAGGCCGAGTTATGATATATTTAATTGGGAGGACAATTTGTTTAGACTGATTTGCTGTGTTGGCAATGGCCATTCCTCAACAGTGGGTGAACAGGATACTGCTAGTTACTTGTGCGGTGATGATTTGTTGATGCCAAATGAGGTCGTACAGGTGATTTCAGATCGTTCATCCTCTGCGTCTAGTAGGGGGAGGTGCAGAAAAGCTATTTCTTGTTCGGGATTGGTACGGCATAGTGCTAGAATCAGATCTAGCACCTCTCCATATAGAGGTAGGTCCCCGGCTTCGGACGCTAGTAGTAGCAGTTCGACACGGGGCTCAGGTATGACTTCTGTTTATGGCAGTACTTATTCTCCATATGCGCTAAATAGTATGACAACTAGCCAACTTTTTCAGCTTGCCAGTGATACAGCATTTATATTTACTGATATTGAATTGGACGCTGATTATATTAGGAGTAGAGAATTAGAAAGGGTTACTTCCTTGAATAGATGAGGATAGTTAGTTGGAATGTTAGAGGACTAAATGAACCTAAAAAATGTGCTAAAGTTAGATCTTTCTTTAGAGATAACCATATTGATATTATCTTATTGCAAGAAACAAAAATCGAACGTCCGGATTTTAGATTTTATCTTAGATTAGGTGGGTCCACCTTCCGTAAATGGGTGTGTCTACCGGCAGTAGGTACTGCTGGTGGACTCATGATTGGTTGGAAAGAGAGTCAATATAGACTCGTTCAAGAGTCTATGAAGATACATTCTTTACACGTTATATTAGCTTCCCTTTGCGATGATTCTACTTTGTGCATATCCAATGTGTATGGACCTCATTCTAAGATAGAGAGGAGAATTTTGTGGGATGAAATATCTAATTTCAGAAATCACCCCCCCCCCCCCCCAATCTTTGGATTGTTGGGGGTGATTTCAATGTTACTAGATTCCTAGGGGAGAGGTTACCCCGTGAAGGTGATTTCTCCGATATGGAGGAATTCAGTGAATTTATTTTAGATAATAATTTGATAGAAATTCATATGGATAATAGATTGTTCACTTGGTCGAACGTTCGTGATAGTCCCTCCTTTGTATTATTAGACAGGTTTTTCATTAATTCGGAGATAGAAGATAGATTTTCGAATTGTAGAGTCAAGGGACTTCCATTCTTACTCTCTGATCATTGTCCAATCATCCTTACTTGTGATTCGAACTTAACTATTAGCAATAATTTCAAATTTGAGAAAATGTGGTTACTTGATCCTAGTTTCATAAATCTAGTTTTGGTAAAATGGAGATCTTTATTCTACTTTAATGATTTATATTGTGGTAATAGTGCTAAGATTTTTGTTGCTAAGTTAGGTAAATTGAGATTCTTTTTAAAGCGTTGGAATAAATTTGTATTTGGTAATGTGAGAATTAAAAAGAATAAGATTATGTGTGGTTTATTGGATTTGGATAAACCTAGTGAGTCAAGGCTTCTTAATCTAGCTGAAAAGGATAAATACTGTAATCTTAAAAAAGATCTCAAACTAATTTTAGAAAAAGAAGAGGTAATGTGGAGGCAAAGATCGCGAATACAATGGATTAAGGAAGGGGATAATAACACTAAATTTCTCCATAGTGTAGCGAACAAAAGGAGACGGGATAATATGATTCATTCTATAATTGTGGATAATGTAGAATTGAATATACAAAAAGATTTAAATGAAGCTTTCACTAGTTACTATAGGTAGATTTTTGGTACTAAGATTAAGAGGAGAACTAACGTTAGATGGAGTGAGTTATACCCATATGAAGGTAGGACAAATCTTGATAGTTTAGACGAACCTTTTACTGAGCAGGAGATTTGGAAGGAAATATGTGATATGCCTAGTGACAAAGCTCCTGGACCAGATGGATTTTCTGTTAATTTTTATAAGCAATTTTGGGAAGTCTTAAAGCCAGACATAATAAATTTATTTAATGAATTTTATAATGGTGAACTACGTTTAGGTAGTTTCAACTGTGCAAACGTCATCCTTATTCATAAGAGAGAGGGAGCAAATTCTCTAAAGGATTTTAAGCCAATCTCTCTTATTAATGTTTCCGTTAAGAATATATCTAAAATATTAGCTAACAGGCTTAGTACTAGGATGAACGATCTTATCGATTGTTCTCAAACCGCATTCATTAAAGGTAGAAATATAGTTGATGGTGTGGCAGCAGTACAGGAATACATCAATGTCTGTTGTAAGAATAACATTACTTTTGCCATTTTAAAGTTAGATTTCGAGAAGGCTTTTGACTCTATAGACTGGGATTTCTTATGTGAACTATTTCTTGCTAGAGGTTTTAGTGTAAGATGGACAAACTGGATCTTATTATTGTTAAGATCTGGTTGTTCTAACATAGTTGTTAACGGGATAGTGGGAAAGAAGATTCAATCTAAGAGGGGTCTTAGACAAGGAGACCCCTTATCGCCTTTTCTGTTCAATTTAGCGGTGGATGTCTTCTCTAGAATCATTAAAAGAGCAAGTAGACTAGGGATACTTGGTAGTGTTGGAAACGAGGAATTTAATAATGAATTATCTATTCTCCAATTTGCTGATGATACATTATTATTCTCTTCCCACTTGCCAAAGCACATAATTACTCTTAAATTTATACTTTATTGTTTTGAAATGTTATCCGGTCTTAGGATTAATTTTGATAAAAGTGCGGTTATGGTTTTTAATGATGTTAATAAGGTGGAGACTTTGGTAGCTGACACCTTAAACTGCTCCATTATGAAATTCCCTTTTGATTATCTAGGGTTTAAGATTAAACCTTCGAAACTTAAAAAAGAAGATTGGTTAGTGATCATTGATAAGATTAATAATAGATTACTTAGTTGGAATAACAGATTCCTATCGAGAGCAGGTAGATTAGTTTTAGTCAATTCGGTACTTTCGTCTATTCCATCATATTGGATGACTGTACATCGATTTCCATTATGGGTCATAGAGAAGATTGATAGGATTAGACGTAACTTTCTTTGGAATGGTGCTACCTTAGGTCAAGTTCACAAATGTTTAGTAAACTGGGACACGTGTTGTAAGTCTAAAAACGAAGGGGGTTTAGGTATTTTAAATTTATACAATTTTAATTAGTCTATGCTTGCTAAATGGTTATGGAAATTTAGAAGCCCTGACATTAACGCATCGTGGAAGTCCATTGTAGTTAAATCCTATTACTCTAGAGGGGAGTTCATCGTGGGGAATAGCAGTGTATGGGAAAATAGACTATCACACTTTTGGAAATCTGTTCTGAATTGTTTTCCTTTTTTCAAAATAGGTTATAAAGTAATAGTTCACTCAGGGGATATTACTTACTTTTGGCATGATCCTTGGATCTCTAGGGTGCCATTAAAAATTGAATTCAATGAGCTTTATGATAATTGTAATTTTAAGGATGCACGTATTATAGATGTTTATAGGGTGGATGTTCACCCACCGTGGGTGTTTTCCTTCGATAACATTTTAGAAGAAGTCTTGTTAAGACAGTTAGCTCTACTTAAAGCGAAGTTAGAAATGTATAATTTAGATGAGCATGGGGATTCTCTGAGTTGGAGTTTAGATAAGAAATCAGTCTACACAGTTAATTCAATGTATAATTTTATTAATTTTTCTGGAGTTTCTACTTATCCTTTTAAATTTCTATGGAAGTCAAATGCTCCCCGCAAAGCGAAGTTTCTTATGTGGTTGATCATCCATAAGAAACTTAATACGATTGAGCTATTGAAAAGAAAGAATATCATATTTGATAGCAAATGTGGTTTTTGTCATATCTGTGAGGAGCACGTCGATCATCTATTCTTTTCTTGTAAATTCACACTTTATATTTTTAACATGATTCTTAATATTTTTACATTTGTCGGCTTCAATGTTTTAAATGATTGTACTGAGTATTGGAATTGTATTAGATTAAGGTTTAATACTAGGCAGAGATATATATTGGATTCCTTAATAGTAATCTCGGGGTGGTTTATTTGGTTAGAAAGAAATCAGAGATTATTTAATTTTAAGTCTGAATCTTCTGATAATTTAATAATTAGTATTGTGAAATTTAGTCTAGATTGGATGTCGAACTCACATTATAAGTTTTTTGGTTATTTAAGCTTTGGCTGTTTTCTGCTTAAGGTCAGATCAAATCTGAGTTTGTTTATTAGATTTTCTAGATATTTTAGATTTAATAGATTTCGTCTCTGTTGACCTTTGATTAGTTATTAGCACTTACCCTACATGTTTTTATTTCGCTTTCTCTTTCTTTCTATGGGATATATGATTATACATATATATACATGTTAATATACACATAAGTATAATTTTTATACTAATATGTATATTTACACATACATATATAGCTATAAGCATATAATCATATATACTTGTTTGTTACTGATAATTTTTCTTAGTATTTCAGGGTACTGATTATGGACTTACCCCGGGAACTTACGTGGCTATGAGAGTGCTGACTGGATTGGGATTTTTGCTTGCTTGTCTAGTTTTTATGTATTTAGTGTTGATGTGTTGTGGTTATAGGGGTATGATTAGCCCTATTGTCTATTATTTAGATTGCCATTTTGTAAGGAAATAGATATACTCAATACTGGGTGGTGGCCTTACCGGAACTCGGTATTGTGGTATGATGGGTGGTGGCCTTGCCGGAACTCATCTATCTATTATTCCTTACTTTCTTTTGGCATTCTTGTCTGGGTCTGTATTTGGATATTGTACCCTGTTCTTTTCATTTATATATATATATATATATATATATGTGTGTGTGTGTGTGTGTGTGTGTGTGTGTGTGTGTGTGTGCTCTCTTCCTATAGGAAGATCACACATTATTGTGTTTTCAAAAACACTCCGCTTGAAAGTCCTCCTTCATCTCTTAATTTCTTTGACTTAGATCTTGTTTTGAATTAAGACACAAGTTTCATCCACTCAGGATTCATTTCAACTAATGGTTCTTTCCCAATAGATATGTTATCTCCTTTCAATTTTCTACCCTTAAATCTACTTCTTCTTCTTTTAATGCTACTTATAAAAGAAAAGTCTGAATCTTCTAACATGTTATCATTTTCAACCTCCTTAAAAGTAGTCGAATTCAAACCATTAATTCCAATACCACAAACTTTGGCTTCCTCCATATGAACATCTGAACCATCAAGAATAATTAAGGAAGTTTTCCTCCCATCAACACCAGATTCTAACTCAGTGTTTTTTCCTTGCTTTATTTCCTATCCTGATACATTATCATGATTTGTATGTTAATCAGTACAATTCACTTCAATTCTGTTATCCCTACCTGAATCATCAATTTTACCACACAACCCGTCATCTACATTCTTGTTAACATTTTCAAAGGCTTGCAACCCAATATAATTCTTCTCTTTAAAACCCTGCATTTATTCATATTTATCTGCCAAAACTCTGAATGTATTCTTGTTATTAACGGCAGCTTCCTGAGAACTTTGATTCTACTTTACAGCATGAGAGTCTAAGTTTAAACTTTAATGCTTTTGATTAACATCAATATCCATCCCATTATCAACACTAGGGCATTCCTTAGTAACCCAAATCTTAGAAGATTTGCACCCTATACTTGGATGTCCAAAAAATTTACATTGAGAACATATATCTAGGTCCATTCATACTCGACCCTTTGCCAGATAACATCTACATTGTAACACTTAATAGGAATTTTTTCAGGAAAAGTGAAATTGATATTTACTTCTACTAATATCCTATCAAATTATATACGAATAAGATCCCAGTAGCATTATCAAGTTTTAAAGATTTTCCCAATAACAAGGCAATTATGCTAAGAGCCTAAACAATCCAGAAATTAAGATCAAGGTTAGGCAGATGAATCAATATTGGAATAGTGTGGAGAAATTCACAAGTCAATTTCATACTAGGCATCCAATTTTTCATATCAATTAATTTTCTATTGTAGTAATACGGACCAGATGCAAGAATTTTATCATGATTTTGCACACTATCAAACTTAATTATAAAGAACCGATTATCTCTGGTATATAACTGGTAATTTACTTTTATACCCCAATTCTTATCACACTACGCCATAAACGGCCTAACGCAAAGCAAAAAAAATGTTGGCGGCCCAAAAAATGTTGGCATAGGTCTTTGGCAAAGTTTTTAGGGTGATGCAATTTTCACCGTTGCTACAGACCTCAAAAGCAACATTTTGACTATCTATGACAACACAACAAATATTGTTAAATTAGAACCTTATTTGGGTCTATAGTGTGACACCCCACGTCCGTTAATGTCACTCATTAAGAGAATACATTAAGTTTCATGAAGCGTTATAGGTAAACAGAAACGGAAACATTACAAGACAGATATAAAAGCAACATCAAAATTCAAATTTTTATTTCAACATAAATCATAACATCGTGTTCCAAAATATCACAAGTCTGAAACTACATAAAAGCCATTACAAAAATATAAAACTTTTCCGTGTTGTTCCATCAGAGTACATAAAAAGCATAATTCCCCAAAAAGAGTCAAAGCCATATTAGAGATAAGAGTAGCTCCTAGCAAGATAAAAGCAGAATCACAGTCAAGCCTGAGTGTTCCCGCACTGAGAACCTGGAGGGGGGAACAGAAGAAAGAAGAGGAAACAAAAAGGGTCAGACATAAAGTCTGGAGAGTCCAGTTACTTTTAGTAAGTAAATAAATAAAAGTGGCATGACAGGCATATAAAGTGGATAAGAAAGATGACATCACAAAAGGTAAGGATGACAAGGTAAACAGGACAGGGTGTATGTGCTTCCTTAATGATTACTCTGCACTTCTACTAGTATATCTAGAATGAGTTGATCACTTCCATTATAAGGTGGTAGACTTAGGCATACGTCTAAATGTACCCTAACTACTACCCTAATTGATCGGCTCCCTAATCCGCGTAGATGCTCTATGCCGGCCCCACCGTAGGATGTATCACATCCTAAAGTGGCAACCGTTCACTGATATGCACAGCCCTATATCTACAGGTGTCACGGTTACCTTATCCCCCCTCTGCCCGGCCCGTGCACGCACATGACCCGGTCAGTTTGTGCCACCTACACCGTCCTCCACATTTGGATCTCTTACAATCAGCCCAGTAAGCGTGCCCCACTCTGACCTAGGGCGCAGTACTAGTTTTGATACTTATTAAGGGTTACTAACTAAAACGGGTCCCCCGCACAAGATGACACAAGCTCTCCCCCTTGTCTTGTATCCCCACTAGGATTTCCACAGGTTATGCTTACTATAAAAGGTGTCTTTAATACATAACCCCCAATTGGTTAAGTTTTATGAGCCTATATCTAAATATTACCCACCCAACCCAGATATACTTAACTTAACCCTCCCATTGTTCAACCAAGTTTACTTAACCCCTATTCATGTTCATGTTCACACAATCCCTATGGATTCAACTAGGTAAAGTATTCCAATTCGTTACCATTTCCATATATGGTGATAATGGGCTAGGCCTCCCACATTAGGCCCGAAACTTCTGGATGTTGGATATGTTGGTCGGGTCCGAGCAGACTTCCTCCACAAGTTCGGCCTAACCTCGTGTCTTAGCCCGTATCGTATTTGTGCACTTAGAACCCTCACATTAGATTCAACATTTGCGGTTGCTGGATATGCCGGTCAGGTCCGGGCGGACTTCCACCACGAATGCAATCTAACCTCGTGTCATAAGTGCAGTTACAGTGTCTAATTACTGTAATCCTAGGCATTTCATTATTATCCAATTTTTCACCTATGTCGTTATAGGTTATAGGTTATAGGTTTCATGCCCCTTTTTCCCCAATTACGTTCATAGTGAATTATATGTCCAAATTCGTATTCATTATTCAAGTTATGCCAATTCTATTGTTTTCCCCCGTTCCCTAACTAACTCATTCACATATATTTGGCGGCATGCCTAGGCTAGAAAGTAGCCTGGCCATAAACAATAAAAGGGAAAGGTAATGGGAAGATGATAGTAGTGATTATTCTAACATAACCGACATAAATATATATACTGACATAGACATGTAATTGGCATAGTAATATGGTGGACAAAAAAACAAATCTAGTGAACAAGTGATGATAAAACTAGATCTAACATAATAAGGATGTCCTAATAGGAATGAATAGATCTAAATAAGGGTGCATATGTCCAATTAACGACAGATCTAAATTAACCACAACATGATAGGTACAAGATGATCTAGACGGAGAGTTAGATCTAAACAAGGTTTAATGACAGATCCAAATTAGCCACAAACATAAATAAAGGTTAAGATCCACAAATGTGGCATGATAAATAAACCACAAGTGAATTAGATCTATAAAAGTAGATCTAGCATGATAAAGGTTAAGATCTGAGAATTTCATAGATTCACAATTTATAACAGATCCAAATCATAGTCATATCACATTTTACTTTTAATCATTTAAATCTAAAAGTAACTAAACTCACAATGTTTGGATTTTAGAAGATAGGAAAGGAATTGTAAGTGTTGAATCTCAAATATATACTTGAATCTCTAAATGATTAGCTCTAGTTGATTGTTGTTGAAGAAAAGGATTCGATTCAGTTCAAGCACCGTGTAACAACCCTGAATTTTGGGGGTAAATTTAAAATTTATATTAACTAATATTAATGGGTTTTAAATGATTTATTTAAAATAATAACGATTAAAAATTGATTTAAATCGAAGTTAGAATGAATAATTTAATTTTAATTATAAAAGGAGTTAGAAATAGCGCGGTAGGTTGAAAAGTCAAACCTGAACTTTGACTGACCATATAGGATGCAAAATAAAACGGATTTTAGTGAAACCAAAAATATTAGAATCTATTTAAAAATATCTTTCAAACGAATCTGAAAAATCGAAATTCATAGCGGGAATAAAAAGTTATGCCCAGTTTAAAATTTAGAAAGGTCGCTATGAAATTTATAAAGGTCAAAATGCTACCTTTTGCATACGAAGGAATTTGAACTCGAAACAACTTCCATTTAGTTCAGAATGACGTTCCTACATTGAAAAACAGTAAACACTTATATATTTCGAGTTTTGGGAATTATTTGTTTAAAATGTATTTTTAATATTAAATATATACGCCTTGAAAATAGCCATTTTTCAAACGACCTCTGTTTTCGACGAAACCACTTTTGTTGGAACCGGAATGTCAAAATATGGTTAAGTTTAATTTTTCATAATTTTTACAATTAATAAATAATTATAATTGATTTTTCAGTGTAAACGAACAATTTTTGACTTTAAAAATTCATTAAAAATTCATACAAGCTCATAATTGAACGAAATTAATTTTTCTGGGTTCGCAGCGTCAAAACATAGCTAAATATATTTTTCGGGAATTTTTGAAGTTAATTTGTGGCCCTGGTGAATTTATTTGTACGGTTGAATTATAAATAAAGGACTTAAATTTTAAATCTGAAAAACGGAGGCCAAGATGACCATTTGGGCTGACGTGACATATCTAGATGAGTTCGGAATGAGGGCTATTAGGTATGAACGACAGTCGTTGGGCTGAAATCAGACAAAGTTGCAAAACGGGCCTTCATGGGGAAATTAGGGGGCCCGACATTTTACTTATGTGGATGATGGAATGAGGCGCCTCAGATGATAGATCCTATAGGAACGGGAAACGTGTATTCAGGAATTGCTAATCCACGAAGCTGTATGTGTGGACCGGCCCTGTAGGATCCAAGGGTTAACTGCGGGGAATCCTGAGACATTAGCTAGAGTATCTCGAATCGGTAAGGAGCTCCTCCCTAGCCTTGACTCATGATGGAAACCCAATTTCCAATATGACCTCATGCGGTTTTGATTGTATTACTAGTATGGAAGCATAGTATTATGGTATCTATGTGTCTTAGGATTGATAGATTATGATTGAAATGTTTTTGAAACATATATACACTAATAATAATATCAAATCCGTTTTTATCGTATCAAGCATTTTTGACCATTATAAGGTAAAACCCTATCCTCCGGTTTGTGTTGCATTGTGTGATAGGACTTGGGTCTTATGAAGGTTTCATTTTTCTAAAAAGCATTGCGTTGTTTTAACGATTTACTTTAGTTTATGCACCGGCAATCCATTGGAGTAAACCCGTTCCGCGTTAGCGGCGTGGTCCTTGGATTTGCCTTATTACTATTAGTTAAATTAGTTAAGAATTCTCACACCAGTCCTATGATTGACCCGTTGTTTGTTTCCACCTTTACAAACTCGGGTGCCCTCTTTCCACGCGGGCAGTCGAGTAGTTTGTCTACAGGTTCTTACCTCGAGCAGGATTATGGATTGAAGCCTAAAGCTGTGTCCAGAGCATAGTTGTCTTCCGCTGCCTTAGTTATTTTATTTCCGCTGCAATGTATTCAAATAATGTAAAATTATCTTCCGCTGTAATTATTAGTCAATGTACGCTGATATTCTGTACTCTGATGTAACATATATTATTGATGTTATAAAAGTCTGTTGTTGTTGTTCTAATGTATTGTGTTCCCAACGTTAAAGTATTCGTGGATTTCCAACCTTTGGGTCAGACTTGTGTGGTTTATGGTCGATCCAAAGAGCGGGAATTTACGGGTCGTTTCAGTTGGTATCAGAGCTTTGGTTAGCTCAAATCTTTGGGATACAACTCATTAGGACTGAACAAAAGACTCATCAGAGATTGGATTTGTAATATCCAATAAGAATACTCATTAGAGATAGGATCAGCAGTATCCTAGAATGAGAAAACTCATTAGAGATGGGGTTAGTAATGCCCTAAAATGAGTTGAGAGTAACAAGCCTATAATATACGTATTTGTAATTATAATCTATTTTAGAAAATATGATTTTTGAATATACAAAAGTTATATATTTTAAAAGTTAACCAACTAATTGATTGATGGTTGTGTAGTGTAATTATTAGTTCAACTAATAGAATTATAGAAATGAATTAAAGAATGAAAGATGAGATAGGATACTTAAACAACTTTACCTTCGTTCCTTTTCGAGGACGAAAAGTTTTTACGTGGGGGAGACTGTAACAACCCTGAATTTTAGGGGTAAATTTAAAATTTATATTAACTAATATTAATGGGTTTTAAATAATTTATTTAAAATAATAATGATTAAAAATTGATTTAAATCGAAGTTAGAATGAATAATTTAATTTTAATTATAAAAGGAGTTAGAAATAGCGCGGTAGGTTGAAAAGTCAAACCTGAACTTTGACTGACCATACAGGATGCAAAATAAAACGAATTTTAGTGAAACCAAAAATATTAGAATCTATTTAAAAATATGTTTCCAATGAATCCGAAAAATCGAAATTTCATAGCGGGAATAAAAATGCCCAGTTTAAAATTTAGGAAGGTCGCTATGAAATTTATAAAGGTCAAAATGCTACTTTTTGCATTCGAAGGAATTTGAACTCGAAACCACTTCCATTTAGTTCATAATGGCGTTCCTGCATTGAAAAACAGTAAACACTTATATATTTCGAGTTTTGGAAATTTTTTGTTTAAAATGTATTTTTAATATTAAATATATACGCCTTGAAAATAGCCATTTTTCAAACGACCTCTGTTTTCGACGAAACCACTTTTATTGGAACCGGAATATCAAAATATGGTTAAGTCTAATTTTTCATAATTTTTACAATTAATATATAATTATAATTGATTTTTCAGTGTAAACGGACAATTTTAGACTTTAAAAATTCATTAAAAATTCATACGAGCTCAGAATTGAATGAAATTAATTTTTCTGGGTTCGCAGCGTTAAAACATAGCTAAATATATTTTTCGGGAATTTTTGAAGTTAATCTGTGGCCCTTGTGAATTTATTTGTACGGTTGAATTATAAATAAAGGACTTAAATTTTAAATCTGAAAAACGGAGGCCAAGATGACCATTTGGGCTGACGAGACATATCCAAATGAGTTCGGAATGGGGGCTATTAGGTGTAAACGACAGTCGCTGGGCTGAAATCAGACAATGTTGCAAAACGGGCCTTTATGGGGAAATTAGGGAATAAAATAATATTTTATTATATAAAGGTACGGATGCCGCTCCTTCTTCCCCGATTCATTCACGCACCAGATAACCCATAGCCGCCATACCCTTCCAAACTTCTCTCCTCCTTCTCTCCCAATTCGCAAAGAATTAGACTTAGGTTATGTTGAACTTTTTGAAGCTCTTCTCACTCTCTTTAATCTCCAACAAGTTTCATCCATTTTCGTTGACCGTAGGCGAAGATTGAGCACCGCTAACCCGCAGCCTTTGCACCCAAACCGCACCTTCCATGTGCCACCATCCATCACCCTATTTTCTGAGCTTGTAGATCTCTCGTAGCCGGTCGTTTTCCCGCAAACCGTTCGCAAAACCATCAACTACAGATAGAGAAATCTTGATCCAAAGTTTTGAACAAACTAAAAGTATAATGTATGAAATTTCATTTCAGAATTTGCCACGCTTCTAGATGTGGCAACTGCAGTTGTAAAAAGTCAGTTTCTAATTTATACATGTGAACTTCAAATTTAAATCTTTCAGATCCGAAATCGCCGTGACTTCGAACACGAGATCTGACCGAGTTTGGACCTTCATTTCAGTCCCAAGCAATGTGAGAATTTATTTTTATTTAATTTAATTATTATCCTAGCGTTATGTGAAGTTTGAATGGTAAATATCACGCTTACGATACAGATCTATTTTGTTTTGTCATATTTGATGATGGTTGGTATGTGTTTGTGATGGATAGTTTAGATCCGTATGATTATCACCTCTTATGTAATCACTTGTGTTGATTTGGATTGATCTAATTTATCAATTCAAAATAATAGGAACATGATTATCACCTCGTATGTAATCACTTGTGTTGATTTGGATTGATCTAATTTATCAATTCAAAATAGTAGAAATATGATTGTCACATTCTTATGTTATCGCTTTTGTATGATTTGAATTAATCAAACTTATCAATTCATAATAAAAGAGACATGGTTTTCCATCGTTATGTTAGTGCCTTTGTTTTACTTGAATTAATCAAGATTATCAATTCAACATAGAAAATAAAGATTCGTCTTTTTATTTGAATTGATCTAGATTATCAATTCAACATAGTAAATAAAGTTTACATTTTTCTTTTTATATGATATAAAAAGTAAGATTTTACGACGTGATAAAAATTACATTTTTCTTTGTAATCAAGACATGAATTTACATCGTATGATTAAAATTACATTTTTCTATGTAATTAAAATAGGAATTTGTACCGTATGATTAAAATTACATTTTTCTTTGTAATTAAGACGTGGATTTACACCGTATGATAAAAATTACATTTTTCTATGTAATTTATTTATGAATTTACATCGCATAATAGAAATCACATTTTTATATGTAGTTAAAACATGAATTTGCATTGTAGGATAAAAATTACATTTTTACATGTAATTTAGAGATGAATGAGAACGGTAAAATAAAAATTACATTTTTATATGTAATTAAAGAATGAGATTTTGCAATAAAATAAAAATTACATTTTTTATGTAGTTAAGGTATGAATTTGCAACATAAAATAAAAACTACATTTTTATTTGAAATTATGATATGCAGTTGGCGATGAAAATAAAAAATTTTTATTTGAAACTATGATGTGCAGTTGGCAATGAAAATAAAAAGTACATTTTTCTATGCAACTAAAGACATGAGATTTGCAATGCAGATAAAAGTTGCATTTTTCTTTGTAGCTATGAATGAGATTTGAAAGACGAAAAGAAATCATTTTTTTTCTTTTTAGAATGAGAAATTGCATAGAGAATGAAAACTTACATTTTATATGTGGAATAAGGATGAGGATTTACATCGTAAGAAAAATTTCGTTTCTATTATATAAGTGAAAAGTAGAATTTACATAGTGAAATAAAATTTACATTTTTATAAGGTAAGTTAAGATATGAATTTGCATAGTAAATATAAATTTACATTTTTATATGTGAATAAAAGTAGGAACTTGCATTTGAAATAAAATTTACATTTTTATATGAAAATAAGAAGTAGGAATTTACAGTAAAGAAAATTTACATTTTGCTTATATGTAAACAAAAATGAGAATTAACATGTAATTAAAAACTTCATTTCTATAATGTAAATTAGAATTAGAATTTGCATGTAAGTAACAATTACATTTTTTTTTCATATGTAATTAAAGTTAAGAACTTGCATGTAAATTAAATTACATTTTTATAATGTAAGTTAGAAGTAGAACTAGCATGTAATTAAAAATTATATTTTTATAATGTAATCAAAAAGTAGGATTTGCATTGTAATATAAATTTACATTTTCATATGTAATTAGAAGTGGAGAATTTACATTGAAATAAAAGTCATTTTTATATGTAATTAAGAATGAAAGTTTACAATGCAAATTAAAGATTACATTTTTCTTATATGTAATTAAGAATGATATTTAAATTGTAAATTAAAACTGCATCTTTATTATGTAACTTAGGAATAGGATTTACAATGTAAATTGAGATTACATTTTTTTATGTAATTAAAAGGCATGAAGTTATACCGTATAGAAAATCACATCTTCATATGTGAATTAAGGAAGAGAATTTACATCGTAATTAAAATTACATTATCTTTAATGTGATTAAAATATGAATTTACATCGTAAAATAAAGTTACATTCTTTTTATGTAATTAGGACGAGATTTTACATTGTAAAATAAAAAAAGTATATTTTTATATATAATTAGAAATGAAAATTTACATTGTAATTAGAAATTACATTTTTAGAGAAGCGGAATTTAATGTAAGTAAAATTACATATTTTTAATGTAATAAAAAATAGCCGATTTGGACAGTGTAATTAAAATTACATTTTTAATGTAATTTATAAAGATGGAATTTTTCACCATTACGATTAAGTACATTTTGATGAAATTAGAAAGAGAATTTGATGTGGAAATAGATTTACATTTCTATAGTGTAATTAAAAAGAAAATTTGAGCGTTGTATTTGAAAGAACATTTTCTTTTTTTAATAGGAATTGTTGTAAATTAAAAAGATATAAAAATTAACACAGAATGTTAATTGCATTTTTATCATGTAACTAAAGAAGATTTTGCATTGTAGATTAAAAGAATAAATTAAATGATGAATTATAATTGACATTTTAATGTAAATATTAGACTAAAAGAATGAATTGGACGATGAATTATAATTTACATTTTTAATGTAAATATAAGATGAAAAGAACGAATTGCGACATTGAAATATAATAGACAATTCCAATGAAAATAGATGATTAGGAATTTACATTTCCAATGTAAATAGAATATAAAATAAAGGTTACATTTTCAATATGATATTATATTGAAATATAAGTTTACATTTTTCAATGTAAATAAAATAGGAATAGAAATTTACATTTTTCAATGTAAATAATAAGATTAGAAATTTACATTTCTAAGGAATGGATTTTCATTAGAAAAATAATGAAACCAAATATACATTTGGTGTAAACTGAAAAATGGAAGAGTAAGATATACATTGTTATGTTTAGGATGTGTATGTAAAGTAAAAATAGCGATAAATCGTTATAAATTATTAATGACGATATGAAATGGTTTTCCAATTTATATATGCGAGAGTTATTTGGAAAGTCCGAGTTTACTCTCATTCCAAATAATGATACGACGTTCGAAGAATTAAAGACGGCGATTGAAGACCGACGATCTTCACGTCGAATGGGTAACTAGTGTTGAGGCCCTTGATTGATTTGCTCCCAAGACGGGGCTAAAATGGTAGTTATCCGGACGTAGTGCTGATTTGTACGGATTTGGCTTTCGCTCAGACCCAGAGCATAAGCTTATAAATGGAATGTGTGTCTGACATTGTACTCCTTTATATTGTATTTATTGATTTTCTATCGAATGCATGAATGTTTGGTGGCGGAGAATTTATTCTCTTGCTTAACACCCTTTCATATATTTTGGCAAATGATTGGTAGTGTGATATGGAGTGACGATGTGGCATGCTAAGATGCATATGATTAAGGCTTTGTTGAAAAACATGCCTTGTGGGATGATCAAAGCATAGCCTGTTTAGGCATAGCTTTGTGTATAGCGTGACTTCGCGAGCCTCACGCACTGGCGGAGTCTAAAACGGGAGAAGGGAACGCAGGGAGAGCATCACGTTTCTTTCTAGCTAGAAGTGGTGTTTGTGCTTTAACACGGCCCGACATTTTACTTATGTGGATGATGGAATGAGGCGCCTCAGATGATAGGTCCTATAGGACCGGGAAACGTGTGTTCAGGAATTGCCAATCCACGAAGCTATATATGTGGACCGACCCTGAAGGATCCAAGGGTTAACTGCGGGGAATCCTGAGACATTAGCTAGAGTGTCTCGAATCGGTAAGTAGCTCCTCCCTAGCCTTGACTCATGATGGAAACCCAATTTAAAATACGACCTCATGCGGTTTTGATTGTATTACTAGTATGGAAGCATAGTATTATGGTATATATGTGTCCTAGGATTGATACATTATGATTGAAATGTTTTTGAAACATATATACACTAATAATAATATCAAATCCGTTTTTATCGTATCAAGCATTTTTTACCATTATAAGGTAAAACCATATCCTCCAGTTTGTGTTGCATTGTGTGATGGAACTTGGGTCTTATGATGGTTTCATTTTTCTAAAAAGCATTGCGTTGTTTTAACGATTTACTTTAGTTTATGCACCGGCAATCCATTGGAGTAAACTCGTTCCGCGTTAGCGGCGTGGTCCTTGGATTTGCCTTATTACTATTAGTTAAATTAGTTAAGAATTCTCACACTAGTCCCATGACTGACCCGTTTTTTGTTTCCACCTTTACAAACTCGGGTGCCCTCTTTCCACACGGGCAGTCGAGTAGTTTGTCTACAGGTTCTTACCTCGAGCAGGATTATGGATTGAAGCCTAAAGCTGTGTCCAGAGCATAGTTGACTTCCGCTGCCTTAGTTATTTTATTTCCGCTGCAATGTATTAAAATAATGTAAAATTATCTTCCGCTGTAATTATTAGTCAATGTACTCTGATATTCTGTACTCTGATCTAACATTTATTATTGATGTTATAAAAGTCTGCTGTTGTTGTTCTAATGTATTGTATCCCCAAAGTAAAAGTATTCGTGGATTTCCAACCTTTGGGTCAGACTTGTGCGGTTTATGGTCGATCCAAAGAGCGGGAATTTACGAGTCGTTTCAGTTGGTATCAAAGCTTTGGTTAGCTCAAATCTTTGGGATACAACTCATTAGGACTGAACAAAAAACTCATCAGAGATTGGATTAGTAATATCCAATAAGAATACTCATTAGAGATAGGATCAGCAGTATCCTAGAATGAGAAAACTCATTAGAGATGGGGTTAGTAATGCCCTAGAATGAGTTGAGAGTAACAAGCCTATAACATACGTATTTGTAATTATAATCTATTTTAGAAAATATGATTTTTGAATATACAAAAGTTATATATTTTAAAAGTTAATCAACTAATTGATTGATGGTTGTGTAGTGTAATTATTAGTTCAACTAATAGAATTATAGAAACGAATTAAAGAATGAAAGATGAGATAGGATACTTAAACAACTTTAGCTTCGTTCCTTTTCGAGGACGAAAAGTTTTTAAGTTGGGGAGACTATAACAACCCTGAATTTTGGGGGTAAATTTAAAATTTATATTATCTAATATTAATGGGTTTTAAATAATTTATTCAAAATAATAATGATTAAAAATTGATTTAAATCGAAGTTAGAATTAATAATTTAATTTTAATTATAAAAGGAGTTAGATATAGCGCGGCAGGTTGAAAAGTCAAACCTGAACTTTGACTGACCATACAGGATGCAAAATAAAACGGTTTTTAGTGAAACCAAAAATATTAGGATCTATTTAAAAATATCTTTCCAACGAATCCAAAAAATCGAAATTTCATAGCGGGAATAAAAAGTTATGCTAGTTTAAAATTTAGAAAGGTCGCTATGAAATTTATAAAGGTCAAAATGTTACTTTTTGCATACGATGGAATTTGAACTCGAAACCACTTCCATTTAGTTCAGAATGACGTTCCTGCATTGAAAAACAGTAAACACTTATACATTTCGAGTTTTGGGAATTATTTGTTTAAAATGTATTTTTAATATTAAATATATACGCCTTGAAAATAGCCATTTTTCAAACAACCTCTGTTTTCGACGAAACCACTTTTGTTGGAAACGGAATGTCAAAATATGATTAAGTTTAATTTTTCAAATTTTTTACAATTAATATATAATTATAATTGATTTTTCAGTGTAAACGGACAATTTTTGACTTTAAAAATTCATACAAGCTCAGAATTGAACGAAATTAATTTTTCTGCGTTCGCAGCGTTAAAACATAGCTAAATATATTTTTTGGGAATTTTTGAAGTTAATTTGTGGCCCTGGTGAATTTATTTATACGGTTGAATTATAAATAAAGGACTTAAATTTTAAATCTGAAAAACGGAGGCCAAGATGACCATTTGAGCCGACGAGACATATCCAGATGAGTTCGGAATAGGGGCTATTAGGTATAAACGACAGTCGCTGGGCTGAAATCAGACAAAGTTGCAAAACGGGCCTTTATGGGGAAATTAGGGAATAAAATAATATTTTATTATATAAAGGTACGGATGCCGCTCCTTCTTCCCCGATTCATTCACGCACCAGATAACCCATAGCCGCCATACCCTTCCAAACTTCTCTCCTCCTTCTCTCCCAATCCGCAAAGAATTAGACTTAGGTTATGTTGAACTTTTTGAAGCTCTTCTCACTCTCTTTAATCTCCAACAAGTTTCATCCATTTTCATCGACCGTAGGCGAAGATTGAGCACCGCTAATCCGCGGCCTTTGCACCCAAACCGCACCTTCCATGTGCCACCATCCATCACCCTATTTTCTGAGCTTGTAGATCTCTCGTAGCCGGTCGTTTTGCCGCAAACCGTTCGCAAAACCATCAACTACAGATAGAGAAATCTTGAACCAAAGTTTTGAACAAACTAAAAGTATAATGTATGAAATTTCATTTTAGAGTTTGCCACGCTTTTAGATGTGGCAACTGCAGTTGTAAAAAGTCGGTTTCTAATTTATACATATGAACTTCAAATTTAAATCTTTCAAATCCGAAATCGCCGTGACTTCGAACACGAGATCTGACCGAGTTTGGACCTTCATTTCAGTCCCAAGCAATGTGAGAATTTATTTTTAATTATATTTAATTAATTTAATTATTATCCTAGCGTTATGTGAAGTTTGAATGGTAAATATCACGCTTACGATACAGATCTATTTTGTTTTGTCATATTTGATGATGGTTAGTATGTGTTTGTGATGGATAGTTTAGATCCGTATGAATATCACCTCTTATGTAATCACTTGTGTTGATTTGGATTGATCTAATTTATCAATTCAAAATAATAGGAACATGATTATCACCTCGTATGTAATCACATGTGTTGATTTGGATTGATCTAATTTATCAATTCAAAATAGTAGAAATATGATTGTCACATTCTTATGTTATCGCTTTTGTATGATTTGAATTAATCAAACTTATCGATTCATAATAAAAGAGACATGGTTTGCCATCGTTATGTTAGTTCCTTTGTTTTACTTGAATTGATCTAGATTATCAATTCAACATAGAAAATAAAGATTTGTCTTTTTATTTGAATTGATCTAGATTATCAATTCAACATAGTATATAAAGTTTACATTTTTCTTTTTATATGATATAAAAAGTAGGATTTTACGACGTGATAAAAATTACATTTTTCTTTGTAATCTAGACATGAATTTACATCGTATGATTAAAATTACATTTTTCTATGTAATTAAAATGGGAATTTGTACCGTATGATTAAAATTACATTTTGCTTTGTAATTAAGACGTGGATTTACACCGTATGATAAAAATTACATTTTTCTATGTAATTTATCTATGAATTTACATCGCATAATAGAAATCACATTTTTATATGTAGTTAAAACATGAATTTGCATTGTAGGATAAAAATTACATTTTTACATGTAATTTAGAGATGAATGAGAACGATAAAATAAAAATTACATTTTTATATGTAATTAAAGAATGAGATTTTGCAATAAAATAAAATTTACGTTTTTTATGTAGTTACGGTATGAATTTGCAACGTAAAATAAAAACTACATTTTTATTTGAAATTATGATATGCAGTTGGTGATGAAAATAAAAATTACATTTTTATATGAAACTATGATGTGCAGTTGGCAATGAAAACAAAAAGTACATTTTTCTATGCAACTAAAGACATGAGATTCGCAATGCAGATAAAAGTTACATTTTTCTTTGTAGCTATGAATGAGATTTGAAAGACGAAAAGAAATCATTTTTTTCTTTTTAGAATGAGAAATTGCATAGACAATGAAAACTCACATTTTATATGTGGAATAAGGACGAGGATTTACATAGTAAGAAAAATTTCATTTCTATTATGTAAGTGAAAAGTAGAATTTACATAGTGAAATAAAATTTACATTTTTATAAGGTAAGTTAAGATATGAATTTGCGTTTTAAATATAAATTTACAATTTTATATGTGAATAAAAGTAGGAACTTGCATTTGAAATAAAATTTACATTTTTATATGAAAATAAGAAGTAGGAATTTACAGTAAAGAAAATTTACATTTTGCTTATATGTAAACAAAAATGAGAATTAACATGTAATTAAAAACTTCATTTCTATAATGTAAATTAGAGTTTGCATGTAAGTAACAATTACATTTTTTTTTCATATGTAATTAAAGTTAAGGACTTGCATGTAAATTAAATTACATTTTTATAATGTAAGTTAGAAGTAGAACTAGCATGTAATTAAAAATTAAATTTTTATAATGTAATCAAAAAGTAGGATTTGCATTGTAATATAAATTTACATTTTCATATGTTATTAGAAGTGGAGAATTTACATTGAAATAAAAGTCATTTTTATATGTAATTAAGACTGAAAGTTTACAATGCAAATTAAAGATTACATTTTTCTTATATGTAATTAAGAATGGTATTTACGTTGTAAATTAAAACTGCATCTTTATTATGTAACTTAGGAATAGGATTTACAATGTAAATTGAGATTACATTTTTTTATGTAATTAAAAGGCATGAAGTTATACCGTATAGAAAATCACATCTTTATATGTGAATTAAGGAAGAGAATTTACATCATAATTAAAATTACATTATCTTTAATGCGATTAAAATATGAATTTACATCGTAAAATAAAGTTACATTCTTTTTATGTAATTAGGACGAGATTTTACATTGTAAAATAAAAAAAAGTATATTTTTATATATAATTAGAAATGAAAATTTACATTGTAATTAGAAATTACATTTTTAGAGAAGAGGAATTTAATGTAAGTAAAATTACATATTTTTAATGTAATAAAAAAATAGCCGATTTGGACGGTGTAATTAAAATTACATTTTTAATGTAATTTATAAAGATGGAATTTTTCACCATTACGATTAAGTACATTTTGATGAAATTAGAAAGAGAATTTGATGTGGAAATAGATTTACATTTCTATAATGTAATTATAAAGAAAATTTGAGCGTTGTATTTGAAAGAACATTTTCTTTTTGTAATAGGAATTGTTGTAAATTAAAAAGATATAAAAATTAACACAGAATGTTAATTGCATTTTTATCATGTAGCTAATGAAGATTTTGCATTGTAGATTAAAAGAATAAATTAAATGATGAATTATAATTGACATTTTAATGTAAATATTAGACTAAAAGAATGAATTGGACGATGAATTATAATTTACATTTTTAATGTAAATATAAGATGAAAAGAACGAATTGCGACATTGAAATATAATAGACAATTCCAATGAAAATAGATGATTAGGAATTTACATTTCCAATGTAAATAGAATATAAAATAAAGGTTACATTTTCAATATGATATTATATTGAAATATAAGTTTACATTTTTCAATGTAAATAAAATAGGAATAGAAATTTACATTTTTCAATGTAAATAATAAGATTAGAAATTTACATTTCTAAGGAATGGATTTTCATTAGAAAAATAATGAAACCAAATATACATTTGGTGTAAACTGAAAAATGGAAGAGTAAGATATACATTGTTATGTTTAAGATGTGTATGTAAAGTAAAAATAGCGATAAATCGTTATAAATTATTAATGACGATATGAAATGGTTTTCCAATTTATATATGCGAGAGTTATTTGGAAAGTCCGAGTTTAATCTCATTCCAAATAATGATACGACGTTCGAAGAATTAAAGACGGCGATTGAAGACCGACGATCTTCACGTCGAATAAGTAACTAGTGTTGAGGCCCTTGATTGATTTGCTCCCAAGACGGGGCTAAAATGGTAGTTATCCGGACGTAGTGCTGATTTGTACGGATTTGGCTTTCGCTCGGACCCAGAGCATAAGCTTATAAATGGAATGTGTGTCTGACATTGTACTCCTTTATATTGTATTTGTTGATTTTCTATCGAATGTATGAATGTTTGGTGGCGGAGAATTTATTCTCTTGCTTAACACCCTTTCGTATATTTCGACAAATGATTGGTAGTGTGATATGGAGTGACGATGTGGCATGCTAAGATGCATATGATTAAGGCTTTGTTGAAAGGCATGCCTTGTGGGATGATCAAAGCATAGCCTGTTTAGGCATAGCTTTGTGTATAGCGTGACTTCGCGAGCCTCACGCACCGGCGGAGTCTAAAACGGGAGAAGGGAACGCATGGAGAGCAGCACGTTTCTTTCTAGCTAGAAGTGGTGTTTGGGATTTAACACGGCCCGACATTTTACTTATGTGGATGATGGAATGAGGCGCCTCGGATGATAGGTCCTATAGGACCGGGAAACGTGTGTTCAGGAATTGCCAATCCACGAAGCTGTATGTGTGGACCGACCCTGTAGGATCCAAGGGTTAACTGCGGGGAATCCTGAGACATTAGCTAGAGTGTCTAGAATCGGTAAGTAGCTCCTCCCTAGCCTTGACTCATGATGGAAACCCAATTTCCAATACGAGCTCATGCGGTTTTGATTGTATTACTAGTATGGAAGCATAGTATTATGGTATCTATGTGTCCTAGGATTGATACATTATGATTGAAATGTTTTTGAAACATATATACACTAATAATAATATCAAATCCGTTTTTATCGTATCAAGCATTTTTTACCATTATAAGGTAAAACCCTATCCTCCAGTTTGTGTTGCATTGTGTGATGGAACTTGGGTCTTATGATGGTTTCATTTTTCTAAAAAGCATTGCTTAGTTTTAATGATTTACTTTAGTTTATGCACCGGCAATCCATTGGAGTAAACCCGTACCGCGTTAGCGGCGTGGTCCTTGGATTTGCCTTATTACTATTAGTTAAATTAGTTAAGAATTCTCACACCAGTCCCATGACTGACCCGTTTTTTGTTTCCACCTTTACAAACTCGGGTGCCCTCTTTCCACACGGGCAGTCGAGTAGTTTGTCTACAGGTTCTTACCTCGAGCAGGATTATGGATTGAAGCCTAAAGCTGTGTCCAGAGCATAGTTGTCTTCCGGTGCCTTAGTTATTTTATTTCCGCTGCAATGTATTAAAATAATGTAAAATTATCTTCCGCTGTAATTATTAGTCAATGTACTCTGATATTCTGTACTCTGATCTAACATTTATTATTGATGTTATAAAAGTTTGCTGTTGTTGTTCTAATGTATTGTATCCCCAAAGTAAAAGTATTCGTGGATTTCCAACCTTTGGGTCAGACTTGTGTAGTGTATGGTCGATCCAAAGAGCGGGAATTTACGGGTCGTTTCAGTTGGTATCAAAGCTTTGGTTAGCTCAAATCGTTGGGATACAACTCATTAGGACTGAACAAAAGACTCATCAGAGATTGGATTAGTAATATCCAATAAGAATACTCATTAGAGATAGGATCAGCAGTATCCTAGAATGAGAAAACTCATTAGAGATGGGGTTAGTAATGCCCTAGAATGAGTTGAGAATAACAAACCTATAACATACGTATTTGTAATTATAATCTATTTTAGAAAATATGATTTTTGAGTATACAAAAGTTATATATTTTAAAAGTTAATCAACTAATTGATTGATGGTTGTGTAGTGTAATTATTAGTTCAACTAATAGAATTATAGAAACGAATTAAAGAATGAAAGATGAGATAGGATACTTAAACAACTTTAGCTTCGTTCCTTTTCGAGGACGAAAAGTTTTTAAGTTGGGGAGAATGTAACAACCCTGAATTTTGGGGGTAAATTTAAAATTTATATTATCTAATATTAATGGGTTTAAAATAATTTATTCAAAATAATAATGATTAAAAATTGATTTAAATCGAAGTTAGAATGAATAATTTAATTTTAATTATAAAAGGAGTTAGATATAGCGCGGTAGGTTGAAAAGTCAAACCTGAACTTTGACTGACCATACAGGATGCAAAATAAAACGGATTTTAGTGAAACAAAAAATATTAGGATCTATCTAAAAATATCTTTCCAACGAATCCGAAAAATCGAAATTTCATAGCGGGAATAAAAAGTTATGCCCAGTTTAAAATTTAGAAAGGTCGCTATGAAATTTATAAAGGTCAAAATGCTACTTTTTGCATACGATGGAATTTGAACTCGAAACCACTTCCGTTTAGTTCAGAATGACGTTCCTGCATTGAAAAACAGTAAACACTTATATATTTCGAGTTATAGGAATTATTTGTATAAAATGTATTTTTAATATTAAATATATACGCCTTGAAAATAGCCATTTTTCAAACAACCTCTGTTTTCGACGAAACCACTTTTGTTGGAAACGGAATGTCAAAATATGGTTAAGTTTAGTTTTTCATAATTTTTACAATTAATATATAATTATAATTGATTTTTCAGTGTAAACGGACAATTTTTGACTTTAAAAATTCATTAAAAATTCATACGAGCTCAGAATTGAATGAAATTAATTTTTCTGGGTCGCAGCGTTAAAACATAGCTAAATATATTTTTCGGGAATTTTTGAAGTTAATCTGTGGCCCTTGTGAATTTATTTGTACGGTTGAATTATAAATAAAGGACTTAAATTTTAAATCTGAAAAACGGAGGCCTAGATGACCATTTGGGCTGACGAGACATATCCAAATGAGTTCGAAATGGGGGCTATTAGGTGTAAACGACAGTCGCTGGGCTGAAATCAGACAATGTTGCAAAACGGGCGTTTATGGGGAAATTAGGGAATAAAATAATATTTTATTATATAAAGGTACGGATGCCGCTCCTTCTTCCCCGATTCATTCACGCACCAGATAACCCATAGCCGCCATACCCTTCCAAACTTCTCTCCTCCTTCTCTCCCAATCCGCAAAGAATTAGACTTAGGTTATGTTGAACTTTTTGAAGCTCTTCTCACTCTCTTTAATCTCCAACAAGTTTCATCCATTTTCATCGACCGTAGGCGAAGATTGAGCACCGCTAACCCGCGGCCTTTGCACCCAAACCGCACCTTCCATGTGCCACCATCCATCACCCTATTTTCTGAGCTTGTAGATCTCTCGTAGCCGGTCGTTTTGCCGCAAACCGTTCGCAAAACCATCAACTGCAGATAGAGAAATCTTGAACCAAAGTTTTGAACAAACTAAAAGTATAATGTATGAAATTTCATTTTAGAGTTTGCCACGCTTTTAGATGTGGCAACTGCAGTTGTAAAAAGTCGGTTTCTAATTTATACATATGAACTTCAAATTTAAATCTTTCAAATCCGAAATCGCCGTGACTTCGAACACGAGATCTGACCGAGTTTGGACCTTCATTTCAGTCCCAAGCAATGTGAGAATTTATTTTTAATTAAATTTAATTAATTTAATTATTATCCTAGCGTTATGTGAAGTTTGAATGGTAAATATCACGCTTACGATACAGATCTATTTTGTTTTGTCATATTTGATGATGGTTGGTATGTGTTTGTGATGGATAGTTTAGATCCGTATGATTATCACCTCTTATGTAATCACTTGTGTTGATTTGGATTGATCTAATTTATCAATTCAAAATAATAGGAACATGATTATCACCTCGTATGTAATCACATGTGTTGATTTGGATTGATCTAATTTATCAATTCAAAATAGTAGAAATATGATTGTCACATTCTTATGTTATCGCTTTTGTATGATTTGAATTAATCAAACTTATCGATTCATAATAAAAGAGACATGGTTTGCCATCGGTATGTTAGTGCCTTAGTTTTACTTGAATTGATCTAGATTATCAATTCAACATAGAAAATAAAGATTTGTCTTTTTGTTTGAATTGATCTAGATTATCAATTCAACATAGTAAATAAAGTTTACATTTTTCTTTTTATATGATATAAAAAGTAGGATTTTACGACGTGATAAAAATTACATTTTTCTTTGTAATCTAGACATGAATTTACATCGTATGATTAAAATTACATTTTTCTATGTAATTAAAATGGGAATTTGTACCGTATGATTAAAATTACATTTTTCTTTGTAATTAAGACGTGGATTTACACCGTATGATAAAAATTACATTTTTCTATGTAATTTATCTATGAATTTACATCGCATAATAGAAATCACATTTTTATATGTAGTTAAAACATGAATTTGCATTGTAGGATAAAAATTACATTTTTACATGTAATTTAGAGATGAATGAGAATGGTAAAATAAAAATTACATTTTTATATGTAATTAAAGAATGAGATTTTGCAATAAAATAAAAATTACATTTTTTATGTAGTTACGGTATGAATTTGCAACGTAAAATAAAAACTACATTTTTATTTGAAATTATGATATGCAGTTGGCGATGAAAATAAAAATTACATTTTTATTTGAAACTATGTTGTGCAGTTGGCAATGAAAATAAAAAGTACATTTTTCTATGCAACTAAAGACATGAGATTTGCAATGCAGATAAAAGTTACATTTTTCTTTGTAGCTATGAATGAGATTTGAAAGACGAAAAGAAATCATTTTTTTTCCTTTTAGAATGAGAAATTGCATAGAGAATGAAAACTCACATTTTATATGTGGAATAAGGACGAGGATTTACATAGTAAGAAAAATTTCATTTCTATTATGTAAGTGAAAAGTAGAATTTACACAGTGAAATAAAATTTACATTTTTATAAGGTAAGTTAAGACATGAATTTGCATTGTAAATATAAATTTACATTTTTATATGTGAATAAAAGTAGGAACTTGCATTTGAAATAAAATTTACATTTTTATATGAAAATAAGAAGTAGGAATTTACAGTAAAGAAAATTTACATTTTGCTTATATGTAAACAAAAATGAGAATTAACATGTAATTAAAAACTTCATTTCTATAATGTAAATTAGAATTTGCATGTAAGTAACAATTACATTTTTTTTCATATGTAATTAAAGTTAAGAACTTGCATGTAAATTAAATTACATTTTTATAATGTAAGTTAGAAGTAGAACTAGCATGTAATTAAAAATTATATTTTTATAATGTAATCAAAAAGTAGGATTTGCATTGTAATATAAATTTACATTTTCATATGTAATTAGAAGTGGAGAATTTACATTGAAATAAAAGTCATTTTTATATGTAATTAAGAATGAAAGTTTCAAATGCAAATTAATGATTACATTTTTCTTATATGTAATTAAGAATGGTATTTACATTGTAAATTAAAACTGCATCTTTATTATGTAACTTAGGAATAGGATTTACAACGTAAATTGAGATTACAATTTTTTTTATGTAATTAAAAGGCATGAAGTTATACCGCATAGAAAATCACATCTTTATATGTGAATTAAGGAAGAGAATTTACATCGTAATTAAAATTACATTATCTTTAATGTGATTAAAATATGAATTTACACCGTAAAATAAAGTTACATTCTTTTTATTTAATTAGAATGAGATTTTACATTATAAAATAAAAAAAAAGTATATTTTTATATATAATTAGAAATGAAAATTTACATTGTAATTAGAAAATATATTTTTAGAGAAGAGGAATTTAATGTAAGTAAAATTACATATTTTTAATGTAATAAAAAAAAGCCGATTTGGACGGTGTAATTAAAATGACATTTTTAATGTAATTTATAAAGATGGAATTTTTCACCATTACGATTAAGTACATTTTGATGAAATTAGAAAGAGAATTTGATGTGGAAATAGATTTACATTTCTATAATGTAATTAAAAAGAAAATTTGAGCGTTGTATTCGAAAGAACATTTTTTTTTTTGTAATAGGAATTGTTGTAAATTAAAAAGATATAAAAATTAACTCAGAATGTTAATTACATTTTTATCATGTAACTAAAGAAGATTTTGCATTGTAGATTAAAAGAATAAATTGAATGATGAATTATAATTGACATTTTAATGTAAATATTAGACTAAAAGAATGAATTGGACGATGAATTATAATTTACATTTTTAATGTAAATATAAGATGAAAAGAACGAATTGCGACGTTGAAATATAATAGACAATTCCAATGAAAATAGATGATTAGGAATTTACATTTCCAATGTAAATAGAATATGAAATAAAGGTTACATTTTCAATATGATATTATATTGAAATATAAGTTTACATTTTTCAATGTAAATAAAATAGGAATAGAAATTTACATTTTTCAATGTAAATAATAAGATTAGAAATTTACATTTCTAAGGAATGGATTTTCATTAGAAAAATAATGAAACCAAATATACATTTGGTGTAAACTGAAAAATGGAAGAGTAAGATATACATTGTTATGTTTAGGATGTGTATGTAAAGTAAAAATAGCGATAAATCGTTATAAATTATTAATGACGATATGAAATGGTTTTCCAATTTATATATGCGAGAGTTATTTGGAAAGTCCGAGTTTACTCTCATTCCAAATAATGATACAACGTTCGAAGAATTAAAGACGGCGATTGAAGACCGACGATCTTCACATCAAATGGGTAACTAGTGTTGAGGCCCTTGATTGATTTGCTCCCAAGACGGGGCTAAAATGGTAGTTATCCGGACGTAGTGCTGATTTGTACGGATTTGGCTTTCGCTCAGACCCAGAGCATAAGCTTATAAATGGAATGTGTGTCTGACATTGTACTCCTTTATATTGTATTTATTGATTTTCTGTCGAATGTATGAATGTTTGGTGGCGGAGAATTCATTCTCTTGCTTAACACCCTTTCATATATTTCGGCAAATGATTGGTAGTGTGATATGGAGTGACGATGTGGCATGCTAAGATGCATATAATCAAGGCTTTGTTGAAAAGCAGGCCTTGTGGGATGATCAAAGCATAGCCTGTTTAGGCATAGCTTTGTGTATAGCGTGACTTCGCGAGCCTCACACACCGGCGGAGTCTAAAACGGGAGAAGGGAACGCAGGGAGAGCAGCACGTTTCTTTCTAGCTAGAAGTGGTGTTTGGGATTTAACACGGCCCAACATTTTACTTATGTGGATGATGGAATAAGGCGCCTCGGATGATAGGTCCTATAGGACCGGGAAACGTGTGTTCAGGAATTGCCAATCCACGAAGCTGTATGTGTGGACCGGCCCTGCAGGATCCAAGGATTAACTGCGGGGAATCCTGAGACATTAGCTAGAGTGTCTCGAATCGGTAAGTAGCTCCTCCCTAGCCTTGACTCATGATGGAAACCCAATTTCCAATACGACCTCATGCGGGTTTGATTGTATTATTAGTATGGAAGCATAGTATTATGGTATCTATGTGTCCTAGGATTGATACATTATGATTGAAATGTTTTTGAAACATATATACACTAATAATAATATCAAATTCGTTTTTATCGTATCAAGCATTTTTGATCATTATAAGGTAAAACCCTATCCTCTGGTTTGTATTGCATTGTGTGATGGGACTTGGGTCTTATGATGGTTTCATTTTTCTAAAAAGCATTGCGTTGTTTTAACGATTTACTTTAGTTTATGCACCGGCAATCCATTGGAGTAAACCCGTTCTGCGTTAGCGGCGTGGTCCTTGGATTCGCCTTATTACTATTAGTTAAATTAGTTAAGAATTCTCACACCAGTCCCATGACTGACCCGTTGTTTGTTTCCACCTTTACAAACTCCGGTGCCCTCTTTCCACACGGGCAGTCGAGTAGTTTGTCTACAGGTTCTTACCTCGAGCATGATTCTGGATTGAAGCCTAAAGCTGTGTCCAGAGCATAGTTGTCTTCCGCTGCTTTAGTTATTTTATTTCCGCTGCAATGTATTAAAATAACGTAAAATTATCTTCCGCTGTAATTATTAGTCAATGTACTCTGATATTCTGTACTTTAATGTAACATTTATTATTGATGTTATAAAAGTCTTCTGTTGTTGTTCTAATGTATTTTATTCCCAAAGTTAAAGTATTCGTGGATTTCCAACCTTTGGGTCAGACTTTTGTGGTTTATGGTCGATCCAAAGAGCGGGAATTTACGGGTCGTTTCACACCGACAGCATTTGGCCTCCATTGATTTTCAGTGTAGAAAACAAGAGAAATGAGCCTTTATTTATAGCTGTCAACCTCCATGATTCGACTTCCACCTCAGCCCTAGGGGGTCGAACCCCCCTCGATACCTCTACTATGGGGTGGACACCCCTGGGGTGGGAATTTTACCACCTATGGGATTCTTGAAATTTGAACTGAAAATTTGGTTTTTTGGATGGGTTTGAACTGTTATATATACATATAATTATCTTGCGCATATACAAACTTCAAACCTTCATAACTTCTTCATACAGTGTCCGTTTTACGCAAACCAAATGTCTATCTTGACCGGAATTTTGAAACGGACGCAATAGCGCAGTCCATTTCCTTTAATTTTGATTATAAAATTAATTATTATTTAATGTATCCTCTTTAATATTGTTGAAATTATGGGGTGTTACATTCCCCTTACTTGAAGGATTTCGCCCCCGAAATCTCTAAGTTGAGAAGAATGTATATCCTACCATCCATCATCCATCTACTCATTCATCAATCATAAGCATCCATTGTCCTTAAAGACTTCTAATGCTTATACGAACATATGCAAAGGTGTGTGTATATATCCCAACACTAATGCGAAGATTAGGCGGCCTACTGATTCAGTCGATCTCCTCAATGCAATGTATGTTAGTGCCATGAATTCAATATGTATGCAAATAATCTGTTATAACATGTAAGTTCTATATGTGTGCACACTTAGTCGTCCAAATGCAACATCCATACGCTAATATATCCATTTTCACCCACTAAAAGAAAAGAAAAATGCACACCCATCCATATGCAGTACGAGAGAGATTGAGCCAATCTAATGCCTAATGTGTGTGTATATGCATCCACAGGCAACCACTAGCAAACACTTGCATCCATTAAACATAACATGTCTCAAACACATGTTTACATTTATATGATTCCTATCTAAAGGTCGAAAATACTATTGATATGACATATTCAAATGATAGAAACAAGCATAGATAAAACTTTGGAAAAGGAGTTAAGGAAATACCCTCGAAAAGGAAAGGGTACGAAGCACGAATCTTGTCTTAGGTCTCCCAAGTCGCATCCTCTGGGTTATCTCCCCATTGAACCTTTATCAGCTTGATTTCTTTATTGCGTAGCTTCTTAACTTCTGATCTAAGAATACGGGTAGGGACTCGTCTGACAATCGCCTCCTGCTCCACTTCAACTTCCTCTAATATACTTGGCTCAACAACTTCCGCAGCATCATGCAAGCACTTCCGCAGATCAGAAACGTGGAAAACATCATGAACGACAGATAGATTTTCTAGGAGCTTTACTCTATAGGCCATTTGGTTGATCCTTTCGGTTATGGGAAATGGTCTCATAAATCTGGGTGCAAATTTCCCTAAAGATCCGAAGCGAACCACATTCCTCAGAGGTGATACTTTAATTGTTGGGTACAACAATTCGTTATATGATTTTTGTTTGAAGATAACAAACATATAATATTATTAAATGTGTTTGTTACTATACTATTTTATATTTCATTTCATAGAAATAATTATTTATTGAATAATATACTATTATACACAGTTCATAATATATTTGTTCAATTAAATAATTTATTTCTAAATTTGAAATAGTATAACATTATAACTTCACTATTGTATATTCGCAGTTGTAATATTTTAGATGGAATTGTACTAACTGAATTAATTTGAATATAATATACAAATTGATTTGAACACAATAAAATAATAATTCATTTCAGTAAAATTTGTTTATTACAAATATTAGAACAATCTTCTCATACAGTACATTTGTTCCTCGCTACATATCACTCGATCACTCAGTTAAATACAGACACAGTTATACATTCACTGACATTGAGACACTGAATCTTCACGTGCTCCAGATCTAATTCAGCTATTAATAACCATCTGCTTACCTATGATATGAAACACACACAGTGCACTGTAATAAAAACAAATCTGAAGTGCATACAAATATAAATTTATTTTTAAATTTTATTTGCCTCAGATTTTTGGTCTGTTTCACATCATTTTTCTGACTTGGTCTGATATACAAAGACAGAAAAATTATTCTAAATGGCTGCACGTACACATGTGTATAAATATACATGTGTGCACTGCCTCGCCAATCAAAATACAGTGCATAAGCATAGTAACCAGGTTCATGAAGCAAGTGTATACATATGTGGTCATTCATAGCAAGTTTGGACCAAGTAAACAAGTCATGACAACAAAACTGGTCGGGCCAAGCAAATACAAGCTAATGTGAACAAGTGCAAACGAGGCTACAACCAGTGGTGAAACAACAATGTTAAAGCAGCAATGTCTAGAAGTATACAAGTTAGGTCAAAGTACAAACCAAAGCATGGTGGTTATGCATGAATGGCCAAAGTAAACTACATGAACATGGCATCAGTACAACAAGCATTCATGCATGAAACATATTGCATTCCAGAAATGTTTTCCAGAAATCCTTTGATACATCCATGCAACATGAATGGATTTTCAGGAATTGCATGAGTTTAAGTTTTTTGAAGAGCAACAATAGTTCAAACAAAAGCCAGTGCAGTTTTTTTTAACAAGTCGAAGATATGTACACAGCAACAGATCGATGAAACTCAGAACTTTGTGCACAAGCACAACCAAGGGAGAAGCAAGATTCAAAGTAGCCCAAAGCCAAGTACAAGTGCAGGGTGACCAGAGCAAGCAATTCAAACAACTACAAGAACCAAACTATTGGTACAATAAGATGTGCAAACACAACGATCAAGCTAGATGAAACAGTACATCAATTAAATTATAGATAGTAGTACTGGTGCATCAATACACGAAGATGGTGAAGCAATTTGCAAGGGATCATGGTCAAGACACAATACACAAATCAGGAAGCAGAGTATATAAAGAAAAATGTATACGACAAAGCAGCATTAACCAAAGCCGTTCACGTAAACACAAGTGAAGCACACATTATCAAGTATAGTGTCTGTTCTTAATCAAGAACATCAAGCAAGATGGTGGCAAAAGGGAACTTTGTTAAAAACATAGAACAGTTCAAGAAGGAAGTAATTACTTACTTCTCGAATTTATATAGTGGACAATATACGGCTAATATACCTCATTTGAGCTACATCTTCGTATCGGTTTTTTTAAGGAAGCAGTATTGAAAAATTCCATTCAAATAATAAGGGTAAAGACCAATTTAGAAATGGTCAACCAGAAAGTATAATGAAGTTCCAAAAAAAAGGAGTTCAAGTTTAATTCTATATGGCAATAATTTTTAAGGACCAATTCAAAGCAATGGACATCTCACGCAAGTTTCCAAAGCGTTTTAAGCTCCAAAAATTCAAGGCCAAAGATTTCGAAATACCAATCTCGCAGAAAGGAAATTTCCAAAGAAATTGTAAGTTGAAGATCAGTTCAAAAACGAAGATTTCAAGCCCAAAAAATTACTCAAATATCAAATCAAGTCTCAGCATCGAAATCCGAGAATAAATCGGATTGTAATCCTATAAATACACGCAGAATCATCATCGACAGTGTGTGGTAAAGAAAAATTCAAACAACCAAGCAACAATTCAGTGAAAAAGGGCAGAAATCACATAAGTTTTTGGAAGCAATAAATATCTCAAATCTGAATTCATTGGAGCAACAATTCGATCAAAAAATTGTTGAAGAAATCTAGGAGCCGCCACTTTTATTCCCATAGAGAAGGCCGACCAAGTTTACTAAGGGGGCAAAAGAATTTTATAAACTAGGGTTTAATTCTTAAGAGTTTTAATTTTTCAAGTTGTTTTAATTTTACGTGTTCTTTAATTTGAAAATCATTTTTAAAGTTTACTAGTTTGTCTGTAAAACTAGGGAGACGAATTACGGGTTGTAATTCGTGGAAATCTGATTTCGGGGATGGAAGTCAGTGCAGGGTTTTGAGCGTAGGATTAGTGCAACTACAGCGAGATTTTGAGGCCTTTTGTGTAGCTCCTAGTAGAAACTGGGGATAAGTTATGAGCGTAGGGTTAGGACGAATAGGCTAGGAATTGTCGCAAGTTTACGGGTGTTATAAGCGTTGTAATTGTTGACTAATACCTAGTAGAAACCTTGGGGAATGCAGCAGTAGGCAGGGTTTTGTCGAAGCTGGGTATATATGTGTGTTATTTATTTTCTACGTTTACTCTGATTATTATCTTTGTTGTTATTATTTATTTACTCAGCAAAAATCTACGATAAACCCTATTCACCCCCCTTTAGGGTTAATTTAGATCCTACAAGTGGTATCAGAGCAGGTATTTCTTATTTTAAATAACTCTAGAGTCATGGATTTCTTTAATGGTGAGTTTTCTAGTTGTCAATCTAACGAGAATTTTTCTAGTATAACCCCAACTATTTTTGACGGAACAGATTTTTTAAATTGGAAATTAAAAATGGAATTTTATTTAAAATATGTTAATACTAGATGTTGGGATATTATTGAAAATGGATGTGATATTGTAGATAAGAATGACATTATAATTAATTCTCGTGCTACACATATTTTATATTCTAATATTAATGATGATCAATATAACCATATCTCTCATTTTTTGACTGCACAGGTAATCTGGGAAACTCTTAATGCGTTGTATGGAAGAAAAGACAACAATAGCTCGAAACCACCGATTGCCAACTCAGTTTCAGGCTTGACAGGATTTACTTAAGATGGATCAGATGATAACAGTGATGAAGACTCAACAGATGACAACCACGGTGAATTTCCTTTTGAAAAGTTAATTCTTCTTTGTGATAAATTAACTAAAACTGTGAAGAGACTCAAACTAACAAATAAAAATTTAAAATCTGAAAATGTTGAGTTGAGCAACAAAAATCATGATTTGGAATTAAAACTTGAAAGCATTAAAAAGATTAAAAACTCGAATTGCAAAAAATGTTTACATTTGGAAAATGATTTAGTTCATCTGAATGAAAATTTTCAAAAGCTTGAAAAGGGAATTGTGTTTCTAAAAATAAATGGGATTGAACTAAAAACAAAAAATGATTTTTTGCAAAAGGAGTTGGATAGGTTTAAGAAGGTTAAAAATTCCAAATATGAAATTTTAGAGAAAACGAGTTTATTAAAATCCGAATCGATTTTAAATAAGCTTGAAATTGAAACCGAGAAGATCAAAAACCTCAAATGCGATAAGTGCATGACTTTTCAAAAAGAATTGTTTGAAATAAAAGAAAATTTCAAAACCCTTGAAGATGAAAACGTGATTTTGAAAAATAACGAATCTAAAATTACTCGTACAAATCACAATTTGGAAAAGGAAATTGAAAAATTCAAGGATTTCGAAAAACTTGAAATAGAAAAACATAAACAATTTGAAAGTGAGATTTTTGAGTCCAATGTGAAAATTAAAATTCTTAAAAACGAAAATACGGTTTTGAAACAAAATGATTCTGAAAAGAGAAAAATCGCTATAAATCGTTGTTCGAATATAATAAAAGAAAATAACGATCTTAAATCTAAAATTCAACGACTTGAGTCAGTATTGGCTAAATTTTCTAAAGGAGAAAAATCGTTGAATTTTTTGTTAAAAAACCAATTTTTTGTTAAGAATAAGAAAGGACTCGGTTTTGATAAGTTTGATCAAATTGAAAAGTATGATTTTAAAAATCCTTCAAACCGCTTTGGGAAAACCGATCAAGTTGAAAAATGAAATTTTAATAATTTTGAAAATCCAACAAATAGCTTTGAAAAGGTTCAAATTGGAAATTTGAATTCTAATAATTTCAAAGGATTTTCAAATCATAAACGAAATGAAAACTCGTTTAAAAACAAATCAATTAAAGGAATTTGCATCCCAAAAAATAATAAAACAAATTCGATTAAAATTAAATGAATTTGGGTTCCTAAAGGCACTTTAGTGGATGGTAATGAATTGTTATATAAACGGGTTTAGGTATCAAAACCTATAAACGAAGCTAAGAGTGGTAAATCAACTTTTGTTAGAACACTCGATTCTATAAACATTTAGGTACCGAGGGAGGCTAAGGAACAACTGTACTTAAGAGAGATAAAATTCAAATTGATTCATATCGTCTAATTATTTGAAGTTCCTTAACCATAGATTTTTGAGTTAGAGATTCATTGACTCACATTTATTACTTGTACTGGAATGGAGAAACCAAAGCATTTCTGTTGTGACATCTGTCCTTTTTCTTTTTCAGGCCTTTCTTTCTTCTTTTCGTTTCCTTTCGTGCACAAGTAACAGTTCAACTGCTCGCTTACGATGCTATCTTCAAACATTCCCTTCTTCCACCACCAAATTATCGCCCTTTTCATCACATCCAATTAAACAGCCTACATATCCGAATTCTCCCCCTTTTCTGCTTCTCCACCATAAGTTACTATTCAGTGGTGCTAAACCAACGTCTGATAACATAACACCTCCATCTTCAAGCTCCCCTCTATTTTGTACCGTCTCTTCATCCGCCATTTCCATGTTCCATAACCAATTTCTCCTCCTTCATTCTTGGTCCAATTTAATGCCCCTGTCTGTCCTAACAAACCAACTGATGACGGTATATAGCCATTATTCCCCACTTGCAAAGCCCCATTTCTTCAGATCAGATAATCCACTTGAATCAGTGACTTTAACGGTACGATGCCGAACATCCTTTAATGGAATTCAATTTCCAATCGTTAGCAATCTCTTTACTTCGTTCTCATCACATATTATGTACTAATTGACTCAATTTTGATCAATTTCATAACTTTTTTTTATTTTCTGTAGTACGCAAGAAAATTAGGGAATGTTTTGCAAGGAGAAGGAAAAGAGTATTACACTTTCTACTTAAAGTCCTGTAAGGTAACAAAATGAATTTATGTTCTCAGTTGCTATTACAGTATATACATTATTTCCCAATTTACACCGTTTTCTGGTATTTAATTTAGTTCTGTTTTTTTTGGAGTTTAGTATACAAAAATAACTAGCTTTCCCTGTTGTTTCATTAAACGTAATCTGGATATCGAAATTAGAAGTGACAGTAAATAAAGAGATGAAATATTGGTCAAATAATGTTATCTGTGCACTATACTAACATTAGCTAGTGTAAAGCATTCTACTATTGTGCATTAGTTAGTGTCTGCATACACAAAACTCGAATAAGAACAATGGCCTTAACAGTTCTATTTGTGAGTAGGAAATGCAAATAATCAATCTAAACAATGGTCTATTTAACAAATGTATTGCTGTAAATTTCTCATATAAAGTTGGTTTATCTATCGAACTTAATAATACCGCTTCCATGATGATTTGCTAAAGTTAATAATATCATTTTCATAACTATTTGTGGGGATTGTAATTACTGACATGTTTATCTTTTACTTAGCATCGATAAGATAGAAAATAAAGCGCAGCCTGTTTATTCTATGTGTGAGTTATTGTTCCTAATAGAACAATTAAAACAGATAAGATGCTATCAATTTAAAATTTAAAATGATAGTGTACCAATGGTGAAGTAAAAAAGCGTGCAACATGTAAAAATTATTTAGTAAAGTTAGCTCTTTACAGATTTCTTATTGAGATAGATTTATAAAATTTATCTAACAATTCTTTTCCATGTTTAGGTTTTCTTAAATGTTGTGTTACCCACTTAAAAAACACAAATAATCAAGAATTACCTTCTATATTTGTTCTGAATTAGTACTTTCTTTCCTAAGCATTGCTTTATCAAGTAAAAACCGATCTTCTATCTTTAATTTTTTTTCTTTAATATGCATAATAAAGTCTTTTATTGTGCTTTTCAATTCATATGAATAAAAGGTTTTAATTGAAATAATTACTTTAACGCCCAATTTTGTTTGCTGAACATAATTACAATAAATCATTTCTTCTTCGCATAGTGCTACTACAGGTGTTAGGCTTATTGAGAAATTTTAGAAAATTACATCAAGCACAAACATAGAAATAAAAATATGTTGAAAGTTAGTCAAGAAAAATTTCTTGTGAGGTTACTTTCCTATTGTCAACCTTTTATTCAAATCCGTATGATTCAAATCAAACCCTTAGAAAAGATTAAAATATATGTAGTACATTTCTTTTCTCTAAATTATATATCAATAGTAAAATGGATGCTGAAAATCCATTCTTTGGATTATAAGTCAAACTATAGATAACAAATAAAAGTGGTCGGATAAAAAGGAGTTTCCACAATCAAATAATTTTATCTTGGTGCAGAAATGTTGGTGAATAACTGAAAATCCAATATCCAAAATTTACCAGTTGGAAGAAATATCCAACCATGGATAACAATTATGCGGTTGAAATACATTAACATCGTGTTAGAGATTCAATCGGCATAGAAAATATCGATATTGTTTTGTGAGATTATTCATTAGAAATAGATGTACATAATACATTGTTGGGAAACAATGGCTGAGTCGCGGACCAGGTCGCTTTCTTGAAGACGATTCGGCGATCTGGTCGATGGTGCAAAACCAGTTCGTACTTTCGCCGCCACCTCTAGGATAAAACAGCCTCTCTGAAATTAATAACTGATCTGCTTTGCACAAACAGATCAGTGCAGATTTGCACTTTCGGATTTAACTGCTCGAAAATTTCTGTAAGAATACTTTAATGGAAGTGGAAGAGAAAAACAGTCTTTTTTTCTGTACTAATCTCGTCTAATCTGAAGATAATAATATATAGACGAAGATTAGGTTATTCGAAAATACTGGTCAGTGGAGGAAAATAGGATCTGCGAAATACTTGGTCAAAAGTTTACCGTTTCAAATTAAATTCGGTTCAGAAATATTTTCCGTAATTAAAAAACGGTTCGAAAAAATCAAGTTTTTCTGGTCTAAAAATATAAGTGTCTACACCACATAGCCAAGGCCCAAGCCTAAGACCGAACTGAACCGGGCCGGGCCGGGTCGGGTCGAGTCGAGTCGGTCGGTCGGTCGCGCGCGCGTGTTTGGTGGTCATGATGCATGGGCTCCCTCCTCACAACAAAGCATGTATTTGGAGCCCCAAGGCCCCATCAAAGCTTCTTAGAAACAAGTATAAATACTTGCTTCTTTCGTATAATCCCATGATGTGGGACTATTCACATTTAGGAGCCATCATACACTTATTTCTATATTTTAAACAATTCACATAAATTTCCAACAATCCCCCACTTGAATTTTTTAAAATATTATCGAGCAGTTTCTAAAAACATAAGACTGTGCATAAACAAAGGTGTCATCCGACTTGAACCTTTGCGTAGTGAATAAGATTCAGTTTTTACTAGAGTGACACGTAGTCTTGAACTCTATTCCTGACATCAAACCACACACAATCTTTTCCATAGTGCAATCAAATAAGCTCGTGCGTTTATGGCCATGCACGTCTATCCCAGTTTAGTGAACGCTCTAGAAGTTCTGCCCAAAACTCCATAGGAAACGGCCACATTCACACAGGTGAGTCTATCAAGAGTACTCCTGAAGGTAGGTACTCCACTCCAAATAGAGTATAGATCTCATTAAGAGTTTCTATTAACTCATCCTCTAATCACTTCAGGAATACATGCTTCTTAGTTTATTAAATAGCATGTTCTACTTCTATCACTACACAACTTGTTTTTACCCATTGAACCTATTTCTTGGGATCTCCAGTCATTTAGGTCGGGTTACCATTGTGCGTGATTCCACAATCTCAGGGCAATAGTCCCATTCTTTTAGAATTATTAAGGACTTTCTTTATGGTCAGTCCTTTCGTCAAAGGATCTGCCAAATTATCATCACTTCATATGTGATGTCCTCTAACAATACTGTGCATACGACTGTCATTTCTTACCGTTGTATTATCGGTTCTGTTTTTCTTTCAATAGTCGTCAAATATTTCATCACTATATATGTGATATTCTTTTACAGTATTGTGCTTACGACGTCGTTTTCTACCGTTGTTATAACAGTTCTATACTTTTTGTAATAGCCGTGGAACTATCACAATCGATTACACCACTGGTGTCTATTTTTCCTTTATAGGGATCTCAAATAGCAGATTTCTTTAGTTCTCTGCTTCTTAACTAGCTGTAGCTAGTGCTATTATCTCAGTCACTATAGTATACTGAGTCAAAATATTCTGTTTCTTAGATTTCCAAGAAACAGTTCTTCCAGCTATGTTAAATATATAGCCACTGGTCGCAATAGAATCATCAGATAAAATATTCCAGTCAGCATCGGAATATCTTTCAAGTACAGCTTGAAACTTTTCATAATGTAATCCAAGGTTCATGGTTCGTTTAAGGTATCTCATGATTCTTTCAATATCATGTCAATGCTTTATACTAGGTCTACTGGTAAACCTGCATAATAATCCCACGACATAGGCAATGCCGGGTCTAGTACATTCAGTGGCATACCGTAGGCTGCCAATGATGCTCGCAAAATCAGACTGTCTTACACCTTCATCAGTGTTCTTAAATAACTTTACACTGAGACCATATGGTGTACATGCAGGTTTACAGTCAAAATAATTGTATTTCTTTAGAGTATTCTCAATTTAATGAGATTGATCCAAAGAAAATCCCCTTTTTGACCCAGTAATCTTAATACCAAGGATTACACTCGCCTTACCTAGATCTTTCATATCAAAATTGGCACTTAATAAAGATTTGACTAAATTTATGGCATGAATGTTTGACCCAAAGATGAGTAGGTCATCTACATAAGGCATATAATAGTGCAAATGTCATTCTCAGATTTGTAATAAATGCATTTGTCACTTTCATTAACTTTAAAACCATGTGAAACGATTAAAGTTCTCAAATTTTTCATGCCATTGTTAAAGTTCTTGTTTTAAACCATACAATGATTTATCTAATTTGCATACTTTATGTTCTTGACCATGTATTACAAATCCTTCAGGATGGTCCATATAAATTTCTTCGTCTAATTCATCGTTTAAAAAGACGGTTTTAACATCCATTTGGTGTATTCATAAATTATGAATGGAAGCAAGTGAGATTAATACCCGAATGGATGTTATTCTAGTTACATGTGAGAAATTGTCGAAGAAGTTTATATTTTCTTTTTGTTTAAAAACCTTTAGCTACTGATCGTGCCTTATATTTATTAATAGTGCCATCAAGTTTTAATTTTCCTTTGAGTACTCATTTACAGCCCATAGATTTACAACCAGAAGGTAAATCTGTCAAACGCCAAGTCCTATTGGATTCCAGAGAATCCATCTCATCATTTATAGCCTCTCGCCAAAAATCGGCGTCTAAATAAGATAAGGCCTCTTGGAGGTTTAAGTGATCCTCCTCTATAGTAAAAGCACAAAAATCTGAACTAAATCTTTTACGGTTCTCGCTCTTTTACTTCTTCTAGGTTCAACTTCAGAACTTTTATTAAGTTCTGTTCTAATAGGCATACTTGTTGTGCCCCCACTATTTCTTAAATTAAAAGGAAATTTCGTTTCATAAAAAATTAGCATCATTTGATTCAGATTATATTATGTGTATTTAGATCATAAATCCTGTATGCTTTGCTATTAACAGCATAGCTAATAAATACACATTCGTATGATTTACTTGCCAATTTTATTCTCTTAGGGTCTGGAATGCGAACATATGCTAAGCAACCCCAAGTTCTAAAGTATGACATATTGGATTTATATTTCTTTTAAAATTTCATAATGCGAAATTTTATTCTTAGATATGGGGATTCTATTCAGAACATAACGTACAGTCTATAAAATATCCCCCCACTAATGTTATGCTGCACCAAAATTTAATAAAATGACAATTATTAATTCGGTAAAGGTCCTATTTTTTTTTCAGATTTACCGTTCATTTCAGGTGAATAGGGTGCAGTTCTCTTATATACAATATATCACATAAAAAATCCAGAATAGAATTTGATTCGTATTCTGTTCCTCTATCACTATGTAGTCTCTTAATTTTCTTATTTGCTTGATTTCAATTTTGAATGTTTTCAAACATATCAAATGCATCACATCTTTAAGAATCAATGTCTTTCCAATCATATGTTTTATTTTCATATTACCAGTCTCTTCAGCTTAAGTGGTGCGAGGATCTCACAACACACTTTCTGATCGTCAGCAACCGTGTATATTGTGAATATATCACGATCATAGCAAACATGGAGAGAAACACCAATGTCTACTCACCAACCCTCTGATTCACCAACAAGGCGAATCTCAGTAATCGTAGCCGTAAGAGGCTTCTCAGTCAGGTTAGCCTACGGTGCAGGGTCTGCCCTGTTCCAAAACATTCGTGTCATATGATCTGGTTTTCTACAGTTGTATTCTAGAATAACTGTCCAGAATCATTCATTTGGGTTGATTGCTGCTGTCATTTATGGTTTCCTTGCGGATTCCATTCTATTATTTACTGGTCGCTTGTTGATGCTTACTATTTTTTAAAGATGTTCATATGTTAATAATTTATATTTTCTCATAGGAAAATATTCATAAACTCAGAGACTAACATAAATTATTCACATGTATGCAACAAAGGTGTTCTATATTCTACCTTTTCACTTGTATGCATATAAACTATGTCAATTTATTTGATGCAAAAAAGCTATTCATCCAATTAATGTCAATTCTTAAGGACATTATCAAATAACATACACATTCTATTAATGTCAAATTTTTAGTGACATTTCCCAATATTATATGTGTTCTATTAATGTCAATTTTAATGACATTTCTATATAATCATATGCATTTCACTAATGCCTAAATTTTAATGACATTTTCCAAATAAGATGCATATATGTGTCATGGATTTCCATAATAATTCATTTTAAATACACATATTCAACAAAATTATCATGGTTCAAAAGAATCATTTAAATTTGCACACAGAATGTAATTCGTCCTTTGAGTGATCATTATTGCATTGTCATCATAATTGCAATATCAACAGCTAGTCATTTCTATTTCTTCTACCCTACATCAATAATCTCCAAACTGTTTAATTAGATTGGTCTGCAAACATATTTAAATGTAAAAACAAGCCTGCATAATTTATCCACATTCTTCATGACATGTAGGACTCTATACTGCATTAAACAGTAAGTCTTCATGACTTCCTATTAAATAAATGTAGTGAACCTAGTGCTTTGATGTCATGAAGTTCTGAGCACAGCAGGTTATGAGTTTTACTAAAAGCATGGAGTTATTAGATGTCAAAGTTACCAAGATAAGCTAGGTTCAGAATATGCAATGACTTCGATGGGTAGAATAAAAATTAGGAGTAAATAAATAAATGACCTCAGTCTTTGCTTAGAACCGCCACACCACAATGTTGAGAGCAACCAGCGGAACTAGTATCGACAGTCTGAGAAAAGATCATGTTCTTCCGAAGTAGCTAAAACCAAAGCGAGCTTCGTCTCATCATAAGCCAGACCGGAACTACCTCTGAATCCGGCGAACTCTTTCTCATCTGAACAAGCATGTCTATTTCTTCAAAGGACCGAAGTGCGCTGGATTTGTTGGTCGGCAAATCTGAACGAGGGCAACCGAAGCCATTGTTTCACAAGATCGTCTTCAAATTATTGAGAAACAATGGCTGAGTCGCGAACCAGGTCGCTTTCTTAAAGACGATTCGGCGATCTGGTCGATGGTGCAAAACCAGTTCGTACTTTCGCCGCCGCCTCTAGGATAAAACATCCTCTCTGAAATTAATAACTGATCTGCTTTGCACAAACAGATCAGTGCAGATTTGCACTTTCGGATTTAACTGCTCGAAAATTTCTGTAAGAATACTTTAATGGCGTTGGAAGACAAAAACAGTCTTTTTTTCTGTACTAATCTCGTCTAATCTGAAGATAATAATATATAGACGAGGATTAGGTTATTCGAAAATACTGGTCAGTGGAGGAAAATAGGATCTACGAAATACTTGGTCAAAAGTTTACCATTTCAAATTAAATTCGGTTCAGAAATATTTTCCGTAATTAAAAAACGGTTCGAAAAAATCAAGTTTTTCTGGTCTAAAAATATAAGTGTCTACACCACATAGCCAAGGCCCAAGGCCCAAAGCCCAAGACCGAACCGAACCGAGCCGGGCCGGGTCGAGTCGGTCGCGCGTGCGTGTGTGGTGGTCATGATGCATGGGCTCCCTCCTCACAACAAAGCATGTATTGAGAGCCCCAAGGCCCCATCAAAGCTTCTTAGAAACAAGTATAAATACTTGCTTCTTTCGTATAATCCCATGATGCGGGACTATTCACATTTAGGAGCCATCATACACTTATTTCTATATTTTAAACAATTCACATAAATTTCCAACATACATCAATAGGGATAGGAAACTATTGTGAGATTATCCATTGGAAAATGTTTATGTAGTAGTTGGTTTGGTCAAAATGCTTAACATATTTTTCTTCTGCGATAGGCTTAGACTAAAGTTTATGAATGTGGGATTATGCAAATGGCTGCAGTGCCAAACTCCTATATATGTTAAGCAAACGAAGTTATTTCAATTGTAAGTTATAAGTACGAATATAATAGTTTCCTTCGAATCCATCAACATCCAAATAAGAAGGCATTTAATTTATTTTCCATTTGTTATGTTATACAGTTTTGTGATATGTACCTTCCATATTGAGTTAAAACATTTTCTCCGAATTCAGATAATGAATAACTTATAATTCATTGCACCGACTGCACATAAAACCTTATGTTTTGTTTTATCTAAATTACATGTAAGTTATTTGGGTTTACCAACTTAAGATTATATAAAACCACACTGTTACTTTCAATGAAATTCTTTAAAAATTCTCGAACAATTTACTAAGTTGTTAAACAGTTTCATTACTATTAATATTGATAGAAATTATCTAAAATTCTTATTTTCAGTCCATAATACCTAAAATAATACCATTTACATTAAGATACTACTAAAGGTGATTGTTTTTTCTGTATGCTTTCAATATTTTTAACACGGCTATTTGATTCATCGATAAAAGATATCTTATTATTTTGCGAAGGTTTCATTTTCGGTTGTTATACCTTTATAGATTTGAATATTAAAGCACTTTGATTTATAGTATTGATATATGGATTATGAAAACTTAGCATGAATTATGTTCTCATTCACTAAAATTAAAATTTTATAGGTTCATTGAAATCTATTGTCGAAACAATCACAAAAACATAAATGAAATTAAGTGCTTGCATTAGTCAGCAGGTATGCTGCTACTTTCTTTACTATTGGTTGGTTATTAATTGTGGACCCCATTATTTGTTTTTTGGCAAAAAATAACAAAAATAGATCTAACCAATGATGGGGAGAGCATAAGTGACCACACAAGTTTAGCTATTCCATGTGCAGCCCTCAGTCCAACAAGCTATATTGATCATCTTTCTGTGTCTATTTAGTACATCTTTTTTGAAATATATTAAATAGTGCTAGTGGTCAAACTGAGCAATATCTTATTCTAACATAAATCAGGTTACAACATTTTGATTGTAAGGCCATGTATTTTGATTTTATTTATAGTAAACTTAAGTAATTATAACAGACGGAAAAGAGATGTAAACAAACTTAGTGCCTCCTGCGAAGTGTGAAACAAAGCATAAAAGCTTGGATACTTAAGAAAAATAAATTTCTAATAATATTTTATTTTTTTAATAGGTTTAACTATTGGGAAGATTGAAATATTATTTGTTCCACATTGGCAAATATCATAAACAACTCCTACTTATATATTAAGAGTTGTTGTTATAAGATTTTGAAATGAAAAGAATTGGGCTAAAGGATATGCACATATGGGCTTAGGCCTATATATATAAGTCATATTAAAAGGTCAAAGATGGCACTTGGGCACTTGTGGCACGTGGCGCGTACGTGATTAAAGCGGATCGGGTTCGACTGTTGGCAAACTGTCATGATTTTTGATTTTTAAAGGATGTGCCCGTTTAAAATGTTATGTCCCTTCGAAATGCCTTCTCAGCCTCTATTTAAACCCGCTTCTACGCCCAAACAGATTACTTTTCCTTTTCGATCTCTTCCCTTCTCTGTTCTTCAGAAATATACTACTCCACGTTTTTGCACTCCATTGCTAACTGCGAAAACTAATCTTTGTTGTATCCTGGAGAAGTGCCGCCGTCAAACCCTTCAGCAATCTACTTTGTAGTGGGGGCAATCAACTTCTTGAAGACAACGTCTGATCGACGTGCCTTAAAGATAATCCTGGTTCATTCTATCATCTGCTGCTTCGATAGTTTCCTAACAATAACCATATTTTCTGATGAGTTAAAAGGTTTGAAATGGTTTCAGTTTTGCATGGTAACCATATTTTTTGTAATGAGTGTACATTTCTTTTTCATATCAAACATCGTTTAGTTGCCAATTCACTTGAATGTGCGATTGTTATTTTCCTTTTTCAATTTCTCACTTAAAGCTATAGATTTTGTGATTTTGTTGTAGTACCAGTGGTTCAACAAGAACTTAGATGAGGATGCTAAATATTTGGCTTTTGTGTATGCCCTTTGCTTTAGTTAAGATGACAAACTGGATAGGGTTGTCAATAATTGCAAAATCAAATAAAACAGAGAAGAATATAAAAACGATGGTTAAGATTGGATGCTCTTTAATCCATTTATCACTGTTTATACGTGGAAGAAATGATTGTTTTATCAAAATTGTAATTATTTTGTCACAAATATTATTGCTCTATTCTAGGCTTGACTAGGATTTCTTACTGAATTTGTTGACTGACAATGGAAATAAGACTATCCTAATGGGTTTGCAAGACTATGTCCATTACTCTCATATAAAGTAAAAATTTAATATTTGTTGACAGTCAATGAATTTGTGAACATGAATGCAGTAAGTTTCTTTTCTAGAACTATTTATTTAATACCCAAAATAGATGCAGATATTATAAGCGAGTTTGATGATATTTATATGAACCATTTATTTTTATACAACAGACTATATTATTTAATGTAGAATTTAGGGATTAGTAATTTGAATTTATTTAACATAATGGATGAAAGTGTTGTATTTTCTGGGTTATCAATAGAAATGTTAATAACTCTTTTTTATGGAAAAGAAAAAACATTGTTGCATTATATTTTATTGTCAATTATGATATAATTTTAGCATATTCATTTTTCTTATATCTGAATGGAAAATCTAACATGATAAACATAACTTAGTTTTTCTGATTATTTTACTATTTATGTTTGTAAAAGAGTTTAAATTTTAGTTCTCTTTAACTTGATTCTATAATCTTGATACCTATAGTTATTATACATCTTGCCTTCTATTACCATTTGATTTTATCTCTAATTTCAGCGGTTTAAACGTTCTTTTTGTTGTATTGATGAATGTTATACGATTTTGTTGAAATGCAATACAAGATTCAGAGTTTGTAATATTTATCACTTCTTTATGTATACACCTGTTCAGTTTTTGATGTTTGTTGCTCTTTTTGAAGATGTGTTATAAATAAAATAACACTTTTAATTTTCATTTACCAGGTTTTATTGTGAAATCGGAAGCTGTCTATGCTATGGAAGTCCCGATAAATGTGTGACCATTCAAATGTATCAACTTATTAGGAATATAATTACCATCATAATTGCAGTGTCATCAAATGGAAGTTATATTTGTATATATACTGATCCCAACTGGTTATTTCATGTAATTCTCCTTTAACAACGAAGGCAATGAAATTATATATTAAATACTTTATAAGTCTATGCAAATTATATTTTATTTCTAGGTCCATATACAATTAAACATATGCAAAATTCAATCTCTAATGTTAACCCATTGGTTGTACTTGTCAAAGACAATGCTGTCCCATTTATTCCACAAGGAACAAGTATGTTGAGTAGAAAAAATTACTAAGAAGTTTTTTAATATTGGTCCAATAACAAATAAAAAATGGGATAACGGCCCACAACTTAAAGAATGGCTTAAATTCTGAAATTATTTAATGGTTTCTAGCTAAAAAAATGAGCACCAGAAAAGGTACGATTCTTCGTACGCCTTTTATTAATAAGACAGGAAGACTTTATCTTTGCAAATAAGAAACAATTGTAAAGGTAACAGAAATAATGAATGTTTATTTCTGTTCTAGCATTATGGAAAAAAAATGTCAAAAAGGCATTTAATTGGGTGAGATAATTAGGCATCTAGCTGAACATTGAACAATGTGATAAATTTGGTCCTATGAAAATTAACCATGAATTGATTGGAATTGCTAAAATGCTATATTCATTGCTTAAAGTCATCGGGTTGCTTTGACGGTGTAACTAACGTGAAGTTTACATCCTTCTTATATACAAAGGTGGACATTTGTTACTTTCTAATATCAGTTTTGAGATCAAATTTTGTTGAAATTGTATATTGGAAAGCTCTTACAATAGCCATATCGTAACAATTGGGCTATTTTAGGCATGATCCGCTGAGATGGTCATTTGCATCCTTATAGGAAAGGAGAAGAGGACATATAACACAGTTAGAGGTCGATTCTGATAACTCTTCTGATCACACATCAAAGAAAATTTGGCTACCTATCCCACAAGGATTAAAAGTTTCTTCTTAGAAACAATAAAAAGTCCTCAATTACGAAGAAGGGGAAGAGATGGAGCGATGAGGAAGTAAATTCTCTCAGAGTAGTTGTAGTTAGATATGGTAAAGGGAATTCGAGAACTATTCAAATCAGTTACCCTGGCGTATTCAAAGATAAATCATTGGTCAAGAATTTTCAACGTAGAACTCTATTTTATGTGCTGCTATGATAAAACATATAGATTAGTAATAATTTATTTTACAGAAAGCTATAAGGCTCTCAAAGGAGAAGCATGTCAAGTCCACCTTAATTTGAAGTTGCGTGCTTCAACATTGATTATTGTGATGCAGGGTTCGTGTTTCATGGTGTTTCATGCACAAGCGAGGGATTTTGGTTAAAAGAATTATCAAGTGTTGGTGTATGCATTTCGTATTGCGCATGCTTGAACAATTCTAAATATAATCTTAGTACGGCGTATGATTTCAGTATGCTCAATAGGTAAGTTGGATAATTTTGGCTGCATTTGTTTATGATGTATAATTTTAATATGTTAATTTAGGGTTATTAACGGTAAATTTACCATTACCATATTATTACCAGTCAATCAGTAATCATTTTTTATTGAAATCGGTATACCAATTAAAATGGTATTTTAGGGTTGTTACATCAACTTATTTACAACTGTATTTACACTCTACAGCGGACATCCTGGTGGATATTAAGGGGAAGCCAATAATTTATGAGGTTCCCATCACATATCTTCATGATTCCATGAATAACTTATCCTTACACACATCACATCACTGTCTGCCTTTCTTGATATTGGACCCAAAGAAACTAATCACACTCCTGCCCCTACATGTTCATCACATCATCACACACTCAGCGGGTTAATACTCTCCCCTCTAATTTGTTACACATCTTATTGTACTAACACACGGTTTGCTGACTTATGTTTCTTTACCAAGCTTCTATTTTCATTATTAACTGACTTTGTGTTGAACTGACTCACACTCACTGTAAAACAAAGACCCATCAACAAACACTGAAGAAGAGAAAGAAAAAGTAGATGTTAACCTTCGTCCAGACTGCTACCTCCATGTTCACACTCCCTATCCTACTACGTATTTTTTAATTCCATGCATCAAGTAGTTTTCTACTTCTCTTTTTTTAAACTTCTGAATTTGTACCCAGTTTGTCCAGCATTGCATTTTAGTTCCTTCTCGACTTTGACAATGTGTCTGTACGTAATTGTAACCATGACAGTATAAATTTCCTTTGTGTCAATATAGTTTATTGTGTTTGCTCTTTTTCCATTCCATTTGTACCAATGAGATGAATTACACTTTCTGATCTGAAGTACGGTTCACATCTACCTGCACAGTACTTTTTTCCCTTTATCATACATCGCAGCAAGCGTACCACGTGCCAGCTACTTTTATTTATTTACTACTTTTGAACATAAATATGTCCACATGATAAAAATTACTACCTATATACACGAGAAGTGTAGCCTACATAATTGCAAGTAGGATTTGTCAACTTTTATTTCCACTAAATTCCACACTTCCAAGCTCCAGCTACATTGTCTATAAGCCAAAATATTAGGGCCTGTTTGGTTACTCATTTTGAAAGTGTTTTTAATTTTCGGTTTTACAAAATAACGAAAACTTGTTTGTTTCACCATTTCCTAAAATTCATTTTGAAAACGGTCATTTTTCAGAAATGGGCTTAACAAAGAAATCTGAAAACTATCTTTTCTTATTTTCCCAGTTTTCGGCCCAAAATCAGAAGTCCAAAAACCCAAAACTCAAACATAAAACAAATGCATTGGAAACCCTATTCCTATCCTTCGGCCGCTAATTCTGAAATTCCGACATGTGAAAAATCGCCTTCTTCTTCAGATATTGTCTTAAAATCAGGTAAATACGATTTTTATTTCTCGGTTATCTCGTTTGATTCAAACTAATAACATCTAGGATTAAATGTGAATGATTTGATGATCCTTTGATTTATTTTTTATGAATTAGGGTTAGCGATATAACAGAAACTTTACAACGAATGATTCCTAATTACAGTAATTACTTAGTCATTTTGGGTATTTTTCGGGTGATTTAGGCCTTTCTGATTTAGGTATGTACAATGATTTGGGCGTTTTTGATTTAGGCGTGTATTATGATTGCTGATGGTGCTTACTTTGGAAATGAATGTATATCATATATGGGTGTATTTATATGCCATCTCAATTAGCATGTTTGGTGTGAGATATATATACCACCAATGTTATTGTTTTGTGCTACGTTAAGAAATATCACAAAAGGACGTTAATGAGAATGATAACGATAGTAAAAGATTTGATCAATATAATTAAGTTTTAGATAAAAGAACTCAAGTAGGTATTACTGTGTGAAATTCATATTATTATCATGCCATGAGTTTATGATTTATTCCTACCAACCAATGATCAATTAACAAGAGATATTATCTAAAATTTCAGTTTGGACAAAAGAAATTGCACATGGTATTTTCTAGGAAAAATCATGAAATGAGTTGATCTTTACTTCCAGGTGTGCAGCAGGGTAAGCTAGCACTTTTATTTTTTCAACATTGTTATTCACTTTATAATAGAAACGAAGTTGATAAAGTCTTCTGATCCTACTTTTGTTCAATTCACTGTTAACTTTTCCCCTTCTGTTAGCTGTTCATTATATATGTTCTTATAACCTGATACATGTTTATTTTCTTTTTTAATCTGTAGCTTTTGGTTCTTATGTTTAACATAGAGAAAGCAACACAAGAATGGACAAAGGCCATGATTACTTGGCACATGCTGGTGCCATATGCAGCAGCATTTGTGCTGGTACATGCATGATTGTTATTGCTCCATGATATTTGCGTAGGCTAAGATTAGTTTCATTATGTTAGATCTAAGGATAAACATGTGCACACAAAACGGTTAGTTATAATATTATGTGACATCAGCATGTGGTTTATTTGGTGAAATCAGTTCAGCGCACTATGTATTGTTTGCGAATGCTTAATGGACCCAATATTATGATATGTTTATTTCTAGGACAAGCATATATATAATGATGAAAAGCAAAATGTTTTACATGACAAAAGCTGCAAATTTCATGGAACATTGAACTCTACCTCACTCTACATCATGGAAAAGCTTGCATATGATTAAATTTACCTCATTAATCATGTATTTCTTACATCCAGGATCACTTTGCGTGACGAAATTTTCCAGCAAATAATACGGTACTCCTTTTTTTTCCAATAAATCCAAGTGTTATAGATCTCATTGTCTTTTATTTATTTCCACATCTTTCTAAAATGCACATATTTTTTTAGATGGCACAGTAAACATAACAAGGCATCTATATCGATCGTCAAATGGTATTTGTGTATTTGTGATAGATTCAACTTAACATGTCTATTCCAAATATTCACATGTTTTTGTTTTATTTTATCCTTTTTAAGCGGTGCTTTTGTTGAATCACTTATTGAAGTTCACTGATACAACTAGTTGGCACTTGGCAGTTAAGGTGTATTTTTCAATGTGTGATATAATACTACTAGTCATTGGTATTGTATGGATTTGAAAATTTCTTATACAAAAACGTTTTAAATTCAATACTACCAAAAGCAGTTTTTGATGAGTTGGGTTAGCTAGAAGCCACTTTTAGAAAGCTTCAAAAATAGATCACAAAGCTGGATATTGGAAGATGCTAAATTGTAAGACTACAATCTTTTTAAAAGAACTGGATATTGTATCATGTAGTTGGAGTTTGTCAATGCATTAGAGACATGGGAGTGCCTTTTGTTAACCATGAAGTTGCTATGCAACCTCTGGTTTTGGCAATAGAAGAAAAATGATTTTATTTTGGAGTTATTACAAAAGTGCTTTTTAGTGAAGGGTTAGTTACTATGGGTCATATGACTAAAATAATCATATCAGCGTATTTTTCCTTATTTTATCTAATAGTGATTTGTATCACAAATCTCAATAATAATAAAACAATTATACTTGGAGTGGTTGAACATAAGAATGCTAGGCTTGACACTTGACCATAAAAATTATATATGCATTACAACTTTGTCTTCTTTACCTCTGTGTTTGAAAGTGTTTCCTTGTTGTCTTGATTTGCTCGCTTGTTTTACATGAATTTTTCCATGCTTACTTGTGTTTTTTATTCCCAATAGAAAGCTATTCAGAGTTTCATATGGAACGGTGGCCGCTGAATTGTCTTTGATGGGTTTATTAACTACCAATTTCGTGAAGTTCTTATATCATTATGTCAATTAATTCATTTACATTATGTCTTCTTATGTTAACGTTGTCATTGTGCGTGTTCGTCATTGTGCAAAGAGCATATAGGTTTGTAAAATTAGAACTACTTGAAGTTGAACTTCTATTATTTGTAACTATATTTCAGGATGTATCACTCTATTTAACTGAGACTTAGATGTGATTTCAGTTGATTGAATTCATGCATTTGCTATTTTTGTTGTTTGTTGTTTTAACTTCCACATATGTAATTGCATAAAATGCATGTTATTAAATGCATATTCTGTTAGCATGTTTATTCATTTATAGTCAAATTCTATATAGATTTGAAACTGTTGTTTTTATTTTGGTATGTCATTTTTAATTTTTAGTTTAAAATCTAATTTTCAAAATAAAAGAACCAAACATATTTTTCAAAATATTAAAAATACTAAAAATGAAAAAGTGAAAATAAGCTTCAAAAACTAAAAACTAAAAGCTAAAAATGAAACCAAACGGGGCCTTATTTTCTACTACTAATTTGCATGTGGTACAAGTTTGATAAGAACCACTGGAAACTATTTAAACATGCACATCTTGGATACGCATTAAATCAACATTGGATACATCTCCTTCCGTACACATTACATAAATCTCATACACACATAAATCTCATATACACAATGTGCCACCCTTTGTTCTTACGTAATTTCCACATAACTCTTTTTTTAAACTTCTCTATTTTAATCGTTTTAAATCTCAACATCAAAATAGCCGACAAACATATATAACTGTTATGTACTTCCTATCATATGTCTTATAAATCAAATATACACATCAAGTCTGACATAGTGCAGTATAATAAATTAACAGTGAGTTTGTCACTGATTTTTATAACAATAATTTACAAGTATATAATAGTACACCAACTAATATTTAGCTACGGCAAACAAAGTTGATGGGCTAACCTAACATACATTAATATATGATACATTAATATATGATAGAGAACTATATTTCTTTCAATATAAAATTCATTTATTGTACATAGATTATATTTTGAATAATTACAACATCAAATAGCAAACAATGCCCGAATGCGTAGCACGGGCCACACACTTGTCGATTATGGTAAGTCAAGTATGATCTCTAAACTCGTGTTTTTATTTTATTTCTTATTTTATTCCCTTTTTATTTTTTTATGCTGATTTTTTTTGATAAGGCCGCAATATTTTTAGCATATCTTGAACACAGTAAATTAGAATTTTAAAATTTATGATGATTTTGTAAGAAAATGGAATTTCACACATTTTTGCTGTTTTGAGTTTCTTCTTATTCACTTTGGAAAATATTAAAAAATCGAACTCAATACAGCAGACTACTTGAAAGCCATGATTGACTAATTATGAAAATTTCATTTTTTTTTTTACTTGGCTTGATTATATTGATTTTGAAATCATTTGTGATTAATTGTGCATTTCTTAGATTATAAAATTTGATTTTTTTCCAAATTATTTTAAATAATTACCTTCAGATTTGATTGTTGACTATTTCTTGTGCTTGTCTAAAAATTCACTGAAATTTCACTTGTGATTCTTGCTTTGAAAATGATCTTGTGCTGCCCTAATAAGGAAATTGATTTAATTTGTTTAAGTGTCTTGGTGATTGGACGATGGGGTAGAAAATCAGTGACTGGATTTCATTAAAATTCATAGGCAATCTGAATTAAATATATAAGTGGTTTTAAAATTGTCTAGGAGCAATCAGCATTAGAAATATTAGATAATTTCGCATTCTACTGATTGATTTTTGAAACTAATTTTCAACTTGCATTGATATTTTCAAAACCCCTCATGAAATTGATATTTTCAATTTTAAAATTATCTTTGATTATTTATTCAAAAATTGAAATTATTGATCGATTTGAACCATTTTGGGACTCATCAAAATTATTAATAAATTTATGAAATTGTGATGAGTTGTGGCTATGGATTCATAACTAGAGGATATGTTATTTTTAAATCTCATGATAATTGGATAGATTTTATAATATCTTTATGTTAGAGCTTATAACGCGACCATCTTCTATGTCTACCATATTTTTGTCATTCATCATGGTTTTATTTAATTTGGAGAGTTCAAATTATTTTTGGAAAGAAAAATATCTTGGAAATAAAGATAAAGAAAACAAAATATATGTATATATATATATAATTTATCCTTGGTATTCACTCCCATTTAAAAGTTCTCGCAGCTACGCATGGGTGAATTACCTTAATCGCTATGTGCTTCCATTCTCACTTAAAAGACCTTTGGGCTGTACATGGATGGAACTCATTAGAGAGGATAAAGTTAAGTTATTACTAACCTCATTTAAAAGACTTTTGGGCTATGCGTGGCTAACAACTGCTTAACACATTATGAGCTTATTTACAATCTTTGAAACTCATATTCAAATATTCAATTTTATTGAACTCTCCTCTTTCTATAAAATCCATCGTAAATCCATTCATTCTGAAAGTGAAATTTGGTTCTGATTTAAAGATTATTATGAATTTTGTTTTATTAAATGGGTTTTACGATATATATTCTCTCTCTTAATCTAGAGTTATACTTCTAGCCTATATTCGTCACTGTTTCGATTTCTATTATCCTTTTGATGATAACAAAAGGGGGAGAATGGTCAAGATTTTGATTGATGAGTATTTAATTCAAGAATATTTTAAGATTGGAAATTAAATATCTAGAGGGAGAATGGTCAATTGAATTTCATTATTCGTATTTTCCACATATATAGGGAGAGTTCAGTTGTAGGGGGAGTAATATATTTTACGTTCAAACACATTTAACACATTCAAAATCTTGTATATGTTTGTCATCATCAAAAGGGGGAAATTGTTGGGTACAATAATGTGTCGTATGATTTTAGTTTGATGATAACAAATATATAATATTATTTAAATGTGTTTGTAACTGTACTATTTTATATTTCATTTCATAGAAATAATTATTTATTGAATAATATACTATTATACCCAGTTCACAATATATTTATTCAATTAAATAATTTATTTCTAAATCTGAAATAGTACAACATTATAACTCCACTATTATATATTCACAGTTATAATATTTTACATGGAATTGTACTAACTAAATTAATTTGAATATAATAGACAAATTGATTTGAACACAATAAAATAATATCTTATTTCAGTCAAATTTATTTATTACAAATATTAGTACAATCTTCTCATAAAGTGCATTTGTTCCTCACTACATATCACTCGATCACTCAGTTATATACAAACACAGTTCACTGACACTGACACACTGAATCTTCACGTGCTCTAGATCCAATTCAGCTATCAATAACCATCTGCTTACCTGTCACATGAAACACACACACAGAGTGTACTGCAATAAAAATAAACCTAAAGTGCATACAAATATAAATTTATTTTTAAATTTTATATGCCTTAGATTTTTGGTGTGTTTCTCATCATTTTTCTGACTTGGTCTGATATATAAAGACAGAAAAATTATTCTAAATAGCTGCACGTACACACGTTTATAAATATACAAGTATGCACTGGCTCGCCAATCAAAATACAGTGCATAAGCATAGTACCCAGGTTCATAAAGCAAGTGTATACATATATGGTCATTCACAACAAGTTTGGATCAATTAAACAAGTCATGACAACAAAATTGGTCGGGCCAAGCAATTACAAGTTAATGTGAACAAGTGCAAACAAGGATACAACTAGTCGTGAAACAATAATGTTAAAGCAGCAATGTCTAGAAGTATACAAGTCAGGTCAAAGTACAAGCTAAAGCATGGTGCTTATGCATGAATGGCCAAAGTAAACTACATGAACATGGCATCAGTAAAGCAAGCATTCATGCAAGAAACATATTGCATTCCAGAAATGTTTTCCAGAGTTCCTTTGATTCATCCATGCAACATGATTGGTTTTTCAGTAATTGCATGAGTTTAGGTTTTTTAAAGAGAAGCAATAGTTCAAACAAAAGCCAGTGCATTTTTCTTTAACAAGTCGAAGATATGTATACAGCAACAGATCGACGAAAATCAAAACTTTGTGCACAAGCACAACCAAGGGACAATAAAAATTCAAAGCAGCCCACAGCCAAGTACAAGTGCAAGGTGACCAGAACAAGCAATTCAAACAACTACAAGAACCAAAGTATTGGTATAATAGGATGTGCAAACACAACGGTCAAACTAGATGAAATAGTACAACAACTAAAATATAGACAGCAGTACTGGGGCATCAATACACGAAAATGGTGAAGCAATTTGCAAGGGATCATGGTCAAGACACAATACACAAATCAGGAAGCAGAGTATACAAAGCAAAAAGTACACGACAAAGCAGCATTAACCAAAGCTATTCACGTAAATACAAGTGAAGCATACATTATCAAGTATAGTGTCTGTTCTTAATCAAGAACATCAAGCAACATTGGTGGCAAAAGGGAACTTTGTTAAAAACATAGAAATGTTCCAGAAGGAAGTAATTATTTACTTCTCGAACTTATACAGTGGACAATATACTGCTAATATACCTCATTTGAGCTACATCTTCGTATCAGTTTTTTTTAAGGAAGCAGTATTGAAAAATTCCACTCGAATAATAAGGGTAAAGACCAATTTAGAAATGGTCAACCAGAAAGTATAATGAAGTTCCAAAAAAAGGAGTTCAAGTTTAATTCTATACGGCGATTATTTTTAAGGACCAATTCAAAGCAACGGACATCTCACACATGTATCCAGAGTGTTTTAAACTCTAAATTTCAAGGCCAAAGATTTCAAAATACAAATCTCGCAGAAAGGAAATTTCCAGAAATTGCGAGTTCAAGACCAGTTCAAAACCGAAGATTTCAAGCCCAAATAATTACTCAAATATCAAACCAAGTCTCAGCATCGAAATCAGCGAATATACCGGATTGTAATCCTATAAATACACACATAATCATAATCGGCAGTGGGGGTAAAAAAAATTCAAACAACCAAGCAACAATTGAGTGAAAAAGGGCAGGAATCACATACGTTTTTGGGAGCAATCAATATCTCGAATCTAAATTCATTGGAGCAACAATTCGATCAAAAAACTGTTGAAGAAATCGATTCCAGGAAACCCTAGGAGCCGCCACTTTTATTTCCATAGAGAAAAAGAGATCGGGCCAAAAATGAATTGTGAAGCAAAGTAAAAGGAGGCCAACCAAATTTACTAAGGGGGCAAAAGGATTTTATAAACTAGGGTTTAATTCTTAAGGGTTTTAATTTTTCAAGTTATTTTTATTTTAAGTGTTCTTTAATTTGAAAATCATTTTTAACGTTTTCTAGTTTGTCTATAAAACTAAGGAGACGAATTACGGGGTTGTAATTCAGGGAAGTCTGATTTCGGGGATCGAAGTCATTGTAGGGTTTTGAGCATAGGATTAGTGCAACTACAGTGAGATTTTGAGGCCTTTTGTGTAGCTCCTAGCAGAAACTAGGGATAAGTTTTGAGCGTAGGTTTAGGACAAATAGGCTAGGAATTGTCGCGAGTTTACGGGTGTTGTAAGCGTTGTAATTGTTGACTAATACCTAGTATAAACCTTGGGGAATGCAGCAATAGGCAGGGTTTTGCCGAAGCTGGATATATCTGTGTGTTATTTATTTTCCGCATTTACTCTGATTATTATCTGTGTTGTTATTATTTAATTACTCAGCAAAAGTCTTCGATAACCCTATTCACCCCCTCTCTAGGGTTAATTTAGATCCTACATTAATAAAATCTAAGTCTCCCACTTCAAATTCGATGTCAGTCCTTCTCTTGTCTGCGTAAGATTTCTGCCTATCTTGGGCTGTCTTCATCCGCCGTCGACTAAGGTCAATCTTCTTGGACGTTTCTCTAACTATATCTGGTCCAAGTAATAATCTTTCTGTAGATTCCCACCAACGAGTTGGTGATCTACAGGGTCATCCGTACAATGCTTCGAAGGGTGCCATACCAATGCTAGCTTGATAACTGTTGTTGTAGGCAAAACTCTACTAAAGGAAGATGCTCTTCCCAAGTCCCTCAGAAGTCTAGGATACACAGCCTTAAAAGATCCTCAAGAATTTTGTTCACCCTCTCCGTCTGCCCATCGGTCTGAGGATGATAAGTGGTGCTTAAACACAACTGTGTACCTAATGCTTCTTGCAAGCTCCTCCAAAATTCACTGGTGAATATGGGGTCACGATCGCTTACGATGCTAGAAGGTACTCCATGAAGACATACTATCTCACGAACATAAATTGTTGTCAACCATGATGTCGTCCTCTTACTCTTAACTAGAATGAAATGAGCGCTCTTAGTAAGTCAATCCACCATAACCCAACTACTGGTGTTACCTTTCTTTGATCTAGGTAAACCATTTGTGTAATCCATGGAGACGCTCTCCCGCTTCCACTATGGAACCTCCAAAGGATGAAGTAGACCACTGGGCTTCTTTTGCTCAGCTTTGACTTGTTGACAAACTAAACATTGAGAAACAAACTCTGCCACATTTTTCTTCATCCCAGCCTAAAAGAAAATCCTCTTCATGTCTCTGTACATCTTATCACCACCTAGATGAATAGTCATTTTAGAACGGTGGGCTTCTTTCAGGACTGTCTTTATCAAGCTTCCAGTTTGAAGAACATAAAGCCTTCCATCTCGTCGCAACCACCCCTTTTCATATATGGAATATCTACTGAGGTGACCAGAAGTCTCCCATTTTCTGAGCTTACCCATGATGTCTAAAATTTGTGGATCATTTTGCAGCGAAGCTCCAATCTGATCCACAAGAGTAGGTCGTATCTCTAATGATGCAAACACATAATGCAAAATCTTGATGGAGGGTCAAAAATCAAAATTTGATATGAACTCCAAGCTCTTCCTCTCCACAAACAGAGGAATTAAAGCCTTCCTCTGCCTACTTAGTGCGTTAGCCACCACATTACCCTTGCCAGGGGTATTAGCGATTTCAAAATCATAAGAAGCTAGGAATTCCATCCCCCTTTGTTGCCTTAAATTAAGATCCTTTTACGAGAACAGGTACTTGAGAGATTTATGATCGGTGTATAATTCGAACTTCTCTCTAAGTAAATAAAGAGGCCACGTCTTAAGAGTGAATACTATGGCAGCTAGCTCTAAATCATGGGTAGGATAATTCTTCTCATGAACTCTCAACTGTCTACCCCCATAACACACTAACTTTCCTTCTTCCATCAGAACCGCACCAAGCCCAGTACCACGTGCATTAATGTAAACCGCAAATACTTTGCTCCCATCAGGCAAGGTCAAGACTGGGTTGTTGTCATAGCCCTCTTTAAATGTTGGAAAGCAACATCACAATCTATATCCCATGAAAATGCCAAGTTCTTCTTCGTCAGCCTGGTGAGAGGGGCTGATATCTTTGCGAAGTCTATAATGAACTTCCTATAATGGCCTGCCAATCCAAGAACGCTTCTCACTTCTTTTGCATTTTTCAGAATCTTCCAATCTTGCACAACAACCACCTTTGCGGGACCTATAGCTATCCCTTCTTCGGAGACCACATGCCCTAAGAATCTCACCTATTTTCTCCAAAAGTGGCATTTGGAGAACTTTTCCATAAGCTTATTTGCATGGAGAGTTTTCAAAACTTCTCTCAAATGTTGGATATGCTCTTCTTCGGTTTTGGAGAAGATCAAGATATCATCAACAAAGACTACGACAAATTTATTTAGAAACTCCTGAAACACCCTACTCATTAGTTCAACAAAATAGGCTAGTGCATTCATCAACCCAAAAGGAATAACTAGCCATTCAAAGAAACCATCCGGAGTTCTAAAAGCAGTCTTGTTTATACTGTCCTCAGCCACCCTCAGCTGATGAAACCCCATGGCCAAGTCTAACCGAGAGAATACCGAGGCACCAACAAGCTGGTCAAATAAGTCATCTATCCTCGGAAGTGGGTGTATGTTCTTCTTAGTGAGTTTATTAAATTCTCTATAGTCTACACATAAGAGAAGTGAAACATCCGCCTTAGTCGCGAATACTACTGGAGCAACCATTCAGATATGCTTCGCCTAATAAACCCTTTTTCAAATAGCTCCCCTACTCGTTTTCTAAGCTCCCTCCTTTCCCTTGGAGCCATATGGCTCACATGAAATGCAACTAGCTTTGCATTGTCCACCAAGTATATACGAAAATCGATCTCGCATCTCAGAGGTAATCCCCGGACCTCCTCAAAAACATCAGAATAATCTCGGACTACTGGAACAGATCACAAATCATCTATAGATGCATCAAGAGACTCTAGGAAACTAAGCATAACAGACACTTGGGGGTCGCAAGAAATCTGGAGGGTCCTCTCATGGCAAGTCAAAAGTCTAACGACCCTCCTCTCACAATCTAGAATGGCACCATACGTGGTTAACTAATCCATCCCTGGAATCAAACCATAGCCCATAAAACCGAGTACATACGCGTCGCATTCAAACTCGACGCCTAACATAGATATTCTCAAACCCCGACAAATCATAGATAAATGAGCCGAACCACCAATAGGGTTTGAGACAACTACGGGATCCACTACCATACTAGTAACTAAGTGTAGAGATTCAACCACAGAACTAGATATAAATCAATGTGAAGCGCTAGAGTCAAAAAGCGTTCTAATAGGATGATTTGAAAGAGAAATTAAACCTTGCACAAAAAATATTCTACCTCTATCAGGAGCACTGAATGTGAGAGCATGCATCTGCCCTCCAGAAGTTCCTTCCCTTTGACCTTGTCCCATTTTCTTAGGGCACTCCCTAGCAAAGTGTCCGACCTCTTCGCAATTGAAGCAAGAATTCTTCCTTCTTTTGCAGTCCTTCACCAAGTGACCCTCACATCTACAGCTGTGACAATTCCTCTTATCCTTAGCCCTGTCATTCATTCCTCCCTTCTTCTGTTGTTGTTGTTATTGTCCTTTCTTGGGTTATATCTTCTTGTTTTGCGTTGTTTCCTCTGTTTTAACCTCCTTATCTCCCTTGTCTTCCTTGTGCATCAAGGCCATATCAACAAGTCTTTCAAAATTTGCCCCCATTGGGATATAGGACATAGCTAACCCATGAAAGGGTTCATTTAGCCCTTTAGCAAACCGCAAAGCTTTCTTATGCAGGGTATCTACCAGTTCCAATCCGAACCTTGCTAGTTGGTTGAACTTGTTCACATACTCTTTAACAGTCAAGTTTCCTTGTTTGAGTGCTAAGAACTTATCCATTTTCATGCTTTTCTCAGCTTCGGAAAGAAACTTCATTTCAAACCTCTGTCTAAAATCATCCCAAGTTTCCACTGGACGGCCTGCTTGGGTTACTTCCCACCAAAACAAAGCTTCACCTTTCAGTAGCCAGGCAGCCAACTGAATCTTCCTTCAATCTTCCACTTCAATGATTACAAGCAAGTCCTCAGTCTCCTTGAGCCAATTCCTTGCCTTTACGAATGTCTCAATTCCATGGAATGACATTCCTCCCATAGCACGAAAATATTTGCAGATCTTAGAGAAGTTGTCTACACGCGGAGGAGGAGGAGGAGGAACAACGGGCGTAGTTTGGGGAGGCATGTTTCCTTGGCCTTCGGCAGGCGCCGTGGCCTCCAGATACCTACGGAACCAGCCTAGTATCATAACGCCCTCTGGAATATTAGGTTCCCAGACATGCTGAAAAAGAAAAGGAAAGAGATTCATGCAAGGGATGGAAAGATATTACTTATGGCTTTTTTCGGGGAATGTTTTTAAAAACCGAATTTTCTTTTTGAAAATGCTTTCTTTTAAACCCATTTTTGAAAATAATTTTCAAAAACTTTTATCTAATCTAGTAAACTTCATCTCTGATACCAAGTTGACACCCCATATCCGTTAATGTCACCCATTAAGAGAATGCATTAAGTTTAGTGAAGCGTTATAGGTAAACAGAAATGGAAACATTACAAGACGGTTATAAAAGCAACAGCGGAATTCAAAATTTTATTTTAACATAAATCATAACATTGTGGTCCAAAATATCACAAGTCTGAAACTACATAAAAGCCATTACAAAAATATAAAACTATTCTGTCTTGTTCCATCAGAGTACATAAAAAGCATAATTCCCCAAAAAGAGACAAAGCCATAGTGGAGACAAGAACTTGAGCAATACTTCATATTCGCACAATCCCTATGGATTCAACTAGGTTAAGTATTCCAATTCGTTACCATGTCCATTTATGGTTATAATGGGCTAGACCTCTTACATTAGGCCTACAACTTGTGGATGCTGGATATACCAGTCGAGTCCTGGCAGACTTCCTCCACAAGTTGGGCCTAACCTCGTGTCTTAGCCCATCTCGTATTTGTGCACTTAAACCCCTCACATTAGATTCAACATTTGTGGTTGCTGGATATGTCGGTCGGGTCCAGGCAGACCTCCACCGCAAATGCAATCTAACCTCGTGTCATAAGTGCAGTTAAAGTTTTTAATTACTATAATCCTAGGCATTTCATTATTATCCAATTTTTCACCTATGTCGTTATAGGTTATAGGCTTCATGCCCCCATTTTCCCCAATTATGTTCATAGTGAGTTATATGTCCAAATTAATATTCATTATTCAAGTTATGCCAATTCTATTGTTTTCCCTCATTCCCTAACTAACGCATTCGCATATATTTGGCGGCATGCCTAGGCTAGAAAGTAGCCTGGCCATAAACAATAAAAGGGAAAGGTGATGGGAAGAAGTCAATGGTGATTATTCTAACATAACTGGCATAAATATATAGACTAATATAGACATGTAATTGGCATAGTAATAAGGTGGACATAAAACAGATCTAGTGAATAAGTGATGACAAAACTAGATCTAACATAATAGGCATGAATATATCTAAATAAGGATTCGTATGTCTAATTAATGACAGATCTAAATTAACCACAACATGATAGAAGATGATCTTGATGGAGAATTAGGTCTAAACAAGGTTTTAACTGAAAGTGTCGATATACGACTTTAGGCAGGATCAGTAATTTGGATATGCGGAATATATGATATATACTAAGAAAGATCTCACAGTAGCAATATCACAGATAAGTAAATGCAGTAATAGAAAAATCACACTAGGGCTTTTTATACTGGTTCGGAGCACCGTCCTACGTCCAGTCCCAGACCTCACTCTGGAATTTCACTAATCAACAACCTCGCTTCACCCGGAGGAACAGGTTCACAACACACCACTTGATTTCACGGGCTACAAGCTTACCCACTTGATTTCACGGGTCACAAGCTTACCCACTTGATTTCACGGGTCATAAGCTTACCCACTTGATTTCACGGTCCACAAGCTTACCCAACTGATTTGAATGGCTACAGGCTTACCGGAATTTCAATACAAAGTAGTTGATGGTTGACTATATATTGTGTCTTCAATACACGGACTAGTCACCTGTAGTACACCCTTCCTATAATCTTATCCTCGAGTATATACTTTGAATATGTCGATTTAAGGAAGTAGAATGCTTGTTGAATCAAATGATATTGAATAGATTCAAGGATTCAAAAAGTATTTGAATTTGGAGAGCTTTTAGAATGCAAGAGTATTTAGAAATTAAGATCAGAAACTAGAGAAAGAATCGGTGATTTGAAAGTATGATTTCAAGTCTATTTATAGTATAGAATAGTTGCATTCCTTCATGAAGAGTTTCTACAAAAGATTGCATCCGTTTCCATTGAAAATTGAAGAGAAAACTCTTGATGAATGGAAGCAACCTTTCATAAAAAAGGCTTGCTGTTCGGGACCGATCGACTTGTTGAAAATCACCAGTCGACCGGTCAACTCTCTGGAAATTTAAAGAATCAAAAAAATAGCCGTTATGTGCAAACACAGTAAAACCGGTCGACCGGTCCTTATTGGGCGGTCGACCGTTTTCTGGCTATGGACCAGAGAACCTCGGTCCATAGTCTATATCACTCTGCACTCTTTCTCGGTCGGAGCCTGGACCGTTTGGGCTTTTTCTGTGACTTTTCAATTCCTCAAATATAAAGATTTCAGCAACGAAGATATGAGCATTCGTGTTATACTTTGAGAATAGATTTTAACATATTTCTAACACGACTCAAAGTAAAAATATATATAAAACCTTATCTCTATGAAATGATCTTCTTTGCAACTTTATATATTGGCATCGATCAAAATCTTGCCTCAACATTCTCCCCCTTTTTGATTGATGACAACACCTTGGATTTTCTCCCTCTGAATTTAAAGCTCCCCCTGAATTTCTGCAACATTTGTTAGTTCATAATATAAATAATCTTACCTTTTGATTCCTGCATTAACAAATGTTAGCATACATATACTATTACCATGTTAAGCACATAATTTTAAATGATAGTATATGTAACATGAATGATATGAATAATCATAAGAGAAAATATTTCTCCCCCTTTGTCATCGATTAAAAAGAATAAATACCATAATAAGCATAGTAATCAAGAGTAGTAGAGAATACAAATAATTATAGCACCTTTAGTCCAATATCCACTTTCCTCTTTCCTTAAGTGGGACCTACAAAAAATACAATTAAGTCCATGGTACCCACTTTTTATGGGGTCCTAAGAGTTAAGTCTTAGGAGTCCAAACCCATACGGGTCTGGTATCCCCTTTATATACATAATTTGGATTATGATGCACATAACTCAAAAAAAATTGAATGTACTTGTTCCTAATCAAATTGTTATTTGTTTTACGAACCTACATGTTTATAGATTTGACATTCTTGTTTTGAAATTTCACAATCGGTTTTGGTTTGAAATATAATAAACTAAGATTTTTCTTAGCTTTAGTTTCACGTACTTCCTTATTTTTTCTTTTACAAAGATATTTCTTGATAACTTGTTTCTTATATCCCAAACCTTGTTTATTTGTAGCAGTTTGTGAATTTTCAATAATTCTTGTCAAGTTTTCTCGACCTTTGTTAAAGTTAGAAACATTTTGAGTAATGTCGTCTAACTTTGTTTGTAAACTAGCTTTTTCAAGGTCTAACATCTTGACTTTTGCCTTAAGCTCATGATTTTCGGTAGTTAGACCATCATTTTTCTCTTTTTGATTTTCAATTTCTTGACTCAAAAGAGATAGTTGAGAATCAATATTAGATGATGATTCTTGAGCTTTTTCAAGTTCCTCCTATAATATTTTCTTCTCGTCTTTTAACATATCTCGTTCAAATTATGCTCTACTTAAATCATCTAGAGCTTGCTTGCATTGTCGTTTTACATCTTTAAATTTATACATTAACTCAGCATTTATATCTAGAATTTCTTCAAAAGTCGGAATTTGTACCTCATCTTCTTTAGCATAAAGCATACATTAGCTTGTTCATTGTCTGAGTCACTTTCATTATCAGATGAAGATGAGTTTGAATCATCCCATGTCACTGAGAATGCCCGTTTCTTTGACTTGTCCTTTTTGTGTTTGAACTTGTCATTTTCTTTCTTCTTTTGTTCTGGACAATCCTTTTGCATGCGTCCCTTCTTATGACAGTTAAAGCATTCTACATTTGATGATGATGGCTTATTTGATTTGAACTTCTTTCTGTTGTATCGACTAGCTTTTCGTTGCTTTAAGAATTTTTTGAATCCTTTTGCAATGAATGCTAGATCCTCATCTTTGGAATATGAGACGTCTTCATCTTTCTCAGCATGAAAAGATACATTTTTCTTTTCTTTTTGTTCTTTTCGAGCCTGCAAGTTAGCTTCATAGGACATAAGATTTCCTATCAATTCATCTGGCTTCATAGTGGAAAGATCATTAGCTTCCTCTATTGCTAATACTTTTCCATCCAATTCATTAGTCAGTGAATGTAGGACTATTGAAACTACATCAAAATCAGAATATTTTTGTCCTAAACCGATAAGAGCATGATGAATGGTTTGAAACCTTGAATACATCTCATTGATTGTTTCATTCGGCTTCATTTTGAAATTTTGAAATTGACTTTTCAACAACGCTATTTTTGCTTGTTTAACCTTGTCAGTACCTTCATGAGTGGTTTTTAGCGTTTGCCAAATTTGATATGCAGAGGTACAGATACTAACACGGTTATATTCGTTTTGATCTAATGCACAAAACAACATAATTATTGCTTTTGCATTTATAGTAGCTGCGGTTTTCTCAGCAACTGTCCATTCTGCATACTCAGTTGTTGGATTGACTATTTCTTTCTGAGTAGCATTCCAAGCATCATAACTTGTTGATTGCATATAAAAAGCCATACGTGTTGCCCAATAGCTATAGTTTAGGCCATTAAAGAAAGGAGGTCTTTGTGTTGACTGACCTTCTGTGTAAGTGGTGTTACTAGTGCTTGCGTTATTTGCCATATTACTAGAATATATCAAATAACTGTGTTACGGTTATGAGATGACCTGCTCCGATACCAAGTGAGAGTGTCGATAGACGACTTTAGGAAGGATCAGTAATATGGATATGCGGAATATATGATATATACTAAGAAAGATCTCACAGTAGCAATATCACAGATAAGTAAATGCAGTAATAGAAAAATCACACCAGGGCTTTTTATACTGGTTCGGAGCACCGTCCTACGTCCAGTCCCAGACCTCTCTCTGGAATTTCACTAATCAACAACCTCGCTTCACCCGGAGGAACAGGTTCACAACACACCACTTGATTTCACGGGCTACAAGCTTACCCACTTGATTTCACGGGCCGCAAGCTTACCCACTGGATTTCACGGGCCACAAGCTTACCCACTTGATTTCACGGGCCACAAGCTTACCCACCTGATTTGAACGCCTACAGGGTTACCGGAATTTCAATACAAAGTAGTTGATGGTTGACTATATATTGTGTCTTCAATACACGGACTAGTCACTTGTAGTACACCATTCCTATAATCTTACCCTCGAGTATATACTTTGAATATGTCGATTTAAGGAAGTAGAATGCTTGTTGAATCAAATGATATTAAATTATTTCAAGGATTCAACAAGTATTTGAATTTGGAGAGCTTTTAGAATGCAAGAGTAATTAGAAAGTAAGATCAGAAACTAGAGAAAGAATCGGTGATTTGAAAGTATGATTTCAAGTCTATTTATAGTATAGAATAGTTGCATTCCTTCATGAAGAGTTTCTACAAAAGATTGCATCCGTTTCCATTGAAAATTGAAGAGAAAACTCTTGATGAATGGAAGCAACCCTTCATAAAAAAGGCTTGCTGTTCGGGACCGGTCGACTGGTTGAAAATCACCAGTCGACTGGTCAACTCTCTGGAAATTTAAAGAATCAAAAAAATAGCCGTTATGTGCAAACACAGTAAAACCGGTCGACCGGTCCTTTTTGGGCGGTCGACCGTTTTCTGGCTATGGACCAGAGAACCTCGGTCCATAGTCTATATCACTGTGCACTCTTTCCCGGTCGGAGCCTTGACCGTTTGGGCTTTTTCTGTGGCTTTTCAATTCCTCAAATATACAGATTTCGGCAACGAAGATATGAGCATTCATGTTATACTTTGAGGATAGATTTTAACATATTTCTAACATGACTCAAAGTAAAAATATATATAAAACCTTATCTCTATGAAATGATCTTCATTGCAACTTTATATGTTGGCATCGATCAAAATCTTGCCTCAACATTAACTGTCCAAATAATGACAGATCCAAATTAGCCACAAACATAGATAAAGGTTAAGATCCACAAATGTGACAAGATAAATTAACCACAAGTGAATTAGATCTATAAAGGTAAATCTAGCATGATAAAGGTAAGATCCAAGAATATCATAGATTCACAATTTATAGCAGATCCAAATCATAGTCATATCACGTTTTACTTATAATCATTTAAATCTAAAAGTAACTAAACTCGTAGTATTTGGATTTTACAAGATAGAAGAGGAATTCTTTGTGTTGAATCTTAGATATGTACTTAAATCTCTAACTGATTAACTCTAGTTGATTATTGTTAAAGAAAAGGATTTGATTCAGTTCAGGCACCAGCAGCATTTGGCCTCCATAGATTTTCAGTGTAGAAAGCAAGAGAAATGAGCCTTTATTTATAGCTACCAGTCTCCAGAATTCGAATGCCACCTCAGCCCTAAGGGGTCGACCCCTACTTTATGGGGTCGACCCCCCTTATGGGGTCGACATCCCTACTATCAGGTCAACACCCCTAGGGCGGGAATTTTAACGCCTACGGGATTTTCGAAATTTAAACTGAAATTTTGGTTTTTCTAGATAGGTTTGAACTATTATATATACATATAATTATCTTGCGCGTATACAACTTCAAACCTTCATAACTTCTTTATACGATGTCCATTTTACGCAAACCAAATGTCTATCTTGACCAGAATTTTGAGACGGACGCAATGGCATAGTCCATTTCCTTTAATTCCGATTATTATATTAATTATTATTTAATTTATCCTCTTTAGTGTTGTTGAAATTATGGGTTGTTACATATAGCAACATTCTGAGCTGTATGTAGCAACATTCGAAAATGTTGCTATAGATATTAAATTTCTGAATTTCTTTTGGTAAGCTACTTGCATAATACCACATACAATAGTATGACAGCTACTTATATAATACCACATGAAATATTACTAAAGCTACTTGCATAATATCACATACACCACTTGCATTAAACACCTTCCGTAGATTCATTCAAAACATACAATTGTACACATCACAAATCTTCATCAACAACACCAAAAGGACGAAACATGAAACAAATTATGAAGAAAAACTGTCCATACATGCTATTTCACTTGGATGGTACTTTACTGCACTACTTTGCCATAAGTATACACAAAACAATCCCAACCATGATCCAGGACATAGCTAAAGCTCTTGCAAAGAATTTTTCTCCTTTCTCTTGCTTTTAACATTCAACGCGCATTAAGGCCAACTCTACATTTATATCAGCCACAATTTCATTGGTTTTTGCCCTCTTTTTCTTTTGCTTTTTCTTTAACAGCTTGTCTTTAAGTGTCTTCCTTTCCATGAGCAATAGCGATATAGAATTTTCTTTTTCCACCAATTTAACAGTAGTATCTTCCATTTCAGCATTGCTACTGATTTCATACACTTCGTCATGCCATATAAAATATTCACAATCTCCAATCTGCACATATGTTAAATTCTCGACTAAAACATCACTGAAAAATACGATAATCGACAAAGCAACCAAAAATACCTAATTTATACTTATGGGCCACATGTAGCAATCAAAAAACTTCTTTCCCGCATTCGACCCTACCTTCACAGTCCTTATCTTCGCTGGGATTTTGTGGTGGCAATGCTTATTTTCCGCCATTGTTGTTGAAGTTGAAGTAGAAATTGATTGAGTGGTCATCGAACTCGTAAGTGGACAAATCAACTACATATATATGCATACATGTGAATATGAATATATGCATGTATACTTGTGCCTATGAATTAATTTTTTAATAACTACACATGTTCAAGAAGATGGTCAGATCAATTACACAAGCACTCGAACAAGAAACAGATCAATGGACAAACAACATATTGTATTTGTCAGTATTAACTGGGTGATTTTAGATGGCCCATTGCTAACATGTAGTGCTCCAAGTGCTCATAGAAGTTGATCGGTAAGCCATGTAGGCTTTCATAAAATTATATCCTTGTGGCAATGATGATGTGGGATACTTATAAATGTAAAATAATAGCCATAGGTACGGCCGACCGAACCCATTTTCATATTTTAACATATTTTTACAAACCCATAAATGAACAAATGAAATTAAAGTTGAAATATATCAGATTAGCATAGTAGATAGGTTAGACATTCCTTTATCACAACATGAAGTTGATGGTAGTGCAAAGATGAAGGACTTAGTTGTTGAAGCAAATAACCATGGGAAAGTGTTGAGTGATAAAAAGATTAATAGGAGTGATATTGTTAATCCAACAAAGTCAGATGAATGTATTGTTGTTAGAGAAAGTGGGTCATTCGAAACTATTGCTGCTGATACTATGGCTCATGGAATGTGCAATCAGTGATTGAATTGACTGGTTGCCAACAATAAAAGATAAAATAGAGCATAAATTCATGAATGAAAAGGAAATGGTATTACCTGAACCACATGATGCATTACTAAAGCAAAACTTCAACCATACTGCATGGTATTGAAGTCATAATGTCAACAAGATGAGAATATAAAAAGTATAGGACATTTTGAAAAGTCGAATGGTGAAATTTCAAACGAAACCAAGGAGCTGCTTGTAGATGTTATGCTCCTTACGGGTTTAATCAAGTAAGACTTAGCACACGAAGATAATAGTGAACAGAAATATGCACTAGTACAAACGAAACTGAAGCCCCAAATACTTACAACAACATCGAACGGATGCCAATCCTTACAACAACATTTTAAGGATTGTCACTGTTAGTACCAGCAAACCAACAAACGAAATTAAAGCCCACATCTAACTATTTAAATCCAACAATAAAAATCTTACCCTATGTAGAATGATCAAAAGATGCAGTAATAACAAATCCAGCAGGAATATGAAAGTTGAATACATTGAATAACCCAATTTCTCTAATGCCTTGACCCCGATTTTATTTTCGAAACAACGATTGAATCGCTAGAAACCCATATCTGATTTCGCTAAGGACCTATTGGAGATGTGTGCCCTTCAGATCGAAGATTAGGGATTGAAGATTTTAGAATTTTGAGGGTTAATGAAATAAAAATTAGGGATTGAAAATTTTGAAATTTGGGGGTTAGAATGAAAGTGAGTGAATGAAAATAAAATCGGGAAATCGAAATCGGTGAGATGTGGATTGATGGCGTGGATGGACAGCTGAGATATTGTTTTAACTAATGGTGCGGATCGCCACATAGGACATGGAAAGGTCTGCTATAGCAACAATGTACAAAATGCTACATCATGTTACACTTGTTTATTTAGAGCAACACATTTTTTGGGCTAAGGTAACACTAAATATAAAACGTTGCAGTAGGACCAAAATAGTATAGCTATCAGGGCATTTTGGCTGGCAACACTTTGCAAATTCATTGCATTAGGCCGTTAATGGCATAGTGTCAATATGCTCCTTCAAAAATTTATAGTACGGTTTACTCCCAAAAACATAAAACACTATAGAATTCGTCAACTTTTCTCTATCCTTGTTGGTTAGATTTTCATCAATAACAGCATATTTAACATTATTTTCCATCACGGGTTCTATGTAATTCAGTTGAATCAAATATAAGTGAGATTTATTCTCTGTCTCTATGTCAATCCAAGCCTTTGAATAAGGAAAATTAAACCTATTGGAACTCACCTGAATTTCAGAGATAAGATATGGAAATTGCGACTTCGATTTTAGACTTGGAATATAAGAATTTCGATTAGGGAGATTCCCTTGCCTTGCATGTAAATGAAATGAGTTCCGTTCCGGAGGAATTAAAGATATGAAGTTCGAATCTAAGCTTTAGACGAAATTATTTTGAGGATTAGGAAGATGAGATTTAGCCGTCTCCATGGACACTTTTTTTTTGTTATGTGTTCTGGAAAAAAATGTTTGTACCTGATTATAAGTCACGAATATTAAAACAAGAATATGTACATTTATCTACATATGCATACATACAAATGTTGTATAGAGTCACATCAATACTAGAAATGACCAAATGATAAGCTATCAACATCACAAAGAGATGGTTGAACACCATGCTGCATGGAAAGGGGTAGCCGTTTCACTTTTCTTCATCATATATATTTAAGGAACAATTGACATGAATATTCCAAAGTTTAACGTGTCTTCCCATAATAATCCCAAGTTTGGATTATATTTAAATAATCTCAAGTTTAGTGGGTCCCTTCTCATATGATCCCGTTTACCTTTTCACCTGCTCATCTGGTTTCAACCTTTTAAAATGTGGCTTCTTCCTTAATTTTCTTTTCTTCTTCTTTTTATGTTTTCTCTTTTGTCCTTTTTTGCAGCAAACAAAATAGGAAGAAACCTTGAAATCATTCACGTGTGAAAACAAATTCAAAAGAACAACAAAATCTCATCAATTTAAGTTTTCTTTCCTAATTGCTTTGACTATTGAACTCATTGCTTTGTTGATTTCACTTGCTGGCTTCACCGCTAGGACTTGAGATCAGCCATTTCCCTTTTTAATTCCTCTAACTTGGTCAAGCACAATTACTTAAAATTAAATTGATCCCCTTTCTCTCTATAAATCACGTAAACCTCGTAAGCCTCTTCCAAAAAAATATGGCTTTTCTTTCTTTTCTTATGTAAGATTTGAAATTCCAAATCCCTCTATTACTTTTTAATTCTTTTTTCTTTCGATTCTTGGAAATCGCGCAAACATCAACTGAATAGGAATTGGATTTTGGTCGGGTACAGGTTATCTTAGTTTTGACTTCAGTTTTTAGTGAGGAGGTGATGGAGAATTTGGCTTAGACCAGTGAGGTTAGTAGTTGCGGAATTTTGAGGCAGCTTCACGTGATCATTGTACTATAGACAGTCTACAGTCCCCGCTTCTTTCACATTCTAAAAGAATTCTTACTATTCCCAAAGCCGTTTCTTTCATTAGTTGACTGGTACTAGTCGGAAGTTCAATGATAGTAATCGGTTGCGATCTAGGCGTTTGTTGAACTACAAAGCTGACTTTTCCCTTCTTTTCTCCGAAAAACATACCTATTATTCTTTTTTGTGATGTGCAAAGCGCATTTGATGGTGAATCGAGAGCCAAGATTCGACAAGTAGGAATGAGTAAAGATTAAATTGATGGGAACAAAGAATGAATCATTAAGAATGGGTTGAATAAAATCTGCGATGATGATGTTATCCGTTTTCGACATGAATTCACTTTTTGATTTAGGGAATAAGGTTGTGTCATGTAAGAGAAAGAGATGGGGATGAATTCACTTTTTATTTGGGGAAGTTAAAACATAAACCGGATATAATAGGTAAAAAGTTAATTGGGATCAATATGGGAAGGAACATCCTAAACTTGGGATTAATTAAAAATAATCCAAACTTCGGATTAATATAGGAAGATACGTTAAACTTTGGATTATTCTTGTCAATTAATCCTATATTTATTAAGTACAACACTTCTAATTCAAACCATTACTACAAAGATATCATATTATTACCTGCATAATTATTCATACAACTCCATACCGAAATATCCACCATGTGGCCACTGTAGTCGAAGTCAAGTGCAGATATACACCTCATATGTGCATTGAACAAGCAGTGCAAGCGCCTCACTAACAATCAATTTTTAGGCTTTAGGTCACACAAAATAACTAAAATTATACCACATCTAAGCATCACAATCAAACTTTGTCTGGATGATGATTATGTGGTGCTCCAATTGTATTAAGACCACTTTGTATATCATTCCTAGAGAAAAGTAAAGTGCATTAAAAATAAATCTTCCTCAGTAGGTTAAGTAACATGCTTCAAAATTGATTTAGTTAAAAGAAAATTCTCAAGCCTATAATATCAGATTGAGTGAGAAGGTAAAGGAAAGGAAAAAAAAACCTGTATATTCTTATTTTTTACAGACCTAGATTAATGTTAAATTTAAAACAAAGTTAGCTCTCAATATTTCTATGGATTCCAGCGCCAAATTGGTTTATTAATAAGATAATCGCACCCAAGCTGTTTATTTTATAACCAATCAAATATTCACATAGATATAAGCATTTACTACTTTTTTTCTTTACCTAATTCTTTCTAGATATATAAAAATGTTAAAAGATAACAACATTTACGTTGAAACATAAAACAATTTTAGGTATAACCAAATATTATAGGTCAAATGGCACTAAGAAGAATACTATTGATAAAGGAAAAAAGCAAATTATTGTCACCTCTCAACCATTAATTCTGGATATATGATTCCAAATCCATCCACAAATTTTAAATAAGTCCTTGGCATTAGGTAACCAGCAAAATCAATTTGAACAACCTTTAAAAAACCCTGAAAATGAGCACACCATCGACATCACTAGATTTAAGTACTTAGTACATATCTAATATGTTCAGAAGCAACCCATGATGATAAACAGTTCCATTAAAAGATTGTCAGTATTATATTTCCCTCAAAGAAATTTTGTTATCTAAAGCTTTAAGCAGAAACCTAAAAAATGAAAACAATGCCATAGTCCTGTAGGGATATAATAATACAATGCTAGAATAAACTACCTAAAGAAAACTAGTTATGGACCTACAATGTTCAATCTAGTTAACATTGTTTAATTACGGACCTGCATTGGCCAGAGATAGTAAATTAGGGTTTTTGCGCCCAATTTTGAACTGTGGCAGCAGTGACAACGATTGGCGTATTGTAAATTTTCAAACAATTGTTCTGGGGTATGGGTTTATTTTTGAAGAGAAAGAAAGAATGAAGCAAGAGGAAATGTATTTGTCTCACATTGTGGAAGATATAAAGTTATCTTAGTAATTAAGGGGTCTTCTTAAGAGGATGTTGGGACCTTGGGGCACCCAAATGTTTGCTTTGTTGTGAGGAGGGAGACCATGCATAATTATACCACACACGTGCACGCCGTCGTCGTCTGTCCAAACCGGGTGCGGGTCCGAATCCAGTAATAATATTTTTGGACATATTTTATAAATGGTAACGGGCTGAATTTGGACCGATTATGGGTCCGAATTGAATTTAAATAAATGGCAGCAGTTTTGAAACATTTCCTGAACGTTAAATTTAAATGGGTGCAGGAGGAAATTTTGCAATGTTGCAAATGAAGAGACATGACGAACCGTTGCAACCTTTGATGAAAGGACGCGTCTCTCCATCCTTATAATTTGTCAAATCCAAATGTTTCGAACACTTTTACTTTTTCTTCCTCCTCCAACTATTGTTGCGCCATTTCCAACACCATAGATCGTTGCAAATTCTCGAATTTTCAACACTTTTAAGACGTTGCTAAATCTGATTCTTACTCTTCTTCATTTTCTTCTTCAACTGCATCATCAGAGTTTATATTTCTAGAGGTTCTTTATTGGATTAAAATCATACAAACTTTGAATCCAATTTCACTGTTCCAAGGCTTAAATGAATCCTGAAAGTCGAAAGTTCGATAACCTGTTTGTACCTGGTGGATTGAACTATTGTCTGAAAGAATCTATTCCATAAATCCATAAAGTCTGAAATACGGCAATCATTTTCCTGCAATAGTCTCAAACCCTAAAATCCCTAACAAATTTTCAGACAATTTCTTCAATCATAAAAGGTTTGAGCGTGCTATAAGTGATGAATCAGCATTTGACTAAATTGGAGCGTTTTGATGGAGAAAATTTCACTCATTGGCAAGAGTCAATGAAGTTCTTTTTTATCACTGTCAAATTGTTCTACATCTTAGAAGACAGATTGGAAGTTATACCGAAGAGAACCAATAAGGAAGATATCGCTCTGAAGGCAAAACGTGCAAAACGCAAAGAGGACGATTTTATATGCAGAGAGCATATTCTGAATGCATTGTCTACTCCAGTCTACAATGCTCAAAGGACCTTGGAAACTGCAAAGGACCTCTGGACTACATTGGAGAGCAAATTTCGCATATCTGAAGCAAGTAATAAAAAGTTTCTTATTTGTAATTTTGTGGATTTCAAAATGGTCGCCAAGATGTCCATAGTTGGACAAGTGAGTGAAATCTTGCATTTGGTAAATCAACATAAAGATGCCGGAATTGATCTCCCAAAATCTTTTCTTGTTGGATTTATTATTTTAAGACTCCCAAATTCTTGGAATGATTATAAGAAAAAGTTGAAATATGCGGAAACAGATTATGATTTTGACATTTTACAGCGTCATCTTCATATTGAAGAGGATTCTTGTAAACGCGAATTAGATGATAATCTGCAAAGTGAGTCTCAATCTAAGAAAATAATGTTAAAATTAATGATAAATTGAAGCCTAAGAATGAGACCCAAGAACAAAAAGAAGGTTGCATGTTTCTATTGTAACAAACCCGACCATTATGTCTGAGGCTGTCATCTTTGGAAGAAAAAGCAAAAAGCGTATGTGGTTGATGAAAAGCTTGTGGCAGTTGTACAAGAGGCGAACTCCATTAGTGGCATTGATAATGATTGGTGGCTCGATACTAGAGCAACTACTAAGACAGTAACCATCTCAAGACTTATGAAGAGAATAATGGAGAATCCAGTGAAGTTATTGGTGCAAACAAAGTTATGGAAAAATACACAGTTGAACTTATATTCACCTTTGGGAAAGTTCTTACATTAGCTGATGTATTTTATGTGCCCGATATGTGTAAAAAAATTGGTTTCTGGATAACTTCTTAACAAAGGAGGATTCAAGATGGTGTATGAGTCTGATAAGTTAGTATTGTCCAAGAACAATAAATTTATTGGACATGGATATTCTTGTAACGATATGATCAAATTGAATCTAGTAAAGATATCTTCTGCGTATATTGTTGATTCTATTAATTTATAGCATGGTAAATTAGGACATGTTAATTATAAATCTCTTAAAAATATGCAATAATTAGGATTAATTTCTGATTGCGATTTCAATTCCATCTCTAAATGTGAAATATGTGTTCAAGCAAAAATACACCGGAAATCTTTTAAATATGTTGAAAGGAAAAACTGGTTTGCTTGATTTGGTATATAGTGATGTGGGTGACTTGAAAAGTTATATCACCTATGGTGGTAACCAATACTATATAACATTTATTGATGATTATACTAGATATGCATATGTATATCTAATGAAATCTAAAGATGAAGCTTTTGATAAATTCAAAATTTATAAAGAAGAAGTCGAAACACAATTAGGTGTTAAAATTAAAGTGTTACATTCAGATCATTGTGGTGAATATTTTTCAAATGAATCTACTTTGTTGTGCAAACAACATGGTATTTTCACCAATGTACCGCCCTATATAAACTACAACAAAATGGTTAGCTGAGAGGAAAAATAGAACTTTAGTGGAAATTGTTATTGCCATGCTCATAAGTTCTTATTTACCTTATAATCTATGGGGTGATGCTATGTTATCTGCATGTTAAATTTTAAATAGAGTACCACTTAAAAAGAATAAAATTTTCCTTATGAATTATGGTTTAATAAAAAACCTAACATTACTAGATATAAAGCTTGGGGATGCTTAGCATATGTTAAAAAACCTGATCCTAAATGACCAAAGTTAGGGAGTAGGGCATTTAAGTGTGTTTTCATAGGATATTTTGTTAATAGTATAACTTATAATTTCCTTATTCTTGACACCTTAGAAGTTATAGAATCCATAGATGTAGAATTCTTTGAAAATCAAACTATTGAGAATCCATTGAGATAATCTAGTCCGGAAACAACTGTGACTAATGATATCAGTGATGATGAATATACTCCTGCTCAAAATAGCAAGGAAGTGTCAGTGCCAGATAATAGTACTGAACACACGAGAAGTAAAAGAGCGAGAATAGAGAAGGAATATGGTCCTGACTTCATAACATATCACGTAAAAGGCAACAAGGACGAAATCCTTAATGTGATAAGATATGAAATGAATGTCGATGATGATCCCAAAACTTATTCTGAGGCTATGAGTTCTAGAGATTCCAATTTCTTGAAAGAAGCTATTAATAATGAAATGAATTCCATAATGTTAAGCCAAACTTGGGTTTTAAATGATTTAAACCTATTGGATGTAAATGGATATTCAAGAAAAAGTCAAATACAAATGCATTTATTGATAAATTTATAGCCAGGTTAGTTGCTAAGGGATATAAGCAAAGACAAGGAGTAGATTATTTTGATACATATGCTCCGGTTGCTTGCATATCTTCAATATGTTGTTTAATAGCACTTGCATCAATTCATAGTTTGGTCATGCATCAAATGGATGTAAAGACAACTTTTCTAAATGGAGATTTAGAAGAAGAAATATGTATGGAACAACTTGAAAGTTTTATAACCCCGGGCCAAGAAATGAAATTTTGTAAATTAATAAAATCTCTTTATGGCCCGATGCAAGTTCCCATGCAATGACATGAGAAGTTTGACAAAGTTGCATTTTCATATGGATTCATTGTTAATGATGCAGATAAATGTATTTATAGCAAATCGGATAACAACGGTTATGTTATAATATGTTTATACGTTAATGACATGTTAATATTTGGTTCCAAAATATTATGTGTAAATAAAACTAAAAAGTTTCTATCTTCTAAATTTGATACGAAAGATCTAAGAGGCTGATATAATTTTAGGAATTAAAATCATTAGGAAAGCAGGGAGTTATTACTAGCTCGATCTCATTACATTGAGAAGTTCCTAAAGAAGTATGGTCATTAGATGACAAACCATCACCAACTCCTTTAGATCCAAGAATAAAATTAGAAAAGAACACTGGATGTACCATTTCTCAACTGGAGTATTCTTGCATTATTGGGAGTCTTACGTATGCTACTCATTGCACTAGACCAGATATCGCACATGCTATAAGTGTATTATGTTGATTTACGACTGATCTAGGTTTTGAACACTGAAAAGCTATTTCCAAAGTTTTAGCTTATTTGAAAGGAACCATAAACTATGCTTTATCTTATAAAGGATATCCTGTTGTAATAGAAGGATATAGTGACGCAACCTGGAACAATGTAGAATCCAAACCCAAGTCTACGATAAGATGGATATTTACATAGGAGACACTGTTGTGTCTTAGGCTTCCAAGAAGCAGACTTGTATATCCAACACAAATATGTTGTCAGAATTGATTGCATTAGCAGATACATGTAAAAAAGCGGAACGACATAGGAATTTGTTAACGAAAATCCCATGTTGGAAGAAGCTATCTCCAGCAGTCTTAATTAACTATGATAATCAAGCAACAATATATAATGTCTCTAATAAGACATGTAATGGAAAGTCTAGGCATGTGAGTCTAAGACATCAAATGGTTAGATAATTACTCAAAAAAGTGGAGTTATAACCGTTGACTACATAGGAACAAAGAAAAACTTGGATGACCCACTTACAAAAGTTCTTCCAAAGGCAATGGTTTCTATAAAATCAAAACAAATGGGACTAAGGTCTGTGAATGCAGATTAATCATCCTTAACAGAAACCCAACTTGTGTCTTGAAAAGGATAGACAGTTCAATGGGTACCAACGAGTTAAGAGAATGATTATGGAATAATAAATCAGTAATCCCATAATATTTAGTGTTGGATTCTGCAAGAACAAAGGAAGGATGAATATCCTTAATAAGTCTAGAAACCTTAAAAGGAGTATCGCGGGAACACCTTAAGAGACATACCTATACGAGTATGGAAATCAGGTCGTTTCCTAGGAAAGTTATACCGCTTTCTAAAGTAAATGCATGAACCAGGATTAAAGCACATGTCGTTAACGTGCTGAGTAATACAGAACACTCTAACTAAGGAAAACAACATGTGTGATTGGTCCAGTTTTATCGTTAAGGGATATTTGGTTCAAGATTTGTTCACCATTGAAATTCGATAGAGCTTTGAATGATTTACACTAAGTAAAGGTTCAAATCTAAAAAATACTTTTTATTTGTGTGTTGTTTCCACAATGATGCAAAACTTGATCTTAGAACCACATAGGCTTGATCCCACTTGGTATGTTGGAAGTCACACTAGTGATTCAGCCGTCCATTTTACTTATTTCTTTATTTTTGAAAATTGGGGGAGATTGTTGTAAATTTTCAAACATTTGTTTTGGGGTATGGGTTCATTTTTGAAGAAAAAGAAAGAATGATGGAAGAGGAAATGTATTTGTCCCACATTGTGGAAGATATAAATGTATCTTAGTACTTAAGGGTCCTTCTTAAGAGGATGTTAGGGACTTAGGGCACCCAAATATTTACTTTGTTGTGAGGATGGAGACCATGCATAACTATACCACACACACGCGCCGTCGTCGCCGTCCATCCGACCGAGCCAGGTGCAGGTTGCGGGTCTCGGGTCTGGATCCAATAATAATATTTTTGAACAGATTTGGTCCCATTACGGACCCGAATTGAATTTAAATAAAAGGCAGCAGTTTTGAATCGTTTCACGAACGTTGAATTTAAATGGGTGTGGGCGGGAATTTGCATCGTTGCAAATGAAGAGATACGACGCTTCATTTTGAACTGCCATAAACCGTTGTAGCCTTTGATGAAAGGATGCGTCCCTCCATCCCTATAATTAGTCAAGTCAAAAAATGTTTCAAACACTTTTACTTTTTATGCCTCCACCAAGTTTTGCAACACCATTGCCAACACTATAGACCGTTGCAAATTCCTGAATTTGCAAAAATTTTAAGGCATTGCTCAATTTGATTCTTACTCCTCTTCATTCTCTTCTTTAATTGCATCATAAGAGTTGATATTTCTAGAGTGTTCTTGATCGGATCAAATTCGTACAAACTTTGAATCAGATTTCAATGTTCCAAGGCTTTATTGAATCCTGAAAGTCGATAGTTCGATAACCTATTTGTACCTGGTGGGTTGAACTATTGTCTGAAAGAATCTATTCCATGGATCCTTAAAGTCTGAAGTACGACAATCATCTTCCTCCGATAATCTCAAACCATAAAATCCCCAACATGACGAAGATGATTGTGGTTGATGCAGTCAAGTCAGAGGTGTCAGGTGATGGTTCTTTATCGGTCAAGGATCTGATGGAGGAGATCGATCAAGAGGTTTAGCGGCCTAGGTTCAAAGAATTTTTAAGCATGGTATTTGACATTTCAACTCCTAGAGATATGAGATTGACAGAGCTAACTTGATACTTTAAGGCATAAGTTTGGGAGGTCGGAATGAAAAGAGAAAAGAGTTGTGAAGCTTCCTGGGAGAGGAAAGAGCGAGCCTTCACTATAATTTTGGAAGCAAGGAAGACGGAAAATAAGAGAAATGCAGTAAAATAGGTAAATCAGTTTTTTGGACCGTAGAAAAATTGTTTTTCGACAATTGATACTAAGCAACAGTGGTCAGTTTGAAAATTAAACCATTACATTTTCTAGAGTTACACTAGAAAATTTAGAATTTTTCATAGAAATGAGCCATTATTAGTTAAATTAAATAAATTAATCAAACTAATTTATTTCAGTCGATATGATTTGATCTGAAATAACATTAGTTTATAATCAGTATGAATTTTCTTATTTTATGATTGTTTAGCCAAATTGACAAAGCGTTTATAACTATTTTTTCAAACTTAATGACAATGTAATAAATTTTTAGGTTAATGTAGCTATTTAAGTAAACTTTATTTATAGTACATATTCCAAAAGTACTATTAAAAAGTGTAAGAATACCAAAAAAGAATAATTAAATTATATATTTGTATTTTATTTCAAATTAAAATTTGTATTCTACACACAAATGTGAATTAATTTTATTTCGATTAATCGAATAACCAGTTGAACCAGTCAAACTTAATCTAATCGGCTTAATCAAATTTTCATTTATATTGTTTTTAGTTGAGTTTAACAATTTTCATATTTGGATAAAATAAAACAAATCAACCAATGTTTACCCCTAGCTTTCTCGAAACAGTTTACTATGCAGATGTAAAATTGTTATATTGGTATTCTTAAAACTTGACTTTGTATCGGATGTTGTTATTAACACTTCAAAATTGATTAAGGGGGAAATGAATGAAATTCAATAAGACTTTACCGTATTTATTCACAATATTCGACGTTGATGTGGTTGAGTTTCACGCTTAAATTTGACAAAAAATAATCGAAAATGAATATAAAAAAAACGTGTTTAACACTTTCTGTACAATTATTTGTAGGGCTATAAATATTTGGACAGTTTTGGTTTATGTTATTGAAAATCAGTTGTTTAAACAGAGACGTGTGAAATGATATTGTTATAACCCTAATAAAAAGATGCTACGGATAACTTTCAATAGGTTGAATAAAAATATAACATGTGAGTGTAGGTCAGATTCAACTTTTTTATAAAATAACCGCTTACTTTTTTTTATTCAGCTTCATACAAATGAACATTTGGCAGATAAGAAGAGCGCTATATACAATATACTCATGCAGTAATAAAGACAAATTGTTCTTTTATTATTATTATTATTATTATTATTATTATTATTATTATTATTATTATTATTATTATTATTATTATTTTGTAAGCATTACATTTTGAGGCTTAACAATATTTTTATGATAATTGAAGATTTAAACGAAATGAAATCTTCATCATTGATATGTAAAATGTAATGCGTCCACTTTCCCCAAAAGGAAATGTATGCATGTATAAGAAGAAAAGAGGAAATATTCCACATACCACAAATAGAAATATTCCAACGACAATATATGGCAAAGCAAAAATGTTAACTTTATTCTACAGATGATCAACTAGCTTTAAAGATCTGTAGAAGTTATAATATTCTACATACCAAAATAGAAATAACCAGACTTTAATGTTGATATCAATTAGTGGTTTGATTTACCATTTTTAACTTTGGATTTTTATATATACGAAAGTGCAAACAAAAAATGTACACGATAAAGAATGAACATTTTAGAAAACGAAATAATGCATAAAACGAAATATAAATTACAATTTATTCTATCGTCTGTCATCTCTTCAACATCTTTGTAGTTTCTTTGACGTCATTCCACTCTCATTGATTTTTGTAATTAATGTTAAAACTCATAACATATCATATGAAATAAACCGAACATCACATAATCTAATACCAAGGCTGCTTAATTTTAAGAATGTGAGATATGTGCATGATCTAGTTTACAATATTACAAATAGGAAAATTGTGGGAATATCCATTACATATTAGTGAATATGAGCAAATTTATGTATCTTAACAACATATATGATAAAACAACATTATGTATATAAATAAAAATCTCAATATAGGTCTTCTCCGTTTATTTATATAAAAAAAAAGTTATAATATAAACTAGTATTTATTCCAGAAAAGAGGGAAGCATCAAGCGATATACATGTATTCAGGCAAATCAGCATTTTGTAGTTAATTAGACTAATGATTGATGATTCTATGGCGTCTCTTCCTGAATAATTAACATAGCATTGCGAGAATTTCACCAACCTAATTTTTAGTACAGTATACATGCTACATGTATAAGGCTGCAAGTTATAGGTACAACTGTAAGGTGAATTCGTAGACTAAGAGTCTTAGGAGGCAGGATGCATGCAAGTTTCATTGACCTGGTGGAGTGGCACAAGTTCTGCGATGGGTGGAGATATTCGTTTGTCCGGCACGATACCTAGCTAGGGTGCACGAAGCAAAAAAAAAAAAAAACACTTGTGCGAATGAGTACCTTCGGACGCGTAGCAAGCGTAAACATAGATCCGTATATCACTGAATAAGTCAACCTTTCGAACTGCTGTTGAATCCATAAGCATACAAAAGACAAATCGGCGAACGGAAACATCTCAGTACGTGGAGGAAAACAGATCAAAAACTAATTCTTTATAGTACTTCGGCCTGTCGGAGCCTATGACCACTTTCAGACTTGCAATTTTACAAATATTAACAAATTTGAATATTGATTAGAAAATAAAATCCAATAAATAAACATTCTTCGTGATATCATTCTTTATTAATTAACAAGACACATAAAAATTAAATCTAACAAAAAATAGATATTATAATTTATAAATAAAATTTAAACTTACTACAAATGGGTTAAATATGAATATATAACAAAATATTCGTGAAAATCATCTTCTTTTGAATTGGTTGAACATATATGATTGCAAAAATCATAATTTACGTGCAAAACATGTGTAATAATCATGCTCGAAACGCACGCCGTAACGCTTATGTGTATGTACGTATCGACGACGAGCGCTTCGTTGTATTTCAAACGGTGAGAATGTCTATTGATTTCTACCACACAACCCACTTTTTCTGTTAATCCCATCATTCTTTCCACCATGGTTAAATCTTCAAGAAGTTGGTTCGTCGTAGTGCTTGGATAGTGAATTTGCTCACTGTTTGTTATTGTGCTTGGAGACTACGAGGTGGATTACGCATTATTTTTGTGGATGGTTTATATATATTACTTGAAATTCACTTGATGAAGAGACGATTAGAGTGTTGGAGGTCGCTCCTACCATATTCGGAGGAAAACCGTTCATAATCACTACTTGAAGTGCTTCTGTCGATAGAGTTTGTGAGCAAGTGCTGCCAACTCCAGTGTGCATGCAATTTACACACATCCCGTATGCTTTACAACACCTCCTTGGTTTAAACTGGTAGCCAGGATGAATCTAGTCTATGATAGTTAGTTAATTTTGACCTCACCAAAGTTATTAACTCTAAAATATCCAAAAGAAATTTTATTCTATTGCCCATTTTGTATTTAGCTTTATACAAATGAACATTCGGCAGATAAAGAAGAGAGGCATTTACTCATACTATATAATAAAGAAAAAAACGTCCCTTTGTTAAGTATTACATTTTGAAGCTTAACAGTGTTTTTATAATAACTGAAGATTTCAACGGAATGAAATCCTGATATTTGATATGTAATACGTCCACTTTCATGAAAGGAACGAAGAAGAATGTAATAATATGCTCGGTATAGATATTCCACGTACCATGAATGGAAATATTCTACAGACGTTATATGGCGAAGCAAAAAAGCGAACTTTATTTTACGGATGCTCAATTAGCTATAGATTTTTGCAGAATCATTATAATATTCTCCATACTAGAAATAGAAATAACCAGACTTTTTTTTTTTTTTTTGGCTAGGCAGAAATAACCAGATTTTTAGTGTAGATATCAATCAGTATTTGAGCAAAATATTGTATGCGAGTCTGTCTATGCTTTAGACTTCAAACTGAAAATGCAAAGTTAAGGTAGCGTTTGGTTTAGATTTTTCAATTTTGAGTTTTCACACATACAAAAATACCGATAATGCACATATATCGTGAAAAATGACCGTTTTACAAAACGGAGTTAACACACAAAACCGAAAACAACTTTTTATTATTTTTCATATTTTAAGAAACAAGGGAACGACAATAACAAATCCGCCTGTCCACCATTCCCGCGGTCCCCTCCGTCACTCCCTTTCCCTTTGATGCATCACCACCGCTACACTTCAAATCTTCACAACTTTCATAATTAACGCCGAAAACTAAAAATGCAAAACACAAAATAAACCAAACGCTACCTGATGGGGTTGATTTATCATTTTAAATTTGAGTTTTCATACCTATGAATGTCCAAAAGGTGGATATATGAGGTAAAAAAACAGAACATTTTGAAAAATAAAGTTAACATGCAAACGAAAAAATAGCTATTTTTTTATTTTTCACTTTAGAAAATAACTTAACCGTACCATCTTTAAGTATTGCATCTTTTAGTCAATACTGGAAACTCAAAACATAAAATAAATAAACATCACATAATTCATAGAATGAAAATTAATTTTACGAATATGAAAAACGTGCATGATCGACTTTACAGTATTACAATTAGGAAATTTAACATGGTAATATGCTCATTACGGATTAGAAAAATGAGCAAATTTATGTTTCTTACAAATACCTCTGATAAAAGTGAATAACACGATAAAGCTATATATATATATATATATATATATATATATAAGCATGGGTCTTTTCCGTTTATTTATCAAAATGGTTATATGTTATGAAAAGGAGATGCTCAATTTAAATGAACCGGAGGTTAAGGAAATGGGACGCTTTTATATGATGAATTTGGCAAAAGCAAATTGGTAGTATTTATTTGAGGAGAGCGGGAACCAAGCATCAAGAGATGCATATGTATTCAAGCCAATTGGTATTTTGTATTTAATTAGACTAATAATTTCATCGTGACCCTTCCTGAAAATCAATTAAATCGACTGTTAGAAAGATGTGTTTATTGTTAGTGTTTAAAATCATTTTTTTTTAAGTTTAAATAATATTATTTCTTCTTCAGAATTGTTTTTTCTAATGTTTTCAACGACTCAAATTTAGAAGTCTAAGGTTTCTTCAAAAAATCCAACTGACTTAAAATTCACTTTAAATCTACATCTAATATGCTATTTTTACTGCAATACCTTTCGTTTTTATTTCTTCAACTATCGCACCATTACAATTGATCATCGCTACAGTTTGAATTGCGATGATCTATATTCGATTATGTTATTGTCAATCGACTCCAAAATACAATTTTTTTTTTAAATTAAATAATTAAACGGTCGGTTTTTCCATTGTTCTGCTGTTATACTAGTATCGTATTATGAGAATTTCACCAGCCTAAACTTTAGTACAGCACACATTCTACATGTACAATACTACAAGTTACATGTATAAGTGTCAAGCGGACTACAAAGAAGCAAAACAACCTATATTTCCTAACTTAAAACAATAATTTTGTCGATCAAGCCTTTGCCAGTGTAAAAAAGAACAAAAGAGTAGATTAGCTATTCAAAGATAATTGCACAACCGCACAACGGTGGGGTAAATATGCTTTTCATAAATTTTAATCAAATCATAAAATTTGAAAATAATTTAAAACTGAAAAGATCTGAAGAAATATCCGTATAAATAAATATCTTAAGCACCTTCCTTCCTTTATTGTTTTCACGCTTTACAGATTTTGCTTTTAAGAGTCTATAGTAAAGAAAATTCCTGTAACAATAGGTTTGGTAATCAACCAGAGTATTAGATGCAAAATCTTGGATTGTATATTCGTTTGTTTGATTATATTCAGTACCAAGACAGAAAGTATAAGGCGAGAAGAAAAGAAACAAATGGATAACATCTTACTTTTTGAAGAGTTAAAGCAACTCCAACAAGGTAGGAGATTTTATAAATCCTGAAATCTACACCCAAAATCCTTCGCAACAGAGTTTGCAAACGTACCAAAATATGGATTTCGAGGACAATTGTTTCGGAATATGCAAACTATTGAGATGCTTTTTGAACAAATGCCTAAAATCAAATGGTCGTTTAACAAACGTCTAATATAAAGCGTTTGTGAAGCATTCAAGAAATGCCTCCTTAATTCCATACCCACTTTTACTTTTAATATTCGAGTCTTCCCCAACAATGCGGCACTTTTATATTTTACAATTTGAGTCTTTCCCAACAATGCGGTACTTTTTGATGACACATGCGCGTCCACCTTTAATATTTTAACACATGGAGATCAACTTTTATATTTTAACAGACATGTGTCTACGTTTAATTTTTTTTTCGTACAAATGTCTATTCCCAAAACTATTGAGAAATATTCGGTTTCAACAATTCGAGTTGCAGAAAATGGAAAATCCGCACCTTAAACTGTTGGATATGCTCTTAGAATTATTTAATTTTAAGTTGCTTCATGTTTGAATAAGCTATAAGCACTGTTCCCACGTTCAAAACACAGATGGGTCATTTTGTTCTGTTTTCTCATTGTTGGCACGGTTGGACGCGTCAGATGACAACCCGTTTTCAAGCCCGCTTAAATCAATTAATCAGATATTATGTTGCCAATCAAGCAAAACCAATGTTACGAATAAATACTTATTTTTCAAGAATCGTTATATGATAATTTTTATTTTAAAATTTCGATGATCATATCGGTTTGCTAATAGATTTTTACTGTTGGCGTTTGAATTCAAATCCAGTCATTGATAAGATATACCGTCTTTAGCATAGGCGTCACTCACGAACTCTTGCCTAAGTTGTTTGCCGCTTGCTTCGGACTTCCATTTCGTAGGGAATAATATTGACAAAATTTAAAAATCTTTCAACAAATTACACAACAAAACAAATAATGAATCAATTGCAACTCAATTAAATTGAAAATTATAAACTAAAATGCTCCGTTTAAATGCTATGTTCAAAGACAAACGCGTACCTCATTTAAATAACCTTCTTAAATACTCTTCTTTGGTTACATGCAAACATACTCGCTAACCCTAGGAGGTATTTTATGCTTATTTTTTCACATCCATGAATTAATATTTGAAACAAATATTAAATCCTGACCTACATACACATTTAATATTTTTACTGAAACTACACTAAGATAGCGTTTGATTTTCCAACTGGGCATTCAAAGTTCGCGTCTGCGTCTGACGCGTCTACAGTGAGACCCACACGTTTGTCCCTTCGAGACGAACGGTAGGAAAGGTGGCTTTCGCGTCTGACGCGTCAGAAGCACGTCAGACGCCACGAAAATTCTGGAAATGCCGATCCTCTTCCATTCAGCTATATATTCACTTCATTTCTATCCATTTCCATAACCAAATAACATACCAAATCCGAAATTTTAAGCTCCAATCCCCGTCAACTCGTCGATTTTTTCATGTTTCTGCTTTTATATTTGTGTTTTTTAGCTTCGTAAATTCCACATATATTTATTTCGTAATTTTCGGATTTTTTTTTAGAATGGCAGCATCTCAGTCCTCTTCTACCCGTTCCATTGCCGAATGGAACAACGACATGATCAACTCTTTCATAGATGTGTGCATGGAACATCTTAATTCCCGTGCATGTAACGTTGGAGAATGGTACCAGCTCATAGTAACGGCGTTCAATGAGCGCACCGGATTGGAGTATAATGTTGGTCAGATGAAGAACATGTTCGATAACATGAAAAGGGATTGGGCTCCATGGAACAGACTGCTAATGATTGGTGGAGGGTCGTGAGACGATCAGATGGATACCGTCCATGGTTCGGACAAGTGGTAGGCGATGGTGCCAGCAGCATCGCGCAAATACAAGAGTGGGTCCCCAGCGCGATTCAGAGAGTTGAATGTTTGCAGGCTGCATTCGTTCTAACAAATGTCAGTACATAGTTCCTACCGCTCCACCAGTTGATCTACAGAAGGCTCAGTTGTTTGGTTATTTTATTCGGGGCGATACTGCTGAGATCTCGAGTCGTCCGACTCGTAGGTAGGTCAGGTCCGGTGCTGGCCCTTCTCGTTCAGCTCCTTCACGTATGGACTGAGACGAGCTTATAGATCTATGCATGTCAGTACGCCATGAGGATAATCACTATCAGGAGTGGGAGGTGGCGGTTATTCTATCAGAACATGATAGATTGTGCCACAACCCATTTTATTCTCTACTTGACAAGCCCGAACAACTTAGGGGTTGTGTTATTCATTTTGTTAGGAAGCTGAAGGCTGGATAGATGTGATGTTCTCTTTTGTGGTTGTGTTGTAGTTGTGTTTTATTTGGTGGTTGTGTTGTGATTGTGTTTTCTTTTGTGGTTGTGTTGTTGTGATGTGTTGTAATGGATGTGTTGTAGTGGTTGTGTTGTAATGCGTATTTCAATTCAGTATTTTTTAATATGCAATTTGTATTCTGCATTCTACTATCCTGTTCGATAATATACACAAAAAACACAAACATAAACAATAAAATAATAAAAACAAAAACAATTAAAATTATAAATTTGCCCCTTTCATAAAAAAAAACGCATTCCCCGTTCGTAATAATTCCCCTTCAAATATCCCTTTTAAATTCCCCTTCCAAATAACACTTCCCGTTCAAAATCAAACGCATCCAGACAACTAACGCATTTTTACATTCATTTATCAAAGTTAAATTGGATGCCATCATTTTATCATTTAGAGTTGTCCATGCAAAATAAAGACTTTTGCGTAGAGATAACAATTTTTGGTTAAAACAAACAAACCAAGCAAACTACTTTATTTCGGAAACAAGATTGATTTATAACCAATTAAACATTGTTTTATAGCAATTAACATCTCTAATCAAATTAATAAATCTTCTATTATTTTTATCGAAACTACTGACATTGTAATATTATTTTTTTAGATTAACTTAGTGATCTAAATTAGTTTTGTGTAGTGTGCTGCTAAGGACAGCTCGTTTTCTACTTACTGATACCGTTATAAAAATACCATAAAATTTTATACTACACACTTCTTAATACCAAACTTTTCAAAGAGTTGCCAAATACATTATTTTTATATATTTTTGTAGGACGAATAACCGCCGATCAATACTGTTTTCTACGGCAATTAACTACCGGTCAACAGTAATCGGCAATTGATGACTGTTGAAAACGGTGTTAGTCGGCTGTTATTTGTCGTGCAAAACAATTTTGCACGGTGGTTTATTGCTTTTCGAATTGTATTTGGCATTAGGAAATACATAAAATTTATTGTGCTTGTTATTTTTATTCGTGGTGTTAGGAAGAGAAAAATAGTGTGCTCCTAGCATCACACAATATAGTATACATGTGTCAAAATTAGTACTAAAAAAATGTAAGAATACCGAAAGTTATAGTTTAATCATATATTAATGTATTATTTCAAATTACATTGTATATTCTAACATATAACGTGAATACTCTTAGTTTGGTTAAATCGAATAGAAACCAAATCTACCAAACTTAATCTTGTTGATCCAATCTGATTTTCATTTGTATTGGTTTCAGATAGTTTTAACAATTTCCAACATCGAATAAAACAAACCAAACCAACCGATGGTTAGCTCTAGTTTTCTAAAAGCAGTTTTTTAAGTAGATGTAAAAATATCATATCAGTATTCTTGGAATTTGATTTTTATATCATACACAACAATTAACTTTCAACCTCTAGTTCAATAAGCATACAAACATAGTGTTGAAAAATTAAAGGAAATTCGAAACAATTAGAGTGCAATCGATAATTGTCATCTACGTCACAAAGTTAACACAACAATTTTTCATGCTTATGCACTCAAGATTAAAAGACTAGAAGGTTTGTAAAAGTCGTTGCTCAAGATTTTAAGTATAATAGCAAAGGAAATTGTGGAGACACAAAGATGAGGATGAAGACTGCTTTCTTTATATAGATTTCTTTTTTCTTATTAAAAAAGAGAAAACAAGAGGTAAAATAAACATGCAAAATATGCATTTCTCACAAGTTGATAAGTAAAAGTTAATCATCTTCCGTAAATAAACCTTCTCTTATTAATAAGGAATGCACGATGGCAAAATACGAAAAGACTTGACTTTTGTTTTAATTATCCAACAAGCTCTTATTGATAAAAAAAATTGAAAATAAATAGGGGAAAATAACATGGGCAATCAAAAAGTTTAATATAAACGTGTTGATGCGCAAAATTGGGATAACACTAAAGATTTTCGAATTAACGGATATAACGTTTTGCGTAAGGAAAAGTATGAAGGAAATTATGAAGTCGGTACCTATAATGGTTCAGCTAGAAATGAACCTATGTCCACTTTGAAGCCCTTGCTAATTTTATTAACTTCTGTCAAAGTACAATGGTGGGCACCATAATTGCAAGTCATAACAAAGACAATGGTGGAAAGAAAGTTCTCTTGTATCCAAAAGATGGAGTCAGGTCCTTCTTCATGAAATCCTTTTGCATGTCCGAAAGTTGAAATCTTAAGAAGGAAGTGTATTTCTTCTTTCCAAAGTTCCCATGTGTTTAATGGTGTCCAAGGAGCAAGATTTTCTCTTAGAAGTGTCAAATCAGCAAGTTGCCAGCCTCTTTCACGAAGCAGGCCAGGGGTATTTATAGGCAGTGGAGCAAGTGGGAGTAGGTGAAGTGTGGGGCCCACTTCCTATATTTTGTATTCCGGGAGCACTACCAATCCTAGGCTCGGTATGTATCCCGGGGATTAGCTTCTTCTAAGTTCTTGAACTCTTCGTTTTTGCCTCACTCTATATCTGGGCTTTTTCGTATCCCATTGTGTGTTGGTTGCACCGATCCTAGAACTTGGTCGACTTCTAAGTAGGAGTTTGGGGATACGAGATTTGGAGTGCGTGTGGGATACGAAAAATGATAGGCTAACGGGATACAAAATTGGATTTGGTGTGATTTTGAGGAGTTGCGAAGCCGAGGACACAAATTTCTGCTTGGGGTTCTAGAACACAAAAATGGGAGGTATCACGGGGAATACAAATTCGGCGGTGATGCCAAATGCCGATCCCGAAGTGTTTGTTCGTCGTTGAGATGTTTTAACGAGCCACGACGATCACACTTATGCGACTTTCCCTGGGTTTGGTTCCTAAGTATCTTGGCAATACTTCAGGATATTTAACCACGTGATAGGCCGAGTTATGTAGGCTTGAATTACTTTTGGGAACCGTACCAAAAAGATGATTAACACTAGCCCCTCCAAAGTACATCTTATGGTAGCATAGTGTGTTTTGTGTTGAGATAAGCATTTCTGTAAGTCGGGAATATCTCCAAGATGCACGGAGTGATCGGTCATGACCTTCCTGTTGGGTACGTTGCTTTTACGTAGTTATAACCCTTTGTCAAAGCTTGTTGATGTTACCATGGGATTCCAATATCATTGAGAATCTCAACTATACTTGCACTGGAATCCAATCTGGTTGCTCGAGCGAGTGTCTAATTCCTACGACTCAAGAAATTAAACATTAGTCGTCGACTCCCGCTTACAACGGAACGAAAATAAGTCCTTTCTAACACATTTTCACATACACGCTCACACATTTGCATGCGATTTTGCACCATACCATCGAAGTTTATAATTAAACGTAATCGAAAAGTTATGTCTCAGTTGTGCGCCCATGCAAGTTTTTTTTGAAAACGTTGTCGAATTGGTAAGTCGATCACGTGGCGTGCACTTTCGAATTGTTTAAACTTGCGAGCACACGGTTGGTTAGCGAGTTGAGTTGGTTTTGACAGTCGTAATTTCGAGAACACGTGTGCGTGGTCGCAGCCGAAGTTGGAGTTAGAAGAATTTTCTCCGACTCTAGGTTTGTCGTTGCACTTCTCTTTCCTTCTCCCTCCCCTTTTCTTTTTCCTTTTTTTTGGGGATCGATACCGATCCCATGACTTAGATTTATTTTCTATATTTTTCCTTGAATCAACACCTACACCCCCTTACTATCGTATAAAAGCTAGATCTGTACTTCTTATTTCTTCCCATCGTCAAACTTCATACTCCCCTACTTAGAGAACTTAAGACTCGATGAACCAACTTAAAAAATATCCGCTGCATCTCGATTTAACTCAGGCGGGTTGCTCGAATCTCACACTTGCTTTAGTGGTTGATTTAATATAGGGTCTTGGGCATGGAGTTGATGAAGGGACGAAGGAAGGTCGGTGCGACGGCTCTGGAGTTAATGGTCGTGGTTGCCGATGTTCTCATGGAGTAAGAATTTTGAAGGGAAGAAATGGGAGGTATGGATTTGTGGGAATACGAATCCCGAAGAGGAGATGGGGGAGTACGAAACTTTTGTGGAGGAAGCGAGCCATGGGGATAAGAATTTGGGGATTTCGTATCCCAATAGGCAGTGAAATTTTGCTTGTCCTAGGATACAAACAGAAATTTCGGATCCCAGCCGTGGATGGACAAGTGAAAGATGAAAAAGGAAGAAGATTTGAAATTCAGGATCAGTGATATTGTGAAGTGGATGAGGAGACGTGAGAGATAAAAAGGAGGACAAGTAGTAGGAAATCTTGAATTTCATATTCCAACACTTAGAAACTTTTTTGACCCTACGAGGCTAAGTTTAGGAATTCATATTGATTCACGATGTCGCGCTATTGGGTTGGATTCGATTTTAAACGCGTCGACAAAATGCCTTGACATTCGAATAACGAAATCACATGGATTAATAATTTGGGCATGCACATAGGACTAGAGTATAAACTTGGACTATGGACATATGACTGAATTACCGATCCCAAGACTCGATTTTCAACCCGATTTTGTCGTAATTGCGACGCGATGCGAATTCAATAAACTCGATCAGCGACGATGGTGGTTTAAGTTTATGGAACTGAAAACCATTGTTGCGTTCCAAAGTACTTTCTTATAACAGCAGCACGTTCCACGTTAGTCTATGTCAACACAAGGGGTACAAGTTTCCATGCAATTATTAACACAACTATTTTGAGAGTATAGTTTGTAATGACATCGAAAAATTTGAAGAGACTACAAGGCTTGGAGGTCAAAACCGCAAGTCTACCGTCCACTTTGAGCAGGTCATTCCACGATTCTAGCTCGGAAAGCAGTGAGCTTGAGACTTATGGAGCTTCTTTTCCTTACCAACAAGTAGGCCCAAATATCATTCACGATTAAGAAGGGGAATCAAGAGGATCACAACACCCGATTGTGCATATGGACGAGCCAGAAATCCCCGAATGGGGAGATATAGAAGAGGGTGGCTCATAGGAAGAAAATGATGTGGATGACGAGCAGGAAGATGTTCCAAAGGCACCAGATAAGATGACGAATACTGTCATTCTTGAGAATCCACTAGATTCGGTCGTCTTACGAATCGATGAAGGCGCGCAGAGAAGCATCTGCAAGAAGTACGACATATCTTGGGATGAGGAGCTAGTCCCTAGAAGGGGAGATAGAGTGCATGCACCTCCGTAAGGGTATGCTGCTTGGAATAATCGCATGTGCACTATCGGGTGCATGCCCACCATCTTTCTTGTTCATCCAAAATATGTTGCGCTTCTTTCGGTTAGCACCGACACAGCTTCACCCGAATACGTATGCTTTATTGCTTGCAACCTACATTCTGTTCAACGAAAACTTGTTGTGGAGCCAATAAGGGAAGACATTAGGTTTCTTTTCTCCATGAAGAAGAGAGCTACCGCTGGCCTTCACTTGTTTATCTAGAGGCACAAGCCAATACTCGTTTCATCCTAAGGGCATGGAACAAGCTAAATTATTTTAAACACGATTTGTTTTATGTTCGAAGCCCCTTGGATTTGCGAGGAGATGACTTGCTGGACGTGAGTAGTCTGCCCTTACATTGTGGCTTAAGTTAATCGATTCGTAAGCTCTAGACTAATTGAAGTTTTGATGTAACAAGTATCCCTATGATTCCAAAAGATGATGCTTATTTTGAGTGTCTTGCGGCGTTGAGGAAGGTTCCAGCTAGGTTTTGCGATGCCCAGTCTTTGCTGGTAGATTGCCTTATTTATTTTTCTGGCTTTCTTTTGAAGGGCTGTTTAAATGGTTTCCCGAATGGCGATGAAGAAGAAGAGGATAAGGCAAAAGCGAAGGGAGGTGTTGCTCCCCGGGTCTGTAGGTGGAACTACCCCCTGCCGTGACCTCGGTCGGCGAGGGAGTTATAGGAGATCAAAGGGACGTTAGTAGTCATGATAGCGAAGATGAGGAGGGATTCGCCGAAGAAGATGATTCGATGCCTACTCCTGTCCCGTCTCCCGAAGAGGAGGTAAGGTTCGGTGAAGGTTTCAAACTAACTTCTACAGCGGCAACTTCTGAGACTACGTCATCAATAGAGGTCGAGCACCAGTTTTTGGGCTCGGATATAATCCCAATCGAGACTTCTACTTTCGGTTTTATTGCAAAAAACATCGAGAGCCTTTTGCTGAGCGTTGGGTAGGTTACCCCTTTAAACATGTCGAGATTTGGTCCGTCGAGAGAACACTTAGGACACACAAACTCATAAGCATTGCATGACATAACACTTACTTGTGCGTGTGGATGTGTAATTCTGAATCAAAGTTTTCTCTATGTACGTGTAATGGATCGAAATGGGGATAAAGACCAAGATCGGGGGTCTAGAAGTAATCGACGACCGAAGACTGGAACCGTAACAAGTTCTAAAAGGAGCGCAGACTTGCGACTGCTACCTCCATGATCTTATGACCATGGAAGTAGTCGGTGACAACCCGACCAGCCTCATTACTTAGCGTCTCCACCGCCAAGTATTCAGCCGACCAGAGCATAAAGAAGGTCAAAATTAGCAAGCACAAGGCAGTTATCGTCGACAATTCCCCCTTATGTCCCCCTATGATGCATGTGGCTAAGATTACCGGCAAAGAGAAGACAACAGGAGGGTCGGGAGCTAGAAAGAGGGATGCGAACAGACGGGATCAAACGTTGCCTGATATCTCGGTGACTTAGAACTTAGCAATGAGAAGAAGAAAGAGACACTGAAGAAGTAACCCTTGCTTCCACTTCGATGAGTTCCTATGAATGGCCGATATGCATCGGATTCCATTGCATGTCGACCAAGATACATGGCCTAAAGTATATGACATCTACCACTAGTATCAGGAGCTGTGTAAGTATGCAAAGAGGCTCTCAGATTTTATTTTTCACAAGAACATCAAGATAAAAGCCCTGTAAATCGAGGTTGAGGCTGAGCGAGAGAGCCTCAGAAACCAGGAGGCTTAATTGAGTAAGACGACACTTCAATCTGTGTCTATTTTTGTGTATTCGAGTAACATATTTATGCGTTAAATCTCTTTTGCTGAAACAAACGGGATGAAGAGGGAGCTTGAGAGGGTTAAAGTAGAGATGGTCCAGGCTTAGTAAGCGTACAAAGATACATTGGCTTCAAGCGTAGATCGGGCGACAACACTCGAGAAGGATAACAAAGCTATTACTAAGGAGAGCTCTCGATCGATGAAGGAGAAATAGGAGGTGCACCAACTCCGCTAGAACAAGGAAGTCTTGATCCAAGAAAACGAGAGGCGGCTAGAGGAAAATAAACGAGCGCAATGATTGATAAAAGAGAATGAAGAGCTTAGACAACTTCTAGACTTAAATGGTATTGAGCTCGAGTAAGCGAAGAGGTTTAAGGAAGCAGAAGAGGCTTTGAACCGAGAGGTGTTGGGCTAGGTGGACAATGTGAAGGCAGAATTCCAAGCCCAGTTGGAAATTTAAAGCCGAGGCGGACGAAGCTCTGAAGAGAGTGGAGAGGAGTTGGAGCCAACAGATTGTGGCCTCTACATCAAGGCACTTCGATTCCATGGAATCTCATGGGTCGAAGATTATGTCCGCACACCGGCTCAAGATAGGAAAAAGTTATTTGAGTATGAGGCCAGAATTCAGGAAGTGGAGTCTGTCAATGAGCCGGCATAGATGGTTCATTATTTAATGGCGGAAGGGAACTAGGTATTGGCAGAAGTCAGGGCGATGCGTAAAAAGGATGCAAAGGCGGAGGAGGTAGCGTGACTTACTGCCGAGAAGGGAAAGCCCTTACTACCAAGAGCATGGCAGTCGCTTACGGATCTGAAGGTGGTAGCTCCCAGCAGCAGCAAGTCATTTCTCTTGGCTCCATTAGCAGTCTGTCTGTTCCCGCCTTCGTCATCACCGAGTATGATCCCTATTATCTGGGTAGGAACATGGATGCTCCCTTTTGCCAATAATCGAGAGAATGATCCCTATTGAAGCTACGCAGGAAGTGTGGGAAGGTAAACTAAATTCTTCACCAGTACTCAAAAGGATGGTGCCACAAAGTCAAAGTCTAGTAACTTGTCTTCTTCCTCATTCCATAGGTTCCTCTGGAGAAGGGGTTACAGCTATTTACGCTCCAACAGTGCTTGTCGTTCCCTGGTTCAACGCTAAAGCTTATAGGAAGCAACTGGTGGAGGATTTTGTCACCTAGACATGTTCACGTGTTTGGAGTTGGGAGAATTTGGGCTGGAAGATCTCAAAAGATACTTTTTGGAAGATAAAGGGGAGGCATGAAGGGGAAACCCAGGTGGCCGGGTCAATAGATGAAGACAGACCGATCATGCACGAACTGGTCGAAGAGCAGAAGGACTAGAGCTGATGAAGTTGGAGGAGACTGAGATGAAGAAGAAAGATGATGAGGAAGCCCTCCTAAAGGCCTATGTGGAGGCAAAGGAAAAAAATGAGGCGGAGGATCAAGCCAAGATTGAAGAATTTTGAAAGAAGGCCGAGGAGGCAACGATCTGGAAAAGTGCAGATGAGGAGTTCGCTTCGCTCTAGGCTCAGTAGAAATCCATGCTGAAAGCTTAGGAGGAGGCCTAATAGAAGACCAAGAGGGTGGAGAAAAAGAAGGCCAAAAAAGCCGAGTAAGAAGCCCTAGTGGAGTTGTACACATATGTGGTGTTAGCACTCCATACAGAGCCTCCGCCAAACCCCTAAGGGTCGTGCCCGACCCCGATGTGGAGGCACTCATCACCAACATTCCGAGCAACTCCGATGATTAATCAATGCACGAGGGGGATCTGGATTTTGAAATAAGGTCCTGCGCTTAGCTGACCCCGACAAAGGGACGGAAAGGAGGCAGTGGAAGTGGTCTCAAGTGGAAGAGGAAGAGGAAGGAGAAGGAGGGAACAGAGAACGGAGGAGACACTCGAATCTGAATCCGGGAAGAAGGAGAAGGGCGTCCCTTCAGAGTGATTATTATAAATGGGTAGGTTTTTGTTGTAGGCCGATAGCAAATGCGAGTACAACCCTCGCTATTGGAGGCACGATGTGGTTTTGATGTACATGTAGTTAGAAAGAAAGGTAGTTGTATTTTGACATATGAATGAAAGCTAGTTTCCTTTGCTTACATCACATGTCGTCTTAAGTATTTAATGTCCTTTACATTTGCCAACAATATTCTTATGTAAATTAACTTGTTGTTACACTTAAGCTTATGTCATTCGAGACTTCACTCTTGAGAATTTCAAGTCATATGAAGTTCAAGTGTGTTGAGTTCATTCCTGAGATCTCCTTTCGGCCATTGGTTTCGAGTCGTTTGGAGTTCAACTGAGTGAACTTCCCTCTCGAGACCTCATTTCGGTCATTGGTTTCAATTTGCATGAAGTTCGAGTTTTGTGACTCCCATCTCGGAACCTCCTTGCGGTCGTTGATCCCGAGTTATGAGGTGGACGTCATTGTTTCACCCTTTATATTCTCCCGCCGTTTCGTTCAGATTAGAGTCGAGGGCGTCGTTGGTTCGCCAATTTTGTACCCGGATCCGAACCCTGGGAATCAGATGTTGCCAAGCAAGCGATTGATATAACAATTACTTGACTGGTGTGTTGCCCCAAGCCCAAAGTGTGACACCGCACGTCCGTTAACGTAACTCTTTAACATAATGCATTAAGTTTCGTGATGCGTTATAGGTAAACATAAACATAACATCACAAGACAGATATAAAATAGCAGTGGAAATTTAAAACTTTATTTTTTCAACAGAAAAACATTGTGATCTCAAAATCCAGTTACAATAACAGACTGAAATACTAGAATAAAATAAATCAAATAAAAACATCTGTCCTGCGCTAAAAACCATAAGAGTACAGAACTGAAAAATCACAATCCCCATAAGTAGCCATAAACAAGTAGACAAGTAGTCAAAGCGATACATCGAAGCAAATCCAAATCCAAGCAAAAACAGGAGAGAGAGTCCTAATCAAGACCGAGTGTTCCACCCTGAGAACCTGGGGGAAGGAAGGAAGAGAAAAGGAAACAAAACGGGTCAGACATAAAGTCTAGCGAGTCAAGTGACTTTTGGCATATAAATAAATAAAAGCATCTTGACAATAAATAAACAGGATGAGAGATAACAGTATTATACAAAAAAGTATGAACAAGATAGACAGGATAAATAGAATGAACAAAATAAACTATGCTTCTCAATTTCTTTTCTCTACACCAATACTAGTATACCACATTAAGTGTTTCCCAATTACTTAATAGAAGCAGAATGATCCCAACAGAAACATAAATGGTAGACTCAGGTGTACTTCTAGTAACAAGTTTTACCCCAAACAAAAATAACAGGTACCTAACCAAGAATAACGGGTATTACCCCGAACAGAAATAACTGGTACCTAGACAAGACTAGATGTACCCTAGTTACTAACCCTGACGATCGGCTCCCTACCACGTAAATACCCTGTGCCGGCCCCACGGCAGGGTGTATTACTTCCTAAAGTAGCAACCACCGGAAGGACACAGACCTATTTGCAGGTGTTATAGCGGCTTATTTTCCCAAGCAAGCCAGACCCATGCACGCAGATGAATCCGTTGGAATGCGCTATCAGAACACCCCTTCCCAAGTGAACCTCTTATAATTAGCTCAGTAAGCGTGCCCTGACCCCTACCTAGTACGGGGTCCCCCTCTAAATACCATAATAGGTTACCGACAAATATGGGTCCCACACAACGGATGACACAAGCCACCCCTTAGGCTTGTATCCCCAATCCGCTAGGATTTCCATAGGTTAAGTTTATAGGGTTCATATAACCCTCCACATATTTAATACATTTACTTAACCCCACAGATTCAACATATTTACTACCACACACTTATTAAACGAGCCACAGGTAAACAGGTTTTTATAGATAACCCCCGCAGATTTAAGTATTATAGGTTAATAGGTACGCATAACCCCAACATATTTCATGGGTTACTTACAGTTTCATTAACATATTCTGCTTAATCTTTAAATTAAGCCTACCAATTTATATGCCTAAACCAAAAGTCATAATTCACAGTCTGAGATACGCTCCAAATTTTTGTCATATTTCATAGTATAGTTTATGCCTCCAAATCCCACTCATGGTTCAAAATACAAGTTATGCCCCCAAATCATCATTCCCAATCATTCCCAAATTTAACCCTATTTCGTTCGTACGCATATTTCAGCGATATCGACCTAAGCTCAAAGGTAGCCTTGCTATACAAATAAAAAGGGAATGGGAGAGAGAGAGAGGAAGAAGAAAAGAAACATGAATAATAACATTATAGGCATATGATAACAGAAATAGGCATATAAGAACTGAACAGCAGATCGGGTATACAGAATAATACATGTGATAGCGGAACTGTTTAGGTATGGATCAGATTCTTAACAGGCATAGGTTTAGATCCAGATTTATAAACATGTTAGGATTACTTGTTAAATGTTTATATCTAAAAGTAACATGAACTCACAGAGACTGGTTCTAAAGAACAGAGAATGATATGTTGAAGTTGCAGCAGAGATTCTTGTATATGTATATGTCGTTGTTGAAGAAAAATAGGCTAATTCAATCCAAGCTGGGACAGCACCTCATTGTCTCCATTGTTTTAGGTGAATAAAACAATAGAAATGATGTCCTATATATAGCCTACTGCCAACGAATCTCGTTGAGAAACAAGTCCTGGTTCAGGAAATGAACCTGGGCAGATCTAGGGTGGGTCGACCTCTGTGTCGACCCTGGGGTCGACACCCCCTTGTGTGTGTCAACCCATGGGTCGACACTCCAGGGGCATGGGTCGACCCCCAACGAGTCTCAATCCCACGTCCCTTTCCTACTTCGATTTTGAACTGTTTTGAAATTCTGGACTTATTTTGTTTTTATATATCCCTTATATGTATAGAAACTTCAAACCTTAATATCTTCTTCATACGATGTCCATTTTACGCAAACTTGGAGTCTATCTTAAGCAGAATTCCAAGACGAACACAATGATACAATCTGTTTTACTGACTTTCCAACATTTAATTAAGTATTATTAAGTTTACTAATGTTCCTTAAAATTACAGGTTGTTACATTCTCCCCTACTTAAAGGATTTCGTCCCCGTAATCTCTAAGTTAAGAAGAATGTTTATCCTAACATCCATCAACCATCTACTCATCCATATATTCATCCATCAATCACAGGCATCCATTGTCCTAAAAAGGTTTCTAATGCTTATATGAACATATGCAAAGATGTGTGTATATGTCCCTATGCTGATGCGAAAAATTAGGCGGTTTACTGATTTAGTCGTCCTCCTTAATGCAATGTATGTTAGTGCCATGAATCCAACATTTATGCAAATATTCCCAGTATCTCATGTAAACTCTATATGTGTGCACCATCATCCATCCAAATGCAACGCCCATATGATGATACAATTATTTCCATCCATAAAAATTTAAAATGCACACGCATCCATATGCAATATGTAAGTGATTGAGCCGATCTAGTGCCTAATGTGTGTATATGCATCCACGAGCAACCACTACCAAACACTTTCATCCACTTGCATCCACCAAACATAACATGTCTCAAACGCATGTTTACATCCATTAGTTTTCTACCTAAAGGTCGAAGACTCGATCGATAGGATATACTCAATTGACAGAAACAGGTATGAATAAAAGCTTGGAAAAAGAAGTTAAGAACATACCCTTAGAAAGAAAAGGGTACCGAGCGTTAGTCTTGTCTTTAGTCACCCAAGTTGCATCTTCGCGGTCTTCTCCCTGTTGAACTTTCATCAATTTGACCTCTCTGTTGCGAAGCTTCTTAACCTCTGATCCAAGTATACGGGTAGGAACTCGTCTCATTGTCGCCTCATGTTCTATCTCTACTTCCTCAAGCATGCTCGGCTCAACAACCTCTGCAGTATCGTGCAGACATTTCCGCAAATGAGGAATGTAGAATACATCATGAACACCCGCCAATCTCTATAGTAGCTTTACTCTATGGGCCATCTGACCTATCCTCTTTACTAAGGGAAATGGCCGTACGAACCTTGGTGCCAATTTCCTTACAGATCTAAAGCGAACCACATTCCTCAGAGGTGATACTTTGATGAAAACCATGTCTCCTACCTCAAACTCAATATCCGTCCTTCTCCTATCTACGCAGGATTTCTGCATGTCCTGAGCTTCTTTCATGCATCTGCGGATAAGATCAATCTTTTCTGAAGTTTCTCTAATCATCTCAGGTCCAAGTAGAAGCCCCTCTGTGGAGTCCCACCAACAAGTCGGTGATCTACAAGGTCGTCCATACAATGCCTCGAAGGGTGCCAATCCAATACTAGCCTGATAACTGTTGTTGTATGCAAACTCAACCAACAGAAGATGTTTCTCCCAAGTCCCTCCGAAGTCCAGTATGTACAGCCTCAAAAGTTCATCAAGAACTTTATTCACCCTCTCAGTCTGCCCGTCTGTGACACCCCACGTCCATTTATGTCACTCACAAAGGGAATGCATTAAGTTTCGTGAAGCGTTATAGTAAGCAGAACGTAAATATTACAAGACAGACATATAAAATAACAACGGAATAAAAACTTTATTTATCATAAGATACCGTGGTCCAAAAACATCACGTGTCTGAAATACAAAAGCCCATTGCAACATAAAAACTACTGTCTTGTACTTCAAAAATATCAGAGTACATAAAAGAAATACCACGAAAACAAAATATAGCCACAACACCAAGGATAGGAGCTTGAGCCATAAATATCACCAGCTCCAGCAAAAGTAAGCAGAATCACGGTCAAGCCTGAGGGTTTTCGCCCTGAGAACCTGAGAGGGCAGTGGGGAACGGAAGAAAGGAGGAGAAACCAAAAGGGTCAGACATAAAGTCTGGCGAGTCTAGTTACTTTTAGCAAGTAAATAAATAATAGTAGCTTGACATGCATATAAAGTGGATAAGAGAGATTACTACATAAAAGACAGGTGTGACAAGGTAGACATGATAAGGTGTATACGCTTCCCTAAAATGATTATCTGCACTATTACTAGATATCCAGAATGAGATAATCCCTTCCACTATAAGGTGGCAGACTTAGGCATACGTCCAAGTGTACCCTAAATACTACCCTAATCGATCGGCTCCCTAATCCGCGTAGAAACTCTGTGCCGGCCCCACCATAGGATGTATCACATCCTAAAGTGACAATCCCTCGCTGATATGCACAACCCTATGTCTACAGGAGTCACGGTCGTCTTATCCTCTTCTGCCCGGCTAATGCACGCACATGGCCCGGTCGGTTTGCGCCGCCCATACCGTCCTCCACGTTTGGATCTCTTACAATTAGTCCAGTAAGCGTGCCCCTTCTCCGACCTGGTACGGAGTACATGTTTTGATACCTACTCCGGGTTACTGGATGAAACGGGTCCCACACAATATGATATAAGCTCTCCCCTTTGTCTTATATCCCCTACTAGGTTTTTCATTTGATTATGTATACCACTTGGTGTCTCTAATTACATATCTTTATTATTTCCATCGGTTATGTATACAACTAGGTGTCTTTAATTACATAACCTTATAGGGTTACGTTTGTGGGCGTATATGTAAATATTACCCACCCGCTCCACATTTGCTTAACCCATCCACTGTCCAATAAATTTTACTTAACCCTAACTTTAGTTCATATACATACAATCCCTTATGGATTAGATTTGGTTAAGTAGTCCAATTTATTACCATGTCCATTTATGGTTTATAATGGGCTAGACCTCTCACATTAGGCTTACAACTTGTGGATGCTGGATATGCCGGTCGGGTCTGGCCAGACTTCTTCCACAAGTTAGGCCTAACCTCGTGTCATAGCCCGTCTCGTATTTGCACACTTAGACCTCTCACATTAGGTTCAACATTAGTAGTTGCTGGATATGCCGGTCGGGTCCGGGCAGACTTCCACCGCTAATGCTACTTAACCTCGTGTCATAAGTGCAATTGCATTTTCTAACTGTAATTGTTAGACATTTCATTCTTATCCAATTCTTACCTATGTCTTTATAGGTGATTATGCCTCTTTTTCCCCATTTTGAATTATATGTCCAATTCATATAAACATTATTTAAATTATGCCAATTTTAACCTTTTCCCCCCGTTCCCTAACTAGCGCATTCACATATATTTGGCGGCATCTAAGCTAGAAAGTTGCCTAGCCATGGAAAATAAATAGGGAACAGTGATGGGAAAAATGATAATATTGATCATTCTAAAAGTGACATAAACATATATACTGGCATAGACAAGTAATATACACAATAAGGTGGACATAAAAACAGATCTAGTCAAAAGGGTAATGATAAAACAAGATCCAATATACTTAGGATGAACGGATCAAAATAAGAATTTTTATGTCCAATAATGAAAGATCTCAATTAATCACAATATGAAGATCTAGATCTAAACAAAGGTTCAACTGTCTGTGACAACCCGGAATGTCACAACATGCTAAGACAAGAATCAAGGAAGAATTTAATTATAAAATCTGAATCAGGAGAAACGGGTTGCGCCGTTTCGTTCGTCTCGGAAAAATACGCGAAATAGAGTCCGAGTTTTAGAAAATCGTAGTCCGTATGACCCAGTTATGGCCCGTCAAAGTTTTCAGAAAATTTCAAGTTCAAAAACAGTTCAAATTTGAATTCAGAATTCAAATTCAGCCAAGCAGGGCAGGCGGGAAAATTCCCGCCACCCCCAAGTCGACTGGGGAGTCGACTTGGGAGTCGACACACCCCAGGTGGTGTCGACTGCCCAGTCGACACCCCTGTCGACTTGGGTGGTCGGCCAGTTTGGCCTGGGTGCACCTGACTTGTTCCTCAAGACATGTTTTATGGGCTTTGAAGGATTTTGAGGGTTAAGATCTATCCTAGGGTTAATCTAAGGGCCTAAACTACTCCTAATCTCTATAAAAACACCCTAGGACCTAACCTAAATCCCTAAAAATCATTCTAGCAACTAAGTGCTGCCAAAATCTTCATTGATCATGGCCTCCATCTCCAACTCCAAGAGACTATGCACTCAAACAAGATCCGAATCAAAGGTGCTAGCTTGCTACATCAAATCAAGGGAGTGGATCAACGTTGCTAGGCCAATTTCATGATGATTCTTCAACAAAGGAGCCACCTTTCTTCGTCAAGACGATGCATGATCCTTCCCTAAGCCTTGCTATGTAAGTTCTAGGTACATGTAGATTCTAACGGCGGTTCTAATGTGACATGGAATAAAATGCGATGAAACATAAGTATGCTAGCCTATGTGAACCTAATTTTGCCCCTTTTCTATGATCTATGACCTTGGGCTAAGTTTTAGCGACTTAATCATGCCACTTATGTTATGTTTAACCTAGTTTATCTTGCAAGTTTGAATCTTTATCTATGGAATGCTAGCATGAACCTTTGGGAACCATTTGACTTGTGAAACATTGGCAAAGACTTGACTTTGGGGCTTATGCATGTAAATGAACCCAAACCCCTTATGTTATCATGCATGTTTGTGGCCAAATTCCCTTATGATACTATGCATGTTTGTGGCCAAATTCCGTTATGATACTATGCATGTTTGTGGCCAAATTCTCTTATGATACTATGCATGTTTTGTGGCCAAATTCCCTTATGATACTATGCATGTTTGTGGCCAATCCCTTCTTGGCATCGTGCATGTTTTGAGGCCAATATGTAGCATAGTACCCTTACTATGTTGACTCACTTTTACTTGGGTTGGAAACACGATTTTGGGTAGGTTAGACGAGCGTGATTATGACACGATAATTTGACATGGGATTTCATGAAAATTTGACACTCATGATACACCTAAATGTGGAAATGACATGTGGGGTAAACATGGGACTTGAAACTAGACACGTATGGGTTGTAAGTGTAATATGACACTAGACCAAACATGAAAGTGGCCAACTCGAGGTTGGGTTGAGTTTGTAGCATAAATCTACCCGGACCCGCCCGGCTTAACTAGTGGCTACAAACAATAGGACCCAATGTGGGTAGTTGGTCATATAGCACTTAAAACCCGAGGTTAGACTAGGTTGTGGTTCAAATCTACCCGGACCCGCTCGGCTTAACTAGTAACCACAACAAAGTCTAATGTGAGAGGTTGGAGTGCATTAATCTAATTAATGCCACATGAAAAGGTTAAGTAATTTTGACTAATGACACTTAACCGATATGACTCGAATGGGTAGGTTAAGTTAAACCGGGCTTGATTTCTTAATGACACTTAACCATATAAGACAATTAGGGGATGGGGTTAAGTAATTTACACTTAACTAATTCGACTTGGTAATTAGATGGGTTCAAGTAACTTAGACTTAACTAATCTAAACACGGTAATTAGATGGGGTTAAGTAACCTACACTTAACTAATCCGACCTGGTAATTAGATGGGGTTAAGTAACCTACACTTAACTAATCTAAACACGGTAATTCGATGGGGTTAAGTTAAACACTTAACCAATCTAAACTTGGTAATTCAATGAGGTTAAGTAACCAATACTTAACCAACTTAACATGATTATTTAATGTGGTTAAGTAACTTATAATTAACCAATTATACATGATGATTTGATGAGGTTAAGTAACCTATACTTAACCAATCTAATATGCGGACCTGATAGGGTTAAGTTACAAGACCTTTTGAATATACTTAACCATTGTAATACGATTAGTGGATGAGGTTAAGTTAACCCATACTTAACCAATCCGACTCGATGATCTGATGGGATTAAGATAATCTATGCTTAATCAATCTAACACGATAATCTGACAGGGTTAAGACAAACAAATACTTAACCAATTTGACTTGATAGGGTTAAGTCATGCGCTTCTTGGTATACTTAAACAACTTGTAGGGCTAAGCCTTGAACTTAAATACTTATCCAATCTTGACATGATTCGTAGGCGGGTTAAGTCATGAACCTGAATAACAACACTTAACCCAATAGACAAAACCCTAGTTAGAGGAACTAGGTAGAAAATCGTAGTTAATCAAGGATAACGGGAAAAGAAGCTAAGTGGTAAATCTTAGTTCAGAATAACTAAGTAATAATTCTTAGCCAAGGACATGGGACTAGTTCATAAATAGATGAGTAACCTGATACGGTAGGTCATCGCTTAGTGTACGAGGAGGAGCAACTTATCTGACTTGGATTAAAAGCTCCAGCGAACTGGGTGACGAAGCGGTAGCTTCAGGGAACGTGAGGGTACTCTTGGTATCCCTCTGTGAGGTGGCAGATGGTCCATGAAACCTGGCCTCACAGAGGTTAAGGTCTACGGTAGAAGAGCCGAGGGTATGCCTTGGTTGCTGTGCGAGCAACCTAAAGACGGGGATGGATTAGCGTGGAGTCGACGATTCTTGTTTTTGCCCTGGATAGCGCGTCGTCGACTACTTACCATCTTTAGTCAATCGTGTATGTACGGAAAGGCAGAGAACTCCCAACAGACCATATACTTGCTATCGAGTTATGGGTGAGGTTGGCCAATAAGAAAGTGGGGCTATAGTGGGGCCGGGATGTAGTTCTCATATATGATTTTTCTTGGATTGCCTTTCAGTAGTTGAGGGAGGGGTCACGTGGGACCATAGCCACGGATACAAAAACAGACCTTGATATCTGCATCAGCAGACGACTTAAAGCTCCCGACCGAGTTCCGTATTTCTCGATTTGCCCTGGCACGGAACTCGGATGGCACATTGGGATACATGTGCGTCTAGACATGGAAAACGATTCACGATACATACGGGGGATAAAGGGCGTGGTTGACGGGTGGCATAATCCCTAGTGGCCCTAGGTGGCTTGAACCCAAACCGAGGCACGGAAACGTTCATTAGGTAGCATAATCACTAGTGGTCCTAGGTGGCATAAATCCTAAGTGAACACGCGATAGTTCATGGTAAGAAAACATAACCAGATCAAGGGTAGCAGTCCAAAACAACTTCAAGGATAAAATGGTACTACGTTGAGGTGGTATAGATTTACATGGGAAAGCCCGTACGGCCTACGGAAAAGGACTGAACTTATACATGGAAAGAAACATACGAGTTGGGAAAACCTACATATGCTATATATTAGGTTGACATGGACCATTACATGACATTGGGACAGGGATATTCATAGTTAACACATGACGCGGGTTGGGATACCAGTACGAGAGGTGTAGAGCAAATATACATGATAAATACCTTGGGATGTTATACATGATAGATACCGTGGGATGTTATACATGATAGATACCTTGGGATAGTATACTTGATAGAAACCTAACGATGTGATACCTTGATTTATCTTGACACCGTAGTTTATCATGATTCCTTAGTTTATCTTGCTACAGTAGTTCATCCGGTTATCTTGGTTTAGCTTATCTATCTTGTCGTCATCCTTATGTATACTTTCAGTTTATGAATGTCATGTTACCTTTACCTGTTTTTATACTGGAAGTAGATAGGACTTACCAGTCTTTATGACTGACCCCGTTTTGTTTCGCCTCTTTGTCTTCCATTCCCCCCCCCCAGGTTTTCAGGGAGGAAACACTGTTATTTAGTTCGGACTTCCTCTGCTTGAAGGTCATCATGCATGGCTTGGACTTTTCTTGGCTATGGCTACTTTACTGTTTTACTTGGGGAATAATTTATGAAATGGTTTATGCTTCTTTACTATTGCAAGATAGGTTTTGATGTATTCTGATGTAAAAGGATTTTGAACTTACTATTTTATAAGGTAATGAAATTTGCTTTACTTCCGCTATTTTATATGTTCTGTCTTGTAATATTTCTGTGCATGTATACCTCGATAATGCTTCACCAAACCTAGTGCATTCCTTTGTGAGTGACCCTAGCGGAGGTGGGGTGTTACATTTGGTATCAGAGCAGAAGGTTACCAGACTGGGCAAAAGTTTTTAAAACCTTCTGAAAACTATTTGAGAAACCATTTACAAAGAAGCATTTTTCAAGAAAAGTTTTTTTAGGCTATTCCCCAAAATCCATTAGCACTATCCTTTGTTTCCTTGATTGAATCTCTTTTCCTTTCTTCCCTCCATCTGTAGTCACAGTAGTTTTAACTGCGACTAATCCTTTTCTAGCTACGTAAGTGTTTTCCCGTGCGATGGAGGAAGTTCTCAAGAGACCTGTTACCGAAGTGATAAGAAGGGATAATAAGAGCAAGGATAAAGGACACGAGCTTAAGAATAAGCAACTTGTCGGTATGGCTTGATCCACAAAGGAAGATAAGGACAAGATCAGCGAGGGGGCAATTGTATTCTTTCATTTCTAGCGTACCCAAGAGGAATGGTACCGTTTCTGTTTAAGGTTTAGCCTTTCTTTTCTATCGTCCCGTCTAGACTTTGTTTTGATCATCGCATCATTTAAGTCTGCCTCGATAGTTAAGTCTCTGCACCTTAGTACTAGCATGGTAGAAGATCCCACTTTAGTCCCAAAATCTGGTTGGAGGGTCGGTCCATTTATTTATGACTTGTTTGGAATTGAGAGTGTAAATGCCAAGTGTTGAGATTAGAAGCAATGCTTCTATTGTTGAGCTATGGATGGATTCTAGGGATGAAGTGGTTATCCAGTAAGGGATGCCATTCTCGGTTTTGAAAGGAGGATAGTTAAACTCTTAACTTGCCTTGGTAATACCCTCGAAGTCTCGTGTAACCTTTTGGGTTCTGTCATGGTTAGTTACCTAGAATCTCTTGATGCATTTATCGGAAATCTCTGATCCAATCAAGTAACGTTCGCCAATAAGACGGATGGTTCATTCCGCTTGAGCATGGGTTATAGGAATCACCCTAGTAAGTGCACGTGGTAACATGGATTGGCATCGGTAAACGAGATCCAGAATTCACTAGTGAATTTAGGAGAGCTTGCATGAGTACGCAGATATGGTTGAGCCGAGTATACTAGGGAAAGAATAAGTGGAAGTGAAACGAGAGGCGATAGTGAAACGAGTTCCGACTCATACCTTGGAAATAGGAATCAAGGAGCTACGAAATCATGAAGTCAAAGGCGGTCAAGGCACAATGGAATTAAGCTCATGGAAATGCGGCTTAGACGCGCGCATCATGTCTCTTTTTAAGAGTATATCGTTGATCCTTGGTTCACCTGTAGAGCTTACTTGCATGCTATCGCTTGGTGGATATCCTCTCGGTCCTGTTTCTGTTACAAACCCCGTAAGGAGTTTGTCTTGTTTATCTCCTCGATCTTATCTTGGGAACCTTAGATAGAACTCTATGGATGTAAACATGTATTTGAAACATGTTATGATTGATATGGTTGCAAATGTTTGCAAGTGGTTGCTCGTGGATGCGCGAATACACATTAAATACTAGATTGACGCGATCACGTTTCATGTTGCATATGCACGAGTATTTATACTTGTTTATGGATGAAATTGAATGTGTTGTCATGCGGATGTTGCATATGAATGAATGTTTGTGCACACATATAGTGTTTATATGACTAGGACTATTTGCATACATGTTGGACTCATGGCACTAAACATATTTTGCATTAGAAAGATCATTCAGGCCTGATCATTAGCATTAGCTAAGGAGCATATACACACACGTTCTGCATATGTTCATATGGCATTAGAAATCGTCTAAGGACAATGGTTGCATGTGGATGATGTTTTGAGTAGATGGATGATGGATGGTAGGATACGTTCTTCCTAACTTGGAGATTTCGGGGACGAAATCCTTTGAGTTGGGGAGAATGTGACAACCCGGATGGTCACAACATGCTAAGACAAGAATCAAGGCAGAATTTAATTATAAATCTGAATTAGGAGAAACGGGCTGCGACATTGCGTTCGTCTCAGAAAAATACGCGAAATAGAGTCCGAGTTTTCGAAAATTGGAGTCCGTATGACCCAGTTATGGCCCGTCAAAGTTTTCAGAAAATTTCAAGTTCAGAAACAGTTCAAATTTGAATTCAGAATTCAAATTCAGCCAAGCAGGGCAGGCGGGAAAATTCCCGCCACCCCCAAGTCGACTGGGGAGTCGACTTGGGAGTCGACACACCCCAGGTGGTGTCGACTGCCCAGTCGACACCCCTGTCGACTTGGGTGGTTGGCCAGTTTGGCCTGGGTGCACCTGACTTGTTCCTCAAGACATGTTTTATGGGCTTGTGACGAATTTTGAGGGTTCAGATCTATCCTAGGGTTAATCTAAGGGCCTAAACTACTCCTAATCTCTATAAAAACACCCTAGGACCTAACCTAAATCCCTAAAAATCATTCTAGCAACTAAGTGCTGCCAAAATCTCCATTGATCATGGCCTCTATCTCCAACTCCAAGAGACTATGCACTCAAACAAGATCCGAATCAAAGGTGCTAGCTTGCTACATCAAATCAAGGGAGTGGATCAACGTTGCTAGGCCAATTTCATGACGATTCTTCAACAAAGGAGCCACCTTTCTTCGTCAAGACGATGCATGATCCTTCCCTAAGCCTTGCTATGTAAGTTCTTGCTACTTGTAGATTCTAACGGCGGTTCTAATGTGACATGGAATAAAATGCGATGAAACATAAGTATGCTAGCCTATGTGAACCTAATTTTGCCCCTTTTCTATGATCTATGACCTTGGGCTAAGTTTTAGCGACTTAACCATGCCACTTATGTTATGTTTAACCTAGTTTATCTTGCAAGTTTGAATCTTTATCTATGGAATGCTAGCATGAACCTTTGGGAACCATTTGACTTGTGAAACATTGGCAAAGACTTGACTTTGGGGCTTATGCATGTAAATGAACCCAAACCCCTTATGTTATCATGCATGTTTGTGGCCAAATTCCCTTATGATACTATGCATGTTTGTGGCCAAATTCCCTTATGATACTATGCATGTTTGTGGCCAAATTCCCTTATGATACTATGCATGTTTTTGGCCAATCCCTTCTTGGCATCGTGCATGTTTTGAGGCCAATATGTAGCATACTACCCTTACTATGTTGACTCGCTTTTACTTGGGTTGGGAACACGATTTGGGGTAGGTTAGACGAGCGTGATTATGACACGATAATTTGACATGGGATTTCATGAAAATATGACACTCATGATACACCTAAATGTGGACATGACATGTGGGGGTAAACATGGGACTTCAAACTAGACACGTATGGGTTGTAAGTGTAATATGACACTAGACCAAACATGAAAGTGGCCAACTCGAGGTTGGGTTGAGTTTGTAGCATAAATCTACCCGGACCCGCCCGACTTAACTAGTGGCTACAAACAATAGGACCCAATGTGGGTAGTTGGTCATATAGCACTTAAAACTCGAGGTTAGACTAGGTTGTGGTGTAAATCTACCCGGACCCGCCCGGCTTAACTAGTAACCACAACAAAGTCTAATGTGAGAGGTTGGGGTGCATTAATCTAATTAATGCCACATGAAAAGGTTAAGTAATTTTGACTAATGACACTTAACCGATATGACACGAATGGGTAGGTTAAGTTAAACCGGGCTTGATTTCTTAATGACACTTAACCATATAAGACAATTAGGGGATGGGGTTAAGTAATTTACACTTAACTAATCCGGCTTGGTAATTAGATGGGTTCAAGTAACTTAGACTTAACTAATCTAAACACGGTAATTAGATGGGGTTAAGTAACCTACACTTAACTAATCCGACCTGGTAATTAGATGGGGTTAAGTAACCTACACTTAACTAATCTAAACACGGTAATTCGATGGGGTTAAGTTAAACACTTAACCAATCTAAACTTGGTAATTCAATGAGGTTAAGTAACCAATACTTAACCAACTTAACATGATTATTTAATGTGGTTAAGTAACTTATAATTAACCAATTATACATGATGATTTGATGAGGTTAAGTAACCTATACTTAACCAATCTAATATGCGGACCTGATAGGGTTAAGTTACAAGACCTTTTGAATATACTTAACCATTGTAATACGATTAGTGGATGAGGTTAAGTTAACCCATACTTAACCAATCCGACTCGATGATCTGATGGGATTAAGATAATCTATGCTTAATCAATCTAACACGATAATCTGACAGGGTTAAGACAAACAAATACTTAACCAATTTGACTTGATAGGGTTAAGTCATGCGCTTCTTGGTATACTTAAACAACTTGTAGGGCTAAGCCTTGAACTTAAATACTTATCCAATCTTGACATGATTCGTAGGCGGGTTAAGTCATGAACCTGAATAACAACACTTAACCCAATAGACAAAACCCTAGTTAGAGGAACTAGGTAGAAAATCGTAGTTAATCAAGGATAACGGGAAAAGAAGCTAAGTGGTAAATCTTATTTCAGAATAACTAAGTAATAATTCTTAGCCAAGGACATGGGACTAGTTCATAAATAGATGAGTAACCTGATACGGTAGGTCATCGCTTAGTATACGAGGAGGAGCAACTTATCTGACTTGGATTAAAAGCTCCAGCGAACTGGGTGACGAAGCGGTAGCTTCAGGGAACGTGAGGGTACTCTTGGTATCCCTCTGTGAGGTGGCAGATGGTCCATGAAACCTGGCCTCACAGAGGTTAAGGTCTACGGTAGAAGAGCCGAGGGTATGCCTTGGTTGCTGTGCGAGCAACCTAAAGACGGGGATGGATTAGCGTGGAGTCGACGATTCTTGTTTTTGCCCTGGATAGCTCGTCGTCGACTACTTACCATCTTTAGTCAATCGTGTACGTACGGAAAGGCAGAGAACTCCCAACAGACCATATACTTGCTATCGAGTTATGGGTGAGGTTGGCCAATAGGAAAGTGGGGCTATAGTGGGGCCGGGATGTAGTTCTCATATATGATTTTTCTTGGATTGCCTTTCAGTAGTTGAGGGAGGGGTCACGTGGGACCATAGCCACGGATACAAAAACAGACCTTGATATCTGCATCAGCAGACGACTTAAAGCTCCCGACCGAGTTCCGTATTTCTCGATTTGCCCTGGCACAGAACTCGGATGGCACATTGAGATACATGTGCGTCTAGACATGGAAAACGATTCACGATACATACGGGGGATAAAGGGCGTGGTTGACGGGTGGCATAATCCCTAGTGGCCCTAGGTGGCTTGAACCCAAACCGAGGCACGGAAACGTTCATTAGGTAGCATAATCCCTAGTGGTCCTAGGTGGCATAAATCCTAAGTGAACACGCGATAGTTCATGGTAAGAAAACATAACCAGATCAAGGGTAGCAGTCCAAAACAACTTCAAGGATAAAATGGTACTACGTTGAGGTGGTATAGATTTACATGGGAAAGCCCGTACGGCCTACGGAAAAGGACTGAACTTATACATGGAAAGAAACATACAGTTGGGAAAACCTACATATGCTATATATTAGGTTGACATGGACCATTACATGACATTGGGAAAGGGATATTCATAGTTAACACATGACGCGGTTTGGGATACCAGTACGAGAGGTGTAGAGCAAATATACATGATAAATACCTTGGGATGTTATACGTGATAGATACCGTGGGATGTTATACATGATAGATACCTTGGGATAGTATACTTGATAGAAACCTAACGATGTGATACCTTGATTTATCTTGACACCGTAGTTTATCATGATTCCTTAGTTTATCTTGCTACAGTAGTTCATCCGGTTATCTTGGTTTAGCTTATCTATCTTGTCGTTATCCTTATGTTTACTTTCAGTTTATGAATGTCATGTTACCTTTACCTGTTTTTATACTGGAAGTAGATAGGACTTACCAGTCTTTATGACTGACCCCGTTTTGTTTCGCCTCTTTGTCTTCCATTCCCCCCCCCCCCCCAGGTTTTCAGGGAGGAAACACTGTTATTTAGTTCGGACTTCCTCTGCTTGAAGGTCATCATGCATGGCTTGGACTTTTCTTGGCTATGGCTACTTTACTGTTTTACTTGGGGAATAATTTATGAAATGGTTTATGCTTCTTTACTATTGCAAGATAGGTTTTGATGTATTCTGATGTAAAAGGATTTTGAACTTACTATTTTATAAGGTAATGAAATTTGCTTTACTTCCGCTATTTTATATGTTCTGTCTTGTAATATTTCTGTGCATGTATACCTCGATAATGCTTCACCAAACCTAGTGCATTCCTTTGTGAGTTACCCTAGCGGAGGTGGGGTGTTACATTTGGTATCAGAGCAGAAGGTTACCAGACTGGGCAAAAGTTTTTAAAACCTTCTGAAAACTATTTGAGAAACCATTTACAAAGAAGCATTTTTCAAGAAAAGTTTTTTTAGGCTATTCCCCAAAATCCATTAGCACTATCCTTTGTTTCCTTGATTGAATCTCTTTTCCTTTCTTCCCTCCATCTGTAGTCACAGTAGTTTTAACTGCGACTAATCCTTGTCTAGCTACGTAAGTGTTTTCCCGTGCGATGGAGGAAGTTCTCGAGAGACCTGTTACCGAAGTGATAAGAAGGGATAATAAGAGCAAGGATAAAGGACACGAGCTTAAGAATAAGCAACTTGTCGGTATGGCTTGATCCACAAAGGAAGATAAGGACAAGATCAGCGAGGGGGCAATTGTATTCTCTCATTTCTAGCGTACCCAAGAGGAATGGTACCGTTTCTGTTTAAGGTTTAGCCTTTCTTTTCTATCGTCCCGTCTAGACTTTGTTTTGATCATCGCATCATTTAAGTCTGCCTCGATAGTTAAGTCTCTGCACCTTAGTACTAGCATGGTAGAAGATCCCACTTTAGTCCCAAAATCTGATTGGAGGGTCGGTCCATTTATTTATGACTTGTTTGGAATTGAGAGTGTAAATGCCAAGTGTTGAGATTAGAAGCAATGCTTCTATTGTTGAGCTATGGATGGATTCTAGGGATGAAGTGGTTATCCAGTAAGGGATGCCATTCTCGGTTTTGAAAGGAGGATAGTTAAACTCTTAACTTGCCTTGGTAATACCCTCGAAGTCTCGTGTAACCTTTTGGGTTCTGTCATGGTTAGTTACCTAGAATCTCTTGATGCATTTATCGGAAATCTCTGATCCAATCAAGTAACGTTCGCCAATAAGACGGATGGTTCATTCCGCTTGAGCATGGGTTATAGGAATCACCCTAGTAAGTGCACGTGGTAACATGGATTGGCATCGGTAAACGAGATCCAGAATTCACTAGTGAATTTTGGAGAGCTTGCATGAGTACGCAGATATGGTTGAGCCGAGTATACTAGGGAAAGAATAAGTGGAAGTGAAACGAGAGGCGACAGTGAAACGAGTTCCGACTCATACCTTGGAAATAGGAATCAAGGAGCTACGAAATCATGAAGTCAAAGGCGGTCAAGGCACAATGGAATTAAGCTCATGGAAATGCGGCTTAGACGCGCACATCATGTCTCTTTTTAAGAGTATATCGTTGATCCTTGGTTCACCTGTAGAGCTTACTTGCATGCTATCGCTTGGTGGATATCCTCTCGGTCCTGTTTCTGTTACAAACCCCGTAAGGAGTTTGTCTTGTTTATCTCCTCGATCTTATCTTGGGAACCTTAGATAGAACTCTATGGATGTAAACATGTATTTGAAACATGTTATGATTGATATGGTTGCAAATGTTTGCAAGTGGTTGCTCGTGGATGCGCGAATACACATTAAATACTAGATTGACGCGATCACGTTTCATGTTGCATATGCATGAGTATTTATACTTGTTTATGGATGAAATTGAATGTGTTGTCATGCGGATGTTGCATATGAATGAATGTTTGTGCACACATATAGTGTTTATATGACTAGGACTATTTGCATACATGTTGGACTCATGGCACTAAACATATTTTGCATTAGAAAGATCATTCAGGCCTGATCATTAGCATTAGCTAAGGAGCATATACACACACGTTCTGCATATGTTCATATGGCATTAGAAATCGTCTAAGGACAATGGTTGCATGTGGATGATGTTTTGAGTAGATGGATGATGGATGGTAGGATACGTTCTTCCTAACTTGGAGATTTCGGGGACGAAATCCTTTGAGTTGGGGAGAATGTGACAACCCGGATTGTCACAACATGCTAAGACAAGAATCAAGGCAGAATTTAATTATAAAATCTGAATCAGGAGAAACGGGCTGCGACATTGCGTTCGTCTCAGAAAAATACGCGAAATAGAGTCCGAGTTTTCGAAAATTGGAGTCCGTATGACCCAGTTATGGCCCGTCAAAGTTTTCAGAAAATTTCAAGTTCAGAAACAGTTCAAATTTGAATTCAGAATTCAAATTCAGCCAAGCAGGGCAGGCGGGAAAATTCCCGCCACCCCCAAGTCGACTGGGGAGTCGACTTGGGAGTCGACACACCCCAGGTGGTGTCGACTGCCCAGTCGACACCCCTGTCGACTTGGGTGGTTGGCCAGTTTGGCCTGGGTGCACCTGACTTGTTCCTCAAGACATGTTTTATGGGCTTGTGACGAATTTTGAGGGTTCAGATCTATCCTAGGGTTAATCTAAGGGCCTAAACTACTCCTAATCTCTATAAAAACACCCTAGGACCTAACCTAAATCCCTAAAAATCATTCTAGCAACTAAGTGCTGCCAAAATCTCCATTGATCATGGCCTCCATCTCCAACTCCAAGAGACTATGCACTCAAACAAGATCCGAATCAAAGGTGCTAGCTTGCTACATCAAATCAAGGGAGTGGATCAACGTTGCTAGGCCAATTTCATGACGATTCTTCAACAAAGGAGCCACCTTTCTTCATCAAGACGATGCATGATCCTTCCCTAAGCCTTGCTATGTAAGTTCTAGCTACTTGTAGATTCTAACGGCGGTTCTAATGTGACATGGAATAAAATGCGATGAAACATAAGTATGCTAGCCTATGTGAACCTAATTTTGCCCCTTTTCTATGATCTATGACCTTGGGCTAAGTTTTAGCGACTTAATCATGCCACTTATGTTATGTTTAACCTAGTTTATCTTGCAAGTTTGAATCTTTATCTATGGAATGCTAGCATGAACCTTTGGGAAGCATTTGACTTGTGAAACATTGGCAAAGAATTGACTTTGGGGCTTATGCATGTAAATGAACCCAAACCCCTTATGTTATCATGCATGTTTGTAGCCAAATTCCCTTATGATACTATGCATGTTTGTGGCCAAATTCCCTTATGATACTATGCATGTTTTTGGCCAATCCCTTCTTGGCATCGTGCATGTTTTGAGGCCAATATGTAGCATATTACCCTTACTATGTTGACTCGCTTTTACTTGGGTTGGGAACACGATTTGGGGTAGGTTAGACGAGCGTGATTATGACACGATAATTTGACATGGGATTTCATGAAAATATGACACTCATGATACACCTAAATGTGAACATGACACGTGGGGTAAACATGGGACTTCAAACTAGACACGTATGGGTTGTAAGTGTAATATGACACTAGACAAAACATGAAAGTGGCCAACTCGAGGTTGGGTTGAGTTTGTAGCATAAATCTACCCGGACCCGCCCGACTTAACTAGTGGCTACAAACAATAGGACCCAATGTGGGTAGTTGGTCATATAGCACTTAAAACTCGAGGTTAGACTAGGTTGTGGTGTAAATCTACCCGGACCCGCCCGGCTTAACTAGTAACCACAACAAAGTCTAATGTGAGAGGTTGGGGTGCATTAATCTAATTAATGCCACATGAAAAGGTTAAGTAATTTTGACTAATGACACTTAACCGATATGACATGAATGGGTAGGTTAAGTTAAACCGGGCTTGATTTCTTAATGACACTTAACCATATAAGACAATTAGGGGATGGGGTTAAGTAATTTACACTTAACTAATCCGGCTTGGTAATTAGATGGGTTCAAGTAACTTAGACTTAACTAATCTAAACACGGTAATTAGATGGGGTTAAGTAACCTACACTTAACTAATTCGACCTGGTAATTAGATGGGGTTAAGTAACCTACACTTAACTAATCTAAACACGGTAATTAGATGGAGTTAAGTTAAACACTTAACCAATCTAAACTTGGTAATTCAATGAGGTTAAGTAACCAATACTTAACCAACATAACATGATAATTTAATGGGGTTAAGTTACTTATAATTAACCAATTATACATGATGATTTGATGAGGTTAAGTAACCTATACTTAACCAATCTAAGATGCGGACCTGATAGGGTTAAGTCACAAGACCTTTTGAATATACTTAACCATTGTAATACGATTAGCGGATGAGGTTAAGTTAACCCATACTTAACCAATCCGACTCGACGATCTGATGGGATTAAGATAATCTATGCTTAATCAATCTAACACGATAATCTGACAGGGTTAAGACAAACAAATACTTAACCAATTTGACTTGATAGGGTTAAGTCATGCGCTTCTTGGTTTACTTAACCAACTTGTAGGGCTAAGCCTTGAACTTAAATACTTAGCCAATCTTGACATGATTCGTAGGCGGGTTAAGTCATGAACCTGAATAACAACACTTAACCCAATAGACAAAACCCTAGTTAGAGGAACTAGGTAGAAAATCATAGTTAATCAAGGATAACGGGAAAAGAAGCTAAGTGGTAAATCTTAGTTCAGAATAACTAAGTAATAATTATTAGCCAAGGACATGGGACTAGTTCATAAATAGATGAGTAACCTGATACGGTAGGTCATCGCTTAGTATACGAGGAGGAGCAACTTATCTGACTTGGATTAAAAGCTCCAGCAAACTGGGTGACGAAGCGGTAGCTTCGGGGAACGTGATGGTACTCTTGGTATCCCTCTGTGAGGTGGCAGATGGTCCATAAAACCTGGCCTCGCAGAGGTTATGGTCTGCGGTAGAAGAGCCAAGGGTATGCCTTGGTTGCTGTGCGAGCAACCTAAAGACGGGGATGGATTAGCATGGAGTCGATGATTCTTGTTTTTGCCCTGGATAGCGCGTCGTCGACTACCTACCATCTTTAGTCAATCGTGTACGTACGGAAAGGCAGAGAACTCCCAACAGACCATATGCTTGCTATCGAGTTATGGGTGAGGCTGGCCAATAGGAAAGTGGGGCTATAGTGGGGCCGGGATGTAGTTCTCATACATGATTTTTCTTGGATTGCCTTTCAGTAGTTGAGGGAGGGGTCACGTGGGACCATAACCACGGATACAAAAACAGACCTTGATATCTGCATCAGCAGACGACTTAAAGCTCCCGACCGAGTTCCGTATTTCTCGATTTGCCCTGGCACGGAACTCGGATGGCATATTGAGATACATGTGCGTCTAGACATGGAAAACGATTCACGATACATACGGGGGATAAAGGGCGTGGTTGACGGGTGGCATAATCCCTAGTGGCCTTAGGTGGCTTGAACCCAAACCGAGGCACGGAAATGTTCATTAGGTAGCATAATCCCTAGAGGTCCTAGGTGGCATAAATCCTAAGTGAACACACGATAGTTCATGGTAAGAAAACATAACTAGATCAAGGGTAGCAGTCCAAAACAACTTCAGGGATAAAATGGTACTACGTTGAGGTGGTATAGATTTACATGGGAAAGCCCGTACGGCCTACGGCAAAGGACTGAACTTATACATGGAAAGAAACATACGAGTTGGGAAAACCTACATATGCTATATATTAGGTTGACATGGACCATTACATGACATTGGGCAAGGGACATTCATAGTTAACACATGACGCGGGTTGGGATACTAGTACGAGAGGTGCAGAGCAAATATACATGATAAATACCTTGGGATGTTATACATGATAGATACCGTGGGATGTTATACATGATAGATACCTTGGGATAGTATACTTGATAGAAACCTGACGATGTGATACCTTGATTTATCTTGACACCATAGTTCATCATGATACCTTAGTTTATCTTGCTATAGTAGTTCATCCGGTTATCTTGGTTTAGCTTATCTATCTTGTCGTCATCCTTATGTTTACTTTCAATTTATGCATGTCATGTTACCTTTACCTGTTTTTATACTGGAAGTAGATAGGACTTACCAGTCTTTATGACTGACCCCGTTTTGTTTCGCCTCTTTGTCTTCCGTTCCCCCCCCCCCCAGGTTTTCAGGGAGGAAACACTGTTATTTAGTTCGGACTTCCTCTGCTTGAAGGTCATCATGCATGGCTTGGACTTTTCTTGGCTATGGCTACTTTATTGTTTTACTTGGGGAATAATTTATGAAATGGTTTATGCTTCTTTACTATTGCAAGACAAGTTTTGATGTATTCTGATGTAAAAGGCTTTTGACCTTACTATTTTATAAGGTAATGAAATTTGCTTTACTTCCGCTGTTTTATATGTTCTGTCTTGTAATATTTCTGTGCATGTTTACCTCGATAATGCTTCACCAAACCTAGTGCATTCCTTTGTGAGTGACCCTAGCGGAGGTAGGGTGTTACACTGTCCATATAATGATAATCCCAAATTAACCACAAACTTGATAAAGGTTCAGATCCACAATGGTGACTTGATAAACAAATCACAGGTGAATTATATCTATAAAAATAGATCTAGCATAATAAAGTTTGAGATCCAAGAATAACATAGATTCATGATTCAAGGCAGATCCAAATCACATTACTATCACGTTTTACTTTTAATCTTTTAAATCTAAAAGTAAACTAGAACTCATAGCGTTTGGATTAAGAGATAAAAAAGAATGGATCTTGAATTTCTAACTGATTTGCTTAAGTTGATTGTTGTAGAAGATAGGTTCCGTCTCAGTTCAGACACCAGCAGCATTTGGCCTTCATGATTTACAATGAAGAAAACATGAGAAATGGACACATATTCATAACTGTCAGCACCTCTGAAACCGACTGCCACGTCAGCCCTAGGGGTGTCAACACCCTTGTAGGGGCGTCGACCCTAGTGTCAACACCACCCTAAGGGGGTCGACTCCGGTGTCGGCACCCCCTAGGGGGTCGACCCCAGTTTCGAAACCCCCTAGGGGGTCGACCCCCTAGAGCGGGAAATTCGCCGCCTTACGAAATTTTGATTTTTGAGCCCTTTGTGGATAATGTTCTGACTTGTATGAATGTATATAATTTTTCTGTGCGTATACAAACTTAAAATCCTCGTAACTTCTTCGTAAAGTGTCTGTTTTACGCAAACCAAATGTCTACCTTGATCGAAATTTCGACGCAGTCCGTTTCCCTTAATTCCGAATATTAAATTAATTATTATTTTATTTATCCTCTTTTAGTGTTGTTAAAAATACGGGGTGTTACGTTCCCCCCTACTCAAAGGATTTCATCCCCGAAATCTCTAATTTGAGAAGAATGCATATCCTACCATCCATCATCCATCTATTCATCCATCAGTCACTGGTATCCACTGCCCTTAAAGATTTCTAATGCTTATATGAATATATGCAAAGGTGTGTGTATATGTCCTAATACTAATGCGAAGATCAGGCGGTCTACTAATTCAGATGACCTCATTAATGCAATGTATGTTAGTGCCATGTATCCAATATGTATGCGAATAATCTTATCATAACATGTAAATTCTACATGTGTGCACTTTCATTCGTCGAAATACAACATCCATATGCTAATACATCCATTTCCATCCATAAAAGAAAAGAAGATGCACATACATCCATATGCATTATGAGAGTGATTGAGCCGATCTAGTGCCTAATGTGTGTGTGTATGCATCCACAAGAAGCCACTAGCAAACACTTGCATCCATCATACATAACATGTCTCAAACACACATTTACATCCATAGGTTTCCTACCTAAAGGTCGAAAATACTATAGATAGGATAAATTCAGATGATAGAAACAAGAAAAGATAATTTTTTTGGAAAAGGAGTTAAGAACATACCCTCGAAAAGAAAACGGTACGAAGCCTGAATCTTGTCTTCGGTCTTTCAAGTCGCATCCTCTGGGTTATCTTCCCATTGAACCTTTACTAGCTTGATCTCTTTATTGCGGAGCCTCTTAACTTCTGTCGCCTCCCGCTCTACTTCCACTTCTTCCAATATGCTTGGCTCACCAACTTCCGCGGTGTCATGCAAGCACTTCCGCAGATGAGAAAGGTGGAAAACATCATGAACGCCGGATAGATTTTCTGGAAGCTTTACTCTATAGGCCATTTGGCTAATCCTCTCGGTTATGGGAAATGGTCCCACAAACCTAGGTGTCAACTTCCCTACTGATCCGAAGCGAACCACATTCCTCAGAGGTGACACTTTAATAAAAACTAAGTTTCCCACTTCAAATTCGATGTCAGTCCTTCTCTTGTCTTCGTAGGATTTCTGCCTATCTTGGGCTGTCTTCATCCACCATCGAATAATGTCATTCTTCTCGGATGTTTCTCTAACTATATTTGGTCCAAGTAATAATCTTTCTATAGATTCGCACTAACAAGTTGGTGATCTACAGGGTCGCCTGTACAATGCTTCGTAGGGTGCCATGCCGATGCTGGCTTGATAGCTGTTGTTATAGGCAAACTCTACTAAAGGAAGGTGCTCTTCCCAAGTCCCTCCGAAGTCTAGGATACACATCCTTAAAAGGTCTTCAAGAATTCTGTTCATCCTCTTTGTCTTCCCATCGGTCTGAGGATGATAAGCAGTGCTCAAACACAACTATGTACCTAATGCTTCTTGCAAGCTCCTCCCAAATTCACTGGTAAAGATGGGGTCACGATCGCTCACGATGTTGGAAGGTACCCTATGAATACGAACTATCTCTCGGACATAGATTGCTGCCAACCATGATGTCGTCCGCTTACTCTTAACTGGAATAAAGTGAGCGCTCTTAGTGAGTCTATCTACCACAACCCAGATACTGGTGTTGCCTTTCTTCAATCTAGGCAAACCATCTATGAAATCCAAAAAGACGCTCTCCCATTTCCACTGTGGAACCTCCAAAGGATGAAGTAAACCACCGGGCTTCTTTTGCTTGGCTTTGACTTGTTGGCAAACTAAACATTGAGAAACAAATTCGGCCACGTCTTTCTTCATCCCGGCCCAAAAGAAAACCCTCTTCATGTCTCTGTACATCTTATCACTGCCTGGATGAATAGTCATCTTATAATGGTAGGCTTCTTCTAGGACTACCTTTATCAAGCTTCCAGTTTGAGGAACACAAAGCCTTCTATCCCATTGCAACCACCCCTTTTCATCTATGGTATATCGACTGAGGTGACTAGAAGTCTCCCCTTTTCTGAGCTTATTCATAATGTTTAAAATCTATGGGTCACCTTGCTACAAAGCTTCTATCTGATCCATAAGAGTTGGCCGTATTTGTAGTGATGCAAATAAATCAGGCAAAATTTCGATGGAGGGTCTAAAATTAAAAGTTGAGATGAACTCCAAGCTCTTCCTCTCCACAAACAGAGGACTTAAGGCCATCCTCTGCCTACTTAGTGCGTCAGCCACCACATTACCCTTGCCAGGGGTGTAAGCAATCCAGAAATCATAAGAAGCTAAGAACTCCATCCACCTTTGTTGCCTTAAATTAAGATACTTCTATAAGAATAGATACTTGAGAGATTTATGATCGGTGTACAACTCAAACTTCTCTCCAAGTAAATAATGACACTACGTCTTTAGTGCGAATACTATGGCAACTAGCTCTAGATCATGAGTGGGGTAGTTCTTCTCATGAATTCTCAACTGTCTACCCCCATAACACACTACCTTTCCTTCTTGCATCAGAACCGCACCAAGCCCTGTACCACATGCATCAGCGTAAACTGTAAACACTTTGTTCCCATCAGGCAAAGTCAAGACTGGGGCTGTTGTAAGAGCCCTCTTCACACGTTGGAAGACAACATCACAATCTATATCCCATGAAAATGCCAAGTTCTTCTTTGGCAGCCTAGTGTGTGGGGCTGATATCTTTGTGAAGTCCTTAATGAACTTCCTATAATAACCGGCTAACCCAAGAAAGCTTCTCACCTCTGTTGCATTTTTAGGAATCTGCCAATCTTGCACCGCAACAACTTTCGCGGGATCCACAGCTATCCCTACTTTGGAGACTACATGCCCTAAGAATCTCACATCCTTCCTCCAAAAATGGCATTTGGAGAACTTTGCCTTAAGCTGATGGTCACGGAGAGATTTCAAAACTTTCTCCCAAATGTTGGGCTTGCTCTTCTTCACTCTTGGAGAAGATCAAAATGTCATCAAAAAAGACTACGAAAAATTTATTTAGGAACTCTCGAAGCACCCTACTCATCAGATCAACAAAATAGGCGGGTGCATTCGTCATCCCAAAAGGCATACTAGCTATTCAAAGAAACCATCCAGAGTCCTAAAAGCAGTCTTATCTAATCTGTCCTCAGCCACCTTCAACTAATGAAAACCCATGGCCAAGTCTAACTAAAAAAATACCGAGGCACCAACAAGCTGATCAAATGAATCGTCAATCCTCGGGAGTGGGTGTCTATTCTTTTTAGTGAGTTTATTCAACTCTCTATAGTCGATGCACAAACGAAGCGAACCATCTGCCTTAGTTGCGAATACAACTAGAGCACCCCATTCAGATATGGTTCGTCTGATAAATCCTTTCTCAAGCAGCTCCCCTACTTGCTTACTCAACTCCCTCGTTTCCCTTGGAGCCATATGGCGCACTGGCAATGCAACTGGCTTTGCATTGCCCACCATATATATATATATATATGTATATGAAAGTCAATCTCGCGCCTCGGAGGTAAGCCTCGAACCTCCTCAAAAACATCTAAATAATCTCGGACTATCGGAACAGATTGCAAACCATCTATGGATTCATCAAGAGACTCTAGGAAACTAAGCATAACAGACCCTTGGGGTCACAAGAAATATCGAGGGTCCTCCCATGACAAGTCAGAAGCCTAACGATCTTCCTCTCACAATCCAGAATGGCACCATACGTGGTAAGCCAATCCATTCCTAGAATCAACCCATAGCCGATAAACTCGAGCACATATGCGTCGCATTCAAACTCGACGCCTAACACAGATATTTTCAAACCCTGACAAATCATAGATAAATGAGCCGTGCCACCAATGGGGTTTGAAACAACTACGGGATCCACTACCATAATAGTAATTAAGTGCATAGATTCAACCACAGAACTAGATATAAATGAATGTGAAGTCCCAGAATCAAAAAATGTTCTAATAGGATGGTTTGAAAGTGAAATTAAACCTTCCACAGAAATTTTTCTACTTCTATCAGGAGCACTGATCGCGAGAGCATGCACCTGCCCTCCAGAAGTTCCTGCTCTTTGACCTTGTCCCTCTGATCCCTGTTTCTTCGAGCACTCCCTAGCAAAGTGTCTGACTTCTCCACAATTAAAGAAAGTGTTCTTCCTTCTTTTACAGTCACTGATCGAGTGACCTTCTTTCCTACAATTGTGACACTTCATTTTCTCCTTTCCTTTATCATTCTTTCCTCCTTTCTTCTGTTGCTATTGTTGTTGTCCTTTCTTGGGCCATGTATTCTTGTTTTGCATTGTTGCCTCGGCTTTAACCTCCTTCTTTTCCCCTTTTTCTTCCTCATACATCAAATCCATATCAACAAGTCTTTCAAAGGTGGCTCCCATTGGGATGTGGGACATGGCTAACCCATGAAGGGGTTCATTTAGCCCTTTAGCAAACCGTAAAGCCTTCTTATGTGGAGTGTCTACCATTTCCAGTCCAAATCTTGCCAGTTGGTTAATTTGTTCACGTACTCTTTAACCGTCAAGTTCCCTTGTCTGAGTTCCAAGAACCTCTCCATCTGCATGCTCTTCTCAGCTTGGGAAAGGAATTTCATCTTAAACCTCTGCCTAAAGTCATCCCAAATTTCCACCAGACGACCTGCTTGGGTTACCTCCCACAAAAATGAAGCTTCATCCTTCAATATCCAAGCAGCTAACTGAATCTTTCTTCGATCCCCTACTTCAAAGATTACAAACAAGTACTCGGTCTCCTTGAGGAAGTTACAAGCTTCCAAAAATGTCTCGGTTCCATGAAACGGCTTCCCTCCCATAGCACGGAAATCTTTGCAGATATTTGAGAAGTTGTCTGCACGTGGAGGAGGTTGAGGAGGAACAACATGTGCAACTGGGGGATTTGGAACGTTTCCTTGGCCTTTGGTAGGCGCCTTGGCCTCCAGATATCTACAGAAATATCCTGGTATCGTAACGCCCTCTGGAATGTTAGGTTCCCCAGACATGCTGAAAAAGAAAAAGAGATTCAGATAAGGGATCGAAAGATATTACTTTGGGCTTTTTGGGGAATGTTTTTCAAAACAGACTTTTCTTTTTGAAAATGCTTTTTTTAAAACCTTTTTGAAAATAGCTTTCAGAAACTTTTATCTAACCGGGTAACCTTCAGCTCTGATACCAAGTGTGACAACCCATGTCCGTTATGTCACTCACAAAGGGCATGCATTAAGTTTCATGAAGGTTATAGTAAACAGAACGGAAATATTACAAGACAGACATATATTATAAAAGCGGAATAAAAACTTTATTTATCATAGGATACCATGGTCCAAAAACATCACATGACTGAAACACAAAAGCCCATTACAACATAAAAGCTGTTGTCTTGTACTTCAAAAATATCAGAGTACATAAAAGAAATAAAATTGTCGAAAAACAAAATATACCCATAGCAACAAGGATAGGAGCTTGAGCCATACATATCAACAGCTCCAGCAAAAGTAAGCAGAATCACGGTCAAGCCTGAGGGTTTCCTCCCTGAGAACCTGAGGGGGGGTAACGGAAGAAAGAAGGAGAAACAAAAAGGACCAGATATAAAGTCTGGCGAGTCTGGTTACTTTTAGCAAGTGAATAAATAAAAGTAGCACGACAAGCATATAAAGTGGATAAGAGCGATTACTACATAAAAGACAAGTGTGACAAGGTAGATAGGATAAAGTGTATATGCTTCCCTAAAATGATTACTCTGCACTATTACTAGTATATCCAAAATGAGATGATCCCTTCCACTATAAGGTGGGACCTAGGCATGCGTCCAAGTGTACTCTAACTACTGCCTTAATCAATAGACTCCCTAATCCGCGTAGATACTCTGTGCCGGCCCCATCGTAGGATGTATCACATCCTAAAGTGGCAACCCCTCCTTGATATGCACAGCCCCATATCTACATGTGTTATGGTCGTCTTATCCCCTTTTGCCCGGCTCTTGCACGCACATGGCCCGGTCGGTTTGCGCTGCCCACACCGTCCTCCACGTTTGGATCTCTTACAATTAGTCAAGTAAGCGTGCCCCTTCTCCGACCTAGTACGGAGCACATGTTTTGATACGTACTCCCGGTTACTGGATGAAACGGGTTCCACACAATATGATACAAGCTCTCCCCTTTGTCTTGTAACCCCCACTAGGTTTTCCATTTGATTATGTATACCACTAGGTGTCTTTAATTACATATCTTTATTATTTCCATCGGTTATGTATACCACTAGGTGTCTTTAATTACATAACCTTATTGGGTTAAGTTTGTGGGCCTACATGTAAATATTACTCACCCACTTCAGATTTTCTTAACCCATCCACTGTCCAATCAATTTTACTTAACCCTAAATTTAGTTCATATTCATACAATCCCTCATGGATTAGATTAGTTTAAGTAGTCCAATTTATTACCATGTCCATTTATGGTTTATAATGGGCTAGACCTCCCACATTTGGCCGATAATTTGTGGAAGCTGGATATGCTGGTCGGGTCTGGGCAGACTTCGTCCACAAGTTGGGCCTAACCTCGTGTCATAGTCCGTCTCGTATTTGCGCGCTTAGACCTCTCACATTAGGTACAACATTAGTGGTTGCTGGATATGCCAGCCGGGTCCGGGCAGACTTCCACCACTAATGCAACCTAACCTCGTGTCATAAGTGCAATTACGATTTATAAATATAATTATTAGACATTTCATTTTATCCAGTTCTTACCTATGTCTTTATAGGTGATTATGCCCCTTTTTCCCCATTTTTAATTATATGTCCATTTCATATGAACATTATTTGAATTATGCCAACTTTAACCTTTTTCCCCCGTTCCCTAACTAGCGCATTCGCATATATTTAGCGGCATCTAGACTAGAAAGAAGCCTAGCTGTGGAAAATAAAAAGGGAACGATGATGAGAAAAATGACAATAGTGATCATTCTAAAAGTGACATAAACATATATACTGAAGACTAGTAATAGGCATAATTAGGTGGAAGTAAAAACAGATCTAGTGAAAAGGGTAATGATAAAACTAGATCCAATATACTTTGGATGAATGGATCCAAATAAGAATTTATATGTCCAATAATGACAGATCCCGTTTAATCACAATATAATGATCTAAATCTAAACAAAGGTTCAACTGTCCATATAATGATAATCCCAAATTAACCACAAACTTGACAATGGTTCGGATCCACAAGTGTGACATGATAACCAAATCACAGGTGAATTAGATCTATAAAAATAGATCTAGCATAATAAAGTTTGAGATCCAAGAATAATATAGATTCATGATTCGAGATAGATCCAAATCACAATACTATCACGTTTTACTTTTAATCATTTAAATCTAAAAGTAACCTAGAACTCACATTGTTAAGATTAATAGATAGAAAAAGAATGGATCTTGAATCTCTAACTGATTTGCTTAAGTTGATTGTTGTAGAAGATAGGATCTGTCTCAGTTCAGACAATGGCAACATCTGGCCTCCATGATTTCCAATGAAGAAAACACGAGAAATGGACATATATTTATGGCTGCCAGCATCTCTGAAACCGACTGCCACGTCAGCCCTAGTGGTGTCAACACCCCTATAGGGGGGTCGACCCGGGTGTCGACATCACCATAGAGGGGTCGACCCCCTAGAGGGGAAATTTGTCGTCTTACAAAATTTTGATTTTTGAACCCTTTGTGGATAAGGTTCTGACTCATATCTGACTCATATGCATATATAATTCTTCTATGCGTATACAAACTTAAAATCCTCATAACTTCTTCATACGGTGTCCGTTTTATGCAAACCAAATGTCTATCTTGACCAGAATTTCGAGATGGACACAATGGCGCAGTCCGTTTCCCTTATTCCAAATATTAAATTAATTATTATTTAATTTATCCTCTTTTAGTGTTGTTAAAAATACAGGGTGTTACACCATCGGTCTGAGGGTGATACCTGGTGCTCAAACATAACTGTGTACCTAATGCCTCTTGCAGGATCTTCCAAAACTCACTAGTAAAGATGGGTTCACGATCACTTACAATGTTAGAAGGTACTCCATGTAAATGGACTATCTCACAAAGATAAACTGATGCCAGCCATGTTGTCACTCTCTTACTCTTAACTGGAATGAAATGAGCGTTCTTAGTAAGCCTATCTACTATAACCCAAATACTGGTGTTGCCCTTCCTCTGTCTAGGCAAGCCATCGATGAAATCCATAGAGACGCTCTCCCACTTCCATTGTGAGACCTCCAAAGGATGAAGCAAACCGCCATACTTCCTTTGTTCAGTAATAACTTGCTGGCATACTAAACATTGAGATACAAACTCCGCTACTACTTTATTCATCCCAACCCAAAAGAAAACCTTCTTCATATCTCTATACATCTTATCACCGCCCGAATGGTTCGTCATCCTAGAATGATGGGCTTCCTCAAGGAATGTATTCAACAGACTCCCTTTTCGGGGAACACAAAGCCTTCCATCCCGTCGTAACCACCCTCTATCATCCTTGGAATATCTACTAAGGTGACTAGAATCTCCCCTTTATTGAGCCTATCCAGAATGTCTGCTATCTTCGGGTCCTCTTGCTGTGAAGATCCTATCTGATCCATAAGAGTAGGTTGCACCTCTAAGGATGCTAACACAAGAGGTGTACAAATACATAGATGGCATAAAATCGAAGGTTGATATGTACTCCAAGATCCGCCTCTCTACGAATAGAGGACTCAAAGTCATCCTCTGCCTACCTAATGTGTCCTCCACCACATTACCCTTGCCTGGGGTATAAGTAATCTCAAAATCATAGGATGCTAGGAACTCCATCCATCTCTGTTGCCTCAAGTTGAGATCCTTCTGCGAGAACAAATGCTTGAGAGATTTATTATCCATGTACAACTCGAAGCTCTCTCTAAGTAGATAATGTTGCCAAGTCTTAAGCGCAAATACTATAGCATCCAATTCCAAATCATGGGTAGGGTAGTTCTTCTCATGAACCCTAAACTGTCTACCAACGTAACATACTACCCTTCCGTCTTGCATAAAGACGGCACCAAGTCATGTACCACATGCATCTGTGCACACTGTGAACACGTTGTTCCCATCAGGCGAAGTCAAGATAGGGGCTGGTGTTAGAGCCCTCTTTAACCGTTGAAAAGTATCCTCACAATCAATACCCTAAGAAAAGGTCAGATTCTTCTTCGTCGGTCTGGTGAGTGGGGGTGATATCTTTGTGAAGTTCTCGATAAACTTCCTATAATAGCCCGCTAAACCGAGAAAACTTCTCACCTTCATTGCATTCTTTGGAACCTTCCAATCCTGAACTGCAACCACCTTTGCGGGATCCACCACTATCACTTCCTTAGAGACCACATGCCCTTGAAATCTTACGTTCTCTCTCCAAAAGTGACATTTGGAGAATTTCGCCTTAAGCTGGTGCGTTCGAAGAGTCCTCAAAACCTCCCCTAAATGTAGGGCATGCTCTTCCTCGCTCTTCGAGAAGATCAGAATGTCATCCATAAAAAGCACAACAACCTTTTTCAAAAACTCCTGAAAAACCCTGCTCATCAGATCCACTAAATACGCGGGTGCATTCGTCAAGCCAAAAGGCATGATTAGCCAATCAAAGAAACCATTTGGAGTTCGGAAAGCAGACTTATCTATACTATCTTCAGCCACTCTCAATTGACGAAACCCCATGGTAAAGTCTAACTGAGTGAATATAGATGCACCAACCAGCTGGTTAAACAAATCATCAATCCTCGGAAGTGGGTGCATATTCTTCTTAGTGAGCTTATTCAACTCCCTGTAATCCACACATAAGCGAAGCGAGCCATCCGCCTTAGTTGAAAAGACAACAGGAGCACCCCATTCAAATATGATTCACCTAATAAACCCCTTCTCAAGTAGCTTCCCTCCTTGCTTGCTAAGCTCCCTCCTTTCCCTATGAGCCATGCGGCGCACAGGCAATGCGACTGACTTTGCATTATCCATCAAGTATATCCAAAAATCGATCTCGTGCCTCGAAGGTAATCCCTTAACCTCCTAAAAAACATCCTGATATTCACAGAAAACAGGTACAGATCGCATATCATCGACAAAAGCATCAAGTGATTATAGGAAACTAAGCATGACAGACCCCCTTAGATTATAGGAAATCTCAAGAGTCCTCTCATGGCAAGTAAAAAGGCTAATGACCCTCCTCTCACAGTCCAGAATGGCACCATACATGGATAGCCAATCCATCCCTAGAATCAAACCGTAGGCTATAAAACCTAGCACATAAGTGTCGCACTCAAACTCGACGCCCGACAAAGATGTCCTCAAACCCCGACAAATCGTAGACAGATGAGTCGTGCCCTAATTGGGGTTTGAGACAAAAACGGGATCATAAACAATACTTGTACTAAGGTGTAGAGACTTAACCACATAATCAGATATAAAAAGAGTGAGAATCTTCAGAATCAAAAAGAGTCCTAACAGAATGATCAGAAAGAGAAATCAAACTTTCAAAAGAAACTTTCCTACCTCTGTATGATACACTGGCCTCAAGAGCATGCAACTGCCCTCTAAAAGATCCTACCCTTTGGCCCTGTCCTTTCTTTTTCGGGCACTCCTTAGAATAGTGTCCAGTTTCACCACAACTGTAACAAGCATTCTTCCTCTTTCTGCAATATTTGACCAAATGACACAAGCTCCCCCAACTATGACATTTCTTCTTACCTTAAGCTTTGTTGTTCTTTCCACCCTTCTTTTGCTGTTCTTTCTTGGGCCACACTTTCTTGTTTTGCGTCTCATCAGTCTTAGCCTCCTTTTTCTCCTCTTTCCCATCTTCTTGCATCAATGCCATATCAAATAGTCTCTCAAAAGTAGCCCCATCGGAATGTGAGATAATGTCAATGCTTTAAGGGGCTGATTCAATCCTCTTGCAATCCTTAAAGCTTTCTTATGCGGGGTATTCACTAGCTCCAAACCAAACTTCGCCAACTGGTTGAACTTATTGACATACTCTTTGACAGACATACTTCCTTGCTTAAGTGCCAGAAACCTCTCCATCTGCATACTCTCTTTTTCCTGAGAAAGTAACTTCGTCTAAAACCTTTGTCGGAAATCATCCCAAGTCTCAACTCGATGCCCTGCTTGTGTCATTTCTCGCCAGAATGAAGCCTCATCCTTAAGCTTCCATGTAGCCAACTATATCTTTCTGCGGTCATCAATCTCGAAAAGCCCAAATAAGTTCTCCGTATCTTTATGCCAATTCTGCGCCTCCACAAAATTCTCAGTCCCTCGAAATGGCTTTCCTCCTATAGCATAGAAGTGCTTGCATATCTTAGAGAAATTATCGGCTCGCGGAGGAGGAGGAACAGCTGCTGCAGCTGAGGGAGGAGCGTTTTCTTGTCCTCCAGTAGGTGATGTAACCTCAAGATATCTACGGAACCACGACGGTATCTGAACGCCCTCGGGAATATTCAGTTCCCCATACATGCTGAAAAGAAAAGGAAAAGGGATAATCGAGTGATGTTTATATGGCTATGGGAATATGTTTTTCAAAAACAGACTTTTCTTTGAAAATACTCTCTTTTTGAAACCTTATGAGTACAATTTTCAAAACCTTTTACCCGATCTTGTAACCTTCAGCTCTGATACCAAATGTGACACCGCACGTCCGTTAATGTCACTCTTTGACCGAAAGCATTAAGTTCCGTGTAGCGTTATAGGTAAACAGAAAAATAACTTCACAAGACAGATATAAAATAGCAGCGGAAATTTAAAACTTTATTTTTCCAATAGAAAAACACCGTGGTCTCAAAATCCAGTTACAATATCAGACTGAAATATTGGAATAATACATCAAATAAAAACATCTGTCTTGCGCTAAAAACCATTAGAGTACAGAACTGAAAAATCATAATCCCCATTAGTAGCCATAAACAAGTAGACAAGTAGTCAAAGCGATACATCAAAGAAAATCCAAATCCAAGCAGAAACAGAAGAGAGAGTCCTAATCAAGCCTGAGAGTTCCAACCCTGAGAACCTAGGGGGAGGAAGGAAGAGAAAAGGAAACAAAACGGGTTATCATAAAGTTTAGCGAGTCCAGTGACTTTTAGAATATAAATAAGTAAAAGCATCTTAGCATCTCAACGTACACTACTTTGGAACAAAACAAAGGCTATTAGCAATACTATCCAAGGCCCTTGGCTGGTGATGGGAGACTTCAGTGCTGTACTCAAACATCATGAAAAGAAAGGTGGACTTACGCTCAGAGTATCCCAACTAGCGGAGTTCAATGCATGTGTAGTAGCTTCGTATTGTTAGAGCCAGTCCATAAAGGCCTGAAATAGACATGGAGAAGTGGTGAATGCAAAAAAAAATCTCATGTAAACTTGATAGAGTACTAGCTAGTGAATGCAAACTGCATTAATATGTTTTCTGACATTTCAGTTAATATTCTTTCTAAGTCCACAAGTGACAACAGCACTTTGCACATCATGCTTATAGAGAAACAAGAAATTGCCAAAGGAAAGCCTTTCAAATATTGTAATTCATGGCCACAAATGCAAGGATACGAGGAGGTAGTACAGATCAATGCAGACATAGAGGTTAATGGGACATGTTTTTACAGATTTGTTCACATATTGAAAACAGCTAAAGCTTCCCTCAAAGAGTGGAACAAACTTAGATAAAAAGAAAATGAAAACATTGAAGGGCTGCAGAATCAATGTGAAGAACTATTGACCAAACTGGATGAAGATAATGTGGAATACGATAGTTGGAGAGCATATCATAACATACGAGGGCAACTTAAAGATGCTCTGAGTGTCAAAGCTATTGAACTTAAATAAAGGCCAAAGAGAGATGGTTGAAAGAAGGAGACAAGTGCTTCATTTTTTTTACACAAAAATGTTTATCAGAAAAAACTTAAATGCTAATTTTCAGTGTTTTGAGAAGGATGGATCGATTAAAAACAACAATCAGATGATGGAGGAGGAAGCAATCAAATATTATTCATACTTGTACAATGGCCACAGCGAGAGTGACTTACCTATTGTCCAGTGTAGAGGATTGTTGAATGCCGATGTCAACCAGAGGCTGGGTCGCCTAGTGTCCCTCGCTGAAGTGTGCGAAGCTATGGCTAGTATACACAATGATGTCAGCCCTGGGCCCGACGGTCTGGGGACTGGCTTCTTTAAAATTCATTGGGAAGACCTGAAACAACATGTGTTAGAAGAAATTCAAGAGGCATTTAATACTGGTAAAATTCTTAAAGAAATTAATCATACGTTCATTTTTCTTATCCCTAAAATATAATCCCACTATAATTGAAGATAACGTGCTGTAATATGATTTATAAAATTCTCTCGAAGGTGATTTGCAACAGAATAAGTCACATATTACCAGATTTTATTGCTGAATTCCAAAACGCATTCATCAAAGGGAGGAGCATATCTGATAATTCCTTGCTGGCTCATGAACTTATCAGAAATTTCAATAATAGAGGAGCAGATAAATTATGCCTCAAAGTTGACTTACATAAAGCGTATGACAAAATCAATCGCAAATTCATTATTCATATGCTACAAAGTATGGGTTTTCCTAAAAAAATCACTGCTCTTCTTGATGAATGCATTTCGACCCCAACTTTCTCAATTGTCGTTAATGGCAGTCCGAACGGCCACATTAGTAGCAATAGAGGCATACGACAAGGGGACCTACTCTCACCTTATCTGTTTGTGATTGCAATGGAATTTTTCTCTCTACAAATGGAAATTGTGTGTTTCAAAAAAGAAGTCAAACCTATATATGAATTTCATCCAATTCTCAGTCACTTACTACATGTAGATGATTTAATCATTTGCATTCGGACTAATAGAGAGGCTGCTATAGCGATAAGCAAGATTTTTGCAGAACTGGAGAGATATGCTGGGCTAAAGTGAATGAATTGAAAACGAAGTGCTATTTTAATAATTTTATTGCAAAGAAGAATGAGATTTTAGAAATCCTGAAGGTGCAGGAAGGAAATCTGCTTGTAAAATATCTTGGTGTGCCTCTCTCATCAAATAAAATCACTGATGCTGAATGTGCAGATTTAATCACGAAAATTAGAAGTAAACTACAAGGATGTAGTTCAAATTTCCTATCTTTTGCTGATAGAGTGGAACTAGTGCATACAGTCATACAAGCTAAAGTAAATTTTTGGTTGCAGACATTCCAGTTACCTGATGCTTCAATAGAAAAAATTGAGAGAGGAAGGAGGGGTTGGACTACGTAATCGAAGAGAAATGAGAGAAGCTTTCACCATAAAACAGGGCTGGAAAATTATTAACTTGTGTGGTTTGTGGGAAAAGTGGATGAGGAAGAGATATACAAAAGGAAATTTCTGGCTGATGGCCTCTGATAACAATGCATCACCAACGTGGAAAGAAATTTTGAGAATAAGAGACAAGTTAGCTGTCAACTACACAAAAGAAATTGTTAATGGGAGGACAACATATCTGTGGAAAGACCCCTAGATTGAAGGCAAATCTTTGATTGACATTGTTGAGTGGGATACGTACTCGACTTATCGGTGCCCTAACAAGACAGTGGAAGCAGCAGGGGTGACGCGAGTAGTGGATCGAAGGGATCAATGGAAGGAATCCGATTAGAGGGAAACTATTTCCAGCCGCCATGACCTAAATTTCAATTCTCATTTTTTCAAAAGAAGATACATTTTTTTTCGAGAATATGGTAGAAGTAAAGGGAAGTTTTTATTCTGGTGGGATGTGGCTTTGTGACGTGGGCCTTTGGGTTGCATTTGTTTGAAGCTTGTATGTATGGCCGATTTGGATTTATCCTTTTGGGCTGTAAAGCCCTAATAAAATTTACCAATCTTCCAAAAAAATTAAAAGCATCTTGATAGTATATAAATTGGATAAGAGATAACAGTGTCATACAATAGGTATGAACGGGATAGACAAGATAAATATAATAAACAAAATAAACTACGCTTCTCAATTTCTTTTCTCTGCACTGATACTAGTATACCACATTAAGTGTTTTCCAATTACTTAACAGAAACATAATGATCCCAACAGAAACATAAATAGAAGACTTAGGTGTACTTCTAGTAACAGATTTTATCCCAAACAGAAATAAAAGGTACCTAACTAGAAATAATGGGCAGTACCCCCAAACAGAAATAACAGGTACCTAAGCAAGACTAGATATACCCTAAATAATACCCCTGGCGTTTGGCTCCCTACCACGTAAAAGCCCCGTGTCGGCCATACAATAGGGTGTATTACTTCCTGAAGTGGCAACCACCAGAAGGACACAGACCTATTTACAGGTGTTATAGAAGCTTATTTTCCCAAGTAAGGCGGACCCATGCACGCACATGACTTCATTAGAACGCGCTATTAGAACACCCCTTTCCAAATGAACCACTTATAATTAGCTCAGTAAGCATGCCCTGACCCCTACCTAGTGCGGGGTCCCCCTCTCAATTCCGAAATAGGTTACTGACTAATATGGGTCCTACTCAACGGATGACACAAGCCATCCCTTAGGCTTGTATCTCCAACCCACTAGCATTTCCACATGTTAAGTTTATCGGGTTCATTCAATCCTCCATATATTTAATACATTTACTTAACCCCAGAGATTCAACATATTTACTTAATCCCACCCACTGATTAAACAAGCCACAGGTAAACTGGTTTATATGTATATATAACCCGCGCATGTTTAACAGGTTAAGTATTACAAGTTAACAGGTATGCATAACCCCAAACATGTTTCACAGGTTACTTACAGTTTCATTAACATATTCCGCTTAATCTTTAAATTAAGCCTACCAATTTATATGCCCATACCACAAGTCATAATTTACAGTCTGAGATATACCCCAAATTTTTGTCATATTTCATAGTATAGTTTATGAGCCCAAATCCTAATCATGATTCAAAATACAAGTTATGCCCCCAAACAATCATTACCAAATCTAACCCTATTTCGTTCGTACGCATATTTCAGCGATATCAGCCTAGGCTCGAAGGTAGCCTGGCTATAAAAATAAAAATGGAATGAGAGAGAGAGGAAGAAGAACATAAACATGCATAATTATAATAGGCATATGATAATAGGAATAGGCATATAAGAACTGAATAACAAATCAGGTAGACAGAATAATACATGTGATAGCGGAACTGTTTAGGTATGAATCAGATTCTTAACAGGAATATGTTTAGATCCAGGTTTATAAACATGTCAGGATTAGTTGTTAAATGTTTATATCTAAATGTAACATGAACTTACAGAGATTAGATCTAAAGAACATAGAATGATATATTGAAGTTGCAGCAGAGATTCTTGTGTACATATATGCCATTGATGAAGAAAAAAGGCTAATTCAATTCAAGCTGGGGCAGCATCTCGTTGTCTCCATTGTTTTAGGTGAATAAAACAATAGAAATGATGTCCTATATATATCCTACTGCCAACAAATCTCGTTCAGAAACAAGCCTAGGTTCAGGAAATGAACCTGGGCAGATATAGGGTGGGTCGACACACCCTTGAGTGTGTCGACCTATAGGTCGACACCGCCGGGGCGTGGGTAGACCTCCAACGGGTCTCAATCCTGCGTCCCTTTCCCACTTTAATTTTGAACTATTTTGAAATTCTAGACTTATTTTGTTTATATATATCCCTTATATGTAGACAAAATTCAATGCTTAACATCTTCTTCATACAATGTCCATTTTATGCAAACGGTGTCTATCTTCAGCAAAATTATGGGATGAACACAATGGTACAGTCCATTTACTTAATTTCCAGCGTCTAATTAAGTATTCTTAAGTTTATTAAAGTTCCTTCAAATTACAGGGTGTTACACAAAGACTTAGGGATGGAGCTGTACGCTTAATTTAATAAGTGTCACGAGTTATTTATACTCAGTCTACTCATTGGTTCGAGACTCGAGCATACTTGAAGAAGGTGGGCCAATCCACAAGGTTTAAGTCTTAGTAAAGACTCAAGTTGGTGGATTCACACCAAAATCTGAGGTGCTGATCCAGTGTTGTGCACTCGTCTATGCAAGTTGGTAGTTATCATATCTCAAACATACTAAGAAGAAAATAACACACCAAGAATATGGAAATTCAAACATCTATACTAATAAATATAGGCTATAATGGCCTTTTTTACAATGCCTTGAACTTGAAAATAAAACATTTGCGAAAAGCGGTAAATCTGTACTATAAGCTAAGTGAAGTAGCCGTGAGGTGCTCGCTGTTCCATGCCCTTTGTTATTCGGTGCCATCAACAGTCGTTCACTTGAAATTACCATCTCCAAGCCTCCATTTAATGATGCACGGGCCTTCCTAGCGAGGACCGAGTCCTGTCGATATGGGAAAGATGCATTTATGGATAAAATCACCGATGTCGAAGTGCTTTGGACAAACTTTGGTGTTGTAATATTGGGCGACCCATTGGTAGTGTGCAGCTACTATGAATTCTTATTCATCCCTTTTCTCCTCGAGTAAGTCAAGAGACTCTAGAAGGAGATTCCTATTGGTCTTCAGATCAAAGTGCTAACTCGATGAGATTGTAGTTAAAGCTTGATAGGAATTATGGCTTTGGATCCATACGAGTGATCGAATGGTGTGTGGTCGGCCTTTGACTTATGGGTAGTCAGTAGGCACAAAAGGATAAAGGGAGTTCATCCATCCACTTTCCTCCGGCCTTTTCCAAATGCTTCTGGATGATGAACTTGATGACTTTGTTAACAGCTTCAAGTTGTCTGTTAGCTTGAGGATTAGCTACTGCCGAGAATCGTTTCTCAATATGGTGACAAAGGCAGAATTTTTTGAACTCGGAACTCCCGAATTGGGTAATGTTATTGAAAACGATAGTCTTGGGAACTTTAAAATGATAGATAATGTTGAGGTTGATAAAGTTGATTACATTCTTGGTAATGATTATCATGAGTGCCTCGGCTTTGGCCCATTTGGTGAAATAATCAACTGCGATGATGGAATATTGAGCACCGCCTTTTGCCAATCGGAAGAGTTCAATAATATTAATGCTCCACATTTTGAATGGCCATGGACCGACAATCTGAGTAAGCTTTGTAGGCCGGGCTCGAGGGACCTTAGAGAATCTCTGGCGCTTGTCACGTTTGCGGATGTAATTTTTTGCATCATGCTCGAGAGTTGGCCAAAAGTAGTCATATCGGAGTGTCTTCTTTGCCAGAGTTTGCCCTCCAGTATGGTCACCACTCTAACCTTCATGTACATCCAGTAGTAGACGTTTGGCGTCGTTATGGGCTACCCACTGGAGCAAGGGAAATGAGAATCCTCTTCGGTAGAGCACTCCTTGAATGATGAATTGTTGTGCTTTGCGAAGGAGCGCTCTGTTTTCATTGTGAGAGTCTAGGAGGAATCCGTGTTGCAAATAGCCTTTGATCGGTGTCATCTAAGAGTTAGCTTCAGGCTCGGTTTCTGTCATTGATATCAGATCAGTCTCCATCTGATCGATACTTGAAAAGTCGAGGACTTCGACAAGGGAAAATACCCGGAGTTGCGTATCCCCCCAACTTGATGGTTTAGAAAATGAATCAGCTTTCTTGTTTTTATCTCAAGGGATATGAGTAACGATGTTGCCATTGAAGTAAGTAAGCATTTCATGAACCGAGCCAGGTAAGGGGCAAGATGTTCCCCCTTTTCTTGATACTCCCCGTGGACTTGTTAGACGATGAGTTGTGAATCAGTAAAACTTTGGAAAACCTTGTTGTTGAGTTCGACAATAATTCTAAGTATGGCAATCAAGGCTTCGTATTCAGCATCATTGTTAGTTATGGGGAAGTTGAGCTTCAAAGCGCAACAAATCCAGTGATCCTCTGGAGTAACAAGCACAACTCCGATGCTGGAACACTGATTGTTTGATGAACCATCCATGTACATCTTCCATCGAATTTTGGGAGGCTCACTATCTTTGAGAGATCTTCAACCTAGTACAGAACTTGTCTTTTGTTTCTCTTCATTTGCATCTGTTGAATAAACAATAGATGCAAATAGTACAATTTGCATATGTTACTAACAGAAAATCAACGCAAATAAGTGAGAGAAAATATTACCCCAACCTTTGCATCTGTTGTTGTCTATGAACCAACGCTGTAGGGTGGGTATGAAAACTTGATATAGATATTTGCGTCTGTTCATTATATAGTTAGACGCAAATAGGTGATAAAATAATTTCTTGCATCTTCTGTATTAAAAACAGACGCAAGGTCACTCACAAATTAAATTCTAGAGGGAAACAAAATCAAGCGCGGTTGTATCTCATGCACCTTTGGAGGGAATAAAATCAATTCATGCGCTTCTCTGAAACAAATTGAGGGAAAATTTTACCCATAAATTCAAACTCAATTTCCGTTTCATCACCAATTCGTGCGTTTGCTGAATTCTGGTAATGTCAAATGACCAATTTACTCCCTTCAATGCTATCGTTGTTTTTTTCACTGAATCAATTTTCGAAAACCTAATTTCCTTCTAAACAATTATTGATTCCTCTCCAGATCATTCTTAAGAGAAATAAACTAATTCTTATTTCGTAGACTTCATTCTGAATTAAACTCATATTTTTCCTCTTTCAATCCAGGATTAACAGGGATGCTTTAATGAAATTTCTCTCTAACATCTTCCATTCTTCCTTATAGTATATTCGATTTGGTAGTCCGCCTTGAATTTCAAAGGATCAAGGCTACATAAATTGGGTAATTCAGCAATACCATTTCAAATTTACACAATCTTATGCCAAAGATCTCGCATTCGTAATTGATCATTTAATTTAATGGATTTAATTTATTTCCTTCATTCGATTTACCATGGGTAAGAAGTTTTTCTAAGTTTTAATGTATATAGTTTGGGAAAGAAGTTTTTCCCAAATCAAATGTCCTACTTAGTGGCAGTCGCCTCTTGTTCTCCAGTGTCGAACTTTTCTCTGTCTAACCACCGACACACAATTGCCTTCTACATGACGACCTCCCCGGGGACCCTAACGTTGTCATCAACTGCGTCCCCTGCCTCTACTTCGCCAAACAAGTCCCCTTTCAAATCCACATATCGGTTCACTACCCATGGACCTACCGCCCTCTTCAAGTCTCTTCACCTTCTCTATCTAAATATTCGCCGAATCATAATGGAAAGGGGAATATGTCATTGTTGTTCGTAACGAAGAGGAAGCGTCCAACGATAAAGATTGATGTGCCGGTGATAATGGATACCGATTTAAATTTTGCGTCGATTGGATCGGATGGGAGGAAAGCGGTTGAGTTTAACAGAACCAAATGTGTGGTATATTGCAACAGAGGTAAGAAGCAGATTGTTATGGAAGATCGCTTCAATATTGACTTGGATGTTCATGGAGATGCCAGATCGGCTTTCTTTGGCATATTCGATGGCCATAGTGGTACAAAAGTTGCAAAATTCATCTCTATACTTGGGAAAGAACATCTTAGCTGAGGCTATGAGAGAAGATATCAATCGAGAGAAAGCGGTTACTAAAGGATATATGAAAACCGACTCTGAATTTTTGAAAGAGGAGATAAGAAGTGGCATCTTTGTGTCACAACTTTCATGAAGAACAGTGAACTTCTTGTCTCAAATTTTGGTGATTGCAGCGCTGTTTTAAGTGTTTCGGGCTCTGCTGAAGCGCTCACTTCCGACCATTGTCCATCACGAGAAGATGAACCAGAGGTGATCGAGAGCCTTGGTGGGTATGTGGATCTCTACCGAGGAGTAATGAGAGTGCAAGGTTCTCTAGCTGTTTCTAGGGCAATTGGAGATTCACATATGAAGCAATGTGTTATACCAAATCCAGGAACCAGGATTCTTTCGATCAAACCAGAATTCGAGTTTTTTATTCTTGCATCGGATGGATTGTGGGATAAGGTTAGCAACCAAGTGGCTGTAGATATTGCTCGACCTTTATGTGTAGGCTCTCAAGATATGTCACCACTCTTGGCTTGCAGAAAGCTTGCAGAGCTTTCTTCTAACTGTGGCTCAATTGATGATATAAGCATAATGATAATTCATCCCAGACATTTTATCTGAATGGGTCAAATTAAGAGACAAGTAGGGTTCATGCACATATCTGGAATTGTTGAAGATTGGGTAATTCTTGATTTAGGTTTTAACATCAACTTGTAGAGTGATTTGTATCCATATTTGGTGGATGATCTTTAATGAACTAGGATGATTATTTCTTAGTTTTATCATCAATGAGTACTTCGTAAGTTTTTATTTTCTTTTAGTTTTTTTGTTTGGGTGATTAACCTGTTTGTTTCCCCTTTCTATTTCAAGTACCCATTTTTCTAGTCTTTTTTGAAGTTAACAGCGACTTTGGGTTCCATCGTAAAGATTATATGCCATCTTGATTACCTGATTGACACATTTAGTTCGGATTTGATGGATGTAAATGATTTTACTTGCTTTAACATGACAATAGTTTAGTGCTGGATTTAATTGAAATGAAGCATCTACTGAAAATGCTTATGGATTGTAGCCTAATCAAATCTATTGTCTTGGATATTTCAGTATGCAGAATTAGGAGGGATCAATGGGCTATGGTCATTATGTGCTCCTTCCAGTGCTTTATATGATACATTTTTTGTTATGAGCCTTATTGACCAGACACGTATTTTTGCGGCGATAGGAAATGTCTTAGAAGAAATAGATATCGATGGATTTGAGGCACAATCAAAGACTTTATTATTTTATAATGTCATTTATGATCATCATGCTTTATATTTAGTTACATGATTCCCATGCTTTCATATTGTTTGACATACAGGCTTTACATTTTTGATATTATATGACCTAAGAAATTTCTGGGGAAGTTATAGGCTGTAGCTTTTATTCTGATGGTTACTTGCGGTAGTCAGGTGACTATGATAAAAAGGTATCCAGTTTTTGCTGACCTAGTTTATTGTTTTGTTTCTTTAGTAGTTAACATCCATTTAATGATGCATTATGCTTTGGTTATTTCCATTTGAATAGTTACCGATAGGATATGTATATACACATATACATACATACATACATATATATATTGTAACAGCCCGCATTTTATGTATCGGAAGATCATAAAATAATTTTATTTTATTCCCTGAGGGTTGGATCATTCTCATCTTTTAGTATGTTGCTTATGGGGATGTGAGACATGACCATAAATTTTACCGATTTTGTTTGTGACCATTTTGCCCCTGTCAGTCTTGTACAGGGCATAACTTTTGACTCAGGTCGAATCAGAGGGTGAGACCTGTGCCATTGGAAAGGAATTGATGATTCTCTTTCCGTAGAGTGGTTACATTAAGGATTTGGTTCAGCGATTTGGGAGAAATCGCTGTTTTAAGGTTTTTCAGTTGGTTGTTCAGGTTTTGGAAGGCTAATGGGCTGATTTGGAGAAGGTCCATTAGAGGGTGGGTGGAGACTATAAATAGGGGGTAAGGGGTATGGAGAAAGGTTGGCATTTTCCATTCTCTTATGGGGAGGCTTTGATCTCCTTCTTCCTCTAACATCCTTCCACCATTAAAATTCCAAAATCCAAGGAGGGAAATCGAAGATCTACACCATAAGAGGCTAGATCTACATCGTCTCAAGGGCGAATTCATCGGATTGAAGAGTTTGATTCGAAGTGTTCGCTGTCCGGATTGCGTTTTCATTGCTTTTGCTTAGATTTGGATAATTGGTGAGTGATTTACATCTCTCATTCGGATGCATGCAAGTATATGGGTCTTATGTTGTTAATTTCATCATTTCCATGTTATTTTCCTTAGATCTACACCATGCTAAGTTTATTTTACATGTGAATCACTTTAGGATCTGATCTAGATAATTTAAATGGTAAGTTTCATGTTATTTCATGAGTTTATGCAAGTTAGATCTATATTTGTGTTCATATGTTCAATTATCATGTTTTTGGGAAATTTATGTGTTTTGATGGAAATTGTTAGATTGATGATATTGTTGGTTGCATAACATGTTTGTGATTGCGTTTGGATGAATCGGATAAGCTGGTTTCGTCGGATTCGTCGTTTGGCGAAGTTTTTGTCGAAATCGGAGTCGAATTGGAGATGTGCAGGTTTCTGGTCGTCCTGGAGTTGGTCGGGTCGGTCTGGAATGAGGTGGTCGGTCATAGTATGGCTTGGGAAGCAAGTCAGGAGCTGTTCGGTTTAAGCTGGTCGGTCCAGAAGGAGCAGAAGTGTTTTTGGTCGGTTTCAGATGGTGGCATTCTGGTCGGTTTCAGATGGTGGCATTCTGGTTGGTTTTTACTAGAAGCAAATCCTGGTCGCTCTAAAGGAGCTGGTCGGTCAGATGGAGCAAAATCTGGTCGGTCTTGACGGGGTCGATCCAAAGCTGGTCGGTCCCAAGGAGGTCGAGTCGATCCAAAGCTGCATGGAGGTCGAGTCGATCCAAAGCTGCATGGAGGCGGGTCGTTCTGGAGCAAGGCTGGTCGGTTTTTGGCGGGTCGTTCTGGAGCAAGGCTGGTCGGTTTTTAGCGGGTCGTTCTGGAGCAAGGCTGGTCGGTTTTTGGCTGGTCATTCTGGAGCAAGGTTCTGGTCAGTTTTGGCAGGGTCGTTTTATGAAAAAGTACGTTTTCGGGTACGAACCAAAAAGGTCTGAACAAAATATTTTTCGGGGGCAACCCCCGAACCCAAGCCGCAGCGCAGTGATGTGTTTTGGTTCGGTGATGGCGTGACTTCGAGGTGATTCAAGTAGGAAGACTCGAAGTGATGAATGTGTTCGTTGATCAAGGTGGAACAACGAATGCGGAGACAACTCAAAGGTCGGGAGTTGGTGGATAATGGCTGCTCGAGAAGGTTGCTTGAGCTATGAAACATCGTCAAGGTTGGACGATTAGAGATGCGAAGGCCGAGAAGTCATCGTTGTCGTAAGTTCTAGCAGGCTCAAAGCAGGGGTACGATGGGTATCGTTGAAAGGCCCAAAAGACCGGTTGTTGGTCGAGTACCCTGGGTCTTTCTGGTTGGGGAAAGGACTAGTGTCAAGGTTGGACATTGCCAAGGTTGGGCATATGGAGTTCATGCTAGAACTGGGGTTATCATTAGCCCTTGACATATGGCAAGGTTGGCCATCATACGATAATGATGGTTTCGAAGCAGGGTTGGCAGTGATAGCCAGAGTCAGTCATGGATGATTAGTTGTTCTGTTTGTACTATCTCACATAGATTATCCAAAGTCGAGGGAGACGTTCTTTGAGTGCTTAAGTGATATTGGTCTAGGCCTCTGGCGAGAGTACTTGAGGAAGGTTAAACTCGATTAGGGTTGTCTGTGTGAGACTTATCTGGATGTCATGTGTGTTTTCTATGATTGAATGGGTGTTCTAATTTCTATGGATGAATGGTTGAAATGCATGTCGTAAAGGCTATCACTGTCCGATGTGGGGAAGATAAGGATGAGTTCTTCTCTGGTGTTGTGGGTAGATAAGTTTTTCATTTACCCATTCTCATATACTTTCTTGTTGAAGTTTGTTAGCTGTTTTATCGCTCACTAAGACTATTGTCTGACTCAAGGTTTTATGTCTCCTCTTATTACCTTGGGCTGTTCATCCGGTTGTGGATGGGCAGACTAAGTAGCAGGTTACAGGTAATGGAGCTTAGTGAGACGAGGAAGCTGAGCGATGACGAGCAGGAGGCTGGCGTATCAGTTTTATTACTATCTAGTATTTCTGTTTCCGCTGTTTGAGTTGCTTTGAGGGTTGTAGTGAGGCCTTATGTACAAACTTTGACATCAGTTGGATAATTTTTCTGGATGTTGAGAAAGTTTCAAAAGTTTGCTATATGATACCTCATTACTATTACCTGTTGTATATGCTCTATTATATTTTATCCTTGCGCTGTGAGTTCTACGACAGGTTTCGATGTGTTTACCTACTCTGATGATCGTCCATAGCAGCCTGGCACACCTTTCAGTGCATTATTCCTCTTGTTTAGTGCGGGGGTTATGGGCGGTCGTCACACATATATACATGAAAAGTGCAAATTTATGAAGACTCTTTTTAAGTGGCAAGAGAAAATAGATTGCAATAAACTGAATTATGAAAAGCTGAAAGTAAAAGTAAACGTCAATGCAACTTCTAAAGTTGTTGTTGTCAAATCTTCCAGTAACTCTAGTATTAACAATGAGGCACGTAATGTTCATGCCGCAAAAGTTCGAGGACGTGAAATTAAAATGGGTAAAAGACACGGAGAAAGTGAAACATCATCTGGAAATTGTCCTATTACTGCTGGATTATTATCTAAGTCTGAGTTAGAACTGCTAGGAACTAAAGAAAGATGTGATACAGTTTTAATGAAAGTTGATTTACAACCTAGTACTTCAGTTGTGGTTTGTAATGAAATAATCAAAGAGAAAGAATGTAAATTAGAAGCGAAAAGGGAAGGATCTGAGTAATCATTAGGGAAGCGTATACACTCTATCCTGTTTACCTTGTCATACCTGCCTTATGTAGTGTTATCTTTCTTATCCACTTTATATGCCTGTCATGCTATTTTTACTTATTTACTTGGTAAAAGTAACTAGACTCTCCATACTTTATGTATGACCCTTTTTGTTTCCTCTTCTTTCTTCCTTCCCCCCTCCAGGTTCTCAGGGTGGGAATACTCAGGCTTGACGGTGATTCTGCTTACATTTTGCTGGAGCTACTTAGATGCATGGCTCAAGCTCTTATCCTTGTTGCAATGCCTATATTATGTTTTGGGAAATTTTGCTTTTTTATGCACTCTAATGTTTTAAAGTACAAGACAGTAGTTTTTATGATGTAATGGTTTTTGTGTATTTCAAACATGTGATGTTTTTGTACCCCGATGCTTTATGATAAATAAAGCTTTTAATTCTGCTGTTATTTTATATATTTGTCTTGTAATATATCTGTTTTTGCTTACCTATAACGCTTCACGAAACTTAATGCATTCCCTTTGTGAGTGACATTAACGGACGTGGGGTGTCACACTTGGTATCAGAGCTGAAGGTTACCAGATTAGATAAAAGATTTTGAAAACTATTCTCAAAAAGGTTTTTAAAGGAAGCATTTTCAAAATGAAAAGTCTGTTTTGAAATACATATTCCCCAAAGCCATATGTAATACCCTTCGATCCTTTGTCTAAATATCTTTCCTTTTCTTTTCAGCATGTTCAGGGAACCTAATATTCCTGAGGGCATTATGATACCAGGCTGGTTCCGTAGGTATCTAGAGGCCACGGCGCCTGCCGGAGGTCAAGCTGATGTTCCTCCCCCAGCTGCACCTGTCGTTCCTCCTCATCCTCCAAGAGCAGATAATTTCTCTAAGATCTGCAAAGATTTCTGTGCCATGGGAGGTAATCCATTCAGTTGAACCGAAAAATTCATAGAGGCAAGGAATTGGCTCAAGAAGACCGAGGTCTTGTTCATGATCTTTGATGTGGAAGATCGAAGGAAGATTTAGGTAGCTGCTTGGCTACTGAAAGATGAAGCTTCTTTTTGATGGGAAGTTACCCAAGTTGGACATCGGTGGAAACATGGGATGATTTTAGGTAGAGGTTTGAATGAAGTTTCTTTCCGAAGCTGAGAAAAGCATGCAAATGGAGAGGTTCTTGGCGCTCAAACAAGGAAACATGACTGCTAAAGAGTATGTGAACAAATTCAACCAGTTAGAAAGGTTTGGATTGGAACTGGTGGACACTCCGCATAAGAAAGCTTTGCGGTTTGCTAAAGGGCTGAATGAACCCATTCATGGGTTAGCTATGTCCCATATTCCAATGGGAGCTACTTTTGAGAGGCTTGTTGGTATGGCCTTGATACATGAGGAAGACAAGGGAGAAAAGAAGGAAGTTAAGGATGAAGAAACAACGAAAAACAAGAAGGTATGGCCCAAAAAAGGACGACAACAGAAGAAAGGCGGAAAGAATGACAAGGCAAAGGATAAGAGGAAATGTCACAGTTGTGGACGTGAGGGTCACCTGGTAAAGGACTGTAAAAGGAGGAAAAAATCTTGCTTCAATTGTGGTGAGGTAAGACGCTTTAGGGAGTTCCCGAAGAAACAGGGACAAGGTCAAAGGGCAGGAACCTCTAGCGAGCAAGTGACTCACGACCAGTGCTCCAGATAGAGGTAGGAAAATTTCTGTGGAAGGTTTGATTTCTACTTGCAATCATCCTATTAGAACTCTTTTTGATTTTGGCGCTTCACATTCATTTATATCTAGTTCTGTGGTTGAATCTCTACAATTAAATACTAGTATTGTAGTGGATCCCATTGACTCAAACCCCATTGGTGGTTCGGCTCATTTATCTACGATTTTTTGGGTTTTGAGAATATCTATCGTAGGCGTCGGGTTTGAGTGCGACGCGTATGTTCTCGGGTTTATGGGCTATGGGTTGATTCTAGGGATGGATTGGCTTACCACTATGATGCCATTCTAGATTGTGAGAGGAGGGTCATTAGGCTTCTAATTTGTCATGGGAGGACCCTCGAGACTTCTTGTGACCCACAAGGGTCTACTATGCTTAGTTTCCTAGAGTCTCTTGATGCATCAATCGATGATTTGCAATCTGTTCCAGCAGTCTGAGATTATTCTGAAGTTTTTGATGAGGTACGGGGTTTACCTCCGAGGTGCGAGATCGATTTCCGTATATATCTGGTGGACAATGCAAAGCCAGTTGCATTACCGGTGCGCCATATGGCTCCGAGGGAAAGGAGGGAGATGAGTAAGCAAGTAGGGGAGATACTTGAGAAAAGATTTATCAGACGAAGCATATCTGAATGGGGTGCTCCAGTTGTATTCGCAACTAAGGCGGATGGTTCGCTTCGTTTGTGTGTGGACTATAGAGAGTTGAACAAGCTCACAAAGAAGAATAAGCACCCACTTCTGAAGATAGATGATTTGTTTGACCAACTTGTTTGTGCCTCGGTATTTTCTCAGTTAGACTTGGCCACGGGGCTTCATCAGTTGAGGATGGCTGAAGACAGTATAGATAAGATGACTTTTAGGACTCCTGATGGTTTCTTTGAATGGCTTGTAATGCCTTTTGGGTTGACGAATGCACCCTCCTATTTCGTCGATCTAATGAGTAGGGTGTTTCTAAATAAATTTGTCGTGGTCTTTGGTGATGATATCTTGATCTTCTCAAAGAGTAAAGAAGAGCACGACCAACATTTGAGGGATGTTTTGAAAACTCTCCGTGTACATCAGTTTAAGGCAAAGTTCACCAAATGACATTTTTGGAGAAAAGAGGTGAGATTTCTAGGGCATATGGTTTCCAAATATAAGATAGCAGTGGATCCCGTAAGGGTGGTTGCAGTTCAGGACAGGAAGATTCCAAAGAATGCAACAGAGGTGAAAAGCTTTTTGGGGTTAGTAGGTTATTATAGGAAGTTCATGAAGGACTTTGCAAAGATATCAACCCCACAAACCAGGCCGACGAAGAAGAACTTGGAGTTTTCACGGGATGTAGATTGTTATGTTGCTTTCCAACGACTGAAGAGGGCTCTGACAACAGCCCCAGTCTTGACCTTGCCCAATGGGAACAAAGTGTTTACAATTTACACTGATGCATGTGGTATAGGGCTTGGTGCGGTTCTGATGCAAGAAGGGAAGGTAGTGTGTTATGGAGGCAGGCAATTGAGAGTTCATGAGAAGAACTACCCTACCCATGATTTAGATCTAGCTACCATAGTATTCATGCTTAAGATGTGGCATCATTATTTGCTTGAAGAGAGGTTCGAGTTATACACCGATCATAAATCTCCCAAGTATTTGTTCTCATAGAAGGATCTTAATTTAAGGTAACAAAGGTGGATGGAGTTCCTAGCTTCTTATGACTTTGAGATTACTTATACCCCTGGCAAGTGTAATGTTGTGGCAGACGCACTGAATAGACATAGGATGGTCTTAAGTCCTTTGTTTGTTGAAAGGAAAAGCTTGGGGTTATATTAGCTTTTGACTTCAGACCTTCCACCGAGACTTTTCCTGGTTTGTTTGCATCGCTGGAAATACGACCCACTCTTATGGATCAGATAGGAGCTTCATAGCGAAATGATCCACAGATTTCAAACATCTTGTATAGGCTCAATAAAGGGGAGACTTCTAGTCACCTCAATAGATACTTCACAGACGATAAAGGGTGGTTGCGACAAGATGGAAGCCTCTGTGTTCCCTGAATTGGGAGCTTGATAAAGACAATCCTAGAAGAAGCCCATCACTCTAAAATGACCATTCATCCAGGTGGTGATAAAATGTATAGGGATATGAAGTGGGTTTTCTTTTGTGATGGGATGAAGAGAGATGTGATAGATTTTGTTTCTCAATGTATGATCTGCCAGCGAGTTAAAGCTGAGCAAAAGAAGCCCGACGATCTACTTCATCCTTTGGAAGTTCCACAGTGGAAATGGGAGAGTGTCTCGATGATTTCATAGATGGTTTTCCTATATCGAAGAAAGGCAACATCAGTACTTGGGTCATGGTGGATTGGCTTACGAAGAGCGCACACTTCATTCCGGTTAAGAGTAAGAGGACGACAGCATGGTTGGCAGCAGTTTATATTCGTGAGATTGTCCGTCTTCATGTGGTACCTTCCAGCATCGTAAGCGATCGTGACCCCATCTTCGCTAGTGAATTTTGGAGGAGTTTGCAAGAAGCATTAGGTACACAGTTACGTTTAATCACCGCTTATCATCCTCAGACCGATGGACAGACGGAGAGGGTAAACAGAGTTCTAGAGGATCTTTTGAGGCTGTGTATTCTAGACTTCAGAGGTACTTGGGAACAACATCTTCCTTTTGTAGAATTCGCTTACAACAACAGCTTTCAAGCAAGTATTGGCATGATACCTTTTGAAGCCTTATACGGACGACCCTGTAAATCACCGATTTGTTGGTGGGAATCTACAGAAAGACTATTACTTGGACCGGATATGGTTAGAGAAACATCCAAGAAGATATATCTTATTAGACGACGAATGAAGACCGCTCAAGATAGGCATAAATCCTACACTGAAAAAAGAAGGAATAATATTGAATTTGAAGTAGGAGATATGGTTTACATTAAAGCATCACCTCTGAGGAACGTGGTTCGCTTTGGGTCTATTGGGAAACTGGCTCCATGATTCATAAGGCCATTTCCCATTACAGAAAAGATTGGCCAAATGGCCTACAGAGTAAAGCTACCAAAGCGATTATCCGACGTTCACGATGTTTTCCACGTTTCTCACTTGCAGAAGTGTTTGCACAATACCGCGGAAGTAGTTGAGCCAAGTATATTGGAGGAAGTAGAGGTAGAACGGGAGGCAACAACCAAACGAGTTCATTCCCGTATTCTTGGATCGGAAGTTAAGAAGCTATGTAACAAAGAAACCAAGTTGATGAAGGTACAATGGGGAGATAACCTAGAGGATGCAACTTGGGGGACCGAAGACAAGATTCGTGCTTCGTACCTTTTTCTTTTCGTGGGTATGTTCTTAACTCCTTTTTCCAAAGTTTTATATGTTCTTGTTTCAATCATTTAAGTAGGTCCTATCGATAGAATTTCCGACCTTTAGATAGGAATCCCATGGATGTAAACATGTGTTTGAGACATGTTATGCTTGATGGATGCATGTGTTTGCTAGTGGTTGCTCGTGGATGCATATACACACATATTAGGCACTAGATCGGCTCAATAACTCTCATACTGCATATGGATGTGTGTGCTTTTTTTTATGAATGAAATTGAATGTATCATTATATTGATGTTGCATTTGGACGGATGTTTGTGCACCCATGTAGGACTTACATGATATAATAGGATTATTGCATACATGTTGGACTTATGGTACTATCATACATTGCATTAAAGAGGTCGAATGAATTAGTAGACTGCCTGATCTTTGCATTATTATTGGGACATATACAAACACCTTTTCATATATTTATATAAAGCATTAGATGTCCTTAAGGACCATGGATGCCTGTGATTGGTAGATGAGTAGATGGGTGATGGATGGTAGGGCTTCTTGACTTGGAGATTTCAGGACGAAATCCTTTGTGTAGAGGAAAATGTAACACCCCATATTTTAACAACACTAAAAGAGGATAAATTAAATAATAATTAATTTATATTCAGAATTAAGGGAAACGGACTACGCCATTGCGTTCATCTCAAAATTGTGGTTAAGATAGACATTTTGTTTGCATAAAACGGACACCGTATGAAGAAGTTATGAGGGTTTGAAGTTTGTATATGCGTAGAAGAATTATATATATATATATATATATATATATATATATATAATATCCAGAAAATCAAAAATCGTTCTAAATCAGAAAAAAAAGAGGCGACAATTTTCCCGCCCTAGGGGAGTCGACCCCTTAGGGGGGGTGTCGACCCCAGGGTCGACCCCCGGTCGACCCCCCTAAGGCAGAGGTGGTAGTCGATTTCTAGGGACTGGCAGCTATATATACATGCTCATTTCTCTTGTTTTCTTCATTGGAAATCAATGGAGGCCAAATGCTGCCAGTGCCTGAACTGAATCAGATTCTTTTCTTCTTCTGCAATCAAAGATTAAGAGATTCAAGTGTAGATCTATGACTCAACAACCTTCTCTTCTAGTTCTATTTTCTTAATCCAAACATTGTGAGTTCTAAGTTACTTTTAGATATAAATAATTAAAAGTAAACATGATACGACTATAGTTTGGATCCATTCTTATGACTAAATTATACCAGATCTATTGCAATTTCTGATTCTATGACATTCTAAATTAGCTATGACTTGGATCTCATTCTTTATCATACCGGATCTATTGTAACTTGTGAATTTAAAATGTTATGACATACTATGACTCAGATCTAAATCTTTATCAGGACAGATCTACTTTTGATTTTAGATCTAGCTTATTATTTAGATCACCTTGTGCCTATCATATTGGATCTGAACTAGTTGGACATCTAAATTGTTATCTAGATCTTGTTATACTTATTATGACATTCCTACTATTTTAGTACTAGTTTAATTATCACAAGTTCAATAGAACCATTCTTATACATCCACCTTATCACTATGTCAGTATATATTTATGCCAGTTATGTTAGAATAATTACTATTGTCATCTTCCCATCACCTTTCCCTTTTATTGTTTATAGCCAAACTACTTACCATCCTAGGCATGCCGCTAAATATATGTGAATGCATTAGTTAGGGAATGGGGGAAATATTAAAATTAGCATAACTTGAATAATGAATATGAATTTGGACATATAATTCACTATGAACATAATTGGGGAAAAAGGACCATGAAACCTATAACCTATAATGACATAGGTGAAAATTGGATAATGGTGAAATGCCTAGGATTACAGCAATTAGAAGCTGTAACTGTACTTATGACATGAGGTTAGATTGCACTTGTGGTGGAAGTCTGCCCGGAACCGACCGGCATATCCCGCGACCGCAAGTGTTGAATCTAATGTGAGAGGTCTAAGTGCACAAATACGAAATGCGCTAAGATACGAGGTTAAGTCTGAATTGTGGAATAAGTCTGCCTGTACCCGCCCGGCATGTCCAGCATCCACGAATGGTAGGCTTAATATGGGAGGTCTAGCATATTGCGACCATAAATGGAAATATGGTAATAAACCTTAAGTACTTAACATAGTTTAATCCATAGGGATTTTATGAACATGAATTTAAATTGGGGTTAAGTAAATTTGGTTGAACAGAGGGTGGGTTAAGTAAATCTGAGGGGTGGGTAATATTCATATATAGACCAATGAACTTAACCTGATAGGGTTATGTAATTAAAGACACCTAGTGGTAAGCATAACCTGTGAAAATGTTGAAGTTATGTAATTAAAGACACCTTTTTATGGTAAGCATAACTTGTAGAAATGGTAGGGTTATGTGGTATATATAATCGATAGAAATCCTACTGGGGATGCAAGACAAAAGGGAGAGCTTGTATCATATTGTGTGGGGGGGGGCCCGTTTCAGTCAGTAACCCTTAATAAGTATCAAAATGAGTACTCCGCCCTAGGTCGGAGTGGGGCATGCTTACTGGGCTGATTGTAAGAGATCCAAATGTGGAGGATGGTGTGGGAGGCGCAAACCAACCGGGTCATGTGCATGCATGGGCCGGGTAGAGGAGGATAAGATGATCGTGACACATATATATATGGGGTTGTGCATATCAGCGAAGGGTTATCACTATAGGGCGTGATACGTCCTATGGTGGGGCCGGCATAGAGTATCTATGCGGATTATGGAGACGATCGATTAGGATAGTAGCTAGGGTACATCTGGACGTATGCCTAAGTCTACCATTTGATATTTATTCGAATCATATCATTTCTGGTTATACTATTATCAGTGCAGAGAATCTGAGTAATCATTAGGGAAGCGTATACACTCTATCCTATTTACCTTGTCATACCTTCCTTATATAGTGTTATCTTTCTTAACCACTTTATATGACTGTCATGCTACTTTTACTTATTTACTTGCTAAAAGTAACTAGACTTGCCAGACTTTATGTCTGACCCTTTTTGTTTCCTCTTCTTTCTTCCGTTCGCCCCTCCAGGTTCTCAAGGTGGGAATACTCAAACTTGACCGTGATTCTGCTTATATTTTGCTGGAGCTGCTTAGATGTATGGCTCAAGCTCCTAGCCTTGTTGCTATGGTTATATTATGTTTTGGGGAATTTTGTTTCTTTTATGTACTCTGATGTTTTAAAGTACAAGACATTAGTTTTTATGATGTAATGGTTTTTGTGTATTTCAGACATGTGATGTTTTTGAACCATGATGCTAATAAAGTTTTTAATTCCGTTGTCATTTTATATATCTATCTTGTAATATTTATGTTTCTACTTACCTATAATGCTTCACGAAACTTAATGCATTCCCTTTGTGAGTGACATTAATGGACGCGAGGTGTCACATAATTAGAATTTGAATTTTTAAAAACAAAATTTGAAATTGAAAATCAAAATTTGAAAAACAGAATTTGAATTTGAACCTGAAGTGTTATTCAGAGTCTTACATATAAACTAGACTCTATTACTATATTTATCTTGAACTCTTGATTTCTTGATTACTCATGAGTCTTAAATCTTCTCTGAATAGTGAATCTCTAAAGCTGTACGGTCTTCAGTATTAATTCCTGTATACAACTCCTACATATATGTGTATATGTATTCTAGATAGAAATGTTAGTATATAGTTTACAGTCAATTAATATTGAAATAAGGTTGTTGTCATCAAAATGTCATTCTCCAACAATATTAACACAATAGAAGTCCTTACAATATAATACAGAATTGTATAGTTCGAGTAAGACTTGAACTTGAGAATATGTAATATATTAAGTATTATAATTCTTAAATGTCCCTGGTCAAGTTTTATTGTTTATATAGGACAACAATAAACATTGAGACTAGTATGTTGATTGACCGATTGATCACATCTCATTTATCATTAATATACTTGATATTAATGTCAAGACATAAATACATATTAGAGAATAGCGTATTGGGATGACCCAACATGAGAAAACTACATGGAATATAATTAACAATATCATAAGTTATTCTCATAGTGGCAGTGATGTAATGGTCCTCAAACCTGAAATCATTATAATTTTATTCGAGGGTATTTGTGTTTTGATATGATCAAAAGTTACTGGTAACAAGTGGACGATAAAGGTGACTATTGGATACATCTTGAGCCGAATGAAAATTATGAATGATCTAGATGGAATTTTACCCTATCATATATTTGTAGTGATATCCATAGGCCTCTTGATTGAGTGAGACTGTGAAATGCATGGCTGTGCTCAAATATTGATTTGTTTTAAACAGTCTACTCATCAATCAAGATAAACGGATTAAATCCTAAAGAGGGTGATACATTCCATACTTTGAGTTTAATCCTAGATATGTTGGTTAAAATGATTATATTACATTGATACACTAGTCACAGAAAGGTTGTATCGAATCAGTGATCTTATTATAACTTGGTTAGCAGCGACGTATTGCTAGATGCCAATCACTATTTGTGATTTTAAATATAATTTAAAATCATTGCCTTCATTATGTTATTATATGGGGTCACACATAAGAACGTATGAAAGGATGAAAACCGTTCTTAATTAAATGGGTCAAACATTGACACTTTCTTTGGTTTGAAATGGTAAAACCGGGTTGCACGTTCCCTTAATATCTCATTTTAACATGATAAAGGTTCCGACCCTTGTTTGTTTTATATACATAACAGATAGAACATAAAACGTGGAAAATTGGGAAAACAAAACCAAATCTAATGGAGGCTAGCATCGATTTCATCTTCTTCTTCAGTTCGTAAGACAAAATTGACGCATGCATTCGTGGAGTTCTCTAGAGGCCCTATGTTTTGTCGAGCTCTTGATTTGATGCATTGCCCCTTTGATTTTCATATTGATCAAATCTTCACATATTCGACATCGCAGGTATGAAATCGTAACTTAATTTATTTGATTTACATTTTACTGCATATACCCTAGGTTTAATCTTGTTAAATTGTCTCACTGGGTTAAATGATTAGATCTAAGAAACCCTACAGTGGTACCAGAGCCGGTCTTGCAATAAATTGTATTTTGAATTCTAATTTTGGTTTGTTTTGTTTAAATTCCTAATAAATCGACAGTTTTGCATGTAGAAATTAGTGAATTTGATTCTGAATTGATTAGGACTGTTAAATGAATCATTTCTGGAATAAAGATGTTTCATTTAATTACAAGTTAATATCAAATATCATTTCTGTTTACTGAATCTAATATGATTAAATGGTGAATTTATGGATATGATCTAAAGCAGTGTACTGATCTGTTTATACAAATAAACAGTGCTATAATTATTATCAAAGTGTTTGATTAATAAGTATATAAGACTAGAATTAATCATAAATTTTCTTCTCTTGATTAAAATTGATTTTAATGATTAATGAATCAGTAAGATAGCTTTTTGATTAATTTTGATTTAATGAAATCATTCATATAGAAATCTATTAAGACAAATTTTAGATTTGATCTTTATACCTGGAAATGAAATCAAAATCTGTTTGAATTATGAACATTAAAATCCTGATTCTGTTATATATGCTTTTATCATAAGAGATAATAGATTGTTGATAGATTGATTGAATAAGAGATTCATAGTCTAGTATTTTTTTTTTCGATTTTGCATCTTCGTGATATTGATCATGGATACTTGATGAACTTCAGTCATAATATATATATATATATGTCATGATATATATATATATATATATATATATACATATATATGTATATATTAGTCTGATTTTAATCAATATATGTAAATTAGAACCGTCTGCAAAGATTTAACATCTGAAGTATTTGATCAATTATGTTGTGACAGACTATAGTTTAGAACTGCTTATCTTTTATATTAAATATCTTCGAGAATGTTTAAATTGGATCGAGTTGAAAAAACAAGAATGACTTGTTAGTCACTCAAAATAAACTGAGTCGCTCAATTTTGTTTTGTGAAAACTAATATTATACGGATCCTAATTATAACACAATATATATATATATATATATATAGATATGTGTATATATATATATATATATATATATGTGTGTGTGTGTGTGTGTGTGTGCGTGTGCGTGTGTGTGTGTGATGTATATTATAAGCTGCATGACTTCTATCTGCCTATCTATATGTATATGTACAAACAATTGAATGAAATGGTACCGAGTTACCTTTGCATATATATATATATATATATATATATATATATGATATAAATACATATTCATATGTTGATGTATGTAGTTGCATATTCATTTATGTTGATGTATACATATTAATATTTTACTGTGATTCATGTATGGTCTGTAACAGTTGCATAAAAAGTGTATGATTAGCAACTTTGACCTCAGGGCCAGTCCGGGCCTAGTGCGAGCCGTGCGACCGCACAGGGCCCATTAGGTCAGGGGGCCAAAAAAAAAACTGTATTACCATTACTAGAGTTGTTTTTTCTTGTTAGGATGCGTGTACTTGGTAGTAATTTATCTATGCAAAAGTAGATATGATTGTATGCTTTGTTGACATCAATCAATATATTAAAATGGAGATGTGGCTTGTGTGGACCTCTAGTTGACAGATTGAAAATGTGGGTAAAAACTTTATGAATTTGTTGAAACACACAATTTTCTCAATGGAGATGCACAGTAGAAAAATCACATTTTCACTTAAAGTTCAATTTTATAAAATAATAATAATTTAAGGGCCCAATATTTTGGGTCCGCACTAGGCCCATAAATACTCAGGGCCGGCCCTGTTTGACCTGCTTAGTTCATAAATGTATATAAGTATTATAATCTAGGCAGAGACCCATGATTTGACTCATGATTTAAACATGTATGCAAATTCCTATGTACACAGCAATATCTATGTAACACATATTAAAATGTGTAGTTACATATTTATTTTATTTGCACTTGCATGAATGGAATGTATTTGTAAAAATAAATATTTTAAGTGCTTTTCAACATTTAGCACTTTAAATTAAATAAAAAATGATGTGACTATATATACACTCAAAGATATATATATATATATTATAACTAAAATAAAATGTTTTTAAAAAGATATGATTTGATTTGGTTAAGTAAAATAGGTTTAGCTTAATTATGACTTGTATCCTTTTCTTACGTAAACCTGTTATCTCATTAATGAAATTGTACCTTAATTATGATCGTGAACATGGTCCCAGCTGATATTTAATAATGGTGTAATATACATTAGACTGAAACCAAAGCAAAATATTAAAATGAGTTGATACCATATGGACGTTTCAGTGCTGAAAAACAGATGTTAAATCTGTGACAAAATATGTAGTACAAAAACAAAATGTTGCTACTTTTACCCTGTTTTTCCATTACAAATTTCGTTTCAGTTGCAGAAGTGATAATGGAAGAAGAACTGCTAGCCAAAATATTATAAATTTGAATGCCTTCATATTCAACGCACCTATGCATGTACCCTATAAATAAAATGTAAGGTTGAATGGTAATGTAATTGAAACTTTCAATTTCTGCGGCAACAAAACATGAAAAAACGAATAATACAAATTAGTATGCAGTTTAGCTAGTTACCCTATAAGAAAAATAAATATTCACTTCATAAATGTGATCTATGTTAAATAAAAATATGAATAATGGCAGATTTAAATGCATGTGTATAGTACAAATGATGATAAGTTTGGAAACTGATGAAAAAAGTGTTTATCAAATGTATGATGGTTTTTATGGTTTTCAAATGTAAAAATGAGTGCATTTTAAATGAACATGCATTTATGTCTCAAATCCATACGTTATATGAAACTTCTTAACCTGCCTTGAATGGTGGGCTTATAAACCAACTCCTACAAAGTCCATCGGTTAGTAGCAGTATGATTGTAAGGTGTACCTTTAACCAGAACTAAAATGGCTTGTACCGCATATACAATCTAGGAAATATAATAACCTGCAACAGAGATAATTGAGGTGGATAAAAAAAGCATTTACACACTGAAAGAATAGGAGCAAATTAATGGAATATATAAAGGCAGTGGGCATCAAAATATGCACATCACAATGGTTAACAATATAGTCTTATGTATAATGCACATTATTTTAATTGAACATTGTAAGCTTGGATAGTGGAATTGCATGTTCTTGCAACATTAGTAAAGCAAAATATGTTAGAGAGAATATAAGCGTGGAAAACCATACAGGCACGATAAAGAAAGCTGTACTCGGGCATACCGAAATCGAAGTAGAGGCGAAGTTATTCACATTTACTTGTATTACTTTGGTCGTTCAAAGTCGGTGTAGATAGCTAAGTTGCGCAGAGCAACTACATTCAAAATCAGAAACCGTATTGGGTATCAGTTTGTTGGAAGCTAAAGTAACAATTCCATTTGCTGCACTATTTTATTGTCTTACAGTCATGTCTTCCTTGCATATGGTAAATTATGGAATCGATAACAAAGTGGTTTTAAGAAGTTGATTACATATGGTAAATCATGGAATAATTCAAGGCAGAGAAATGATATAAAAACTTAAAATTGGTACATAAAGTTTATCTGAAATAAAATTAAAATAGCACATCGAACATTGCAAAACTGGATGTTGCTTTCAACTAAAATAATTTAAAAAAGTTCCGTCAAACCAACGAATAAACTTGCTTCAGATCAGTTACTTCAAAAAAAAAATTAGCTTCATAATAACAGTCAGACATTATGTGTGATGCTCACTCAAAACAGAATGAATGTCCACGGAACAACAATAATTTCATAAATTAAGAAGAATGAAATCCACAAACTTAACAAAGATGGTGCTTCAGATACTAATCAATTTAGCACTATGCATAAGCAAGCCTAAAAATAAATTGTTTTTTGTTGAATTTCTTTGAAACGCCATAACATCCTTTATAGCTTTCTAGCAGATTGTATAATGCAAATATGTATTTATGTGTTCCTCATGTAAGTCAAAACTTAAAATTAGTTTATCCCAAAAAAAAAGCTTGCAACATAGGACTAATCTTAAAGTAGATAGTTATATATTTATCAAATATGCATAAGAAAAAGCTTACACCTTGGTAGATAGCACACTTTCTGCAAAACGGAATTGGAAGTTGCACATCCTCCCATCTAACCTCATATAGAATACGCAACTCCATACGTTTATCAACATAAATCTGTAGTAAACAGCAAATGACCATCTAAAGAACTAATATCGAAAACTAATCACACATATGGTTTACAATTCAGTAGTACATGTTCTTTCTAACCAAATAATAAGCCATAGGCCTCAGATAACGACCAATTTAGCACTATGCATAAGCAAGCCCAAAAATAATTTGTTTTTTGTTGAATTTCGAAATGTCGTAACATCCTTTATAGCTTTCTAGCAGACTGTACAGTGCAAATATGTATTTATGCGTTCCTCATGTAAGTCAAAACTTAAAATTAGTTTATCACAAAAAAAAAAAAAAACTTGCAACATAGGACTAATCTTAATGTAGATAGTTATATCTTTATCAAATATGCATAAGAAAAAGCTTATACCTTGGTAGATAGCACACTTTTTGCAAAATGGAATTGGAAGTTGCACATGTATATACTATTTGTATGAGCAAAACCTTAATCGGTATTGAATAATGAGGACGCAAGCCAGGTACATGTGAATAATCATGTATAAGTAAATGGTAGATAAAAATGGTTTATAAATTTGATATTTAGGTAATAGAGTGTTTCACATTCTGACTTCTGGACATGTTAACAAATACTGATTTTTATCTACCTATATTTTGATTACATAGTCGTAGTAAATTTAAAATCTAATAGTTTGACTTCTGGACATGTTAACAAATACTATTTTTCATCTGTCCTACAGTTTTACTTCTGAATATGTTAATAAATGTAGTTTTTTATCTGTCTATATCATGATTTTTAACTAATAGTCTAACTTGCTCAGTCTATAATTTTAGAAAATGGTATAATGTTTTTTGCTGTTATATAGTTTTCCAACTCCAATGTAGAGCATACTTTATTATAATAAACTGATTTAAGTTTTATTACTACTATGCTATGATAATTATTCTGATATATTATGAGGACTCCACCCATATAAGAAGGAACTCATGTCTTTACTCTTGAATTAAGATTTATATGAAACTATTTGATATGGTACATCTTTATTTTTTTTCTTTTGTTTTAATGACTTAGCATTTTTTTTCTTCCAATATTTTCAATGAATATACATGTTCATATTACCATCTATACATTATATTAAAAACCTTTAATAGTGTTACTTTTGTTTACCTACATTTATTGCTTTAACAAAGCTGGCAAAATTCAAGCTTCTCTATTTGATTACAATACCATTATAGTAAACTACCAAATTTTAATTGTATTAAGTTGAATATAAGGCAACATTTACTGTTACCTCATTGAAATGAATGCATTAAGTATACATGTAGCTGTCTTTTAATTGTTACCTCATGAGAATGAATATTTTGAATGCTCATATAACTGTTAAAAACTGATGTGTTACCTCATTAGAGTGTAAGTTGTAAAGACGTTATATAACTGGAAAGACCAACTTATAATCCTGTCATATGAAACTATTTGATATGTACACCTGTTGCAATTAAGATTTTAACATCTGATGCTGCACAGGGAAGAGAACAATTTCAATAAGTGTTGACCTCTTTGTAATGTGTATCAGTCTAACTGATCGGTTGAACTAACTCCATATTTTTTTTTCATTTTCCATAGCAGAGCATATGGTGCACTGAAGTATGCCGAATTGGTGTCAACAGGCAAAAAAAATCCTCGCATCATTGAGCGATCCAATTGGATACTATTTTAGTGTAAGATCTATTGATAATATCATAAATTTTTGTATTATTTTATTATACAACTTTTTATCTTTTCAAGTGGTTTGGAATAGCAATTTTAACTGCACTACAGGGAAGGACTTAGAAAGCATTTAAGTCTATACAACCTTTTAATACAATAATTTTTTTCTTACATTGCATAGTGCTATTTGTTTCCCTACATAAGAATTTTTATTAGGACAAAAGATCCACTACTGCCTAATTAACTACATTCCCTGCTTAGCATATATAATTTTGTCCATTTTTTCGTGAATACTTCAGTTCTATTGATTGATAATATGTCAACATAGGAAAAGAGTGATTATAGTCTCATTACACTTTTCCACAACAACTGTTTTAACCGATTGTTTGACACTTTTATAGCGATTTTTTGTTCTTGATTATCTTCTTGTTTTAGGCATCGCCAAGTTTTAAACTTGGACCTGTGATATATTATTGTTACTTATTTGAATAATTTTATTACACCATGTTTTCTTTCTCATTAATATCACTAAATTAAGATTGTCGCTCACATGAAGTACGAGTCTTCTTTCTCCATAAATTCCCATAAACTTAATTCTGCATTTTTTCCCCTATTTTATCAAGGACTATGATAGCTATTGATAGTAAAAAAAAGTACGTTTCTTCAACTTTAATACAAATAACAATGACACAGTTAAATGGTAAAAATAAAGCAATTAGTGCTTGAAATAAAGAGAGTTTTTCTTTTCTTTTCATATTTTAATACGACTAACCCATTACATATGTTGAAGGTAAATAAAAAGTAATTTTCAAAATTTCAATGCTTAACACAAATATTTTTTTGCACCGTATCTTCCACAAAAACCTCACTATTACTAAATTTCAGTTTGTCATTCTTCGGAAGTTTGCATATTGCTGAAGATAATTCTGATTTCGATAATCAACACAGGTATAAGCAACGTTTAAGTTGACTTTCATCCTAATACAAGTCAATCGACCAGATAACCTTCAACCGCCACAGATAGGCGAATGCTTCTTTTTGCCCATAGAATATATTTACATTCCAAACCTCTCTTTTTTTCAAAAAGATGATATATTTATTATATTAAGATTATTCGAATTTTTGAATTTATTTTATAGACTTAAATGCATTACTAATTTTCAATTGTTGTGTTATTTTGTCATCAGTGATGATCATCAAAATAATCGAGCATCTGATAACAGACTATCGTACTAGAATGATAAAACATATTTTGATTATATTGAAATAAACCACTTAACAATTTAATCTTCATATATTTGTTAAGTTAGAGAAGCAAACTAAACAATTTCATATGATCTTCACTTATGAAGAAAAGCTTTTGATAACTTTGAACCAAAGGCTTTAGATTTAAACTATATATCAGAAACTCATAAAGCGTAGACTCATAGTCTTTTTGTTTACTTGCAGAATTTCCTTTTCAACTAGCATTTGGTTATGTGACGGTGTGCTTATCCTATTGCAAGGGATAGTATAATAAAACAAACTTCAAATGATGGTTTTAAGGTTTAGGTCAGTAGATTTTTATAGGCATATTGATAAAAATTAAAAGAGGCAATATAATAATCTTAAAATATTGAACCTAACATAAGAATATGACTACGTATATATTTAATGAAGTTGACAGATTTTAAGAGTTAAAAACCTAAGGATTTCACCAAACTAGAAAATAAGTGACAGAGAATAACAAGTGGAGTGATTCTTATTCAGAAAGGGATCTATCATAAGTAATCGAATTTAATGAAGAATAATATTAATGAGAAGTAAGTGTAGAAATTCATTACACAAAGGTCAAATGAAATCAGTAGGGTATGTGAATGATAATCAAACTTAGAAAGGAAATGGCAGCTTGCTTAAGATTCAACTTACCGAAGTATCATATCAGTGAGTGTATCCAGAGACTGGCTTTGGTCTGTTTTTCACTATTTCTGCTTCAGTAGACACACTTGCTCTTTCGTTTTTATCTATGTTGGTTTATTCAAGTTAATGACCTTTTTACCAAATAATCAAAGTTCAGACTTCTATATTTATTACTCACGTGATATCATGGCTTTTTGCTCTGTCCCTTTTTGGTTAATGCAGATGCGTACATTTGATTGATAGAGAAATACTAAATAGCTGGCTTCAGCAACAAGGTTTGGTTTCCTCTTGATAGAGCTTTACTGGCAAAGCATTGCTACAAGGCACGTGTTATTTTGAGATTCGAAAATTTGTACATGAACAAGTTTAAAACATCTCTAATGTTTGAACTTTAAATATATTCATGGTTGACAATGTCAGGTTCAATATTTTCATATTCTATATGCAACAAATTACCACAAATAAGGCCATAGTAATTTCAGTACTTATGCAAGCATACCATGAATTTCAAGTGATTATTAGGACATTTTAATTTTAAACCATTTGGTTCAGACTTTAGGTTTTAGATTTGAAGATGGGGCTTGAAGTGTAAATTTGGAGTTGGAAGGTTAATGGACGTCAAGCAGGCTGATGTTGAACACTTCAAAGGGCATTTTCTGTCATTCTAGAGTGACCAAGTTGTTGCGTCAATCTTCTACCCATAGATCGCTTATGTTTAGCACTAGATTTTATTCTTTATATATGTTCATCACTGCTGTCATTTACGCTCCTTTTATTCGTTTTCAACTTAATTTATCATGTATATATGTTGAAGATGCTTCACATCAGTTTTGGGTGTTGTACTTTTGGATGTTTATTTTCCCATTATAATCTTCATTCAAATCTTACTTTATACAACAAATCATCCACATTACGTCCAATTTTCCTGCTTTGTTATGTTTCGTTTTTTTTTAAATTGCAATATCGTAAATTTGTAGACATAAAGCACTGCAATGATTGTTCATTTTAAACATCATTTCCAGCTTTGGTCAAAGTCATCTATGCACACGTCCATTGGACGTGCCCGCGTACTGGTTATGTCATAGTGTCATTTATGATCAGCTCATACATGTCTTTGTTTCATTGGTGATGATATTATGCTTGTATTATTAGGTTGTCGCATGCTTTATATTTAGTTGCATGATTCCCACGCTTTCAAATTTGTTTGACATGTAGGCTTTACATTTCGGATATTATATGACCTAAGAAAATTCTAGGGAAGTTATAGGCTATCGCTGCAGTAGTTAGGTGGCTATATTAAAAAGGTATCTAGTTTTTGCCGACCTAGTTTATTGTTTTATTTCTTTAGTAGTTAACTTCCATTTAATGTTGCATTATGCTTTGGTTATTTCCATTTGCATAGTTACCGATAGGAGCTATCGCTTTTATTCTAATGGTTACGTGCAGTAGTTAGGTAGCTATAATAAAAAGGTATCTAGTTTTTGCCGACCTAGTTTATTGTTTTGTTTCTTTAGTAGTTAACTTCCATTTAATGATGCATTATGCTTTGGTTATTTCCATTTGCATAGTTACCGATAGGATTCTAGGGAAGTTATAGGCTATCGCTTTTATTCCGATGGTTACGTGCAGTAGTTAGGTGGCTATAATAAAAAGGTATCTAGTTTTTGCCGACCTAGTTTATTGTTTTGTTTCTTTAGTAGTTAACTTCCATTTAATGATGCATTATGCTTTGGTTATTTCCATTTGCATAGTTACCGATAGGATTCTAGGGAAGTTATAGGCTGTCGCTTTTATTCCGATGGTTACGTGCAATAGTTAGGTGGCTATAATAAAAAGGTATCTAGTTTTTGCCGACCTAGTTTATTGTTTTGTTTCTTTAGTAGCTAACTTCCATTTAATGATGCATTATGCTTTGGTTATTTCCATTTGCATAGTTACCGATAGGATATATATATTCACATATACATACATACACACTCACACACACACACACACACACACACACACACACACACACACACACACACACACACACACACACACATATATATATATATATATATATATATATATATGAAAAGTGAAAATCTATGATGACTTTTTTTAAGTGGCAAGAAAAAATAGATTGCAATAAACTGAATTATGAAAAGCTGAAAGTAAAAGTAAATGTCAATACAACTTCTAAATTTGTTTTTGTCAAATCTTCTAGTAACTCTAGTATTAACAATGAGGCACGCAATGTTCATGTCACAAAAGTTTGAGGACGTGAAATTAAAATGGGTAAAAGACATGGAGAAGATGAAACATCATCTGGAAATTGTTCTATTACTGCTGGATTATTATCTAAGTCTAAGTTGGAACTGTTGGGAACTAAAAAAAGATGTGATGCAGTTTCAATGAAAGTTGATGCACAGCCTAGTACTTCAGTTGTGGTTTGTAATGAAATAATCAAAAAGAAAGAATGTAAATTAGAAGTGAAAAGGGAAGAAAAGAATTCTGGTAGCATAAAAGTAATTGAAGACAACAGTGAGAATAACGATCGAACTGCTAAAAAGTATCCAACTAAACTTCATGAGAAACTTGCTGCATTAGAAGAGTTAAAAAAGTTCTTCTGATATTAAACAAACAAAAGATTTGTTAGCTCTTAATGGAGACCAATCTCATTCAAAGTTGATTCTATCTGATATTCAGAAAAAGATCTTCGAAATTGAAAATGTAGTGAGTTTTGTGATTGAAGAAGATGGAGCTGCATTTGGTCTTTCAGATTTAGCAAAAGATAATAATTAGTCAGTCTCTAATAGGGATTCTTAATGTGCAAACTGCTCGAGTAAAGGGTTGAATCTTGATAAGCTAGAAGCTAGGTTACATTTTCATTATCGGTGTTGTAAGCCTACAGATACTTTTTATCTGGATTTTTTTATTCAATTTTATTGGGTTATTGATTTTGATTTTATTGGGTTTTATCTTTTGCAGGGTAAGTGTTTGAATCAAAAATGGTTCAAACACCAAAGGTGTGAAATCATACTTCACCAAACGGTATGCAAAATGAAAATGGGGCCACTAATGCAAATTCAAGTAAAAAGCGGGAAAAAAGTGAGTAAGAGACACAGAGTTTTTATAGTGGTTCGACCTTACAAAAGATCTACCTCCACTTTTGAAGTGTTTCTCACTATTATGGAGAGAATTACATATAACATCATCTCAAGGATGTTATTCATTACACTTGATCACTCTTTACAATGATTCTCCACTTTTCGCTCTCTTTTCACTTTAGATCTCGCTTGATTTCGAGAAGGAACGGATTAGATCTTGTGATTAGATTATTTTCCTTGGTTCCATCATGAAAATGGTGTTAGATCCGAGCTTTAAAGAGATGAAATGGAGATTGGAGATCACTTGGAGTGAGAATCAATGGTGTTCGGAGAAGATGAGATCCATTTCATATAGGAGGAAGAAGGAGAAAGCTTTGGCGACCATTAATGGGGCTTGAGAAGCTTTTAGAACTGTGGAGGATTGATTTGGGCAACCTTTCGGGGATGAGGAATCCGTCCTTTGAAGTGTGGTGAAATGAGTTATTTATAGGAGAAGTTATACCCGAGTGCCAAAGCTATAATTATGATGTACAGGCTATGGGTCGCATGCACCAGTATTTACAGTATTGCCATCAAATAGCTGGCCAAAGCTACTTTATAGTTGGTGCTAGGCTGGCATAATTTGCATGTTCCAGAATGCGTGTTACTTCCATCTGCACGAGCGAGAGGTACCATCATGAACGAGCGGACCTTATTAAACATGTACAAGCGAGCAGGATAAACATGCAGAATACGTGTGGTCCATGTAAAAGCACCCCCAAAACATGCTGATGTGGATGTTCCTTCTGGAGACAGCTCGGCTCGACCTCTTATTTAATGGCACCACTCGATCAAGAGCTGCTCGACCACTTCCCAACTGACGGCGCTCGAACCACTTAAGCTTTGGAGAGGAACGAACGAGCCTTGCTTCTGGGATGAACGAGCCACGTCTATTGGAGGTGAACGAGCGGTCCAGACTGTACAACACTGCTCGATCTTGGGTGCTCGAGTATGGTGCTCGAGCGTGGTGCTTGACCTATCATTTCGAAGGTGCCTAGTACGTGTTATTTCTCCGCTTTACCACTTTGCAAGGTTACAACTCGACCCTATTATCAACTTCAGTGCATGACCGACCCGATGGAGGCTTGAGGTTCTCAATCGTTCACTGGTGAGGCCATTTAAGTGACCGAGATGGAAGCTGGAGCAAGGCTTGGCGCAACACACTTATAATGTTCGATAGAATGCACGAATAGATTTCTGGTAGTTAACATTTGCCCCTCGAAGCTTGTATTTTTCGCTTGCAAGAAATGCAGGCTTCGAAATGAACACTATTTGCGTTGAGATCTAGTTGTAGCCTTTTTGTTTGCTATGGCAAGTCATGCTTTGAATTTGTATACTTCAAAGCACCTGTCCTGTAATTAAAATAAGCAGATGCACGATTTTGGACTTATACTCACCACCGATTATCCATATCGATAGTGGATTAGTTAATCATCAAGAAATGAATTATTGTGAATTTTATTTTGAATTGAGGAAAGAGTTTGCATCGGATTTGTTTCATTCAATGGTTTATGACTCATCGAATATTATTCGTACAAACACCATACTTCTAATTCGAATCCACGTTAATGCTTAAGATGAACTAATCGACTAAAGCCGACTAGTTTGGGACTTCTACTCGGAGAAGTTCTTATATCATTGTGCTCCTGCCCGGGAAGGTCTTATGTTTTGTCCCCGCTAGGGGAGGACTTTGGGTTTTGTGCCCCCGCTCGGGGAGGACTTGGGATTTAATGCCCCCGCTTGGGGAGGACTTATATTTAGTGCCTCTACTTGGGGAGGACTTATATTTAGTGCCCCCGCTTGGAGAGGACTTATATTTAGTGCCCCGACGCTTGTTCATTGTTTGACTGTTCCTGACTCCCACTCACTCTATTGTCTTCCCAAAGCGATGCTCTTTATTTTTGCTATTGTGCACATTGATGTTTAAGGCACTTAGCGCTTGGATGGATGTTGTTGGGGTTGTGAAGTAGTGCTAAATTTCAATGGGTCAAGCGCTTGGCGGAGGACCCGCAATATGGAGTAACTCTTAAGCACATTTTTGATTTGACACAATTTTTGCAAGTAAGAGATTCATTCAAGTAGGTATGTTGTTATGCTAATGTTCAGAACAATGTTCATAAAATATTACAGACTCGGTTACAAGAATTCTGAAAATAGCAGTAAGTAAAGCATGAAGTAAAAATAGGAAATAAAGCAGAAAGCAGAGCAGTGGCGACAATAATCGTTATTCTTGGGCCGTTGAAATTGGGGTGCCAATTAACAGTCGTTAGTTAATGACCGCCCTTGTATCAGCTCGGGCTGGAGTTTCATTACTTGGACCGGATCGGCCGTTTGATTCTCCTTGCCCACGGAGAGTTGGAGCAGTATTTGAGGATTGTGGATTCTTGACATACTGTTGTAGTCTTTTCTTCTGAATCAGCTCCTCAATCAATCTTTTGAGATGTCTACAACCATTTGTATCATGACCTGCTTGATTGTGGAATCGACTGAATTTTCCAGAGTTTACAGCCTTCTGTGAGACCTTCAGCGTCAGTGGTTCTGGATAGTGTTCTGTATCTTATGTGGCAGAGAAAACATTTTTTGGAGTATCATTTAGAGGAGTGAGCTCTGACGGTTTATGAAAGCGAAGCTTCTTGTTAGACTTGTTGTCTTTCCCATCATTGGCTCGCTTCTACCCATGATTATCCTTCTGATTGTATTGGGTAGCGGTACTTTTGGGAGCTTCAAGAAGCGGGTTAGCTTCAATAATCTGAAAAGGCACCGTATTATTTCCACTCTCATATACTCCGTTGCTATTTATAGAATTTCTCAAGTGTGTTTGGCTCTTTCATTTTGATCCATCTACCAAATTCGCTCTTCTCATCTATAGCGTCGATTAGTGACATTAAGATCATGCGGGGCTTGGGATTCCATACTTCGGATGCAGCAACATTGAATCTTTTGAGAAAAGCCTTAACATACTCTCCCAAACTCTGCTTTATTGATGTAAGAGAAAAAAACGTCCTTAGCCTTCGTATCTTGCAGCCTGAACTTCTCTTTAAATTTCAAAGTCAAATCATCGAACCGATCGATGGATTTGGGTGGCAATCTCGTGAGCCATAATGATGTGACGCCTTCAAGATAGAGAAGGAAGCACAAGCATTTGATTTCTTCCGTTGCCCTGGCTGCATTCATATGCCACTCTGATTTTTATAGGAAGTGATTCGGATCAGAAGTTCCATTGTATAGAGCTAGAGTAGGATGAATGAACTTTTTGGGGAATTCTGCTTTGTGGATCCTCTTTGTGAATGGATTTTGCTGAGGGAGAAGTCCCATTCCCTTTCACTATCCTTACGGGCCATGTTATCTTTCATGATTTGCTTTACCATATCCATGATGTATTCCTTCGAGTTGTATTGCATCAAAGAGCGGACTTCGATCTCTTTTTCGGATGCTCGTCGTGGCGAGCGATCGTGATTAGAAGATCTAGGTCCTTTACTTCCACCACAGAAAGGTGCTGCCGTAACAGGAATTGCAACTCGTTGGTTATTTCGATCGAAATGGTTTTTGGCCCTCAACCTTGAGTCTTCGATATTAGCATTGCTTTTGTCAACAAGCCCTTCCAAGTTGTCATTGTGATGATGATTGGAGGTAGATAAATTTGCATTCGCTTCAAGGTTGACGTGGATCTTCGGAGGAGGAGCAGGATTCGCTTGAGCGTTTAGGAGAGCACTCATTTTATACATTAAAGCTTGATCAGCATCCATTAACATTTTATTCGCATTAATTAAAGCTCTGTTGGAGGCTTCCATTCGTTGGCTCAAGTTAGCGATGACGGTATCTAATTCGGTTTTAGTCGCTCCGGCTCCACTTATTGAGTTTTCGCCAACTTCGAAACGGTTAGTTAGTGGCGTGGCTTCGTTGTTAGCAACGTCGTTGGGTGATCCAATGGTTTTACTTGCAGTCTTTTTTGACTTAGCCATTATCTCGGACATGGATTTGAATTTAGAAGAGAGCTCGTCGATTGGGCTAGATCTTAGACTCGTAGAATCTATGGTAGATGTTGGCTTAGAACTCCAATGCAAAGCTCTTGAAATGGAGAGGGACGCGAACACAGCCCCATGGTGGGCGCCAAATGTTTGAATCTAAAATGTTTCATACACCAAAGGTGTGAAATCACACTTCACCAAACGGTATGCAAAATGAAAATGGGGCCACAAATGCAAATGTAAGTAAAAAGCGGGAAAAAACGAGTAAGAGACACGGGGTTTTTATAGTGGTTCGATCGTAGAAAAGATATACGTCCACTTTTGAAGTGTTTTTCACTATTATAGAGAGAATTACATATACCATCATCTCAAGCATCTTATTCATTACACTTGATCACTCTTTACAATGATTCTCCACTTTTCGCTCTCTTTTCACTTTAGATCTCACTTGATTTCGGGAAGGAATGGATTAGATCTTGTGATTAGATTATTTTCCTTGGTTCCATCATGAAAATGGTGTTAGACCCGAGCTTTAAAGAGATGAAATGACGATTGGAGATCACTTGGAGTGAGAATCAGTTGTGTTCGGAGAAGATGAGATCCACTTCATGTAGGAGGAAGAAGGAGAAAGCTTTGGCGACCATTAATGGAGCTTGAGAAGCTTTTAGAATGGTGGAGGAATGATTTGGGCAGCCCATTCGGGATAGAGGAATCCTTCCTTTAAAGTGTGGTGAAATAGAGTATTTATAGGAGAAGTCAGACCCGGGTGGCAAAGCTGTAATTATGATGTACTGGCTACGGGTCGCATGCACTAGTATTTACAGAAATGCCATCAGACAATTGGCCAAAGCTACTTTGTAGTTGGTGCTAGGCTGGCATAATTTGCACATTCCAGAATGCGTGTTACTCCCATCTGCGCGAGCGAGCGGTACCATCATGAATGAGCAGGCCTGATTAAACATGTACGAGCGAGCAAGATAAAAATGCAGAATACGTGCGGTCCATGTAAAAGCACCTTCAAAAGATGCTGACAGGGACGTTCCTTCTAGAGACAACGTACCATTCTTATCTCCTTTCTTAAGTAGCAGCTCCATATTTTAATATATACAAAAGAAATCTCGGCTTGACCTCTTATTTAATGGCACCGCTTGATCAATAGTTGTTCGACCACTTCCCAGCTGACAGCGCTCGAACCACTAAAGCTTTGGAGAGGAACGAACGAGCCTTGCTTCTAGGTTGAATGAGCCACATCTATCGGAGGTGAACAAGCGGTCCAGACTGTACAGTACTTCTCGAGCATGGTGCTCAACCTATCATTTTGAAGGTGTCCAGTCCATGTTATTTATCCACTTTACCACTTTTCAAGGTTGTCACTCGACCCTAATGTCAACATCAATGCGCGACCGACCAGATGGAGGCTTGAGGTTTTCGATCGTTCACTGGTGAGGCTATTTGAGCGACCGAGATGGAAGTTGGAGCAACGCTTAGCACAGCGCACTTATAATGTTCGACAGAATGCACGAACAGATTTCTCGCAGTTAACAGTAAGTGTAACGACCCGGATTTTTGACCGTTGAAATTGACAATAAACCACACATATCGACCCAAACAAGTCACCAACACAGATAATTATTGGGAAAAAGAAGAAAGAAGAGAAACAGTAACAGAATCTAACAGCGGAAGGACAACATTTAATATACAAATAATGGTTCAAAAGCATTTAAAAACATATACATTCGAGTTACAATTTTCAGTCATCAGAGTTACACTAATACAAGTATATACGGTAATGCAGCGGAAATAAAGTGCAGTGGAAAAACATACTTATAATGGATATATACTAAATCTTCGTCTTCGATCTCCAAGGCAAAGTGATCTTCACTAAATGAAAACTTCTACTTACCCGAGCGTATTGCATAAAAAGAAAATACAACAAACACTCAGATCAGCACTAAAACATTCTCATATTAGTCAAATTAAAATACGAAATAACATGAGTGTCATAGGTGCAGTAACTCAAGAGATGTTACGGGATTTTTCCTTCTCTTAAGGATCCGTTAAACTAAATACATACATAGTATAATACACTATTATGATAGTGTTTATCCAGTAAAGTAAATGTTATAAAAATAGCGTAAGCAGGATTTCCATATTACCCTTACGCAGTTTATAGGCATTACAGTCTATACAGCACCGTACTGGTGTTATCAGAGGGCACTCCATAGAAAGCAACACTAAATCAAAATCGTATGGGTCTCGACAAGGATAAATATGACAAGGCACTCGAGGCAATACCCAGGGTAAGATGCTACCAGTTGCACTTGCAGACCAGTGGTAACGCATAGCAACCACTACCGCCCACCTCAGAACACACTTCCAAATCAAAAAGGGCCCAAATCATCATAATAATCATAGAAATAGTATTGAAAAAGTGTGTCCGATCAGAGGTGCTACCTCAATTAGTCACGGTATAGCTACTGTTTTAGTCATTTCAATTATGACCCGAAGGTCAAGGCCATTTCTTTATCGTTCATCTTCTTCAATCCAATAATTGCCCCCAAGTCATCATGTTCATTCTGTATACGTCATAATGTACACAGTTGTTAAAGTGGTATTGACACTAGTAGAGAGTATGCCACTTATCGACTCTGGTCTCTTTAACAACCAACGCTTACATTTTCCACATCGGTCGGTTCTTTTTCTTTCCACAAAGGTTCGCTTTCATATCAAAATATCATTTTTGTTTCGAACCCAATTTATATTCAAAATAGAATATAGTTTCATATGAAAATATCCCAATCATTCCCAAAACTGATTGTATTCCAACTAGAATATATATTTCCATATCTGTATATTATAGTCATATAATATTTCAAAATCGATTTATATTCGAGTAGAATATACTTCATATCAAAATCATAGTTATTTCAAAAATCGATTTATGGTCAGAATCCATTCATATTCAAATAGAATATATATTTTCATAACAACCCATTTTAATCCCTTTGGAGATCCATTTATATTTGAGTAGAATATAATTTACATTTCCATATTATATATAATCGGTTTACAACCGATTTCTATTCAAATATAATGTAACTTTATCTCAACTCCATTTGAATCAACGGTTTAAATCCAAACACTTTCCATCCGGAAGAAATAAACAATTCATGAAATATAATTATGAAAAATAGATGCTTCTTTAGAAAATCTTTATATAAATTATATATATATATATATATAGAATATAACAGTTAGAATAAAATAATATAATTTAAATCGTTATGTATATACATAAATTAAAGATTTACTAAATAGTTTTAAGTAATAAATTATAAGGGAAATTTATTTATAACAAAACAGTTTATAGGTTAAAAAGTTTTAATAAATAATTTTAAGAAAAGGGATAGTTTATTTGTAAGCAAACGATATATATATAATCTTTGTAATTAAAAAATTTAAACTGTAATTGTTCTTTTCTTCTGAATTTCAAATACTTGAATCTATATTCCAGTTTCAATGGAGTTACATAGTTTCAATGTCTTGTTTCAATCACCATCCAAACTGACCGTTCGATTTAAAGAATTCAAATTCATATTCATGCCAAACTCGAAATAAACCTAAGTATCATCAAACCTTTATTCCAAAACTTAATTCATTGAGAGTTATTAAATTCACAATTCACCTTAAATTTAAAAACCCAAGCCACACTTAAAATCCCACCTTTGAAATTCTAAATTTTGTTCTTGGAAAATTTCCTTTATAATTCATTAACATTCAAGGTTCAGGTTTAAAAGAAAATAGAATTTATCAAATATCGGCACATTTCCTTTAAATAAAATTTCTATCGAATAGAAGTCAAATATTTACAATCATTCAACCAACCGATGTCTGTACATAATTTTCTATACTATGGCCAAACGATTTTAATTTTCTGATATTTCATGGATGGATGTATATCATTTCAATCCAAATAAGGGTCACAGATATTTATCATTTCAACCTGTGTTCTTAATTTATTTTTATCAATTAATCTCGGTTTATTTGATGCTCGTGACATCTAAGGTGAAAAATGGGATTAATCGTCACAATAAGCATACAACATCCATATACTAAATAACGGAACATTTCAGTATCAATATCAATTCGTCAATCAAATCAAACCAAGGCATCCATCACAACCATTTAACTCAAATGGTAAGTATTAAATCATTTCACTAATTAACAAGGGTCAGGATTTTTAACTAGAATTTTGATTAAACTAAAATAACTAGTTATCAACTTAGATTTTCACATTAACACATTGCATGTCAGTTTAAGCAACAAAACAACAATCAATCATAACTATGCAACCAAACTTATTTCATACTTTAATTCAATAAACATCGGAAAATTCAGTTAATTGTGAGCTAGAAAATCACTCACCTTTGGGTCTTTAGTGGATCGAATATCCAACCAAAGCTCAAAAATTTACAGTCTCCAAATGCAGCCAAACCAGTCTCAGATCGTCCGCAATTTCTCCACGATTCCAATGCACCCAACCGCGTCCAAATCCGAGTTTATACGGGAAGGTATTAGCGTTTAATCATTTGAATTTTAAATTATAAATAAAATTAATAAAATAATTTCTCACCAATAGAATTCTGCCACGTTACCTCCTATTTCCCGCTCTCCCTTCATTCTTCTACAGTGACAACACGAGACAAAGAATCAAACCGAGACCGCACCTTTGACCATCAATTTCGCTCATCTCCGGCCACCTGAGAACCTCCGACCAACCCCAGCTCCAACTCCAGTGGCCCCTCCTGTGTCTCCAATGTGATGAACAGAATTGGGTTTTAACCCTTCAATGACCAAATTCCGGTGATACACACGACTATACAACCTCCAACTACCACCAATGAACTCGTGTGAAGCTCCTCTACAATACCCAGAAGCCCAAATCTCTGATTGATTGCCGGATTGAAAACCCCCAAATTATAGCCTAGGGTTTTCGAAATATACACCTTTAACCGCGAATTCCGTCCAATCCAACTCCTACATGTCGAAACAGAGGGTACCCATAGCTTCGTATCGTCGAGGCCTTCGATTTGGTATATAATTTACTAGGTTTTGGAGAGATTTGATTTTCAAGCTTGTATTTTTATTTCTAGGGTTTGGAGATTTGTTTACACCCATTGGAGATAAATATTTGCTGAAGGAAATATAGGTGAAGTGAAAAATGGGCTGATGGAGTTGGAGTGAACTTAATTTATATTTATATAGAAGGCATAATAGGAGAAACAACAATTATCATATTACATTGATTTCTTTCAGGTTTTCTCCCGTGCGCTCAAATGACAAGTCCGATCTTAACGCAAACTGAAATCTTACCATAATTCACCGTTCTGGATCGGATGAAACTGGTTTCGTCGGATTCCGAGACAGTTACCAGAATCGTTAAATTTCGTAGTTAATTAATTAATAAAATATTCAATTATTCACTTAATTGTTTTAATTCAATTTAAATATTTATTAAATTCCATTCAATTCAATTTCAACTTAAATAGATTTTATAAATCGATTTCACATATTTTAAGTTCCTAAATGTGCTTATCTAGAATTTTAAAAATTGAATTACAACTACAATTAAACAACTCAGAATTCTGTCAATTACCAAAATAAATTTGAATTCCAACTATAAATTAAATAACTCAATTTACTTTAATTTTTAAAATATTAAATTCCAAATTACAATCTTTCTAAATATAAATTCGAAATTCAACAATTTCTGATATAAGCTAAATAAAAATCTTATACATGTTCAATTCAATAATTATTATTCTCAAAATCAACAGAATTTACTTTTAACTATTATTGTCCAATTTATTGATACCAAATGTAAATTTAAATATATGGAGAATTATGGGTTGTTACATTCTCCCCCACTCAAATCTTTTCGTCCTCGAAAAGAGAACGAAAGACGATATTGAGCATATGTATACTTTCAAATCTATAACTTGTAAAATAGCATTTATAAAATAAGTTATCGGGTTATAAAGTCTCATAAGTTTTCTAACTCTTGAAATTACAAAAATTTTTAGCAGCATCTCCTCTGTACGGAGAGGTCCGGAAAAATCACAATATAAATAGAACTCAAATATACATCCCATCACTCGATGTGGCATCCCAAAAATGGGGAAAACAAGATATGTATAACCACAACACTACATAACACAAATACGTACCTTCTTTAGCGTTGTTTACAATTTTATTTATTTAGCAATATAGAATTTAGCGCAAAGCGTGCTTCCAAAGCGTAGCGCGACTTCCTTACACATGCTACATACTCACATACGCATAAGAATTAAACATATATATAATACATATCAAATGCATACAACTTACACTACATAAATTGAACAATTCAACTACAAAACCACAATACTCGTGATAGAACAGCGAACAAATCATGGATTATCACCCTTCAAATGATGGAATTTGACCAAAGTACAGGCAAAAGTTGTTGTATTCGTTTCAGGCTTTCTGAATTGTCCGGATTCGTCGAATTCGGATAATTCGTTTAAAAGTTATGACTATTTTAGAAAAAAACGAACGCTTCAGCCCACATAATGAAAAATGCAGACCTGAGTTGTTCAACCCAGTTTTTAACCCTTTAAAAAGAAATTTTTTACCAGAAAATTAGGAAAAAGTTCTAATTTACATCTTGGGCTTTCCGAAATGTACAAGAACATCAAAATTCGGCGTTCTGTTAGGAAGTTATGGTCAAAACAATATTTATATACGCTTCAGTTTTTGATTTTCTGCGCATAGTATTACGATTAAAACTTGAATTTCAGCTCAGTAAACATGAAAATTTAGACATGGCTGTATTAATAAAAGTTTTAGCCCAGTTTCTAAGGTTTCCAAAAAGTCCGGAATCGTCGAATTTCGATATCCATTCGAAAGTTATGGTCATTTTAGCTTCAGCTTATCAAATAGTTCGGCTTTTCGCATAAATGTCGATTTATTTTATTTTCAAGTTCAAACTTTCCGATTACAAATTTTTTTTAAACCTTTAACACTTTAAAATTTGTTATCACTTCATTGTTCGAGAAACGGATTCACATTCAATTGCTTTCTCCATTCCGACATACTATCTATTCATTTTCTCATTTCATTCTAGGCATTAATTCTAGTTAAAGCTTGAATTCATTTTACTTTTCCAACTAACTTGATTTATATTAAATCCTTAATTCATTAATATGCGTCAATTTTGCCAAATTTCATTACTTCTTCTTATTTACCTCATCCATATTACATTGAATGTTGTTCCATTTACCCCTATTTTCTTAGCCATCCATTTTGAATTAATTCTGATTTACTTATTCTAATTATTTAAGTTGATCTTCACCTCATTTCCATTCATTAATATTTGGTTTTAAATCGGCTAATTTAAATTTTCTCAAGTTTAGTTCCATTTATACCAATTCATTTGACTTAATTGAATCCACTTATTTCCATATTCCTTTGATATTCAAATTTAATAAACTAAACTTCGGTTTAATATTTCCTATACTCTATTTCATGTTTCCAATTTTCAGTTCATTTCATTGCCTCATTTTATTTAATTAAATTCAGATTCAGTTAACAAATATTAATGTTAATCATTGTTGTTTATATAACTCATTCCATATTCATTTTCAAGTTACCTTCTACCTTTCATTTCTTAAGGTTTACCCTTTAATATATATATTTTCCCTTGGTGCTAATCTTCATTCCCTTATTTCAAAACTTAAAGTTTCGAGTGATTCAGGGTTTTTCCAAATTCAATTCATTTAGCCCGACTCAAACTAAATTTTCATTTCTCACATACACCATTTAATTCCTTTATTTTAAATTTATCAACCATTCACATTTTATCAGCGACATAACTTCCTTTCAACTCCTTTTCGAACTAACTTAATATACTTATTAATTATTCCAAGTCATGAGTTGTCACTTTTATTGCACAATCTAATCTTCCAATCTATTTTAGTTGACTCTAGTTGAATTTTATTTCATGGTTAATTTCAATTTTTCTCAAACACTTATATCGACCAAATTTGGAATTTGTTTAAACTTTATTATCACTCATGCTTATGCATTCAATGACCATATCTCTCCTCTCAATACTTAAGTCCATTTCATGATTACATAATCAAAATTCTAATAAATCGATTTGCCTTAGTATGTGAGTTATTATTATTAGTTAAAGTAAACTCAAATGCTCGATCCCGGGTTTATAAATCAAGTTTTTAAATAACATATGTACTTATACAATTTATAGAAAACCATACCATATAATTTTAAATCCAAACCTTTAATTAACAAAGAACATAGAAATTTTCAACTCTGGTTAAGTTTAAATTCAACCTTAAATAACATATATTAATATTTTTATGTAAAATTTAAACCATATGGAATTAAATTCAAATCCTTTGTCATACAAGTTATAATAATACTTAAGTGGCCTCCCCCACTCAGATTCTTCAAAATAACGTCGATAATGCGTGCACTCATTACCGAAGTTATTTCTAAGGTCCAAGAAGGGATCACACTTATTTCGTTTAAAATCTCTTAAAACCATTCCAGAATATTTTCTTATAATACGATATATTTCAAAACTTTGGCAAAATTATTTTCAAAAGCCCCAGAATCGAATTCTGAAGTTCGTTTCTATTTTATTAGCAAAATATATTTACACCCAATTGTATTTAATAGATTTCATTTTCAAATTTCTCTAAACCAATTAAATTCTTTTCCCATTAGATTTATTATTTAATCAATCATAATAGGTAATAACTTAATACTACCTACTAACAACGAGTGCATATACCCTTAAAACCAATAATAATATATTCGATATATTTAAAATATAATTGAAAACCATGTTATGTCAATCCATTCTATTCGATTATTTAGAAATTCCTATCGATTCTATGGCGTCCTATATATCGACTAGAATTTATAAATAATCAATAGAACCAATCACACAATTTAAAACCATTTTATATCCAAAATACAAGTACGACCTCTCATACGTACTCTCAACTCATTTTAAGGCATTACTAACCCAATCTCTAATGAGTTAATTCCAAAACAAAGCCAAGGTTGTCGCCAACCAAAGCTCTGATACCAACATGTAAGGACCCGGATTTTTGACCGTTCAAATCGTCAATAGACCACACATGTCAACCCAAATAAATCATCAACACAGGTAGTTATTGGGAAAAAGAAGAAAGAAGAGAAAGCAATCACAGAATCTTAGAGCGGAAGGACAACATATAATAAACAAACAATGGTTCAAAAGAATTTAAAAACATATACATTCGATTTACATTTTTTAGTCATCAGAGTTACACTAATACAAGTATATACAGTAATGCAGCGGAAATAAAGTGCAGCGGAAAAACATACTTATAATGGATATATACCAAATCTTCGTCTTTGATCTCCAAGGCGAAGTAATCTTCGCTAAATGCAAACTTCTGCTAACCCGAGCGTATTGCAAAAAAAGAAAACAAAATAAACACTCGGATCAGCACTAAATCATTTTTATATTAGTCAAATTAAAATACGAAATAACATGAGTGTCATGGGTGTAGTAACTCAAGAGATGTTACGGGATTTTTCCATCTCTCAAGGATCCGTTAAACTAATACATACATAGTATAATACGATATTATGATAGTGTTTATCCAGTAAAGTAAATATAATAAAAATAGCATAAGCGGGATTACCATATTAGCCTTACGCGGTTTATAGGCATCTCAGTCTATACAGTACCATAAATTCACCGTACTGGTGTTATCAGAGGGCACTCCATAGAAAGCAACACTAAATCAAAATCGTATTGGTCTCGATAAGGATAAATATGACAAGGCACTCGAGGCAATACCTAGGGTAGGATGCTACCAGTTGCACTCCCGAACCGGTGGTAACGCATAACAGCCAGTACCGCCCACCTCAGAACACACTCCCAAATCAAAAAGGGCCCAAATCATCATAATAATCATAGAAATAGTAACGAAGAAGTGTGTCCGATCAGAGTTGCTACCTCAATTAGTCACGGTATAACTCCTGTTTTAGTCATTTCAATTATGACCCGAAGGTCAAGGCCATTTCATTATCGTTCACCTTCTTCAATCCAATAATTGCCCCCAAGTTATAATGTTCATTCTGTATATGTCATAACGTACACAGTTGTCAAAGTGGTATCGACACTGACAGAGAGTATGCCACTTGGCGACTCCGGTCTCTTTAACAACCAGCGCTTACATTTTCCATATCGGTCGGTTCTTTTTCTTTCCACAAAGGTTAGCTTCCATATAAAAATATCATTTTTGTTTCGAACCCAATTTATATTCAAAATAGAATATAATTTCATATCAAAATATCCCAATCATTCCTAAAACCGACTGTATTCCAACTAGAATATATTTCCATATCTATATATTATAATCATATAATATTCTAAAATCGATTTATATTCGAGTATAATATACTTCATATAAAAATCATAGTTATTTCAAAAATCGATTTATGGTCAGAATCCATTCATATTCAAATAGAATATATATGTTCATAACAACTCATTTTAATCCCTTAGGATACCCATTTAGGAGATCCATTTATATTTGAGTAGAATATAATTTACATTTCCATATTATAATCGGTTTACAACCGATTTCTATTCAAATATAATGTAACTTTATCTCAACTCCATTTGAATCAACGGTTTAAATCCAAACACTTTCCATTGGGAAGAAATAAACAATTCATGAAATATAATTATGAAAAATAGATGCTTCTAAAGAAAATGTTTCTATAAAATATATATAGAGAATATAATAGATAGAATAAAATAAGTTAATTTAAATGGCTATATATATACATAAATTAAAGGTTTACTAAATAGTTTTAAGTAATAAATTATAAGGGAAATTTATTTATAACAAAAAGTTTATAGGTTAAAAATTTTTAATAAATAATTTTAAGAAAAGGGATAGTTTATTTGTAAGCAAACGATGTGTATATATAATCTTTGTAAATAATATTTTTAAACCATAATTGTTATTTTCTTCTGAATTTCAAATACTTGAATCTATATTCCAATTTCAATGGAGTTACATAGTTTCAATGTCTTGTTTCAAACACCATCCAAACTGACTGTTCAATTTAAAGAATTCAAATTCATATTCATGCCAAACTCGAAATAAACCCAAGTATCATCAAAACTTTATTCCAAAACTTAATTCATTAAGAGTTATTTAATTCACAATTCACCATAAATTTGAAAACCCAGGCCACACTTAAAATCCCACCTTTGAAATTCTAAATTTTGTTCTTGGAAATTTTCCTTAATAATTCATTAACATTCAAGGTTCTGGTTTAAAGGAAAATAGAATTTATCGAATATCGGCACATTTCCTTTAAATAAAATTTCTGTCGAATAGAATTCAAATATTTAAAATCATTTAACCAACCGGTGTCTATATATAATTATATATCCTATGGCCAAGTGATTTTAATTTTCTGATATTTCAGGGATGGATGTATATCATTTCAATTGAAATAAGGGTCACAGATATTTATCATTTCAACCTGTGTTCTTAATTTATTTTTGATCGATTAATCCCGGTTTATTTGATGCCCGTGACAACTAAGGTGAAAAATGGGAATAATCGTCACAATAAGCATACAACATCCATATACTGAATAACAGAACATTTCAGAATCAATATCAATTCTTCAATCAAATCAAACCAAGACATCCATCACAACCATTTGATTCAAATGGTAAGTATTAAATCATTTCACTGGTTAACAAGGGCCGGGATTTCTAACTAGAATTTTAATTAAACTAAAATAACTAGTTATCAACTTAGATTTTCACATTAACACATTGCATGTCAGTTTAAACAACAAAACAATAATCAATCACAACCATGCAACCAAACTTATTTCATACTTTAATTCAATAAACATGGGAAAAATTAAGTTAATTGTGAGCGAGAAAATCACTCACCTTTGGGCTTTAGCTGATCGAACATTCAACCAAAGCCCAAAAATTTACAGTCTCCAAATGCAGCCAAACTAGTCTTAGATCGTCCGCAATTTCACCATGATTGCAACGCACCCAACCGCGTCCAAATCCGAGTTCATACGCAAAAGTTATTAGCGTTTAATCATTTGAATTTTAAATTATAAATAAAATTAATAAAATAATTTCTCACCAATAGAATTCCACCATGTCACCTCCTATTTCCCGCTCTCTCTTCGTTCTTCTACAGTGACGACGCAAGACAAAGAACCCAACCGAGACCACACCTTTGACCATCGATTTCGCTTATCTCCGTCCACCTGAGAACCTCCGACCAACCCCAACGTAATCCCAACCACGGCACGTCCGCCAGCTCCGGTGCGGTCAACTCAGGTGGCCCCTCCTGTGTCTCCGACATAATGAATGAAATTGGGTTTTAACCCTTCAACAACCAAATTCCGCAATATACACGACTGTACAACCTCCAACTACCACCAATGAACTCGTGTGAAGCTCCTCTACAATACCCAGAAGCCCAAATCTCCGATTGATTGCCAGATAGAAAACCCCCAAATCATAGCCTGGGGTTTTCGAAATCTGCAACTTTGACCGTGAATTCCGGCCAATCCATCTACTGCATGTCGAAACAGAGGGTACTGGTAGCTTCGTATCGTCGAGGCCTTCGATTTGGTATATAATTTACTAGGTTTTGGACAAATTTGATTTTCAAGCTTGTATTTTTATTTCTAGGGTTTGGAGATTTGTTTTCAGCCATTGGAGATAAATATTTGCTGAAGGCAATATACGTGAAGTGAAAAATAGGCTGATGGAGTGGGAGTGAACTTAATTTATATTTATATAGAAGGCCCAATAGGAGAAAAAACAATTATCATATTACATTGATTTCTTTCAGGTTTTTCCCCCGTACGCTCAAATGATTAGTTCGATCTTAATGCAAACTGAAATGTTACCATAATTTACTGTTCCGGATCCGATGAAACTGGTTTCATCGGATTCCGAGACAGATGCCAGAATCATTAAATTTCGCAGTAAATTAATTAATAAAATATTTAATTATTCATTTAATTGTTTAATTCAATTTGAATATTTATTAAATTCCATTCAATTAAATTTCAACTTAAATAGATTTTATAAATCGATTTCACAGATTTTAAGTTCCTAAATTTGCTTATTTAGAATTTTTAAAATTGAATTGCAACTACACTTAAACAACACAAAATTCCGTCATTTACCAAACTAAATTTGAATTCCAACTATAAATCAAATAACTCAATTTTATTTAATTGTTAAAATATTAAATTCTAAATTACAATCTTTCTAAATATAAATTCAAAATTCAACAATTTTTTATATAAGCTAAATTAAAATATTATATATGTTCAATTCAAAAATTATTATTCTCAAAATCAACAAAATTTACATTTTAACTATTATTGTCCAATTTATTGATACCAAATGTAAATTTAATTATATGGAGAATTACGGGTTGTTACAGTAAGGTTTGCAAAGCAATCATTTGTCTCGAGATTTCCTTTTCTAAGTAATCAAAAAATCATTTGTATGTTTTTATATTCTATAAAGACCTATGCTATATAGAACGTATGATTTTCTAATAAAATATAAGGTCCTTTTTTATTTTCATTTATTTTTTAATAAAATATGTATATAACTTGACAAATTAGTGAAAACTGCATGGTATATCATTGTTGTTGTGTTCCCATTGCTTAACCATTAACTTTATGTGTACAGGTGCAAATCACAGTGGCATTAAGTTCAGTTGTAAACTAAGAAGCAAAATATTCATTGGAACACTAACAAATCACAGGTGCATCATAAACTACCACTGACATATTTGTTACATTTTCATTTGCCGAAGTATGAAAAATTATCATGATATCCCAAATAACGCAGCTGCAAGCACCAACAAATCAAGTACAATTATTTCACCTTCGCATAGGTGTCGAGGATCTAAAATAGAATCAGCGGTGGCACACCGAGACATGGGTTGTTGGATAAAATCCCTCAGTAGGTGAACCAAGCTTGTACATTTGTCAAATCCATGTAATATTGGTGAGCGCCAAGAGCTGTCTCCTTAGAAAAATTCTTTGTATCTCCCGTTACCCTATCAATTTATCTATTTTTATCAAACTAAGAGCATTATTTTCATAAATAAAGAAAATCTAAGTAGATAACGAAAGAAGATACAATTTCTGTTGATATTTTCTTTTAATTAAATATTGGATGCTTTTAGATATTTCAGGAGCTCCTATGAGAATGAATTTCAAGTGTTAAATGAAGAAAAGATGAAAAGCAAGGGTTATTAGGGTCAAGAAGTGTTCGAGGCATAATGCGAGATTTAAGAACCTATAGTCCAGTATGTGACTGTGTACCTTAATAAACTGAATTATACAAACCAGTATTCAATTCTCATAGCAATATTTACTCATTTGATAACATAATTTACTTAACTGTATGTTTTAGAGTTGTTTGTGTTTGGGATGTGAATTCACTTACACCACAACCTTTGCTGTCAGTCTCCCTTTTTGGTAAAAAGATTAGTTGCCTTCATGTGAATAACACTGATGCTGGAGTTGGTGGAGGAGCTCGTCTAAGGGCACGTTCATCAGAAGTAGAAGGAAATAATGGAGTGGTTTGCACTCAAGATAGCATTAACGTACCAGACTTCCATCTCTGTTCCGGAGTTGGTCTCAAAATATCGAAATAGTCATCAAGCAATGCACATATGGTATTCTCTTCAGGAGACTCGATATTAATAGGAAGCACGGAAACGCGGTTTCCATTATGACCTTGCCCTCGTGTGCAACACATCTCCATTTAAAGTGGAAAGAAAATATAAGCCTACCCTTTTCCTGATTCTAACTTGCACTTGCATCATTCGTCAATCACTCAAGTGTGGGGAAACTCGAACTTCATCTTGGGAACAAGCAGTTTGGGACTTTCTATGGTTTATTATGACAATGATGGTGCAAATGCAAGAGAGACGGTTGGGCCGGATGATCTCTACTGTCCTACATTCAATTATTTGGGGGTGGCGAGTGCTTGTTATCTCATGAGGTCGGCCAGCTATGTGGAGGTACTTGCTCTATTTATTTTGGTTTGAGTGTGTAATAATGTAACTTATATGTGTTTTCTTATTGCTTTGCATGTATTTTTCTTGGTATCTACGTGTGAAAGAATTTTTTATTTAAAAATTAACTATATCATGGCGAAATTGCGTGGCCAAGCTAGACAAATTGGTTGCAGGCCATTAATTGTTGAATTAGTAAGCTTGTGTATTATTCTGGAACTCTAGTTGCTGTTAACTTGTTTTACTTCCTCATTTGTACCATCATTCTGAATACTCACCAAGTTACTGTGAAGTATACCATTGTCTGCATGTATATGCTATGTTGGGTCCACTTGCGTTGAGTCAGTATTAATCATGTCAGATGGAGCCTGATCAACTTGTTGCTTAGGCAACCACATTTGACTAAATTACATCTTCAGTCACTATGGCTCATATCATTCCTGTAATCCACTTGTCTGCATGTACCATTCATTCCTGCATCTTTATATACCTCATCTAACGACTTCTTAAGTTTATGATTATTTTATTCTTTGTGGCCCACAGAATGAAGTATAATTTTCACTTTTCCATGCCTACCTTACGTTTAAATTATATTTATGTAGCTCATCTATAAAAAAGTTGCTTGTGAGTAGATGTTAGGAGAACTCTTGCATCACAGCAACGATAACTCTGAGTTGAAAGACATTCTTGCTTACTATTCATAAACTGAAGCCATTTATTTAATAGCTATTTGTTTTCTTTAAATCTTGGTTCTTACTAAGGAGATTGTGAGATCAAGGCAGGCAGTGATTCGTCTTAATGAAAATAAACAAGAGTTGAATTTAGTTTCAATGCATCGAACTAGTTGGTAAATTATACATAAGGTTATGTTGTATGTTCTTTTAAGAACCGATCTATTCCAGTATTTCTTTTGTAATTCATTAGTGGACCTAAATATTATTAGGCCACACACTTGATATTTTATGATTGTTAAATACCATGTTGTGTATCATTCCAAAAGTAATCTAGATTTTACTGTTGGGAAGTTTGAAGAGATTGCATTTGTGTAAATAGGTAACTGCATGGGATAAGTATGCATATGTTGTGGCAAGCTTAAAAGGCTCATTAAAAAAACAAATTTGAACCTGTTATAGTGGTAAAATAGACGCAAATGCACCAAAGAGTAAAACCACCATACACGACAATTAGCATCTGCTGTAGTAGTAAAATAGACGCAAATGCACTGGTATTTACATCCAATGTATGCTATAATAGACGCAAATATATCAAATCTGCGTCTGTCGAACAACATAAGCAAAAATATTTTAACATTTTCGTCCACTGCATTTGCATCCACATTGCAATAGAAGCAAATAATGCGAAATATTAGATGCAGATACCTTGTTTTGTACTAGTGATGAAAATTTCTTCCAAGCACTAACACAAATGCTGGACAAAACCGGATAAGATGACCGAAAGGCTGATAATGAGGATGTTATCTTTTATTCTATCATGGATCCGTTATCGTGATGTAGATGTTATGGATTTGAGTACCAAGTGGTAATTTTTAAAAAATAAACTAACTTTAAAAAAGGGATGTGATTTGTTGATCCATTTCCGACTTTAAGGGAATTATCCCCGCAATTGTTCAACATCGTAATCATTTAACTGACAAAGCCAAACCCACTCATGAGGCTTAGAGTAGGCTTAACGATAAGATGAATGAGGCAGTTCTAGAAGAATTTCTTAAACTCATTGACAATGGTATTATTTTTCTCCATTTTCGATAGCTTATGGGTCAGCCCCATTCTTTTCATTTCTAAATTGTCTAAGCTTACCATTGTCGCAAATAAGAATTGAGCTTATTCCAACTCGTACTCAAACAGGTTGGCGTGTTTGCGTTGATTATCACAAACTGAATGTCGCAACACGAAAAAATACCACTTCCCTCTTCCTTTCATTGACCAAATGCTCAAACATTTAGCCGATCAAGAATTTTATTGCTTTCTTGATGGTTATTCCAACTATAAATAGTTTCCAATCGCTCCTCAAGATTAAGAGAAAATGATTTCCACGTGTCCATTTGCTACCTTTGTTTATCGACGTATGCCTTTTGAAATACGTAATGCCCATATGACATTCCAAGATGTTTGATTTGCATCTTTTTTGATATGATCGAACACTTTCTAAACATTTCTATGGATGATTTCTCGATCTTTGGTGATTCTTTTTCCTGTTGCTTACATCATCTCAAATTAGTTTAGAATCGATGGAAATAAAAATATTTGACTTTGAATTAGCGAAAATGCCAAATAAGGAATCTTCCTTGGACATGTAATCTCAAAGACATGTAATCTCAGATAAAGCAAAAGGTTGATGTTATTTCAAATCTTCTTATTCTTAAATGCGTTAAAGACATTAATTCATTTCTAGGACATGTTGGTTTTTACCGACGCTTTATGAAAGATTTTAGCAAAATTGTTCGACCATTAACTGAACTTTTTGGAATGGATGTTCACATGAATTTAACTCTGCTTGTGTCGCCTCTTTCGAACATCTCGAAAACATACTCATTTCTACTCCAATCATTTGTGCACCAAATTAGGATCTTCTTTTCGAAATAATGTGTGATGCCTCTAACTTCGTAGTTGGAGCTATCTTTGGACAACGTATTAACAAAATTCTACATGTCATTTACTATGTGAGTACGACCTTGAACAACACTCAGCTCAACTATACGACCATCGAAAAAGAAATTTTGGCCATCTTCTTTATGCTCGAGAAGTTTTGATCTTACTTGATAGGTTCCCATATCACGATATGCAATGACCATTCTTCTTTTTGATACCTTTTTGCTGAAAGGATGCTAAATCTCGTATAATTCGTTGGATCCTTTTGCTTCAAGAATTTTACCTTACAATCAAAGATAAAAAAGGATCTGAAAATGTGATAGTTGATCGCTTGTCTCATCTTCCAAATGCACCATCTTTTTTACCCATTAACGCGAACTTTCCTGATGAATAACTTCTTTAATTTTTATCGACTGATGGTTTGTCGACATAGCGAACTATTAAGTCCCTAAGGAAACTCCTTCTTTCTGATCCAAACAAGATAAATATACAAAATTCTTTCCTAAGTGAAATACTTCTATTGGGATGACCCTACTTGTTTAAGTATTGCCTGTCGTTTTATCATGACCAAGCTTGTAGTGGTCATTCCGATCCCAAGAAAACCATGGAAAAATGCTTCATTGTGGTTTCTATTTGCCTACCCTCTTCAAAGAGTCGTTCGATGTCTGTAAAACTTGCGATTGCTTCCAAATGCTAGGTAAAATTTCTTGTCAAAACATGATGCCTCTTACGCCTATCCTTATGATCGAAATCTTTGCCGTATTGGGTATTTATTTTATGGGTCGATTTCCAAACGTCTTTGGAAACTTGTATATCCCTCTTGCCTTCGACTACATTTTAAAACGGGTTGAAGCTGTTCCATATAAAACCAATGATCATAAAATTGTTGTGAAATTTCTTAAATAAAACATCTTTTCAAGTTTCACAATAATAAACGATAATGGAACACATTTTTGTAAAGCATCTGTTAGTTAAATACACGTGTTTGTCGGTCTAATCTTTTAGCTTTAAATCATGGACAGGTTTATCTTTTATTTACTCTTTCAAGGTTTCAGCTCCAAATTTTTCTATGTTGGTTATATTGCTTTTTTGCATGCAGTGATATGCCTGCTACTACTTGGCTCAGCAATGACTTTAGAAACCATTTCGTTATTTGCGGAGCCATTTTTTCCTATCTATCAAGGGAAAAAGGATTTTTTATGCCCTTATCGTGTGGCGCACAGTGTACATTCTTACGAAGGGAGATTGTATTTTATTTGTGTGCCAGAGGTTATTCAAGCTGATGCTTTTGGATTGCTATTCTCGCCCTCCTTAGGTGAATTTTATTTCTTTTTCATGTTTTATTTGGGTTAAGACATTGTAATTATTCATATATAGTTGAATTTCTCCTTCTAATTTAGTAGTTTCTAGTCGTTCGATATTGTGGTTATTCATATAGTAGTCCTAATTTATGCTGCATGTGGACAAATCAACATTTTACTACTTACGTGTTGATTATATAGTTGAATTGTATTGGCATAATTAAATATTTCATCTTTAATTCCCAGTAAACCGACGATTTCTGGTACTTTATCCCAAATGTTCACTGTTCCACATTTAGCTATCTGAGCTTTCTTTATTGATTCACCCACATGCTGTTTCAATAATGAATGAAGAGATTAAAACATCCATGTAATATTCTTGCAAACATTTGATTGCCGCTCTATGTTTTTTTTGCGCAAAAGTGAATTTTTACCTTTTTCAAACTTAAAAAACACATGGCTAGCACCCTTCAGAATGACATCATAGCCTTCAATTAGCACGGTTGAACTGTCTTTAATTATCAGATATGTGTAAAAAAATATTAGTCAACCGACTATTTTTTGGTTAATACAGAAAGAAAAAAAGTTATTTTGCGCCTCATATATGCTATGAAATTAACTCCAAGGTTATGTATGAACTTGAGAAGCCTATTTTTAAAGAATTTAGAGGTGTTATTGTATAGCTGGACATAAAGGTATCATTTGTGAGAGTGTCTTCACGAAAATCAAAAAGGTCGGTTTGCTAAGTATATACTTACCGCCTATGATGTTATTTATAAGATTTTTGTTTATTCGTGCACTCGGAATTTAAACCATACAGATATTACAAATACAAGTAGCTGTAAATAACAGACATGGATTGTACCTTGTTACACCACTATCTTGTAGATTTATAGGGAAAAGGCAGTTGCGATTTATTGTTGTAATATGTACAAATAATGCCGAAACATTTAGTCATAACCTCATAATCGTATTTATATTAGGCAGATTATCCACAGTATTTACTGGAACAAGTAAGTCAAAACTTTTTAGTTTAGCTGGTGCATCATTTTGAGAATGGTAGTGTACATGTCTATACTTATTTTGGTTCTTTGTTTAGTGTGAAAGTTAAACCATGCAAATCAATACATCGTAGGGTAAGCTACAATCTCTGATGTGCTCTGATGATCTCAGTGTTAAAATTTTAGCTCATACATCAAAGAAATTTGAATTTGTTGTGTATTTAATTAGCGCGCTATCAACACCTTTATCAATTAAATGTTTTGCAAAAATAACCTGTGTAATGAGTACTGCAATACATTATCTTGATAAAAATTAAAAGTTCTTTGAGAATGTAGAATATAAGTTATATATAATTTCCATGAGATGTCACATATAACATCTCAATCTAAATTCGATGTCTAATTATTACCACCAGCATTTGTGACATCTTGTAATTATGTTTTCGCACCAAATACGTATAATTTGTAATTATTTTCCTAAATATACATGAAAGTATAGTCATCAGTCAAGGCAATATTAGGTCATATTTCATGGTTTCTACAATTTTTTTAATAATAATTTACCAGGCTTGAAACTGATACCACTTTATCTAGTTCACCTTGTTGTGATCTATTACTTATGTTATAAATTAATTTTAATTTTGGTGTATGTCTAAAGATAATATCTTTTCACATTGCTGCTCTGAGGAAACTTGCTTTTGTTTTTTTAGTTCATTTTTTTACTTTTGAGAATCATTTTAAAACCTTTTGCATACTATTTTTGTCATCCAATTTAATTATTTTTGTTAATATTTTCTTCTTAGTGTACATGCTTTTTAATATCTAGGACAAAATCGTTGGACTATTCATGTTCAATAACCGAATAATGCGTTAGTCACTTCATTTTCCCACAATTAAAACTAGAGATTTGTGTTTTTCAGGGTGTTCTAAAACCAAAAAGTCACCTGCACATGCATCTTCCCATTTCAGAGTCTCTTCAAACAAGTTGTAAAAGGAAAGTTCATTCTCCAATATGTTGTAACAAGTAATTATGCCTCTCCAATACGCAAATATTAACATTGAAGAGACAACAACGGAAACACCTATTCTCCAATATTTTAGGTTTAGTTTTTCTGTCAGAAACCACCAGTCTTGCAGTCTTCCTCCAAAATAAATATATTTGCCAACCAAACTGGATTACTGTTTATGGTATAATAAAGAAGTGTTGTTAGAATATGCGGCGTATAGAATTTACCAATGAATGTGAAGTTCAACATATATGAACAATGTGATATTGCTTGTCTACGACTAAAAATCATCTTTACTGTTTCATTTTGAACATTCCGACATTATCATATTTGACAATTTATTGACTACATGTGGTGCATCAATGCCATGATATTAGTGGTATGATGTTGATGTTATGTAACAACGGTCGGAACAAAGCCCCCATTCCTTGCACGCATATGAGCTGGCACATAACTCCCATATAACAAAAAGAATCCCTGATGTTACGTGCCTACCAACTCATATTTGTACACAATTCCTTCAATATATTCCATGATGTGGGACTATTGTATCCAAACCATCATTCCTCCTTAACAACATGCAAGACAATCCTAACAATCTCCCCCTTGACTCGCATCCTACGAGTATCTTTTGAGAGCACTGCCTTGCCTACATGGCCCAGCCCGTAACCTTCAGCTCTGATACCACTGTTATGTAACAACGATCGGAACAAAGCCCCCATTCCTTGCACGCATATGAGCTGACACACAACTCCCATATGAAAAAAGGAATCCCTGATGTTACGTGCCTACCAGCTCATATTTGTACACAATTCCTTCAATATATTCCATGATGTGGGACTATTGTATCCAAACCATCATTCCTCCTTAACAACATGCGAGACAATCCTAACAGTTAAGTGCGTTTGTGAGCTAACCATTCTGCTAAGTGTAAGGATGAGCAAGTTGTAATAAATAGATACCTTTTTCGACTTCTTTACACATCTACTTTTATTAGGACATTAGTTTTAAAAAGCAAGTTGTCGTATATTCACCATATGAAGTTTATTCTCTATTTAAACATGCATTATTCATCATCTTTATTTTTTATATGCACAAACAAAACTCATCAATTTTTTTTTTTTTTTTTTTTTACAGGTTGGCAGACGTCTACATCCACTTTTAAAACACCCCCAGAAGAAGATTAAGTCAGTTGTTTTTTGTCACTCTTATATTTATGATTTATTTTGTTTTTGTTAAGTTCATGATCCAATGCACTGACCTGGGTTAGTTTAAAATTAACAGTTGATTTTAGTTATGCATCCAAAGTTCGTGATTGAGATTAATATTGTACGGATGAACATAGTAATTGAAATAAATAATTAATTAACTAATTATATATATAGTTTAACATTATGTTCAGTTTGTTTGTCATTCAGTTTATTTTAAATGATCATAAAAATTATGTATATGCACAATTGCATTAATAGCGTGTTTCATAATTTCGACAGTTAAGGAGTGGCTTTCTAAATTTTTTTTATCATTTGGCACCGATTAGTAATAAACAATGCAACAAAAAACCTATTTAAGCCTTTTTTGCACCGGTTGTTTTTAACAATCAACAACCGGTGCTACATATCCATCTTTTGCACCAGTTGTATAAAACAACTAATGCAACAAATAAACTTTTTTTTAAGTACAGAACATTTTTTGCATCGGTTTTTGGTAAAACCGGTACAAGAAAACACATCTTTTGCGCTGGTTGTTGCTGACAACCGATGCAAAAGAAAAAAGTTTTTTGCATCGTTTGCATTTGCACCGGTTGTAGATTCTGAGCAACATGGGCTAAACAACCGGTGCAAATAAACTGTTTTGTAGTAGTGGTACATCCAATTTGCAACCATGTGTATATGTGCACGGTGTACATAATGCATTTCAACCATACAAAATCGGGCTCTCTATATGTATGCATTGGAATTTATAAAATACTTTTGAAAACATGATGCAAAACATCCTAAATATAATGGCAGTTCTATATGAATACAATTTTCAAAAATCTTTTTTCATCTAACCCTCACACGATTACGAATAAAAGTATGAATCAACCAATTTTGCATCCAAACCCTACCATCCAAACGTCGACGCATCTAATTGTTTCCTATTTAATTTCTCCTAAACCGGAATAAAAAAATCAAAGCGAAGAATTTTAATGTTTCCTCCGCTTATAAATATTCCATTTCCCGTCCTACAGTGGAATTTTCACCTCAGTTACACAAAGTACCCCAAAAGAATTCCATATGCAGACTGTAAAGGAGGCTCAAAACAAAGTCAAAAATAATGTAAAATTAGTTAATTAATAGCCTGTGCGCATCGTTGACTAGGTATGAAAACAACGTTTTCAAGGATAAAATAGCTTTTTCCTTGTTGTCGTTATAGTGTTTATCGCATCATTGGTCCTACTGCACCTCTAAAACGCGCACACAAAGCATCCAAACATTTTCCTTACGGTATTCATGTGACCAAAAATCAAAATTTTCATAAAAATAAATTTCCGTTTGAAAACTTCTTATGTTTTATTTGAAAATTTCTTTTCAATACCGTTTTGCTTTCCATTTGAGATTCGTATGAAAAATCAAAATTTCGATAATGTAACAACCCGTATTTTTCGATAACATGTTAAAACGAGAATCAAGGCAGAATTTAATTTTAAATTCTGAATCAAGTAAAACGGGCTACGCCATTGCGTTCGTCTCGGAAAAATACGCGAAATAGAGTCCGAGTTTTCGAAAATCGGAGTCCGTATGACCCGGTTAAGGCCCAAAGAAGTTTTCGGAAGATTTGAATTTCGAAACGTGCAGAAATGGGGCCAGGCGGGAAAATTCCCGCCCAGACAAGTCGACAGGCATGTCGACAGGCATGTCGACAGGGCTGTCGACTTGCCCTGTCGGCTGATTTTGATCTGGTGCACCTATTTGCTATCTTGGCTAGGTTTTTGGGCCTGGTTTGAAATCTGACGGTTCAGGTTGGTCCTAGGGTTAATCTAAGGGCCTAAAACTATCCTAATCTCTGTAAAAAGACCCTAAATCTACCCCTAAACCCTCATTATTCACTCATGTAACTAAACTATGGCCAAATTTCTACTCTCATGGCCTCCATCTCAAATCCCTAGAGCCTATGCACTCAAATCAAGTTCAAATCAAAAGGTGCAAGCTTGCTACACAAAATCAAAGCCAAATCAACGTTGTTATGCGAGTTTCATGACGGATCTTCATCAAAGGAGCCACCTTTCTTCATCAAAATGATGCATGATCCCTTTCCTAAGCCTTGCCTATGTAAGTTCTAGCTACTTTTGGGTCAAAACGGTATTTTTAATGTTGACATGGGATAAAATGAGGCTAAACATGATTATGCGAACCTATATGAACCCTACCTTGCCTCTTGTGTTCATGTTTATGATCTTAGGCCATGTGAGTGACTTGATCATGCCTTTTATGCTATGTATAACCTAGTTTAACTTGCAAGTTTGGATCTTTATGCATGAAATGCTAGCATAAACCTTTAGGAACCATTTTACTTGTGAAACATTGGCTAAGACTAGATTTTGGGGCTAATGCATGTTTATGAACCCAAACCCTTTTATGCTATCATGCAAGTTGGTGGCCAAGTCCTTTATGAGATTATGCATGTTTATGGCCAAACCCTTTGTGATAATATGCATGTTTGGGGCCAAAATTACCTTATGACACTATGCATGTTTATGGCCAATCTCTTTACGATGTTATGCATGTGGAAGCCAAGCCCTTTTTGGCATCATGCATGGTTTGAGACCAATATGTGACATAGTATCCTTACTATGTTGACTCGATTTGCTTGCGTTGGGAAAACACGACTTTGGGTAGTTAGATAAACATGAACATGTCGCAAAGTCTTAACTTGAATATGACATGCGTTTATACTTGAAAATATGACTTGAAAGATAACATGGAAGATGACATGTAAGTATGCATAAAAACATGAGCTTGGGAATTTACCTATTAAGTTAGGTCTACCCTTTGGGAATTTACCTATTAAGTTAGGTCTACCCAAATGCTCGGAAACGTGTAACATGTTTTGGAACATGATGAACTTAGATAATATGAGTATGGCCAACTCGAGGTTGGGTTGAGTTTGCAACGTAAAACTACCCGGAACCGACCGGCCTAACTAGTAGTTGCAAACGATAGGACCCAATGTGAGAAGCTGGTCATGTCGCGCTTAAGACCCGAGGTTAGACTAAGTTGTGGTGTAAACCTACCCGGACCCGCCCGGCTTAACTAGTAACCACAACAAGGTCTAATGTGAGAGGTTGAGGGTGCATTAATTAAATTAATGCCACATAATAGGGTTAAGTTAATTTGATTAATGAGGCTTAACCAAATATGATATGGACAGATGGGTTAAGTAATTTGATTAGGCTAATGATACTTAACAAAACATGATAAGCTTGGGTAGGTTAAGTAACTTGATTTGCCTAATGACACTTGACCATTTCTATACGACTGGTGGACGGGATTAAGTTAACCAACACTTAATCAATCCAACACGATAACGTGATAAGGTTAAGTAATTTTTCTTAATGATGCTTAACCATATAATACAATTAATGGATGGGGTTAAGATTAGGCTTAACTAATCTAAACACGGTAATCGGATGGGGTTAAGTAGCCTAGACTTAATTAATCCCACTTAGTAATTTAATGGGGTTGAGTTAAACGCTTAACTAATTTAACACGATGATTTGATGAGGTTAAGTGACCTATACTTAACCAATCTAACTCGTTAATTTGATGAGGTTAAGTTAATCTATACTTAACCAATCTAACGTGAAAACATGATAAGGCTAAGTCACGAGTCACTTGAATACGCTTGACCGACTTGACTCGGAAATTTGACAAGGTCAAGTTAATTTATAATTAACCAATCTAAAATGATAATTAGACGAGGTTAAGTTATGGATTGTTTGGTATACTTAGCCAACTTGACACATGGTTTGTAGGGTTAAGTCTTGGACTTGGATACTTAGCCAATTTTGACATGGTTTGTAGACGGGCTAAGTTATGAACTTAAGTAACACTTAATCCATTAGATAAACCCTAATTCTGAGGATTAGGTAAATAACCACAGTTAACAAGGGTAATGGAAATAAGGCTAAGTGGTAAACCTTAGTTAAGGGAAACTAAGTAATAATTCTTAGTCAAGGAAATCTGGACCACTTCTTAGATAGACGAGTAACCCGATGCGTTAGATCAACGTTTAAGTATGCGTGTAGGAGCAGACTATCTGATAAAGGCTCCAACGAACTGGGTAACGAAGCAGCGGCTTCGGGGAACGTGAGGATATTCTTGGGATCCCTCTGTGAGCTGCCAGGTCATTATACTAGGCTCACGAGAGGTTGAGGTCTGCGGTAGAAGAACCAAGAATATGCCTTGGTTGCTATGCGAGCGACCTAAAGACTGGGGTGGATAGCAGTGAGTCGGCGGATACATAAGGTGCCCGAGATAGCAAGTTCGTCGTTCATCTACCATCTTGAGTCAAGCGTGTACGTACGGAAAGGCAGGGAACACCCAACAGACCATAATTGCTATCTAATTATGGGTGAGGTAGGCCGTAGGATGTGGGCTGGCCGGAGTGTAGTTCTCATGCAAGATTTCCTCTTGTGTTGCCTTTCGCTAGTTGAGGGAGGGGTCTCGTGGGACCATAGCCACGTGTAGAAAAGCAGACCTTAGTATCTGCATCGGCAGATAAATCTAAAGCTCCCGACCGAGTCCTGTATTTCTAGTTCCGCCCTGTGACAGGACTCGGATGGCACGATGTGATACATGTGCATACAGTTATAGAAAAACGATACACGATGAATGCGTGGGGAAAAGGGCGCGGTTGAGGGTTAGCGTAATCCCTAGTGGCCTAGGTGGTTTAACCCAAACCGAGATACGGAAGCGTGCAATAGGTAAGCGTAATCCCTAGTGGTGCTAGGTGGCGTAAGTCCTAGTAGTTCAAACGATGATTCATATGGAAGAGCCTAGCTAGAACAAGGGTGACAGTCCAAACGATTTCAAGGATAATACGACATGAGGAAGCCCGTACGAGGTACGGCAAAGAACTGAACTTATATACATGGAAAGAAGCATGTGATTTGAGTAACCTATATATGCGATATTAGGTCGACATGGACCATTACACGACTTTGAGCACGGGACATTCAAGGTTAACACATGACGCGGGAAGGGATACTAGTACGAGGGGTGCAGAGCAAATATACATGTTAGGACTAGGAAGAATATACATAATAGATATCGTGGAATGTTAGACGGGGTAGATGCCTTGGGATAATGTACTCGATAGAAATCTCACGATGTGATACCTTGACTTATCATAACACCGCAGTTTATCATGATACCTTGGTTTACCTTGCCACAGTAGTTCAACCGGCTATCCTGGTTATCTATCTTGTAGTTATCCTTATGTTTACTTTCAGTTTATGCATGTCATGTTACCTTTACCTGTTTTTATACTGGAAGTAGATAGGACTTACTCAGTCTTTTTGACTGACCCGTTTTGTTTCGCCTCATTTCTTCCGTTTCCCCCCCCCCAGGTTACAGGGAGGAAACAATGCTGTTTAGTTCGGACTTCTTCTGCCTGAAGGTCATCATGGATGGCTTGGACTTCTCTTGGCTATGGCTACTTTACTGTTTTTACTTGGGGAATAATTTATGAAAAGGTTTTTATGCTTCTTTATTATTGCAAGACAGGTTTTGATGTACTCTGATGTAAAAGGCTTTAGACCTCATTTATTCATGTTATGAAAGTTTGATTTTACTTCCGCTAATTATATATGTTCTGTCTTGTGATATTTCTGTGCATGTTTACCAATAATGCCCCTCTAAAGCTAGTGCATTCCTGTGCGAGTGACCCTAGCGGAGGCGGGGTGTTACATTTGGTATCAGAGCAGAAGGTTACCAGACTGGGCAAAAGTTTTTAAAGACCTTCTGAAAATTTTTGAAAAACCGTTTACAAAGAAGCATTTTTCAAGAAAACTTTCTTTTAAAAGAAAAAGGCTATTCCCCAAAGGCCATTGGCATCATCCTTGTTTCCTTGGTTGAATCTCTTTTCCTTTCTTTCCTCCATCTGTAGTCACAGTGGTTTTGACTGCGACTAGTCTTTCCAGCTGCGTAAGTGTTTCCCGTACGATGGAGGTAGTTCTCGAGAGACCGTTGCAGAGTTATGCATGAAAGGATAGTAAGAACAAGGATAAAGAATACGAGCTCAGGGATAAGCAACATGTTGGTATGGCTGAGTCCTAAAAGAAGGGAGAAAGATGAACAATGAAACCCATGACGAGAGAGTACCTTTGGCATGGTGAAACGGGACGGATAGTTAAGTATCATGGAACAGGGACAAGATCATTCGGAGGGCAATAGTATGCTCTCATTTCTAGGGTACCTCAGAAGGAGGGTAACGATCTTGTCAAAGGTTTAGCTTTTCTTCTCTATCATCCTGTCGGGACTTTGTTTTGATCACCGCATCTTTTAAGTCCGCTTCGATAGTTGAGTCTCTGCACCTTAGTACTAGCGTAGTAGAGAATCCCGCTTTTGTCTCAAGTCCTATTGGAAGATCGGTCCATTTACTCATGGCTTGTTTGGACTGGAGAATGTCTATGTCAATTGTTGAGCTTGGAAATAATGCTTATGTTTATAAGCTATGAATGGATTCTAGGGATGAAGTGGTTATCCAGTAAGGGGTGCCATTCTCGGTTTTGGAAAGAGGGTAGTTAGATTCTCGACTCATCTTGGTGATACCCTCGAAATCTCGTGTAACCTTTTGGGTTCTGTCATGGCTAGTTACCTAGAATCCCAGGATGCAGTTGTTGGTAATCCGTTTGAATTGAATTCGCCATTAAGGCGGATGGTTCGTTTCGATTATGCATGAGTTACGGGAATCACCCTAGTAAGGACTCTTGGCAATTTGGATTGGCATCGGAAAACGAGATCCAGAATTCACTAGTGAATTTTGGAGAGCTGGCTTGAGTACGTAGACATGGTTGAGCCAAGTATACTAGGGAAAGAATAAGTGCAAGTGGGACGAGAAGCGACGAGGAAATGAGTTCCAACTCATGTTATGGAAACAGGAAGTAAGAAGCTGCGAAATCGTGAAGAAAAATGGGCGGTCAAGGCACGATGGAACTAAGCTCAAGGTAATGCGACGCAGGAGACTGGAGACCAAATACGTGCATGATATCTCTTTTGGGGAATATATCCTCGATCCCTGTTTTTCTATTGAGCTTGCTTGTAGGCTATCTTTTATGGATATCCTCTCGGTCCTGTCTCTGTTACAAACCCCGTACGGAGTTTGTTTTGTTTATCTTCTCGATCTTATTTCAGGGAATCTTAGGTAGAACCCTATGGATGTAAACATGTATTTGAAACATGTTATGGTTGATATGGTTGCAAATGGTTGCAAGTGGTTGCTCGTGGATGCGCGGATTTACATTAGATATTAGCTCGACTCGGTCACATTTCATATTGCATATGCACGAGTATTTATACTTGTTTATGGATGAAATTGAATGTGTTATCATGCGGATGTTGCATATGGTTGAATGATTGTGCACGCATATAGTATCTATATGACTAGGACTATTTTCATACATGTTGGATTCATGGCACTATACATATTTTTGCATTAGAAAGATTATTCAAGCCTGATCATTAGCATTAGCTAAGGAACATATACACACACTCTTTGCATGTATTCATACAGCATTAGAAATCATCTAAGGACGATGGTTGCTTATGGATGATGTTTTGAGTAGATGGATGATGGATGGTAGGATATGTTCTTCCTAACTTAGAGATTTCGGGGACGAAATCCTAAAAGGTGGGGAGAATGTAACAACCCGTATTTTTCGATAACATGTTAAAACGAGAATCAAGGCAGAATTTAATTTTAAATTCTGAATCAAGTAAAACGGGCTACGCCATTGCGTTCGTCTCGGAAAAATACGCGAAATAGAGTCCGAGTTTTCGAAAATCGGAGTCCGTATGACCCGGTTAAGGCCCAAAGAAGTTTTCGGAAGATTTGAATTTCGAAACGTGCAGAAATGGGGCCAGGCGGGAAAATTCCCGCCCAGACAAGTCGACAGGCATGTCGACAGGCATGTCGACAGGCATGTCGACATGCATGTCGACAGGGCTGTCGACTTGCCCTGTCGGCTGATTTTGATCTGGTGCACCTATTTGCTATCTTGGCTAGGTTTTTGGGCCTGGTTTGAAATCTGACGGTTCAGGTTGGTCCTAGGGTTAATCTAAGGGCCTAAAACTATCCTAATCTCTATAAAAAGACCCTAAATCTACCCCTAAACCCTCATTATTCACTCATGTAACTAAACTATGGCCAAATTTCTACTCTCATGGCCTCCATCTCAAATCCCTAGAGCCTATGCACTCAAATCAAGTTCAAATCAAAAGGTGCAAGCTTGCTACACAAAATCAAGGCCAAATCAACGTTGTTATGCGAGTTTCATGACGGATCTTCATCAAAGGAGCCACCTTTCTTCATCAAAATGATGCATGATCCCTTTCCTAAGCCTTGCCTATGTAAGTTCTAGCTACTTTTGGGTCAAAACGGTATTTTTAATGTTGACATGGGATAAAATGAGGCTAAACATGATTATGCGAACCTATATGAACCCTACCTTGCCTCTTGTGTTCATGTTTATGATCTTAGGCCATGTGAGTGACTTGATCATGCCTTTTATGCTATGTATAACCTAGTTTAACTTGCAAGTTTGGATCTTTATGCATGAAATGCTAGCATAAACCTTTAGGAACCATTTTACTTGTGAAACATTGGCTAAGACTAGATTTTGGGGCTAATGCATGTTTATGAACCCAAACCCTTTTATGCTATCATGCAAGTTGGTGGCCAAGTCCTTTATGAGATTATGCATGTTTATGGCCAAACCCTTTGTGATAATATGCATGTTTGGGGCCAAAATTACCTTATGACACTATGCATGTTTATGGCCAATCTCTTTACGATGTTATGCATGTGGAAGCCAAGCCCTTTTTGGCATCATGCATGGTTTGAGACCAATATGTGACATAGTATCCTTACTATGTTGACTCGATTTGCTTGCGTTGGGAAAACACGACTTTGGGTAGTTAGATAAACATGAACATGTCGCAAAGTCTTAACTTGAATATGACATGCGTTTATACTTGAAAATATGACTTGAAAGATAACATGGAAGATGACATGTAAGTATGCATAAAAACATGAGCTTGGGAATTTACCTATTAAGTTAGGTCTACCCTTTGGGAATTTACCTATTAAGTTAGGTCTACCCAAATGCTCGGAAACGTGTAACATGTTTTGGAACATGATGAACTTAGATAATATGAGTATGGCCAACTCGAGGTTGGGTTGAGTTTGCAACGTAAAACTACCCGGAACCGACCGGCCTAACTAGTAGTTGCAAACGATAGGACCCAATGTGAGAAGCTGGTCATGTCGCGCTTAAGACCCGAGGTTAGACTAAGTTGTGGTGTAAACCTACCCGGACCCGCCCGGCTTAACTAGTAACCACAACAAGGTCTAATGTGAGAGGTTGAGGGTGCATTAATTAAATTAATGCCACATAATAGGGTTAAGTTAATTTGATTAATGAGGCTTAACCAAATATGATATGGACAGATGGGTTAAGTAATTTGATTAGGCTAATGATACTTAACAAAACATGATAAGCTTGGGTAGGTTAAGTAACTTGATTTGCCTAATGACACTTGACCATTTCTATACGACTGGTGGACGGGATTAAGTTAACCAACACTTAATCAGTCCAACACGATAACGTGATAAGGTTAAGTAAATTTTCTTAATGATGCTTAGCCATATAATACAATTAATGGATGGGGTTAAGATTAGGCTTAACTAATCTAAACACGGTAATCGGATGGGGTTAAGTAGCCTAGACTTAATTAATCCCACTTAGTAATTTAATGGGGTTGAGTTAAACGCTTAACTAATTTAACACGATGATTTGATGAGGTTAAGTGACCTATACTTAACCAATCTAACTCGTTAATTTGATGAGGTTAAGTTAATCTATACTTAACCAATCTAACGTGAAAACATGATAAGGCTAAGTCACGAGTCACTTGAATACGCTTGAACGACTTGACTCGGAAATTTGACAAGGTCAAGTTAATTTATAATTAACCAATCTAAAATGATAATTAGACGAGGTTAAGTTATGGATTGTTTGGTATACTTAGCCAACTTGACACATGGTTTGTAGGGTTAAGTCTTGGACTTGGATACATAGCCAATTTTGACATGGTTTGTAGACGGGCTAAGTTATGAACTTAAGTAACACTTAATCCATTAGATAAACCCTAATTCTGAGGATTAGGTAAATAACCACAGTTAACAAGGGTAATGGAAATAAGGCTAAGTGGTAAACCTTAGTTAAGGGAAACTAAGTAATAATTCTTAGTCAAGGAAATCTGGACCACTTCTTAGATAGACGAGTAACCCGATGCGTTAGGTCAACGTTTAAGTATGCGTGTAGGAGCAGACTATCTGATAAAGGCTCCAACGAACTGGGTAACGAAGCAGCGGCTTCGGGGAACGTGAGGATATTCTTGGGATCCCTCTGTGAGCTGCCAGGTCATTATACTAGGCTCACGAGAGGTTGAGGTCTGCGGTAGAAGAACCAAGAATATGCCTTGGTTGCTATGCGAGCGACCTAAAGACTGGGGTGGATAGCAGTGAGTCGGCGGATACATAAGGTGCCCGAGATAGCAAGTTCGTCGTTCATCTACCATCTTGAGTCAAGCGTGTACGTACGGAAAGGCAGGGAACACCCAACAGACCATAATTGCTATCTAATTATGGGTGAGGTAGGCCGTAGGATGTGGGCTGGCCGGAGTGTAGTTCTCATGCAAGATTTCCTCTTGTGTTGCCTTTCGCTAGTTGAGGGAGGGGTCTCGTGGGACCATAGCCACGTGTAGAAAAGCAGACCTTAGTATCTGCATCGGCAGATAAATCTAAAGCTCCCGACCGAGTCCTGTATTTCTAGTTCCGCCCTGTGACAGGACTCGGATGGCACGATGTGATACATGTGCATACAGTTATAGAAAAACAATACACGATGAATGCGTGGGGAAAAGGGCGCGGTTGAGGGTTAGCGTAATCCCTAGTGGCCTAGGTGGTTTAACCCAAACCGAGATACGGAAGCGTGCAATAGGTAAGCGTAATCCCTAGTGGTGCTAGGTGGCGTAAGTCCTAGTAGTTCAAACGATGATTCATATGGAAGAGCCTAGCTAGAACAAGGGTGACAGTCCAAACGATTTCAAGGATAATACGACATGAGGAAGCCCGTACGAGGTACGGCAAAGAACTGAACTTATATACATGGAAAGAAGCATGTGATTTGTGTAACCTATATATGCGATATTAGGTCGACATGGACCATTACACGACTTTGAGCACGGGACATTCAAGGTTAACACAGGACGCGGGAAGGGATACTAGTACGAGGGGTGCAGTGCAAATATACATGTTAGGACTAGGAAGAATATACATAATAGATACCGTGGAATGTTAGACGGGGTAGATGCCTTGGGATAATGTACTCGATAGAAATCTCACGATGTGATACCTTGACTTATCATAACACCGCAGTTTATCATGATACCTTGGTTTACCTTGCCACAGTAGTTCAACCGGCTATCCTGGTTATCTATCTTGTAGTTATCCTTATGTTTACTTTCAGTTTATGCATGTCATGTTACCTTTACCTGTTTTTATACTGGAAGTAGATAGGACTTACTCAGTCTTTTTGACTGACCCGTTTTGTTTCGCCTCTTTTCTTCCGTTTCCCCCCCCCCCCCAGGTTACAGGGAGGAAACAATGCTGTTTAGTTCGGACTTCTTCTGCCTGAAGGTCATCATGGATGGCTTGGACTTCTCTTGGCTATGGCTACTTTACTGTTTTTACTTGGGGAATAATTTATGGAAAGGTTTTTATGCTTCTTTATTATTGCAAGACAGGTTTTGATGTACTCTGATGTAAAAGGCTTTAGACCTCATTTATTCATGTTATGAAAGTTTGATTTTACTTCCGCTAATTATATATGTTCTGTCTTGTGATATTTCTGTGCATGTTTACCAATAATGCCCCTCTAAAGCTAGTGCATTCCTGTGCGAGTGACCCTAGCGGAGGCGGGGTGTTACAGATAACGTGCGCTTTTTTCCATTCAAATCATCCGTTAAACAGACGTTCAAATATGCACAAATTGTTGAATCCGAATTTTGCGTTTTCACACGAACCGAAATAAAAGAAAGTAATTCAGTAAAAATTTAAAAATGATAAAAGTTTTTTTTCCCCAAACAACGATTTTCCAAAGGTTTCAAAAATATATTTTTCGGAAACTTAAACGGTTCAAGTCACATGTTGGCGAAGAAGGAAGTCAATCATGCAAAAATACGAAAATCTGAAATCACACATAAAAGCCTAAAATAAACTTTACCTTAACAAGGAACGATGATTTATTTATACCCGTGACGAGAACAACACAAAACCGGTCTTTTGCTAAAATTTACCCAATACAAAATTCTATTCTTTCCAGCTCTAAGACAAATGATATTTTATATTAGTAAATGAAATTCCGTTCAACCTTGTATGCGCGACCGACATAAACTTTTCCAAACATAGAAATCCCATTAACCAAGTTGTGTGATTTATAAAACACTAGTATTTACAAACACTACAACAACAAAGATAAAAATGTTGGGAAGGAAAATACACGATACAAGATACAACATGCACAAGGAATAAACTAACAACGACTACCCGTTGTAGGCTGATCGAGCTCCATGGATAGAACCTAATCCATTACCACGTTCGCACCAGAAACGTAGTATGTCCAAGATGTAACCAATCTCACGTGCCTGACGTCGCTGCTCCTCACGGACCTCTCGGAGCTTGGCCTGGATGTTACGAAGGGCATCAAGTTTTGGGATTTCCTAACCAGGCTGCTGGGGCTGCTGAGACTGCTGAGCTGGAGCGGGCTGTGCGGAGACAGGAGCATCAGGCAGTTGAATGCCCATCTTCCAGAGGGTGGCACGACTAATGGCGGTCAGTGCCTTTTTCACCGTTGTCTCTCCCGAAAGTCTCACCTGGCAGTGTCGGAAGACATGGGTGATAAGATGACTATAAGGAAAATTGCTCCGCGGGGTGTTGACGAATGGCTCGTGAAGAAGAATCATAAGCACGTGTGCCTAATTGATGGCTATACCACCAAGAATAACATAAGTGGCATGGCGAGCAGAAGGATAAATCTACTCCAAGCTTCCTGTCTTCAGGATGATGTTGTGTTGTATGATACGCACAATTACATGGGTGATGGGTCATAGATTGGCAGTGGTCCAGGCTTCGGGGACCTCTAGGAAGATACGCCGGAGTACCTGAGGGTCCTCCATCTCTATAGCATCAAGCTCGACTCTAACAGCCAAGATGCCCAAAATCTGAGCTAAGTCGTCGTCGGTGAACTCGATACGAGTCCCCGTAATCTCAGATCGGATGATGCAAGACTCATCATTGATGTCATCATCCATTTGGGCATCAAACAGACGAACGCAACACGGATCAGTGCAAGGTCTGAGGCGACAAAATGCTCCTCCAAACCGAAAGCGGCGAAATCAACGAACTTCATCGGATAACCAACATGAAAATCAAAATTGGTTGTGGCCAAATAGCACTCATTCTTCTCCACATCATTGTCTAACCATGAGGCTTCCTTAGGTGTGAGGCTGGGGTGTTGAGAGGCGAAATTACAAGGAGGTGCCATAGAGGAATCTACAAATTGGGCGATCGAAATTACAAATCTATAGTATAATCGGGTAGAGATTTGCATGAGAAGGATTTTGGTGGTAATTAGGGATGAAACAGAGCGAAGGTTGCTCGGATTGGAGCTTGGAAATGGAAGAGGGTTTGGGTTCGGTAAAAATGGGGTTGAGGATGAAGGTGTCGGCTGGAATGATATATATATATATATATATATACATATATCATTTCAGCCGAATCAGGTCAGGCACATGCGTTATCCCTTTGGGGGGAGCGGTCGACCTTGCCCACAAAGGATCGTCGACCGCTGGTCGACCTTTCGCACAAAGAGTGTTCGACCGTCGGTCGACCTCTTAGCGGTCGACCACTTTCCCACTAAAGGGAATGGTCTGAACCTCGACCCAACAGCGCGATTAAATTATATATAAACTAAAATAAAACTCCAATTATGTCAAAACGACTTCTGAACTTCACTGAATTCTCGTACCGACTTACACCACTCGTTGAGTCGAGAAATTTAATTTTTCAACAGCATTTTACTGCCTCCAAACGTTTATGACCACTGAATGAATGAACTTAAAACAGGAAATCAATTAGAAATCCAAAATAAAATTAAAATATATTTTCCCCTTAACTAGCAAATCTTAAAACTAAACGATTCAAAATCAAATACCCTAAAAATTCGAACGAAGGATTTTCCTTAGCCTTTTCGAAGAAAAATTTAAAACTTTTCCAAAAATGGAATTTATTATAAACTAACGGTTTCGTATTTATAAACCCAATTTATTATTATTTATATTCCAATTGATATTATAAACTGAAAAACCTTTTCTTGTTCAAAAATGTTGGAATTTTGAAATCTTAAGGATTAATTGTGATAATTTCAATAAATCGCCCAATATATATAAAAAAGAGTGGAACACTAAGAATCACAAGGAATGGATATTTATTATTCTTAAGTTTAGTGGCATATTCCTTGTCTTTTCTAATTCCTTTCCTCCTACCAACTGGATTGTATTTATTAAAATTACACAAACCCCTAGAAAATTTGAAACATGAATAAATATTTTTTTTTAAAAACCATATATTCATAAAACTAGTTGTTATAAAACCATTTTCCGAAACTGTATTTCAAAACATACAAAACCCATTTTATTATTTTTCTAGATAGTTTTAAAATAGAATTTAACACAAGGCCAAGGACTCAAATGAATATTTTGAATAATGGAATATACGAAAATTCAACGAAGTAACGAATGGATATACCTCATAATGATATTTCTAAATAGATACGACATACTAACGTGAACATTTCCCGTTTTGGATCGAGCAATGGTCTTTAACTGGAACTATCAACAAAACAAAAATAAGAAATTGCGACTATCTCGATTGTCACTATATTTTTGTCTAGTCTCCAAACTCAAATCAACGGAATCCACCATATATCGTCCGAATCCTCTTTACAACGAGATCGCCAACGTACTGTGGGGGTAAGACAGAATTGGCTAGAAACCCGAACTAAAAATATTTCAACTCTTAGTTGCTTAAATCCCATTTTATATATAATTTGGAACACGACTAATTCATCGTCGAAGTAAATTAAAGTCGAGTAAGAATGACGAATAAAAACAGAAAAGGAAATCGAATTATGTTCTCTCACGAGTCTCAATTTAACTAACTCCTCTGATCGTTTAACCTGGCTTTGATAAAAAATGTAATACCCCACACTTTTTTGAGCCCAAATTTCCATAAAAATCGAAACTCGAACACATCCAAGCATGGAACTTGTAAATCTGGTACTTGCAAATAAATAAGAATGAGTATAATCAGAGTACAATAAAGATATCTCTCAGTGGAAACAAAATAGGATAGACTAGTATTAACTCAAGTAACTACCTTTTAAAGTAAGTCAGTTTGCCAATACCGTGCATGAGAGAGAACGAGAACCGAAAGACAAACCTAAACACCTATGAGAACCTGACCTTCTCTAAAAACCTAGGAGGTTGTAATAAGGAGGGGGTCAGAACAACAAGATTCTGGTGAACAAGAAATGTAAAACATATATTATAATGCACAGATGTATCCTGTTTGATTCAACACAAAATGTATGCCTACCAAGGTTAGTGATTCTAGCCTAACCTTGTAAATATTTATGCATAAATCTAGCTACCCTTCCCAAGGTAGTATACCCAAAAATATGATCCCTAGATAGAACGTTTATTCATATATTTATGAAGCCTTTATACCTGGACATGGCTGGTTATTTAATCGAGAGTGGACTCTTAATTACAGAGTTTCTTTATATATATATATATATATATATATATTCATATGTGTATATCCTTAGTTTTTTAATGCCTCACTATTAAATGATAGATAAGGTGGATTCTCCTGATCACTTAAGACCCTAGGTGGACTGTTGGTCACTTAATATTCCTCGATGATTTGTTCAATGTTAGCATAAACTAAAAGGCACTAGCTACATGGCAAACTATTTAAGGCATCCGTCATTCACTCATACCCATACCCTATGTAAGGTAAGAGAGGGTGTTTCACTTTACCATTTGGCTGACCTCATTTGATAAACTTCTTAGTTGCTTACTACTTCCCATAGGATAGGTAGTCATATCTGACCTTTTTAGTTTTTCAGGTTAAGGTAGACCTCACACACATACCATTTAAGACCCCTAGACTGAAATTCCTACTCCCAGGTGGACTCCTCGACCCAAGCCACTTAAGACCCAAGGAAGCGAACTATACGCGAAGATTATTAAGTTCATACCCAGTTAGCCTTTAATGCTCTTCCTTATTGAAATAAAGTGGGCTACGTTATTGATTTGTTCCCGTTTAGTTTCTCTTCACGAAAATACCATACATGCATAGTAAGTTATCATCTCGGGTTCCTATGGTTAATAATATTTCACATCATTAGCATACTAAGTCCAATTCTAACTTTTAATTATAAGTTAACTTGTTCAATAAGGAAAGTTATATCCTCCTTAGCTTAGGATATTTATTTGACTATTTCCCTAATGAGACTCAGTAATTTAAACAACCGTCAATAACCCTTTATCCCCTTTTTACTTCATTTAATTCCGTTCATATGTTTATTTCCCTTTATAACCATAACGGCCATATTTTCCTATGGCAACAATTAATCTTTAATTTCCTTTTATCACATTTGATTACAGTTAATGTCATTTATGAGCCTAATGGCCATAATTTTCCTAAAACATTAATTACCAATGGATATCCTTATCTCTTCAGTCCTGGAATATCTATTTGTTGTAACCCAATAGACATTGCTAATTTTTAATTATTTATTTATTATCCATTATATATATACATATATTTGTGCACCATGCCTCTCCAATTAAGCTAACCATTTGTGGATGTTGGATATGCCGATCGGTTCTGGGTAGGCTTCTACCGCAAGTCGGGCTTAACCTCATGTCTTAATGCGACTATAAAATAAATTCCCTAATTGGGGTTTACAACGTTAATCCTAATAAACCTTAGGAATTGTAACCATTAGACTTAATTCCCTAGTAAAGTTTTACTTTCCCCAAATCAACGTGGGTTACAATAGTTATTTATTTATTTGTGGTCCTATTTATAGCAACAAATCACATTAATTGCTACATTGGTCACCATAAATATATTAATTTAATATGGATCACATTTACATATATGATTCCATAAATGAATACCATTCAACATTTAGACATTTAATACAATGTATACTTTATCGTTTACATAGATTTAGACGAATAATACATATATACATATATATTTATTTTTTGCGGTTAACGTAGTTATCTTCCTTTATTATGAATATCATTAATTTAATAATTTGGTTTAATCAATAACCAAACATTCCTTTTTGTATTCAATCTTTCCATATGGTTTCAAATCTTACAAGAAGACTGTTAGCTATAGTTATTGTAAATTATGCCTAATTATTGGAATAGACAAAATTTCAAACCACAAGAAATACATATGCCTATGTATATTTTTGAATGGTCGATGCAAACTACGCACAAATATGTATATTTATATTTATATGTACATTTACACAACTTTTCCCTTTTTAATTCCTTTCTCATACTTCTTGTGGGTTTCAAAATAATGTCTTTTTGTTCAAAAAGGAGAAAATGGCATATTTGCAACAGCTAAGCCAAAAACCCCAACAACATTGAATACAAACAGGTTTATGTCTTTTAAATCAAAATTACATGATTCACAATTGTATCATTTTAATCAAAGTCACATAACTTATCATTTTAACACTGAAACTAGAGCTCTGGAATATAACAACATCTAAACAGTATTTAATGGGACCGACTTCCAGATCTATAGTGTTTTGCAACGACCACAATATATCTTTAAGCACAATTGCAGGCAAAATGTATAAACAATTAAGTAAGCCTATAAATTATTTTATTCATAACCACAAATCTATAATTTAAAGTTTTGACAATATTTATAAGCAGATTTGATAGGTGTGAATTAAAATTCAATCAATATTATAAGCAGATCTGATAATATTAGGCATATACGTTGAGATCTAATTCAAACTAGATAAATAGGCTATTATAACTTTGTATATAAATTTCCCATACACCTGAAAGCATCAATATCTGAAATCTTCATAATCTTTTAGGCCTACAATTCCCAAATTCTTACAGATCTACAAATAATATGAAAAGGGGATACTTTCATATCTATAGATTTGCAAGAAAATATGAAAAGAGGGGAGAATCTGATGAAGATTGGCTTAGACGTCAATTCATTTTCCATTTAAATATGATAATCCCTTTCAAATCTATGTGATTTATATTTGATGGATTGTATATGAATATATTTTTAATTAAGAAAATGATTTGAAGAGAAAGGGAGATGGTAGAACTTCGCTACCGCTTACAGATTTGTGTGAAAAAGAATGAGGCCTTACCCCTTTATTTATATGAGTGGTATTGGTCGTGAATCGTTATATTTATTTAAATAAACATCTGTCCATTTATATTATATAACATAACGAAAATACCCTTCAAAACCTAGCCGTCACTAGGCACTACAACCCCGAACCGGTCGACACCCACCTAGGAGCGGTCGACCACTATTTGGCGGAAATGCACAGTTAGGGCGGTTTAAAGAAGGTAATAAATACAATTTATTCTATTTATTTATTTCCGTCTGTTTTTCGTATTTCATCCATAAATTTTCATACGGACTCCGTTTGCGAAATTCTAAACATGAAAGTTGACCAGAATTCCGAGACGAACGCAACGGTTAAAGTTTCGTGGTCGAATTCCATCATTAGTAGAAATTCCTATTTTTAAGGTTCTAATAATTAATTTCTATTGTCAAAAATTTGGGTTGTTACATAAAACATCAACAAGACATTAATTCCTTTACATAAGAAAAGGAATCCCAAAACATGGATTTCAAGAAAAGTAGATGTAGTGATTCCTTTCCGTCCGAAAGGAACACTATACACTTAAATATCAATTTCCTATATAAGGCCACAAAATTAATAAGCAAGACACACAAGAGAACATGAACATGGTTTAAGGCCTTTCAATGGACACGAACTACCCAAACTATACGACTTGTGTAACGACCCGGGGAATTTGCGACCTTGGTTATCGACATAAACTCAATGTCGATTATCCAAGCATGGGAAATACCGGATAGTTAATAGAAAGAAGTTAGAGTGTAAGAATAGATAAGATAGAAAATTAGAATAGAAGAAGAAGAAGATCACAAAAACAGAATCAGAGTAACACAAATCTCTTAACGGAACGAATAAAATATAACATAACTTTGAAATAAAACCAGTATATGTATACAATAACATTTATCATAGTACAACAATTACAACACAACAAAAATAAACAATTGTTACAAAATCTTGAAGCCTCCTACTCCAAGGTCTCGGTATATCTATAAAATCTTGACTACTTGACTGCCCGTACAAATTTGGTCACCCAAGAGTTTAGGGAAAACAAAACAAAATAAACTCCGGGTCAGTCATGGGACTGGTGTGAGTAAACAATTTAAAGCAGTTTGAGAAAATAAATGATATCTCATAAGACCACGCCGTATAACACAGAATTGGTTTTTCCCTTATGAGAATCCAAAACACTTAATTTAACATTCAAAATCCTTTTGAAAGAAACGATAATCTTTATATCAAAACTCTTTTGATATTATAATAGTGTCTATCAACCACAACCAAATAATCATTTAGCAGAACGCTTTCATCTCTTGTTCCACATACATAAATTATGATAAAAAATCGCAGGCGCTTATTGGGTAATGGATTCCAACTGGCAAGGTATGGGACCACCTCCCGATAATGTATCTCTAGAGAGGAATACATCGGGTTCAATAAGAACATCTTGTAACCCAGGCTAAACATGACCGGTCACTCATTTCACTTGAGTGTACCGAATGTATTATCACCAACGGTTGAGATCAGCAACCGTTTCCCGAAAGGGACAACATCGAAATAGATTATAGAAGTAAATGGAATTTCTCTAGATCAGGTGACAATACACCTTAATTGGCAGCTAACCACTTAACCATGCGACTTACCCGATTTTATACCATTTCTCGGTTGTGAGGCTAGAGGCCATAACGTACCCTTTTACAAACCATGCCTTTCTTCACTTTGAATGTCACATCGGCATACCTGCCAAATCACAAACTGATTTCTCCAAACATACCATGGGTAAACAGCCAAGAGAAACGAATTCCTCCGCCACCAAACGTAAATATGTTTGAAGAGATCTACTTACGCAATCTATTAAATATACTCTGTCATGCATTCTTCCATACAGGTCGTCCTGGGACTGGACAGACCGAAGGTACTATTCTATAAATCCATCTTAGGCAATTTCTACCTAGGATTTACTGAACAGCCCTTGCATAACTCCGTCTTCAATTATCTTCATCATATTTGATTCGCAACACTAATGTCATACGAAGTGGTTTTCAGATAATATATCTGATCCCGGTCTCTCCATATTGACAACAGAAATGGTCAAAATCTTTGATAGTCGGTGATTTAACTATCAAAGGAAAACATGTGTACAAACAACGGTCGTATTTCCAAATGGAAATCTTACCGATCAATCATCAGTCAACACTGAACCCCTTTAATTTAATTATCATTAAATTATTCATTTCCCAAATTTCACGTTTCCATATATTCGTAAAATCCTTATTTTCTAAATTTAGAAAATAAACCTTATTAACGTTGGAAAACATTTCCATTCCTTATTCACGCATCACTATCCTCCTACACCATCAGTCTCTAACTATAAACTAGTAAGAGAACAACCCCCTACGTATTAACCCCGAAGGCCGAAACCAACATCAGATCAATACCCAGACAACCATTCAACTCAACTAATTTCCAGTCAGTTTCTAATTTCAGTATTTCCATTTAAATTCCTAATTCAAACCCCAAATTCCTTTATAACATTTTATTTGCAAAATATTTACTTAAATCCTTTATTCACATTAAATGTGAATAATATTTTTTCTTTGCAATCAAAACAGATTGATTTCATATTTAAAAACAATATCCCAAATCCAATTTCTATTTGTGCTTATAATTATAGAATTATTCATATAAAATCTCATTTTATGCTTCTAACACTTATAATCCCATTTATAATCACCCTTATAAATGCTGCTCAAATTCCATTTAAAATATCGGTGTTAAAACCGATTCCTACTACTCTATATAAATTCAGTCTTATATAATCTGTTTATCAAATGATAAATATTTTATTTAATTTATAAAACAATATTTATAAATTAATATTCTCAATCTGTTTGTTAAAACAGATTTCTATTTAATTTCCACTTTAAACAATCTTCTCATAATTCTTTTATATCTCGTCAAATATTACTTTTATACTTCTATTTATTTTCTATATAAATAATCCATTTATACTTCTATTTATTTTCTATATAAATAGTCCTTTTATACTCCTATCTATTTTCTATATAAATAATCCTGTTATACTTCTATTTATTTTCTATATAAATATTCCTTTTATACTTCTATTTATTTTCCATATAAATATTCCTTTTATACATCTATTTATTTTCTATATAAATATTCCTTTTATACAATTCTTTGATTTTACAAATATATTATTTTCAATTTTACACTTTGAAAATTCCCTTTTCTTATTCTGGTATTTCTTATGGTATTTAAAATACCAAATAACCATGATCAACATCATCTACACACCCATAATCAATCACATATTATATATCACATTATATATCACAATATATGAAAACAAACAGTATTATAAATATTAAGGAATCCAGTTGGATCCCTCCAATCTATTTCCTTGCATTCACAGATGTTAAACAATATAAATAACATCGATTTCATTTCAATATGAAATATTCTGATAAACATAATCAATATTTTATTAACGATTTATATATATATATATATTTATATCGTTATCTACAATTTCAACTAATAAATCTGCAATTCAACCAAACAATCAACACACAGTAATCAATCATCATTTATCAATACTAGATTATATTCATAAAAATATAAACTGTACAGAGTTAGTGAGATTTACTCACATTGGATGGTTAACGTTAAATAACGATAACTGTCGATTGATTCAGACAGACAATTTATTTCGCTATAAATTGTAACGAGCTCCAATTCACTCTCAATCTGTTCCATGGTGTAGCCACCGTCCATACGATCCCAACGGATCTTGTTTTGTGAAATTCTGGTATTGTATGAATAAGTTATAAGAATTATTGTTTGCGTATACATTATATAGTTAAATTAAACTAAACTTATTTAAATTTTGGCTTGACTTTTCCTTGTCGGCCCAAAACTCTAATACCCGAAGTCCTCCTTTTTTTTCTGCTAAATTCCGCTGTTCCTTACTTCGGCCACTCAAGTACCATTTCCATCTTTTGATCACGATTTCTCACCCCTTCACTCCACTTCTGAAAATCCCGTAACCTCACTTCACCCTTAATTACAAATCCCACGTTTTAGCTTCTAACTCCCTGCTCATACTTCCTCCTCTTCTAAAACCATTGTGACGACCCGCAAATTCCCGCCCTTTGAATCAACCATAAGCCACACAGGTCTGACCCAAAGAATGGAAATCTGCGAATACATCAACTTTGGGCATACAACACATTAAAACAAATAACAGAAGACTTTTATAACACCATAATAAATGTTACATCAGAGTACAGAATATATATCAGAATACATTGGTAATAAATACATCGGAAGATAAGTACAAAAAACGTAATATACTGCAACGGAAGAACACAGCGGAAGGCTCTCTATCTCTGGACACAGCTTTAAGCTTCAACCCAGAATCCTGTTTAATATATCTGCAAAAATAGCTACTCGACTGCCCATGTGGAAAATATGGGCACCCGAGTTTTCCAGTGGACAAACTACAGGTCAGTCATGGGACTGGTGTGAGAATTCTACTTAACCTATATAATATAATAAGGCTAATCACAGGACCACGCCACTTTCGCGGAACGGGTTTTCTCCTATAGATTGCCAGTGCATAAAGTAAAGTAAATCGTAGAATAACGCAATGTCTTTTTTGAAAAATGAAACCATTATAAGACCCAGGTCCCATCACACAATGTCACGCAAGCCGGAGGATAGGGTTTTACCTTATAATGATCAAAAGATGCTTGATACGATAAACACGGTATTATATAATAATAGTGTGCAACCAATTTGAAATACATCAAAGTAAATGTATTAATCCTAGATGGCATGAGTGGCCCATCCCACTATGTCGCCATATATAGGTATACAATCAAAACCGCGTGATGTCGTATTGGAAATTTGGGTTTCCATCTGAGTCAAGGCTAGGGAGGAGATCCTTACCGATTCGAGACACTCTAGCAATGCCCCAGGATTGGTACTCTGTCCAACCCTTGGATCCTGCAGGGCCGGTCCACACTTACTTTTGTGGATTAGTTATGCCTGAACACACGTTCCCCGTCCTTTTGGACCTATACTACGGCCAGTGGCGACCGCATAAACCCGAGGCCTCGAAAATCCAACAACCACAATGAATAAATGCCAGCGCTGGTAGGTCCCTGGCACCACTCTAGCTAGAAAGCAACGTGTGCACTCCCTGCGTTCCCTTCTCCCGTTTTAGACTCTACCGGGCTGTGAGGCTCGCGAAGTCACGATATACACAAAGCTATGCCTAAATAGACTGTGCTTTGATCATCAACCACAAGGCCTGCTTTTCAACAAAAGCCTTGATTAATGCATCTTAGTATGCCACATTGTCAGTCCATACTATACCATTGATTTCTACCAATATATAACCTCTAAGCTCGTACGTCTCAGAGAAGGGTGTTAACCACCAAACAGATATATATTAAGAGAGATCAACGAATGTAGTATAAAGGACTACAACGTCAGACATACATTCCATTTATAAACTTATGCCCTGGGTCTGAGCGAAAGTCAAATCCGTACAAATCAACACTTCGTCCGAACGGCCACCACTGAAGCCCTTTCAAGGTAGCTACTCCTCTCATGGGTCTCAGAGGCAACACATCCATTCGATGTGAAGATCGTCGGTCTTCAATCACCGTCTTTAAATCTTCGACTTAGAACGTCGTATAATCATTTGAAATGAGATTGAACTCGGTCTTTTCAAATGATTCTCGTATATATATAATTTGAAATCATTTCATATCGTTATTGGTATTTAGTAACGATCTATCGCTATTTTTATTTATATAAAAATAGCTCGAATTAATTTAACGACGCTTCGGGTCAATGGGCGACCCTGGCGCTCTTTTCAACCATATTTGATTTAAACATATCTTAAAATCTAACCGTTGGATTTTGATGAAATCTATATCGTTGGAAAGATCTTCCCAAAGCGGTCCTAACGGTTCCAGTTTTGGGAAAATCCGACGGTCGGATCTTTCGGTATAACCGTTTGAAGTTAAGAATGTCGATACGCGAACTACCGCACGTGATTCGTTAAATTTATAATTTATATTTATATAAATATAAATATGAATCGTTTGGCGATTTCAACTATAAAAGTCTATTCTTTTTATCGCTTCTGAAATGACGATAAAAATATCACTTTTAATATCTCTGTTTTATTTACACTAAATGTAAATAAATTATACTTTTTCTATATTTTGTTTTATTTACCTAAATGTAAAATAAATTATATTCTTTCTATATTTTAATTTATTTACACTAAATATAAATAAATTATATTCTTATCCTTTTTCTTATTTATTTGCCTATATGTAAATAAATATTTTACTTTTACTTTTGCTATATTTATTTACATTAATTGTAAATGAATATATCTAATTTCTTATTCATATTTATTTACACTATTTGTAAATAAATGTTTACCTTTACTTTTACTATATTTATTTACACTAATTATAAATAAATGTACCTTTTCCTTTATCTTATTTATTTACATAAGAAAATGTAAATAAATATTATTCACATAATTATTCTTTTACTCTCTTTTATTTACATAAAAAGAAAGTAAATAATCCTTATTCACATATTTGTTCTTATAATCTTAATCACATAGAAATGTAATTTTATTTACAATGTAAAACATATATATATATATATATATATATATTTTACTTACATTGGAAATGTACTTTTATTAAATCCTTTATTTACATTGAACAAATGTAAATTTCTTTGTTTCTTTTCTTTACATTGAAAAGTGTAATTCTTAAATTCTTTTCTAATTACATTGAAAAATGTAGTTCTTTAATCCTTTTTCTAATATTTCTTTTTAACATAAAAGAATATCTTATGTTAATTCTTTTCTAACCTTTCTTTTTACTATTTACCTAGAAAATGTAAATAATTACTATTTACAAATTGGTTCTTTTTATTTACATAAGAAAATGTAAATAAATACTTATTCACATAATTATTATTTTTATTCCTTTTATTTACATAGGAAAATGTAAATAAATTCTTATTCACATATTTGTTCTTTATATTCTATTTATTCTTAATTACATAAAAATGTAATTTTATTTCTTATAATCATAATTACATAAAATGTAATTTTCTTTACAGTGTAAAATATATTCTTTTAATTACATAAAAAAAATGTAATTTATTCAATCTCTTATTTATCTAATGTAAATATATGTTTTCCTTTGTCTACATTTTATTTATTTATCATAAATATTTTGAAGTAATTTACATATATAAAATGTAAATTTAGAAAATTAATATATATGCTTTAACCTCTCGCATTGGATAGGTATTGTTGTGACTACTGGACAGCCGGGCGGGTCCGGGCAGATTTACATCACAACTCAATCCAACCTCGGGTTTAAGCATTCTTTTTCTTTATATTGAATAATGTAATTCTTTTTATTCCTTTCTAATTACATTGAAAAATATAATTCTTCAATTCTTATCTTACTATTTCATTAATTCTATTTAAACAAAATGGATATTTTGTTTCTCACATTTTCTATTTACCTAAATGTTTATTTTTACATAAAGCATATTTTTGTCTGCAAACTCTAATGCGACAAAAATAACAATTTAACTAATGTATGTTATTGCATAAAGCATATTTTTGTTCGCAAACTCTAATGTGACAAAAATAGCAATTTAACCTATATATGTTTTTACATAAAATATATTTTTGTGCGCAAACTCTAATGCGACAAAAATAACAATTTAACTAATGTATGTTATTGCATAAAGCATATTTTTGTTCGCAAACTCTAATGCAACAAAAATAGCAATTTAACTATGTTTATTTTTACATAAAGCATATTTTTGTCTGCAAACTCTAATGCGACAAAAATAACAATTTAACTAATGTATGTTATTGCATAAAGCATATTTTTGTTCGCAAACTCTAATGCGACAAAAATAGCAATTTAACTATGTTTATTTTTACATAAAGCATATTTTTGTCTGCAAACTCTAATGCGACAAAAATAACTATTTATTTATATTTTTACATAAAATATATTTTTGTGCGTAAATTCTAATGCGACAGAAATAACTATTTATTTATATTTTGAATGCTAATATTTGATTCATTGCAATTATGCAACATGACGATGACTTTTATGTCGTCTCAAATAAATTAAACACGACGGTGATTTTAGCGTCATAACATTCCAAATAACACATTGATGGTTTTGGTGTCATAACATACAAAATAACACACTTATGGCTTTGGTGTCATAACATACAAATTAACACACTTATGGTTTTGGTGTATTTTTTTTTTTTGATGAATCACAATAACGGTCCCAACTTCACTTTTATTTGCAAATGAAGATTTAAATTCACATTTTATTTATACATAAAAGTAAAGGTTAAACTTACATTCTATTATGTTAACAAAAGCGACATAAAAATTGGTATTTTGACTTTATCAACAAAAGAAAATATAAAAGTTGGTCTTTTTATTTTTAACAAAAGAAACATAAAAAGTGGTCTTTTACTTTGTTAATCAAAAGAAACATAAAAGTTATTCTTTTTATTTTTAAAACAAAGACATAAAAAGTTATTCTTTTTATTTTTAACACAAGACATAAAAAGTTATTCTTTTGATTTTAACAAACGAATTATGTAAAAATGTTCTTTTGTTTCAACAACCAAATTAAGTAAAAATGTCCTTTGTTTTGTAAACAAATTTTGTCCCTTATTTGGTAACCAAAATATACATCAAAAATATGTCTTTTATTTTGTAAACAAATTTGTCCCTTTTAATTTTGACAACAAAATAATGTTAAAATTATCCTTTTTGTTTTACAACAAAAATAATGTAAAAATTGTTCCTTTTTGTTTTACAACAAAAATAATGTAAAAATTGTCTTTTTGTTTAACAAACAAAAATAAACAAACAAGATTTTTTTTTCATTTATTTTGTATACAAAATTTAAGATTAAATTTTAATAGAAAATAAAAATAAAATAAAGAGGGAAACTTTATTATGAACTACATCACAAATTTCGGATCTAGATAAAGTAGTCATCACAGACATCACCACATATTTCAGCAATAATTATATACAAACATCATCACATCGCAGATCAGTAAATCACAATATACAATCACAATCTCAGCATTTCAATCACCACATAATTAAATTAAAATAATTAATTATCTAAATAAAAGAAGGATTCTCACCTTGGTTTTAATAAAATTAAACCGCGTTTAATTTTACCAAAATCCCAACTGCTATTGTTCTTGTCTATCAGTTCTGAAATTTTCCTCAAAAATCAACTTGTTCAGAATAACGTCTAGTCAGTGCCATCGCGAAGTATTTTTCGACTCGAGTCCAACGCACTTGAAATCGTCCAATTCCTTCTTCATGTTCTGGAAACGGAGGCCGCCACTTCGAGACACCCACATCCTCTAGGGCTTCAAATTCCGACCAGCACAGTGGACGAGGAGGTGATCGGAGGGCGGGGTCTGGTCGGCCTTGGAGGGGGAGTAATGGAGGATTCCGCCCATCGTTTCTTTTTTTTTTTCGATTTTGATTGAGGCGACTGAAGAATAATTTGGAGAATTTGGGTTTGGAGAAATAAGGTGTAGGAAGTACTTATATAGATTAATTAATTATTCAATTAGCCAATTAAGACCCGTAAAACCCCTTGTCCAATTTTAATATATTTAAATAATAACCTTTGTGTTATTATTCATATCAAATTTTTTTTCTTTATATAAAAATGCTATAGTGGATAGAGAAGGGATTTACAAAGCAAAGGAAAAAAACAAATAAAGAAAAAGGAAGATGAGAAATAAGGAGCAAGGAATTAATGCTGCATTTCTTTTCCATTTAAAACCATGAATGCATTTCTTTTGTTGCCTTGCACCTTTGAAAATTATATTGCCAAAATTTGATTCTAGAAATAATATTCCATTTGTCATTAATGCCGAAGGAAGGAATAAGAAGAAAGATTTTGAATTAGAAAACGTATCTGTAGGAACATGCATGAATTAAAAACAAAAGAAAATTAATGCACACTAATGAAAATAAGAAATAAAAAGAAACAATATTTGTAGTAACAATAATGCACGCATTAAATAAGGCCATTGAAAACATGTATTGGAATATAATTAAGAAAAAAAAAATGAAGAGGGAAGGTCATTGAAAACGTATGCAGCCATTAATATTTTAAAATTTATTAATTAACGATAGTCACACTTTGGATAGAAAAGGGAAGTATTAAAGTCAACAATTTTCTTTTCTTTTAATCTAACAATGAAAAATTGTAACATAATGATATGTTTATCCAACACTACATATTATAACATAATGACATCTTTATCATAATTTATTTAGAGTCCACCTAATATTTTAGACCAACCAATTCAATGCTCATGCAAAAATAATTAAATATACACACATGGAGTAGATTTGCTTTTGGAGAGAGACAATAAAAGGAGAGAAAAAGGGATGTTAGTTTAAGAATTAAGAATTCAAAAGTTGTAAAAGAAAATAAGCATCATGATTTTGGCTTTAAAGGCAAGGCTACAAGGCTGTAATTAATGTGAAATAACTTTACATATGAAATGAATGTCACTAGTGTTTCTTGGTTCGCCCAATTTCGATTTAAAACTAATTTTATATAATTTCTCAAAGTTGGAAACTAAAATTTGGAATTACCATGAATTTTAAGTTCAGAATAGAATTAAAATAATAAACTTAATATTTCAGCCATTATTAATAAAATAATTTAATTAAAAATAGAATTTTTAATTTCTGACTCATTTTCTTAACAAAATTATTTAAAATAAAAATTTTAAATTGGCCCTAAATTGCGGGTTGTTACAGTCTCCCCCACTTAAAATCTTTTCGTCCTCGAAAAGGAACTAAGCTAAAGGTAGTTAAATTAACTAACTAAATTTTAATTTTAATATTATTAATTTCATTTGTTGGCTAACTTATCAAATATATATACTTTTATATATTTAAAACATATTTTCTAAAATAGGATTATATATATAATCAAAATACTTTAATTATAAGCTTATCACTCTGAACTCATTCTAGGGCATTACTAACCCTATCTCTAATGAGTTTTCTCATTCTAGGATACTGCTGATCCTATCTCTAATGAGTATTCTTATTGGATATTGCTAATCCAATCTCTGATGAGTCTTTTGTTCAGTTCTAACGAGTTGTATCCCAAAGATTTGAGCTAACCTGAGCTCTGATACCAACTGTGACGACCCGCAAATTCCCGCCCTTTGAATCAACCATAAGCCACACAGGTCTGACCCAAAGAATGGAAATCTGCGAATACATCAACTTTGGGCATACAACACATTAAAACAAATAACAGAAGACTTTTATAACACCATAATAAATGTTACATCAGAGTACAGAATATATATCAGAATACATTGGTAATAAATACAGCGGAAGATAAGTACAAAAAACGTAATATACTGCAACGGAAGAACACAGCGGAAGGCTCTCTATCTCTGGACACAGCTTTAAGCTTCAACCCAGAATCCTGTTTAATATATCTGCAAAAATAGCTACTCGACTGCCCGTGTGGAAAATATGGGCACCCGAGTTTGCCAGTGGACAAACTACAGGTCAGTCATGGGACTGGTGTGAGAATTCTACTTAACCTATATAATATAATAAGGCTAATCACAAGACCACGCCACTTTCGCGGAACGGGTTTTCTCCTATAGATTGCCAGTGCATAAAGTAAAGTAAATCGTAGAATAACGCAATGTCTTTTTTGAAAAATGAAACCATTATAAGACCCAGGTCCCATCACACAATGTCACGCAAGCCGGAGGATAGGGTTTTACCTTATAATGATCAAAAGATGCTTGATACGATAAACACGGTATTATATAATAATAGTGTGCAACCAATTTGAAATACATCAAAGTAAATGTATTAATCCTAGACGACATGAGTGCCCCATCCCACTATGTCGCCATATATAGGTATACAATCAAAACCGCGTGATGTCGTATTGGAAATTTGGATTTCCATCTGAGTCAAGACTAGGGAGGAGATCCTTACCGATTCGAGACACTCTAGTAATGCCCCAGGATTGGTACTCTGTCCAACCCTTGGATCCTGCAGGGCCGGTCCACACTTACTTTTGTGGATTAGTTATGCCTGAACACACGTTCCCCGTCCTTTTGGACCTATACTACGGCCAGTGGCGACCGCATAAACCCGAGGCCTCGAAAATCCAACAACCACAATGAATAAATGCCAGCGCTGGTAGGTCCCTGGCACCACTCTAGCTAGAAAGCAACGTGTGCACTCCCTGCGTTCCCTTCTCCCGTTTTAGACTCTACCGGGCTGTGAGGCTCGCGAAGTCACGATATACACAAAGCTATGCCTAAATAGACTGTGCTTTGATCATCAACCACAAGGCCTGCTTTTCAACAAAAGCCTTGATTAATGCATCTTAGTATGCCACATTGTCAGTCCATACTATACCATTGATTTCTACCAATATATAACCTCTAAGCTCGTACGTCTCAGAGAAGGGTGTTAACCACCAAACAGATATATATTAAGAGAGATCAACGAATGTAGTATAAAGGACTACAACGTCAGACATATATTCCATTTATAAACTTATGCCCTGGGTCTGAGCGAAAGTCAAATCCGTACAAATCAACACTTCGTCCGAACAGCCACCACTGAAGCCCTTTCAAGGTAGCTACTCCTCTCATGGGTCTCAGAGGCAACACATCCATTCGATGTGAAGATCGTCGGTCTTCAATCACCGTCTTTAAATCTTCGACTTAGAACGTCGTATAATCATTTGAAATGAGATTGAACTCGGTCTTTTCAAATGATTCTCGTATATATATAATTTGAAATCATTTCATATCGTTATTGGTATTTAGTAACGATCTATCGCTATTTTTATTTATATAAAAATAGCTCGAATTAATTTAACGACGCTTCGGGTCAATGGGCGACCCTGGCGCTGTTTTCAACCATATTTGATTTAAACATATCTTAAAATCTAACCGTTGGATTTTGATGAAATCTATATCGTTGGAAAGATCTTCCCAAAGCGGTCCTAACGGTTCCAGTTTTGGGAAAATCCGACGGTCGGATCTTTCGGTATAACCGTTTGAAGTTAAGAATGTCGATACGCGAACTACCGCACGTGATTCGTTAAATTTATAATTTATATTTATATAAATATAAATATGAATCGTTTGGCGATTTCAACTATAAAAGTCTATTCTTTTTATCGCTTCTGAAATGACGATAAAAATATCACTTTTAATATCTCTGTTTTATTTACACTAAATGTAAATAAATTATACTTTTTCTATATTTTGTTTTATTTACCTAAATGTAAAATAAATTATATTCTTTCTATATTTTAATTTATTTACACTAAATATAAATAAATTATATTCTTATCCTTTTTCTTATTTATTTGCCTATATGTAAATAAATATTTTACTTTTTCTTTTGCTATATTTATTTACATTAATTGTAAATGAATATATCTAATTTCTTATTCATATTTATTTACACTATTTGTAAATAAATGTTTACCTTTACTTTTACTATATTTATTTACACTAATTATAAATAAATGTACCTTTTCCTTTATCTTATTTATTTACATAAGAAAATGTAAATAAATATTATTCACATAATTATTCTTTTACTCTCTTTTATTTACATAAAAAAAAAGTAAATAATCCTTATTCACATATTTGTTCTTATAATCTTAATCACATAGAAATGTAATTTTATTTACAATGTAAAACATATATATATATATATTACTTACATTGGAAATGTACTTTTATTAAATCCTTTATTTACATTGAAAAAATGTAAATTTCTTTGTTTCTTTTCTTTACATTGAAAAGTGTAATTCTTAAATTCTTTTCTAATTACATTGAAAAATGTAGTTCTTTAATCCTTTTTCTAATATTTCTTTTTAACATAAAAGAATATCTTATGTTAATTCTTTTCTAACCTTTCTTTTTACTATTTACCTAGAAAATGTAAATAATTACTATTTACAAATTGGTTCTTTTTATTTACATAAGAAAATGTAAATAAATACTTATTCACATAATTATTATTTTTATTCCTTTTATTTACATAGGAAAATGTAAATAAATTCTTATTCACATATTTGTTCTTTATATTCTATTTATTCTTAATTACATAAAAATGTAATTTTATTTCTTATAATCATAATTACATAAAATGTAATTTTCTTTACAGTGTAAAATATATTCTTTTAATTACATAAAAAAAATGTAATTTATTCAATCTCTTATTTATCTAATGTAAATATATGTTTTCCTTTGTCTACATTTTATTTATTTATCATAAATATTTTGAAGTAATTTACATATATAAAATGTAAATTTAGAAAATTAATATATATGCTTTAACCTCTCACATTGGATAGGTATTGTTGTGACTACTGGACAGCCGGGCGGGTCCGGGCAGATTTACATCACAACTCAATCCAACCTCGGGTTTAAGCATTCTTTTTCTTTATATTGAATAATGTAATTCTTTTTATTCCTTTCTAATTACATTGAAAAATATAATTCTTCAATTCTTATCTTACTATTTCATTAATTCTATTTAAACAAAATGGATATTTTGTTTCTCACATTTTCTATTTACCTAAATGTTTATTTTTACATAAAGCATATTTTTGTCTGCAAACTCTAATGCGACGAAAATAACAATTTAACTAATGTATGTTATTGCATAAAGCATATTTTTGTTCGCAAACTCTAATGCGACAAAAATAGCAATTTAACCTATATATGTTTTTACATAAAATATATTTTTGTGCGCAAACTCTAATGCGACAAAAATAACAATTTAACTAATGTATGTTATTGCATAAAGCATATTTTTGTTCGCAAACTCTAATGCAACAAAAATAGCAATTTAACTATGTTTATTTTTACATAAAGCATATTTTTGTCTGCAAACTCTAATGCGACAAAAATAACAATTTAACTAATGTATGTTATTGCATAAAGCATATTTTTGTTCGCAAACTCTAATGCGACAAAAATAGCAATTTAACTATGTTTATTTTTACATAAAGCATATTTTTGTCTGCAAACTCTAATGCGACAAAAATAACTATTTATTTATATTTTTACATAAAATATATTTTTGTGCGTAAATTCTAATGCGACAGAAATAACTATTTATTTATATTTTGAATGCTAATATTTGATTCATTGCAATTATGCAACATGACGATGACTTTTATGTCGTCTCAACTAAATTAAACACGACGGTGATTTTAGCGTCATAATATTCCAAATAACACATTGATGGTTTTGGTGTCACAACATACAAAATAACACACTTATGGCTTTGGTGTCATAACATACAAATTAACACACTTATGGTTTTGGTGTATTTTTTTTTTTTTGATGAATCACAATAACGGTCCCAACTTCACTTTTATTTGCAAATGAAGATTTAAATTCACATTTTATTTATACATAAAAGTAAAGGTTAAACTTACATTCTATTATGTTAACAAAAGCGACATAAAAATTGGTATTTTGACTTTATCAACAAAAGAAAATATAAAAGTTGGTCTTTTTATTTTTAACAAAAGAAACATAAAAAGTGGTCTTTTACTTTGTTAATCAAAAGAAACATAAAAGTTATTCTTTTTATTTTTAAAACAAAGACATAAAAAGTTATTCTTTTTATTTTTAACACAAGACATAAAAAGTTATTCTTTTGATTTTAACAAACGAATTATGTAAAAATGTTCTTTTGTTTCAACAACCAAATTAAGTAAAAATGTCCTTTGTTTTGTAAACAAATTTTGTCCCTTATTTGGTAACCAAAATATACATCAAAAATATGTCTTTTATTTTGTAAACAAATTTGTCCCTTTTAATTTTGACAACAAAATAATGTAAAAATTGTTCCTTTTTGTTTTACAACAAAAATAATGTAAAAATTGTCTTTTTGTTTAACAAACAAAAATAAACAAACAAGATTTTTCTTCATTTATTTTGTATACAAAATTTAAGATTAAATTTTAATAGAAAATAAAAATAAAATAAAGAGGGGAACTTTATTATGAACTACATCACAAATTTCGGATCTAGATAAAGTAGTCATCACAGACATCACCACATATTTCAGCAATAATTATATACAAACATCATCACATCTCAGATCAGTAAATCACAATATACAATCACAATCTCAGCATTTCAATCACCACATAATTAAATTAAAATAATTAATTATCTAAATAAAAGAAGGATTCTCACCTTGGTTTTAATAAAATTAAACCGTGTTTAATTTTACCAAAAATCCCAACTGCTATTGTTCTTGTCTATCAGTTCTGAAATTTTCCTCAAAAATCAACTTGTTCAGAATAACGTCTAGTCAGTGCCATCGCGAAGTATTTTTCGACTCGAGTCCAACGCACTTGAAATCGTCCAATTCCTTCTTCATGTTCTGGAAACGGAGGCCGCCACTTCGAGACACCCACAACCTCTAGGGCTTCAAATTCCGACCAGCACAGTGGACGAGGAGGTGATCGGAGGGCGGGGTCTGGTCGGCCTTGGAGGGGGAGTAACGGAGGATTCCGCCATCGTTTCTTTTTTTTTCCGATTTTGATTGAGGCGACTGAAGAATAATTTGGAGAATTTGGGTTTGGAGAAATAAGGTGTAGGAAGTACTTATATAGATTAATTAATTATTCAATTAGCCAATTAAGGCCCATAAAACCCCTTGTCCAATTTTAACATATTTAAATAATAACCTTTGTGTTATTATTCATATCAATTTTTTTTTCTTTATATAAAAATGCTATAGTGGATAGAGAAGGGATTTACAAAGAAAAGGAAAAAAAAAAATAAAGAAAAAGGAAGATGAGAAATAAGGAGCAAGGAATTAATGCTGCATTGCTTTTCCATTTAAAACCATGAATGCATTTCTTTTGTTGCCTTGCACCTTTGAAAATTATATTGCCAAAATTTGATTCTAGAAATAATATTCCATTTTTCATTAATGCCGAAGGAAGGAATAAGAAGAAAGATTTTGAATTAGAAAACGTATCTGTAGGAACATGCATGAATTAAAAACAAAAGAAAATTAATGCACACTAATGAAAATAAGAAATAAAAAGAAACAATATTTGTAGTAACAATAATGCACGCATTAAATAAGGCCATTGAAAACATGTATTGGAATATAATTAAGAAAAAAAAATGAAGAGGGAAGGTCATTGAAAACGTATGCAACCATTAATATTTTAAAATTTATTAATTAACGATAGTCACACTTTGGATAGAAAAGGGAAGTATTAAAGACAACATTTTTTTTCTTTTAATCTAACAATGAAAAATCGTAACATAATGATATGTTTATCCAACACTACATATTATAACATAATGACATCTTTATCATAATTTATTTAGAGTCCACCTAATATTTTAGACCAACCTATTCAATGCTCATGCAAAAATAATTAAATATACACACATGGAGTAGATTTGCTTTTGGAGAGAGACAATAAAAGGAGAGAAAAGGGGATGTTAGTTTAAGAATTAAGAATTCAAAAGTTGTAAGAGAAAATAAGCATCATGATTTTGGCTTTAAAGGCAAGGCTATAAGGCTGTAATTAATGTGAAATAACTTTACATATGAAATGAATGTCACTAGTGTTTCTTGGTTCGCCCAATTTCGATTTAAAACTAATTTTATATAATTTCTCAAAGTTGGAAATTAAAATTTGGAATTACCATGAATTTTAAGTTCTGAATAGAATTAAAATAATAAACTTAATATTTCAGCCATTAATAATAAAATAATTTAATTAAAAATAGAATTTTTAATTTCTGACTCATTTTCTTAACAAAATTATTTAAAATAAAATATTTAAATTGGCCCTAAATTGCGGGTTGTTACAACCATGCTCCAGTTCCATTTCAACCCCATGACCGTCTCTTTCATCCTCCTTCTCTACTTCAACACTCAACACTAATCACAATAAAATCACCAATACAATGTTAGTTGCGACTCTTAGTATCATAAGTATTCCGCAATTTAAATCATGCCTCAGAAACCCAAATGCTCCAGTTCGAACTGTCTCTGCCAACTTCAGAAAAACTCGAATTCAAACTATCCTGCTTGGCATCAACGCGGTCTTTCACCTCATCGAGAACCCTTCATCACCGTTACACCGAAATCAAATTCAACGCTATGAAGAAAGTCGCGACATCAAGCTCCTCAGCTACAGGAAACATTGACATTTGTTGTCACCAAAATCGATCAAAATATGTCCCCTTGCTCGCATTCTCAACCCGAGTACGCTTGCGCCCTCCATTCAATCTCTGGCACCCCATAGCCGTAACCACGTCAAGCCCTAGGGGCCACTGCTATGTCGACTTCCGGTGAAAACTCGCGATAAAGTTCCTCACGAAACCCAAACTAAAAAATCACTCAAGCTCTTGTTGAACGAAATTCGAATTTGTTTAATTCGATCTATGTATTGATTTTAGAGGTCACGAAATGGTTTTCCAAAACAGAATAGTGGTGGCTTGAATTTCTGTAGTTGTTGATCGAATGAAGTTTAGAGTTAGAGGAATAAAAGGGTGTATTTATAGAGGTGGTTTAATAATATTAAAATCAATTATTATATACATTTTAATTGTAACGCTACTTACATTACTATTTGAAAATTTCTACGATCACGTACAATATCCAAATTCGACGAAAATTGACATACAGCCACAGTTCGACATTACGGACCCAACGAAACTTGTTTCGTCGAATTTCGAGTCCGTTTGCTCACACAGCGTATTTTTAAAGTCAAATTATCGATTGTTTTTCACATTAAAATCCCGTACGACCACATACTGGCTCCAAAAATTACGAAAATTGAAATCTAACAAAATCTAATATTCCGGATCCAACAAAATTAGTTTCGTCGAAAACGGCGGTCGTTTGCAAAACTGGCTATTTTTAAAGCTCTAAATAAATCCATTTAAATATTAAATATATTTAAATATAATTAAAATAAATATTAATAAATAAATATTATCGTATATATATATCCACATAGAATATAATACATCTCCAAAATATTCTTATCTGAATTTATAACTCGACATTTCAAATCCAGATTAAATCAGTATTCAATTTATATTAAAAATCCATTTATAATATAAATAAATCGTTATAAATTATAAAGGAATTCCATAGCGACTTTTCAAAAATTTATTTGGACATAACACACAATCTACACGACGAAATCCCGATTTTTCTCTTCCATTAGAAAAATATACTTCACCGAACGTTTCTTGTTTCACAGAAATCCGGCTTAAAACGGATTTTGTATATTCGATTAAAGTTCGAATTGCCAAACTACGAACTGCCGCGCCATTTCGAGCTCAATTTTAATTATAATATAATTATACGTTCAACAGTCGTTTATATAATATATTTGATAATATAACTCAACTCTAAACTGAATTATATATTATAAATGATCCATTTCACACAATATCGTGAATTCCACAATTTTCGACTATTTCAGAAATTAAATATATTATTTTATTATTTATATTAATTAAATATTCAATAATTTTTAATTCTAGTCATTTTAAATTACCAATCCATTATTTAAATAATTAAAAAAATTATTTGTTCTCCGTTAAAAATACAGGTCGATACAACTTGGATAACAACACAAAGAATCAACTAATACTAGAAAGAAAATATATAAGCCACTAAGACTCCTGAAATCATAGAATTTACCAGAATCACTAAAATCACAAAATCACTAAGACCACGAGAATCACTAAAATTACAAGAATCACTAAATCGTCGAATCACTAAAATTTTGTTAGAAGTTTAAAACTGCTAATGAAATCACCAATAATAATAATAATAATAATCACAATGGTAAAATCAACAACAAGTCACAAAACACTGAAACAATATGATTTGGATCCAACAACATGATTGGCAAGTTAAAGCTATGCTTGCAATTGTTAACAACATGATTGCTCGAGGCCCTAGACAGTTATTACAACAACATAAGGGGCACCCTATCCAACATGATCGACTCGAAGATCGCATAACAACATGATCAACTCGAAGGTCGCATATAACCTGATTGATCTGAAGGTCCACTATACAACATGATTGACCTGACTTGAAGGTCAAGTATTGGATTAAACAAGATGAACGTGTCATAAACTCTTGGATGATAACCCAAAAAGTTGTAATTGTTTGTCCCGTACGACACGCTCTCACTTAACGGTTCACGCGCCACAGTCAGCATCACGTTAGAAATCACAAGAACACTAGAAAACATGAAAACACAAAAACCATGAAACACGAGAATACACTATAGGTAAGGACTTCGAAAATCGATTTTGGAATTAACCGATCCTGTATACCTTTATTTCCCATACCAAAAGGTTTACGACACTGTTTAATCAACGTCGCACCTTCTTAAAGGGTGGAGAAATGTGTATTTCAATATACAGAAAGTACTTGGTTTAGCAAAAACAGGATTATAAAACAATTTCAAAACCAATTGAGTTTATTATTTTGAAGTCCTTTTAAATTCTTAATTATATATTATTGCTTTGAGACGATCCTATTTATAAAACCAAAACAAAAAAACATTTTGTTTCAAACCTATAGAAAATTCTTATGTACATAGCTAAGTAGGAAATTGCCTTTATAAACTGTGCACATATGGAAACCCATCAACATCGTTAAACATAACATCAAAAACATCATATATTATTAAATCCGGGGTACAGATAGAATAAAATGTAGGCTTACGTTGTTATCAACGAAACCACAACAAAAGACCAAGAATTAAATTCTGAAATTCATTAGGAAAATGACCAGAATCATCATGAGAAACACAAGCTACCAAGTTTAATCCTACGCGAAAACACACTCCATGGGTTGACCCATACTATGTGAGTGTCGACCCATGGGTCAACAAAATATAAGACTAGGTCGGCCCCAATGTCCACCCAGAGCATGTGACTTCTACAGGATGAAATCCTATCTCAATTACAACTTCAAGCTAATTTCTGAAACAACTAACAGTGAATTTCTAGCATTCAAAAGGGAATGATAGCAGAAGAAAGGCTTTTGCAACATGCTAAGACAATGATTACACCAAACCAACATAGATTGAAGGTGACAAAGGTCTCAAAGATTGACCAAGACGAAGATAAGCCATTGTAACTTTTCTAATTATAGTAAACAATTTCTACTACTATAATGAACTCAAAACCACAAACTAAACATAAAAATTGTAAACTGGATTGCGTGAGTTTCTACAAACTCACTTTGGGTACGACTGAAAGTATTTGGCACCTACAGCTTGTAGCACTGTGAAATTTGGACATGCACAACATCAGCCACTTACTATAACTGGTTCTATTGATTTCCATGAATTATCTTATTGGATTCCTACTAGAGTTTGGCTTTTCATAGAATGGAGAATCAAGCAAGCATTTATGTAATTAAATTTAAGGAAATATTTGATTTTTGAGGAGAAAGGAGTAGGAGGCCATTCTTTTATTTCTTTCTCTGGAAACTGCTAAGGAGAGGAAGAAGAAGGATTTCTCCAGAAAGGTGCGTACTTAATTCTGCTCCCTCTGCTTAATGGCCCAAGATAATTAATCTAGGCCCATAATGATTAAGTTCTAATGAATTACACATAATTAAGCGTTAATTCATTGGTTTACATTAATTAAAATGTGTTTCACAATTTTAACCATAATAAAATTGCCATATGCATTTAAAAAACCTTTTTAACACACTTTCTATTTTGGACGCACAAATTTTTCATGTTATTAAAATAGTTATTCCAAGATATATTTTAATTTTGTTTTAGATTAACAAAGTTACACAATATAATGTAATTTATTCTAAACACTTTAAATATTTATAATGAAAAGTTTAGTAAAATTGCAAACAACATTTTTAAAGCACTTTTATCTTTATTATGACATTCATAAATAAATTTACAAACTATACAAAGATGTTAACATCTAATTTTTAATTTGTATAACCTTTATAACATTTGATTAAACAAAATCCAAATGTCGCTATTGGCACTTCTTGACATCATACAACAATACAAAATTTACATACAATGTTTTTAAAAACTTATTAAACTTTCTGTTTTTGTTTTAGAAAAGTTTCACTTTAACTTATAGATTGTACAAAATACTAACATTTACCTTTTCACTTGTGAAATTCTTGCAACATAGAAAAAAATTTAAAACCTTTAAATGTCACCATTTTAGACTACAAATCCCAAGAGCTTTTTTTAATTATCAATTTGTAACAACCTGAAACTTATATTAAAAATATATTTTCCACTTAAACATTCAATAAATATTTTATATTTTCTATATTTATAGAAATTATCAAATTATAATATGCAACCATGGTTTGGAACAAATCCTTTATTATATCAAAGATATTTAATTTATTCCAAAACACACATATTCCTAAAACCACAAATTCATTGTTTTCATACTTTCAAATATTATATGAGTTTGGCACCTGAATCTTGTTTCATTCTTCTTAGTTTTAAAAATAAACAGGAGTCATTATAATCTGTTTAGCCTGGATACTCAAAAATCAGGTTGTTACAGACTTCCCCCTTAAATAAATTGCATCCTCACAGTTTTCTTAAGATAATTCCAGTATAAGCTTCCATTTTCAAAAACTCATCCAAATTTTTATTACTTGGAAAAGATTTAGCATATATTAAAAGCCACCAAATTTTTAGACTTACATACTTTTACAACTACTAATCTCATCAAAGTTTGAAAATTTTAGTTATTTGGCTCACACAAATTCTTATCCCAATAGCATATCACAGTAATTCAAAACTTATAGCATACCATCACATAGCAGATTATTTAAAATACACACTACATGCATCTAATTTCGAGACAACAATAATGCTGCCATGCTATTACTTTAATATTAACTTCTCCCAACAATGGTTGATAACTTGATTGAAATATCAAATTACCTCGCCATTTACCTTTTTAGACTTCAAACTTGATTATTACAACCACTCAACAACTTGATTATAAGAGTGAGTAATCTAAAAAGATTGGTTATGCTCAAGATTGTTTTAAATTTCAAAACGCTTTTAGTTACAGAAAACCAATATTTATTTATCTTAAAGTTTTGAAAGCAAGAATTTCACAATATAATTCTTTGATTCATTTCGAATAATGTCAAACCATCCATTCATTACAATTTATCATGTTTTTTGGCAGTGATGTCGACATGAAACCATTATCGCCTCACTATCCAAAGTTATTGCTCCCAACTAATGTAGTGGTATTCCATCCTTAAGAAAATTTTCCATTATTGTAGGCAAAAATCAATTCTGCAATCCACAAAAAATATGTTCAATTGTCTCGTCTAAGCATTTAGGAAATTCATATCAATATTGTTGATCAGAAGTATCGATCAGAACCCCTTAAAATACACAACGAGCAACCAAACATGAAAGATAATCACCAAATTTTTAGTTCAAATATGGTTGCTTCAATTATTTATTAATTATTACCTATACTTCAAATAAAAATAACCTAACACCACACTTCCCAATTATTTACTTGATTTATATTCTAAGAAAATTAGTGTCACGACCAGGATTTTTTAATGGTTGAATAAATAGTTTATTTAATTATTTAAAAGTTAATTTAGAAATTTAAATAACTTGAATTCAACAACCTCGGATATTAAATTAATTTAAATAGTGGAATAATAAATTAAATTCCAAAATAGTCGGAAATAAGTTGAATATGCAATATCGTGTGAACTGGATAATTTAAGATATTTAATTGGGTTTAGATTCGAGTTATAATAACTAATTTATTTACAAAAGGACGTTGAACGTACAATTTATAACTAAATTTAAAACGAGCTCGTAACATCGTGGTAGTTCGTAGTTTTACATTTTGAAATTTAAACGTATACGCAAGATCCAATATAAGTCGGATTTCTTTGAAATAAGAAACGTTCGAATCTATTGAAATATAGTTTGCTAATGAAAGTGAAAAATCGAGATTTTGTCTTGTAGATTGTGAGTTTTGCCCAAATCAAATTTTCAGAATATTGTTAGAGAACTGTTTAAAAATTATAACAATTTATTTAATAAAATAAAGAATTATAAATAAAGTGAATATCGAATCAATGATAAATGTAACAACCCGAATTTTTAAGGGGGTTGTAATAACTCAAAAACTTTGACGCTTAAAATTTAACGTTAAAAATAAAAATTTTGCTGAATTCCAATTTTAGAATTTGGACCTTTATCCAATTTTAACCGAGCTTGAGAATTCTTTCCATAAGTCTAATTTTTGTAATAAATGGATTGAGGAAAAAAAATCTAATGTACGAGGTACGATTTAATTTATTGTCGGAAAATTAGATCTCTAAATATAAGTGGAAGGTTATTTATTTGTTTAGAAAATAAATCATTAAGCAAGATTTTATTTTCAGCAAAGTAATAAATTTTGTGAAATTATTTCATTACTGGTAAAATGATAAGCGCTCTTAAATAGCGGTGTTAGTTCTTGTCCAATTCATTCAAAACAATATTTGAAATACAAACGTTGGTCATGTTTCTCTCTTCAACATGCTTGACATTTTAGGCCTAGTCATTCGTTTAAACCATGCCTTTTTAGCCAGTAGTGTCCAAGCCTTGTTTGAGAATTATAATCAAAGCTTTAGTTGCTGAATATGTGTTCCTTTTGCTTTCACCTCTCTAGAAAATTCTACACTTGTCATGGCCATCTGAAATTGTTTACACATTGATCGTCGCTTTCCTATGAACTAGAAAAGCGCGATTTATGAAATAAATACTGCAAGCGCACAGATCGTGTAGTATGCAGATCGAATCATAGGGAGGCAAATTAAATCAAATTATTTAAATAATTTCTTGGGCGAGTTAGACGAAGCTTGGGGATTGATTTTGAAAAACAATAAAACTATTATTGAATTGAGTGCAGATCTGAATCTAATCAAATCTATATTCAACCCAATATGACCTAAGAACGCAATAAAAAGAACAAAAATTAAAACTGCAGAAATTGAAAAACAAACAGGAATTAAAATTAGGATTACCGCTGAATCTAATCAGAAGGTCTATCACTAATGAAAATAAATGTAAAATACAACTAGTACTCTACCAAATCTAATTGTGTAGAAGGCACTAGTTGCTAAGAAATAGAAAATTGAAGAAAATAAAATGAAGAAGAAGGACTATATTAATGGAGAAGAAATAGAAAATGGGATGGTGGCTACAATGATATTACAAGGGTATTTATAGGAGATAACCAAACCCTAACCCTAATTACAAATGGGCCTAGCTATTTCAAGTAAGTTTTAGGCCTTTTGTCATTTGGAACAAGTTCTAGGCCTTTTCTCCTTTTCTCTTGCAAGCCTCCTTTAATTTGAGATGTGCATGGCCTTTTTCAATCATTTTTTGTCCAACAGCAACTAGATGTGAGATCTTCATCTACAATTCTTCAAAATGTAAATATATAGCAATCTGATCTTCATTTCTCTACTTTTTGGTTGCATGCGGGCTGGGTTGGAATATCTGTAAAAGTGACAAAACAATACCCAAGTAATATTTATTTATATACAAAAGATAAGATATAAGAGCATAAAATAAACACATTTCTATGTCAATCAAATACCCCCACACTTATATTTTACTCGTCCTCGAGTAAAACAAAAAATGAAAAACTAAACTTGATAGGTCACACTTTCGTAGGAAACACGATTGCATTGAGCGTATGCAACAAGCCGTTAAACCTCTAGGTGTCCCTAGTAGGACGAGTGGTGTCTCGTGAGGGTTTTCAGCGGATACTACCCACAAAATCCAAATGCAGTATGCTATGGTTCTAATGCGACTACATGAATGAAACAGACATATGCAAAAGAAAATAAAAATGAAAACATGACTTATTTTGGGAAAGTGGTACAACAAATTAAGTTAACAAATTTTAGTCAGTTGATTTAATTTTAGATACCTCAACTTGTCACAAATTTTCAATATAATTCAAGTTTTCAAATGTTAAATTCCAGTTTGGCCAGTTGGTACGGTCAATAACATAGTGCAGCCATGAAATAGATTCTTAGTTTGTTTATTACAGTTTGCCAAGTGGTATTCTAATTTCCTTGTGTATGGCTAGTCAAATCAATAAGGCCAAGAAGTGCTTGGGCTTCATCGCTTATTCTCTATCTCTATAAAAATTAAAATTTATGATTAATTAATACACCTAACTTAAAGACCAAGGTATATCACCCATACACTGCCTTGCGGACTGACAAAGTGTTGGGACAGAGCTTGGCGGATTATGCAGGCCGACGCTGACTTTGTCAACAACATGTCGGCAATCCTTAGATGTCCAATCTCATAAAATGAGACCAAGATATTCCAGCGCTAACTTTGTCAACAACATGTTGGATAGAGCTTGACGGGTTTGCACACCAACGCTAGATATACAAGCAATGTTGGATACCCTTGGATGATTATGATTATTATTGAAAATATAAGCACAAAAGAGAGTTACGCGAATTCAACTTAACACAACTTATTTTTAAAGATTCGAAAAGCCAATATAAATATTTTAAGTCCTCCACTTATTTAAACAAAGACTACAATATAGAATAAACTTCATGGCCATCACCTAAGAATCTCCTATGTACCGGTTACACTATTATCCCTCAAAATTAAACTTTTCATTATATTTCTTATTCGATCTTAGTTGAGAGAAAAAAATACTATCAACTGATTAACAATCCTTAACTTATTTTGCTGTATCAATCTAAAATGAGTCATGTTTCAAAAAAAAAGGGCATGTTACTACAATCTAAAATGCATGATGGTCCTATTTAGATGGCTAAAAATGAAAAGAAAGAAAAACAAAGAAAAAACGAAAATGAATGAAATGCAGACTCCTCCCACACTAGAACTAAACAGTGTCCACACTGTAAACACGTTTCCTAAATTTGAAAGATCGTACCCAAAGGTGCAAAATTATTTGTAGAATGAAATGTAGTCTAACTATATGTAAGAATGGATCATATATACAATGATATATGTGTTTCCGATGCATGCGATGAAAAGATTGCCACCAACTTCTTCCCCCACACTTGGTTCTAACCCGATGAATTCTGTTCGCACTATGTCTCGGCATGTTTTCTAATAAGCAAAGGTTTTTAAAAACCATTTCATCTTTATACCGAGATTTATAGTCTAGCAAATAAATATCCAGAGTCATACTAACATGAAGTTTTTCAACTAAGCCAGCATTCCCAAGATAATTCATGTGTTCAACAAATTTATCAGTGTAATTGTTCAAAAATTTGTGATCGTATATAAATTCAGCGAAATTTGAATTCTGAGTGTTGTTCAAAACTATGTGATCGCATTTCTCAGTTTCATTACTGGACAACATATTTTCGACACTGACAATATCAAGCTCGTTTGACACCTCAAAATCAAAATTTTCAAATTTGGATTGGTGGCTTGACTCTATTTTGTCCTCATTTGGCAACTCATCCTCATACAATCCAAAAAATTCATGTTCATTAAAATCCTTTTCCACTTTTGAGTTTCTGAAAAATTCAACATTTTCATTTTGTTCAATTTCAAAATTTTCAAGTTTCTCACATTCTGAAAGAGAAAAATCAAAATCCAAGCTTAAGTCTTTTCTCTGAAAAGAATCGAAGTCCAAATCATTTGTTGAATTTTTAACAACTTCATTTAGATAATTATTCTCAATTTCCAAAGTTGTAATCTGAAAATTTTCACTATCAATAAAAAGTGGATTATTTTCTGATTCATCGCTTGTTTGAATTTGATTTTGTTGCTCTTGTTGTTCTTTCAAAGATGTCATTAAACAAAGAAGTTCATCCATCTTTCTATCTTTTTCATCAAGCTGTCTATCTGGCTTTTCTACCCTCTCTTTAAGAATGTTAAGATGATATTCTTCAGGATTGTTGATTTCAGAGCTCTCATTTTGGATTTCTTGATTCTCAAAATTATAGTCCACATGAATTTCACAATCAATATTATTTCCGATGTGATGGTTGTTTGAATTTTAAGAAAAATGACAATGATATTGGAAATCAATTTGATTATATAAATTATGTTCGTAAACAAAACTGTTAAAATTCGAGGGAAAATTGCAATTTTAGTTATTTTCAAGATGTTGATATGGGCTATAACTTCGAAAATTTTGGTTTACAACCCCATATTGATGTTGATCAAAGCCATATTGAGATTCAAAGCTATTTTGATGTGAATGTGGGCCATAATCGAAATTATTGAAATTTGAATTGAAGTCGCAATTCCGATCATTTCTATGATTTTGAAAATGTTGGTCAGTTGGAAAATTTTGGAAATTATTGATATTGGGCCCATAAAATTTTGGAAAATCTTGCTTCATGAGTTGTAATTCATATTCATACTGTTCAAGAGGACGTCTATTCCGATTATTATCCCACATTTCACTTAAGGATTTTTTTGAATCAGACATTTGAATGAAGTCAAAGCAAGACAGAAATTATTCTCACTTCAAAATATTATAAAATGCTAATTTGTGCTCTATTAATTAATTGACTCAATTAGAAGGGGGAAGAGGGTCTTATGGCCGTTCACATATAGTTTAAATACTAAGGGATACGACCAATGTTTTACAGGTAGTAGCAACCTCTTTTGCTAATAGTTCAATAAATTGAACTACTATATATCCGCGATCCAATTATACGAGACAATCAATTTCACAAAGCACCACTTTTCAATTATATTATTTTGCAATGTCTATTTTTATTGTTGAAAACAATGAGAATGCAGATTTCAATTATGGAAATTTAAGCCAATCACAACAATCATATAATAATACAACAGAAATTAAAAAAATTGTACAAGCAAGCCGCTGCCCCTGTAGAAGATTTTACACACAATTTCTATATATTTTTTTCTTTGCAGCAAAGCACCTGTAGAGTTTATAAAATATTACAGCGGTGTATGGCAATATGTCCAAAAAATTTGAGTAGTATCATTGATTGAAATCCATTATTTGCAAATCCGTTGACCTTTGAATTCTTGAACGTTGCTTGAATCTTTCTCTTCCTTTGATTTGTTTGAATTCCTTCTTTCACTTGAGCCTTTGATTTTTTTTTTTTGGAATGAAATAAATAACAAAATAAAAAAACAAGAAAGAGGAAACAAATAAGGAAAAAAAACTAAATTAGTGAAAAGGAAAAAAAAAACTCGGAAAGGGGGAAAAAGAAAAAAAAAATCTAGGGCTAACAAAAACAATCCAACTCAAACAAATAGACAATGATATTCAAAATAAAGTCACGCGAATTAGAATAATCCATGCACAAATGTCTTCTGGAACCCACCCAAACAAATAATCAAACAACCACTCAAAAGAAAAGGTCAACCAAGAATTAAGTCTCCCTTCTCTTATATTTATATATTTCAGAAAACAAATTGAAATCCCTAAAACTCATTCATGCTTTCCTTTTTCTTAATCTTTCTTTTGTCTATGAAACACTGCAATCAACTCTAGAAAGCCACAATAAATCAGTCACACTCCCTTATGAACATACCCCCAAAAGTTGCTCCACAAAAGAAAATAAATCACGCAAACAATGAACCAAATCCCACGCCAAAAGAAAACAAAACAAAACCGAAACAAGCACGAAATCAAGCAATTACTTTTCCCACCTTCCTTTTATTTTTATTCAATCGAAACGGACGTGTTTCTTTTGATGAACAACCCGAACAACAAAATTTGTCACTCAACGCAATGAAGCCGCGCCCCCTTTTCTTTTCAGAATCAAATCGCACAAAAAAAGGAAGGTTCAGACCTTCGAATCGGTTCTGGTGAGGGTATGGACGTGAAATGAGGTAGGCAATTCGGTGCTGACAATTGCTATAATCTTGAACTGTGGTAGTTGGTCTTGTAATGGATAGTGGAGGAGGTTGAGGAAATTTGCTGTAGGAGGAATTGATGGTTTGTGTGAGAAAAAAGTGAAGATGATGTGTGATAACTTTTGTGTGATGCTAAGTGGAAGGATGGTTTGTGAATGTGGTTTTGGATTGGAGACAAGAATGGAGAAGAAATATGGAAGAATAAAGGCAACAGAAGAAGAAATATAGAAAATAACGAAGAGAAAAAAAGGAAAGAAATTAAAGCAATGAAAATGTACAATTTCAAAAGAATAATCTTTTTATGACCTCTTTTTTTTTTGTTGAAAAAGGGATAATACGAAAAGAAAGAGATGTAAAAGGGGAAAAAATTGCAAAAGTCGGAAGAGATCTAATTATTCAAGTAGAGAATTAATCACAAGGCAGAGAGGAAAGATTTTAAAAGAGATTTTTTTTTTTGGAACGAAATTGTAGAAAGAAGAGGGAAACAAAAGAGGAAAGGAAAGAAAAAGAAATAAATGTAAAAAACTAGAAGAGCGATTGAAAGATGGAAAGAGAGATTAGAGGAAGTGAGAGAGAGTTGTAATTGGAAAGAAATAAACAAAAAAAATGAAAGTTTTTTTTTTTGAAAGAAGAGAGGAAATTGTAAAAGAAAAGGAAATTTGTACAAGGAGAGATATTATTGCAAAAAAAAAAAGGAAAGAAACAAAAGAAAAATTGGCAAGAAAATAATTTGCACAAAGGAAAGAAATAGATGGAAAAAGGAAACAAAAGGGAAAGAAGTTGAAAAGAGGAAAGAAGTAAAGAAACTATAGCAAGATATTTTTTTCTCTAATTTGGAAAATTACGGTATCATTGAACAATACCAAATCTATCCAATCAAGAATTATATATATATATATATATATATATATATAAGAAAAATAAAGGAAAAAAATAAAAATAAAATAAAACTAACATGAATCGGAAATTAAATAAATAATAAAATTTAATTATTGCCTCCCCGGAAACGGCGCCAAAATCTTGATCGTCGCTTTCCTATGAACTAGAAAAGCGCGATTTATGAAATAAATACTGCAAGCTCACAGATCGTGTAGTATGCAGGTCGAATCACAACGCACAGTTAGACGAAGCTTGAGAATTGATTTTGAAAAACAATAAAACTATTATTGAATTGAGTACAGATCTGAATCTAATCAAATCTATATTCAACCCACTATGACCTAAGAACGCAATAAAAAGAACAGAAATTAAAACTTAAGAAATTGGAATAACAAACAGGAATTAAAATTAGGATTACCGCTGAATCTAATCAGACGGTCAATCACTAATGAAAATAAATGTAAATTACAATTAGTACTCTAGCAAATCTAATTGTGTAGAAGGCACTAGTTGCTAAGAAATAGAAAATTGCAGAAAATAAAACGAAGAAGAAAGACTATATTAATGGAGAAGAAATAGAAAATGGGATGGTGACTATAATGATATTACAAGGGTATTTATAGGAAATAACCAAACCCTAACCCTAATTACAAATGGGCATAGTTATTTCAAGTAAGTTTTAGGCCTTTTGTCATTTGGAACAAGTTCTAGGTCTTTTCTCCTTTTCTCTTGCAAGCCTCCTTTAATTAGAAATGTGCATGGCCTTTTTCAATCATTTTTTTATCCAACAACAACTAGTTGTAAGATCTTCATCTACAATTCTTCAAAATGTAAATATATAGCAATCTGATCTTCATTTCTCCACTTTTCTAGTTGCATGCGGGCTGGGTTGGAATATCCGTAAAAGTGACAAAATAATACCCAAGTAATATTTATTTATATAAAAGATAAGATATAAGATCATCAAATAAATACATTTCTATGTACGGAAGGTTTTATTCGTTCGTTCTATAAAAGAGGATTGTTAATGACACCCCTTTTTTGGTCAAGGGGTGTCACGAAAGTGGCTTTTTCAATTTTTGTTAAGGGGCGAACGTTACAAGCTAGACACCCCTTAACAATACGAAATAATAAGACCAAAATACCCTTAATCTGAAAACGATATACTCTTACCGTTTTCGTTGTTTGTTAAAGTTTCTTATAGAAATAGAAAAAATGGTCTAATGAAACCGTTTTTATTAAATAAAAACGGTATACTCTTACCGTTTTTACAGGGTTATTTTTATCCCGTAAAAGTTTGCCTGATGTTGCCCCTTAACAAATTTTCCAACGTCGGTTTCCCCTTAACAAAATGACACCCCTTAGCCGAATCTGTGGTGTCATTAACAATCCTCCTATAAAAATGGGGCTGCCCTGTGCGTTAAAGGAGAAGACAGCTCCTCCTCCTCTTTTATTCCTTTTTGGTAGTCAACAACGTTTCCATCCCACAATCAAAAATCGATTTCATTTTTTTCCGAAAGATCCTTTAATTCCTAAGCTTGACACAATGGCCGACTGAATTCGCTCCTCCTCCTTCTACCAGCATTGATGCCTCGTCGCCGCTCGAACCCGCAGGTCCAATTTCGTAATTGCACAGCTCATCTCGAACTACGTCAGAACACCTGTGTCGCCATGAGGTTTCTCGACCACGTTGGCTTCCGATTAGCGCCAACAATGGTTCTTCCTCTTCGACGCTACCTTTCTGGTCCTGTTTTGGGTGTTGCTGCCGCCACAATCACTGTTTCGGCGTCAACGGAGGTGAGTAAATCTCTTGATTTAAAGTGATTTCAAGTTCCCTTCTTTACACTCAATATAAATAGTGTACCCTTTAGATGTTGCATTTCGGTGCCTTTGCTCTCTGTCGTGATGTTTTTTTGGTCATTATTTGCTGGGAATGTTGGATTTGGTTGTGTAAATTACACACGCTTATGCTCAGGTTTACTCTATTTCGGGTTATACACAGTTGGGGGTAGTGTAAGTACATGGAGACATCCCAGGCGCAACCTTCTGCCTTAACATTTTTGCCTTGGTCATTTGTTGTTTTGTTAACTACCCCTGTTATTTAGTTGAAATCTACCTAAAGCCTTGTAATATTGTAATATTGCATTGCCAAACCTTGGCCGCACTACTTTATGCCACTAGGTCCAGTACTTTTGCTCTATTATTCTTGAGTCATGTAGGCACAAGCACTTTACTATTGCGGATTTCATGGACTGATACTTTTGTCCGAAATTTTTTCTTTACTGTGAGCATTTAATTGTTGTGTTAAATGATTCATTCAGTGTTCCTATGTAGTGCTATTAACTAAGATTCTGTTCATTGTCTTTTATTTTTGGAGTGTAGAGCAGGAGGAGTCGACCCTTTTCCATATAGTTTTTGCCTCATCAAAGACAGTCCAGTAAAACCTGATATATTGATCATTATATTTGGCGTGAGGAATTATTTTCTTGATTAATTTTAATACAAGGACTATCAAGTTTCCGGTTCCAGATTTTTTTCAGTTGCTAAAATTATTGTTTTTCATACTTGAGAATTGAGTGCTATACCAATATATGAAAATTTCATACCCATTTGACGGGATGTTTCCAGTTTATGTTATTATACATATCTTTTTGTAAACAAACGCATTTTGTTTTGAGCAAGCAATGATAATTGCGCTTAAGTGGTAAGGTATCTTGATCTTGCATATAGAAGTCTTGGGTTTGATATGTAACATTTTATGTTTCCAATTTGTGTATTAACATTGATCTAAGTATTTGAAACAACTTTCGGTTTTAGGAGGAACCATGCACTTAAACATTATTATTATTATTATTGGACACTCAAGGTTTGTCTTTTTTTCTGTAATCCCTTCTTCTCTTACTTCTGATATCATCGCAGTGCTAGCATGCTTGATAATGGCCAGCGCACTGGATATTTAATGAAACCATGATCCAACTGATAACATGGTCCACTCAATTCTCCTTTTATTCTTTAATTTAATGTGTAGGCTTCTATTAACAGTGCGTACCTGCTAGTAAGACTCTTTTATTCCATTTCTTTCTAGTATAACAAGACAGACCACTAATACACAAAATGATAAATATTGTTTTACTCGGCGATTCTTATAAAAATAAGTACAAATGTCATGATAATTTTAATTCTTAAAATTCCAAGTTTTTATCAAAAAGGTGTTATAGTTGACGAAAGAATACATTGATGGTTTACTAGTTTTGGCATAAATTGATTTGCTTGACTTGTATTCTCGATATATAATATCTCATGTAGTTAAAACTAGCATTTAACCCACAATTAGCAGCCGGGGAATTTTTAACTTCATCATTGTAAAATGGGCTTACTGACGCTAGGAACAAAATTGGTACACTTCCTCATTTTGTTCCCTGCGCATGAATTTGTTTTGTGGCACCCAAAACTTTCTTCTTTTGTAAGGCAAACATGTTTGCCGCCTTTATTCTCTTCTCTACAAAAACGAAGGGAAGTCTATTTTCTTTCCTTCTTATTTTACGTCTCAATACCATTATATATGTTGAGTCTCGGTTTATACACAATATGTGTGTAAGGGAGATCTGTTGGAAGCAGTTGCATGGCTCAACAGATAGTTAGGCTTCCATTGAATTCTTCAGTTATATACGTATGGTGATCATGCTGGAATCCAAGAGCATTAATTGTGCTAACTGTAACTTTTGCTATTTTATGTATATTCAAGAAGAAAATGTAAAACAAGAAGTTGATTAACAGCGCATGATATATACTTAATAATACTCAGGCCTTAATGTTCACACATGATTGTTCCTTTTATCCATGAAAGTTATGATTTGAATCTTTCATGGGACAACAAACCAGAGAAAGACAGAATACAAAATGTTTCACTAGAACAGTTAATAAGTATTTTCATCGGACAACATAAATAAATAAAAATATTGGTAAGCTGAATACAGGGCTTGTTACATTTGTGATCATGCTAATCCTTACTTTTCAAGAGCATGAATTGTGCTAGAATCCAAGACACTAGTTAAAGAGGATGTGATGTGCTATTTATTCATTTGTTGCTGATTTAATAATGATACTGCTTTTATTATTATTTGGGGAAATCTGTATGTTTATTGTGGTACAATCAATTTGCATCCACGTTTGTCATTAATCCCTATATGTTGTATGGTCCAATTTGTGGCTGATTATGTCTAAATAACATAATAGGAATGTTACGATTTTAAATGTGTTTCATGTAGTTTTTAATGCAAAGATTTCAGCTTTCAAAGAGGAGTGGCACGAGAAGACGTATGTACGTGCAAAGCTCTGCAAAAATCTCAAATTTGTTTAAAGAAATTTATGTATAAATTTATTTATTTTTCGCTGTAACAAATATTGTAAACTCTGATATTTGTATAAAATTTTATTCCATTGTCAATATTGTGCACTGTGATTCTGTGTTAAATTCCTTTTTAAACCCGTAAGCCAATAACAATCCGTCGTTTTGAACGTTTCGAATTGGTTTAATCACCGACTTGGACGATCAAAATGGTGGTTTGTTACAATGAAATTTTATGATGTTGAGTTTAAAATCCAATTTTTTTTGTGTTGAAGCTATACGATATTCTATTTGGGTATACATGATAATATTGACTTATTATTATTAAATTGAATTATTCTAGAATTTATTAATATTTTATTGGTTTTTATTTAAGCTTTATAAATAGTCATTTTGCAAACGATCTCCGTTTTCGACAAAACGAATTTTATTAAATCTGTAATGACTAATTATTTCTAGGTTTCAAATTTCAAGCCAATCAGTGTTGTTTTGTGACCACATAAAATTCAAATGTTAATCGATCACTAATTTGACTTTCAAAGAACGTTGTTTGTGCAAACGGACTCAGATTTCAATGAAACAAGTTTTTTTGGGTTCATAATGTCAAACTATAACTGCATATCGATTTTCATCGAAATTGTATATCGTATGAAATCATATAAAATCCAATTTCGACGAATACAAGTAGTAGTTAAAAAAAAAAAACACTAAAATAACATTGAAGCTTACCCTATGAGCTAACTTACCCTATATATATCAATATATATCAACCCGTGCATCACTAAACCATCATTTTTTCTTGTCGTGGTCAGCACAACAAATGGCCGCCACCTCTAATACAAATTCGAGAGTTTTAAAATCCAAACATATTTAAATCAAATCCTATAAATCATGGAATAAATATATTTGAGTTTGTGTGAAGTTGCTCTACGATCCTATATAAGTATCATAGGGATCGAACGAAAATTTGTTCGTTGTCCTATTTTAGGCGTGAGCCTAGAGTTGATGATTTTGGAAGAATGAAGCATTAATACACGAAATGGATATTGTATTGGTGATTGTGGTGAGATTTTGAACCTTTGTGATTTTTTGAGGGGATTCGGTGGTTGTAGATGTCGCACCGTTGTTTTGTGCATGCGAAAGGATGAATGACGGTTTCAATGATGTGGTTCGAGTGTTATATCTTGGGTATGGGGAAGATGAGATTTTGGTGACGAGAATTGTGGTGATTTTTGTATGATTTATTATGGAGAGGAGAAGATATTGGTGTTGAGAGGTGCGTTAATGGCGAAGGCAGCGATTTGTTACTGTGCATGTTGAGGGGAAGAAGAGATTAGAGAGGGGGATTAGTTGGATAATGAAGTATTTATGGTTAATTATGATTTAATTAATTATATTAGTCTCGCTTAAATTGTATTCAAGATGTAAAATTGATAACTTTTGCATACTTTATCAGATCCGACGAAACAAGATCCGTTGGGAACATGTGGTGATAAAGAGTTGAAGAGAAGAATAATAATTTTCCATTTAGCAACCACAAATTTATAATTACAAGTTACATGCATTTATATAATTATGGAATTAATACCATTAATGATATTTATTCCTCATATTATAGCATACCATTTATAAGTATTGCTGTCGGTATGGAATTAATATCATTAATGATATTTATCTTATTCTCTCTTATTATGGCATATAATTAATGATATTTATTCCTCAAATTATGGCGTAGCATATGCAGTGATTAACATAAAATATGTCAATCCTTATCACGCCCCCTGAAAACGGACGGCCAATATGAGAAATCGATATTGTGAAGGTGGTACGTGATAGTGACTTGGTGAGGGCATCCGCAAGCTGGTCATTAGTGGATATGTAAGAGACCCTCAAGTTTCCATTTTGCACGTTCTCTCTGATAAAAAGGTAATCCAATCCCAGATGCTTCATTTTAGAATGAAAAACCGGATTAGCACTCACATATGTAGCTCTAGCATTATCACAACACTCCAGCATTATCACAATAGATGGATGGCATGAGAGTGAGGTTATGACCAAGCTCCTTGAATAAATTTCCTACCCAAAGGATTTCAGCAGTAGCATTTGCCACTGCCCTGTGCTCAGCCTCGATAGATGATCTAGCTCTTGTACGCTGCTTCTTTGACATCCAAGAAATAGGATTCTTCCCAAATAGACTATATATGCTGTTGTAGAAATGTAGTCATTTTTGTCACGAGCCCAATCCGCATCAGAGCAAGCATGGAGAGTGAGAGCTGAATCCTTGTGTATAATTAAACCCATATCAAATGTTCTTTTTAGATATCGAAGAAGACGATGTAGAGATTGCATGTGTTCCTCAGTTGGACGCTGCATGTATTGAGCTAACTTGTTCACCGCGAATGCCACATCAGACCTTGTGAGACTTAAATATTGTAAATTACCTATCAGAGTACGATACTCAGTAGGATTCTTGAGAAGATTCCCATGTATAGTTAACGGAGGATGAGATGAATTGCTAATGGTGTTGCAACTGGTTTCGCATCGTCCATATTAGCTTTGCATAAAATATCAGCAATATATACCTCTTTTGACTCAAGAAAATACCTTTTGGATGTGGCACTACTTCCACTCTCAGAAAGTAAGACAATTCTCCAAGGTCTTTGAGTGAGAAACGTGCCGCCAATTTTTTTATAAAAGCTTCCAAAGCATGAGTTGCATTACTTGTAACAATAATATCATCCACATAAACTAGCAGATAAATGATGTCACCATTTTTGTGCAATGTGAACAAGGATGAATCAGAGACCGTATTCTTGAAGCCCAACTCAATTAAATATTGTCGTAATTCTTTATACCAAGCTCTTGGAGCTTGTTTTAACCCATATAGTGCCTTGTTTAATTCGCATACATGTGTTGGATGTATAGAATCTGTGTAGCCAGGGGGTTGTATGGTATATACATCATCAGTGAGTGTGCCCTGTAGAAAAGCATTGTTTATGTCAAGTTGGCACAATGACCAACCGTGACTAACCGCAAGTGAGAGCACAAGTCGAACCGTGGCGGGTTTAACTAAAGGGCTAAAAGTTTCACCGTAGTCGATGCCAACTCTCTGATTAAAACCTCTTGCCACATAGCGATGTATTGAATAATGTTACCATCCTTATTTCTATTAATTCGGAAAATCCATTTGCATCCCACTACATTTTGTGAAATAGATGAAGGTACAAGATCCCAAGTTCTATTTTTCATCAATGCATTGATCTCTTCATCCATAGTTTTACGCCAAACGGGGCTTTCTAATGCATGCTTGGGTGATATTTTTTGGGATTTCTATTTTATGGACCTCCGCATTTAAATTCAGTTTACTGATTAGTTTTCTGATGTCATATTGTAGTCTTGTGGTCATTTGAGGAGAATGTATAGGATTGTAGGGTGTTGAATTTGTAGATATGGGTATATCAATGTTTGATTGAGATGGAGTAGAGGAAAGCTCAACAGTGGTATTATGAGGTTGAGATGAGTTTGTTGTGGATATAGGAGATGAAAGGGGTGAAGTGGGGAATAATAGGAGATGTGTTGGAAGGTGAGTTAGTTTGCAACGAATGAGAATATGAAGATTGAGTATTTGTTAATATAGATAATGTGAGAGGTGCCCATTGTTCCACTGGGTCAGATAAGGAGGTAGTTGAATTATTAAGTTCAGAAAAAAGAAAAATGTTTTCTTTGAAATGAACATGATGAGAAACATAAACACGATTAGTGTTTAATTCGAGACAATAATATGCACTTTGAGTAGGTGAATAACCAACAAAAATACATGGTTGAGATTTGAGTTCAAGTTTGTTAGAAAGCCATGGATAGCAAAGACACCCAAAACTTCGAATCTTGGAACAATTAGGATGTTGGCCGAATAATTTGAAGTAGGGTGACACATTGTTTAGAGTTGGCGAGGGAAGTCGATTAATCAAGTAAACAGCCGTTGAGCAAGCATTTGTCCAATATTCAAGGGGCATTTTAGCATGAGTTAAGAGCGATAGAAATGTCTCAACAATGTGTCGATGTCGTTGCTTCGAATAGCCATTGTGTTGCGGGGTGGAGTTGTGAGATGCGAAATTTCATCGATGGACAGGTAGTTATGTAGGCTTTCATATTCACCACCGTTGTCCGAGTAGACTAGAGTTTTGAGAGGCAGTTGAAAGAATTTTTCAAGTTGAGCTTTACAGCGAATGGATACATATTTTGCATCTGATTTTCGTTTCAAATTATACAACCAAATGTATTTAGAAAAAATGATCAACGAAAATATGATAATATTTAAAGCCATCACGAGAGTAAATTGGCGATGTCCAAAGATCAGAATAGACATACTCAAGTGGGGGCAATAGACACAAGAGAGGAAGTAGAAAAAGGAAGTTTATGACTTTTATTGCAAGCACATGAATTGCAATCTAAAGTGGAGATACTCGGAACATGAAGTTTATTTTTGGAAACAATTTGCCTAACTACATTACGGGATGGATGCCCCAAACGATGATGCCAATCAAGTGAGCTAGTTGTGCTTGCACAGACTGTAGGGGTTGTGGATTTGAGCTGATAAATGTTTGCTGTAACCAGCCCTTGGAATAGAGATTCTCCCATTTTGAGATCCTTCATTTGAAAAGAGGTGGAAGGAAAGACAATTGAGATATTGTTATCATGACAAAGTTGAGAAACGGAAATTATATTTTTTGACATGGCAGGAACAACCAAGACATTATTTAGTTTGAGTGATGATAAAGAACAAGAACCGACATGAGTGATTTTTAGGCCTTTGCCATAACCGACGATCAATTCTTCGGTTCCATCAAAAGGAGAATGGAGGGATAGATTGTTCAGATCTGTCGTGACGTGGTGGGAAGCACCACTGTCGAGAAGCCATGTTGAAGAGGATGAAGAGGTAGAGGGATTTGCGATGTTTGCTTGAGGTTTTGGTGTGAATTGGTTTGGCGGAGGTTGGGAATTTGAAGGAAGAATGACATTAGGAAACTTTTGCTTAAATAAAGGACAATGAGCAATCAAATGTCCTTATTCTCGGCACCATTGACATTTTCCTAGAAAGACGTAGGGCTTTGTGAGATCACTGCCATTAAGAATTTGATATGATGAAGTTTGGTTAATGTGAGACATTTTAGAAGAGGAAGTTGAACTAATTTGGATCAGAGCTATGATACCATGATAAAGAGTTGAAGAGAAGAATAATAATTTTCCATTCAATAATCACAAATTTATAATTACAAGATACATGCATTCATATAATTATGGAATAATATCATTAATGATATTTATTCCTCATATTATAGCATACGATTTATAAGTGCTGATGCGGGTATGGAATTAATATCATTAATGATATTTATCTTATTCTCTCTTATTATGGCATATAATTAATGATATTTATTCCTCAAATTATGACGTATCATATGCAGGGATTAACATAAAATATGTCAATCCTTATCATGTAGAAGCAGGCTACACAATAAAATTTGTTTGGAACAGTTTGGAGCTCATGATAATTTATGGTCAAATAAAATGCATGGTTGAATTTATCGGCAATTAATCATTGCTCAACGATTAATGAACAAAGTTAGTAAACTCACAAACTCTGGCCAATTTATAATTTTATAAACGTTTTTTATAATTGATGAATGATGATTGAATATTGTGTGATGATTGTTTAGATGAATTGATGTATTGTTATCAATTGTTACTATTATATGTTAGTTATCTTTAAGGTTGGTGGTAGAATATTCCCGCACATTTTAGGGGATGAGACCCTATGCGCCGTGCATAGCAGCGGATGATCTTTTATACCGTAATATCCCACCTCGAAGTGGGATTTGTATTATTTATGTTGTCTAACATTTGTGGATGTGGAAAAAACAGGGTGGAGGGATCCAACTTGATTCCTCAAAATGATTACATTTTGTTTTCATATATTATGTGATGGATATTTTATGATAGATTTTGTTATGTTGGATGTTGAATAACACTGGCTCTAAATATTGGAATTTAAATACCATAAACATATATTCGAATGAAAGGAAAAACAATTTGAGTTTCAAAAGGAAAAATCTATTTTTCCAAATTAGAAATTAAATTTCGAATAAGCTAGAATATAATAACTTGTTTTTAAAAATAAAACGAGTAGTAAAATTTATAAATGATGTTTATAAATGAAGTGTATAATTATTGTAACAAGCCGGATTTTCAGAACCAATTTAAATTTTTTATTTTGGCTATTTTAATGGATTTTGAATATTTAAAATGATTTATTTTAAATAACAAAGACTATTTTTTTTAATCAAAGTTAGAACGAATAAATTTATTTTAATTATAAAACGGGCCTGAAATGACACGACAGATTGAAAATTCGATTTCAAATTTCAACTGAATGTACAAGATTCAAAATAAATCGGATTTCAGTAAAACCTAAAACATTGGAGTCTATTTAATTATATCTTTCCGACGAATGTGAAAAATTCAGATTTTATAACGGGAATAAAAAGTTATGTCTAGTTTAAAATTGAAAATAATCGCCATGGAATTTAATTATATTTTCATTATATTATGTATGGCCCAAAAAGTCACATTTTGCATACAGATGAATATGGACTCAAAACCACTTCCATTGAGATCAAAATGTCGTTTGCAACTCCGAAAAGTAAAAGCTTCGATATATTCCGAGGTTCGGAATTGTGGCATTTTGGTTGGGCTTTGGGTTAGTCAAACATAACCTTTAAAAAGTGAAATTTTGCTAGGAAGCTCAAAATTCGACGAGACCAATTTTTTTGAATTCATAATGACAAATCATTGTTGAGTTCCAAAATGCGCGTTGAACGGAGTTAGTATATGGCCGTGCGCGGCGAAACCATTTGTTTAAAAACAGGCAGTTATTTTACAAAGGAACATCATTGATACGACCTTGGAATTCGATTCTACTTTTTTTTCGGATTCGTATCGCCAAATAATGCCTAAATTCAAAAGGCCATGATTTTTGGAGTAGCCGTTTGGGCATGCAAGAAGAAAAGGTGTGCGAAGACGCATTTTTGAACAATAACTGTGCATTCTTGAGAATTTTAACGGAAGGTCAAACAAACTCGGAATTCGACGAAACTTGTCTCGTTGGACTCGTCTTGACGTCTATTATCTCGTGTACAAAATCAGCGGCAATTGGAGATCGTTGGCATTCAGACGATAACCGAGGAAACTAGCATATAATCACTTTTCCTCCTTTTCTATTTCATTATTTCCTTTTCCTCTTTTCATTCAAAATACAAATTAATGGCCATCGGTCCTCCTTAGCCCCCGCCACTACCAGCTCCCTCCGGCCACATCCTCCTCCTCCTCTCTCCTCTCCCCTCTCTCCTTATTTGTATTCGAGAACCCTAGCACCCAAAACCACCCACCACCGCCACTGCGGGCCCCACCACCGCACCACCTCCACCGCCTTAGCCATGTCAACAGTCCCCGCCACCGCCACCCACCACCCAGCTCCAGCCGTGGGCCCCCCGTCACCAAATAACCCATTTTCCACAAATTTCCCGTTTTGCAAATAACACTCTGTCACTATTTCGCTAATAACTCCCAAACCATGCATTTCTAGCCAAAACTCCATAGTACCAAAGTTGAAGAGCGCAATTTTCTCTTCGATTCGGATATATGGAAGTCCTATTTTGGATCGCGAAGCTGTCCGGAAAACGCGTACAAAGATCGCGGATATGCTGTTGTTTTTCACAATTTCCGGCGAATTGATGCAGTTTTGGAAGAAAGTCCGCTAGGAAAAAGTTGTCTGAAATGGCGCGTTTAGGCTAATGACGAAGTTTGGTGAAGATTAGAGGCCGTATGCAAATTTTAGAGCCAAAGAGGCGAATTCAAGTGCGGGGAACGACAAAAGCGAGCGCGACGACAAGAGTTTTCTACATTAGAAGAATCACGACGAATTGGTTTAGCTTCTAGGTGAGAACTTTTTCTCACTCTCATTTTGTTTACAGTTAAATATGAACTAGGATGCAGACGATACTTAGTAGCACCCGACACCTTTAATTGAAACCATGGATGTTTGGTTATTTGTTTTATTTGATTAATTGTTATTTAATAGGGTTTGGCAACCTTATTAGCAAATTGGTAGAATTTGATTTGGGATATAAATTGAATTGATTGGAATTGGTATGTGTAGGGCGCGAGCCAATATTAGGCGTGGGATAAGGCTAGACCTTATTCCGGTTCTAGTATCGCGCCGTTGTGCTGTCAGAATTTTCTAAAATATGTTAGAACATTAAAAATATCATTTTTATTGTATAAATGAAATTTATAAAATATTCATGTGTTAAAATAAATATTTTATCGTTAAAAATATAATTTTTAATGTGTATATGAATGAAAATAAACATTCATTTATAAATTGGACGATTTGTTTATGTACACTCATTTGACTGATATTGGTTGGGACGATATATTTTACACATCGCTCAACCGCACAAATAAAATCTGTGTGTGTTGATTGAAACCCCACACCGGTATTGGGATGATATTTAATGTACATTAATCCCAATTGTTTAGTTGTATGTCAATCGATTGGTTGACAGACTGTTGTAAGCGTTAAATATTTATATTTAATGTTTATGCAGTTGTGTAAGGCACTCTGGATGATGGTTGATTATGTATCATAGTTGTTGTATACATGTGTTGTCTGAAATCCATATAAATAATATTATATGGTAATTAACTGTGTCGGGAATAAAGAATATTTTAAAATAATATTCAGTAAAAGATCAAAATATGATTTTGATGTCCGATTTTGGATGGACACGAAAAATATTGAAATACGTGAAGCCGTATTGATTAGATATGCACCATTATGACGCGAACAATATTTATATCGATTTTATTCATTTTTATAATGAATATCGAAAAGGAAATGATTTCAAAATCTGATATTTTGGAAATATTATCATTTTAATATTATAATGATATAGAATATTCAATTTTGATTTAAAATTGAAAATGAAGTTGGAATCGTTTTTAAAACGAATTCAAAACGATTTATAAAATACGGTTTAAAAGGGAAATCGGAGAAATATATATAATATATATATTATATATTTAATGGCCTAAATAGAACGCGCCGCGGCCGTTCGCGAATTTTCACCATTGACTTCGAATTGATATTACGGGAGATCCGACCGTCAATTCTCCTAAAACTGGAACCGTTGGGTTCGTATCGAAAAGATCTTTCCAAAGAACATAAGAGATTTGAAATCTAACGGTTGGATTAAGAATTATATCCAAATCAAATTTGGAAAAAGTCGTTGTAAGTGCAGTTCGATGACCGTTTATGGAAATCGATTGAAAGGGCCTTAATAAAATTATTAAAAATGTTAATAATTTGTGTAAAATCATAATAAATGATTTGGAAAAAATTAGGATGAAAAATTTCATATTTGAAAAGATAAAAATATATTTTTATCGAAATGAACTAGTTTTTAACTAGAATTATAATCTAATTATTTTTAAATAAATAAATTGGATTGAGAATGAGTTTTAATATAATTAGAATTTCCAATATATGAATTGGAGTGGATTTGAATGGAAATCATCTTCGGAATATTTCGATGTTGGATTTCGTGATTATACGGATATTGTTATGGAAATTTGGAAGATATATTTATATCGTTATTTCCAATACGATATTTGTTGGTTTCAGAATTTGATATTGAATATAAGCCAATATAATTTCTATTAAGAGCCTTGTATTTAATATCAAATGGGATTTTATGGTTTGTCGTGAATGGTGTCTTTATTAACACTGTTCTTTAACCCAGTTGAGAAAAGAATAAATCTTTAATTTAAGATTTAGTGAAGTTTTCCAATTAATTAATATTTAATTGGAATTGAATAAAAGAATTGGATTATTGAGTTTATTGTGAACTGTGTCTTTATTGACATTCGTTCTTTAACCCAATCAACAATGAAATGTGATTTGGAATTTATAAATCTTTTTATTAAGAATTAAAGGAAATTTTCCAAAGTAAAGTTTTCCAATTTAATACAATAAATTGGAATGAAATGGAATTCGATTTGATAATAATCGAAGTGAGCTTCTGTGGAGGAAGACTGTTAATATATATGGAATTTAAAAGGCTTTGTCGTTATTTCATTTATATTATTAGTCGGGTACAGAAATTGATATTAGTTATATATTGATCTGTTTTCCATGAAGATTCCATAATTAATGGAATGTGATTTTGGGTTTATCGTGAACTGTGTTTTAAATGACATTGGTTCTTTAACCCAGTTAAAGACAGGATTACATGTCTAGCATTGTATTTCGAACTGTATGGTTGATCTCTGCTAAATATATATCTGTTGGGTGGCGGAGAATTTATTCTCTTGCTTAACACCCTTCTCTAAGACGTACAAGCATAGTGGTTATATATCAGCAGAAATCAATAGTACAGTGCAGATTGTCGATGCGACATGTTTGATTTTCCAAAGTTAAATAATCATTAATATTGATTTTTGGAAGATTAAAACTAAGTGGAGTTTTAATGAATCTTTAATTAGATTGAAATGTGAATGTGATAATTTAAATTATCAAATTTGGGGAAATGATCGAGAATGGAGTATCACCAGTTTTTCTCTAAACGATAATTAATTCTTTAATTAGATTTGAACGTGAAATGGTAATTAAATTTACCGATAACACCGTGGTGTTAGATATGGAGTATTACTGGTTTTACTCCATGGGATGAATAGGTTGGGATTGGGATAATAAAAGAAATGATTACTTCGGTATGGTTCGATAATCCCGACTAGTGGATAAACCTTAATTTGGTTTAGAATTGATATCCAAAGGAAGATTAAAGAATAAATTCAAAAGAATTTATGTTTGATAAAATTAACGGGAACCTTTCCCAAAAGATATGAATACTTGAGTAAAAGAATATTCTGAATTGGAATGAGGGCATATGTTGTGTTTGAGTAGCACTTGTTTATAATATACGCGAGTTATTCGGAAAGGCCGGATTTATACCCATTCTGAACAACTGATTCGACAATAAGTCAACGATGAAGAAGGTGGTTGAAGACCGGAGGTCTTCACATCATTTGGATGATTACTGATGTCTTGATTGGGTTGTACACCCAAGACAAGGTAATAAGTGGTGATCGTCCAGACGTACGTGAAGATCGACCGGATATGCGAGGACGTCTCTCTTGTATTGGACATATAGGACGAGGAATAAGGTGCCTCCGGTTTCGTTCAGACCCAGAACGAACTAGTAAATGGATGTGTGTCTGACATTGGATTTTATTCTGTGTTGATCGATCTCTATTAAATATATATCTGTTTGGTGACGGGGAATTTATTCTCTTCCTTAACACTCTTCTCTGAGACGTACGAGCTCAGAGGTTATATATCGATAGACATCAGTTGCATGGCGTGAATTGCCTGTGTGGCATGCTGAGATGCAAATGATCAAGGCTTCTGTTTAAAAGCAGAGTCTTGTGGTTGATGATCAAAGCATGACCTTAAAGGGCATAGCTTTGTTATAGCGTTAATTCGCGTGCCTCACACCTCAGTATGAGTCAAAAACGGGATCGGACCATTGGGAAAGCATGACGTTTCTTTCTAGCTATGGGTGGTGTCATGGTATGTAGCCCAGACATTTATATTTTGTACCTATATGGATGATGGATAGAAAGGTGCCTCAGTTATATCAGTTACTACGGAGCCGATGGATAGGTCCTATATGACCGGGAAACGTGTATTCATGAATAACTAATCCTCAAACGTAAGAGAGGACCGACCCAACCGATCCAAGTGTAGCCCAAAGTGTGTAGTCCTGAGACATTTGTTAGAGTGTCTCGAAGCGGTGAGGAGCCATCCCTGACCTCGACTCATAGATAGAAATCCAACTTCCAATACGTGACATTTCGGTTTTAATTTTAGAGCCTAGTATGGCGACATGATAGATGGTACCCATGCTGCCTATGATTGATATATTTATATTTGAAATTGTTTTATACACTATGCACTTATAATAGTATCAAATGATTTGTTTTAAATGTACCAAGCATGTTTGGCTATTATAAGGGAAAACTCTATCCTCTGGCTTGCGTTGCATTTTGTGATGGGGCCCGAGTCTTATAATAGCTTCATTTTTCCAAAAAGCATTGTGTTTTTTCTTGTATGCACTGGTATTCTTGAGAGAAAACCCGTTTCGTGTTATACGACGTGGTCCCTTGATTTACCTTATTTCTAAAGTAAAGTTTTAAATAACTGTTTTAGTTCTCACACCAGTCACATGACTTACATGGAGTTTATTGTTTTAACCTAAACTCTGGGTGCCCCTATTTTCCACATGGGTACCTAGTAGTTGGGTTTCTGTAGATATTTTATTCACATAATCCTGGATTTACAACTGGAACTATACTCGGAAAGCTCTGCATCCGTGTATTTCTTTCAATTGTGTTATGTATTATTAATTTTTCGCTGCTATGTATTTAAATGTAATTTAAATCTCTGATATTTATCAAATGTATATTATTTATTCATACTTTGTTATATTCTTATACTCTGATGTAATTGTTGTAATAAGCAATGAAATGTTCTTCTGTTTGCGTTCTGATTTGTTGTCTTCTCAACTCAATCCGGGCTTTCCCGTAAAGGCGAGTTTGGGTCGTTTTAATTATCATTAAATATTTAGGAATGTAAATTCAAAAGTGAATTTAAAACGGTAATTGGAAATTTTTTCAAAAGGAAACGATGAAACATATTTCGATGTTCGAATGTGAATGGAATTGAAATAAATCCATAAGGATTTACAATTGGAATTCGATTATGTCAAATGTTATAAAATAATTTATTTTTGGAAATTATATATTATATAATTCGAAACTGAACAAGGTAGTTAATATTTGGTTTTAAACCAATAATTTATAATCAAATATGACATCGATATTAAGTTATAAACTTAATAGATAATTAAAAAGAAGTTGACTTGTAAAGGGAGTTTATGAATGAAGTGAAATATGATGTGGATTTTTAAAGTGACTCGATAAACAGGATTTGAGCCTGTAATAATATTTATAATTAAAATCAAGATTGATTTGATAAAACGAGTACATATTTCTATAAAGGAATGATATTCACATTTTAAAGTGGATAATGACTTAAGAGAAAACGTTTGCATATTGGAATGGTTTTAAAGGAAATAAGTAAGGATTTGGAAGTGATAAATTTAAAGGTGAATATAGAATGAAAGTGGAATTTGAGTTGATCTGAAACGGTAAATTTATTCCAAAGTTCGGAACGTTAATCAAATAGAAATTATTCAAAAGAGAGTTATACATCGAGATTCGACTATACCTAATTCAAGAAAGTACTATTAACCTTCCGTTTTAATCAAGATTTATTTATTTAATCAATGATTTTTGTTATTTTAATTCAAATTTATGAATAAAAGTTCTAATTCAAGATTTTTTATCACGGAGCATGGATTATAACACTATTGTTATAACCAAAGATTTCCGGAAAGAGAAGTGGATTCTTAAACTGAATCCGAGAGTTGCGTGAGCGATATATTGTTGGTATTCAAAATTATGAACTTTGTCTATTTCAAAGTTAAGAATGTTCTTTAATTAAGGTTTGAGAGGTAATTATACTGCAACTTAATTGACTTCATTATTGACTAAGGAATGGTTAAGGTTCGGTAGCAACGATTGGATAGAGATAAGGGCAATTGACGAGTGTTATAGTTTTGAGTTGTCATAACAGTGTTATATATGACATTTGTTGAAATACAAGTAAATGAGTTTTTGAAACATTTTCCAAATATAATCGGAGATATTTTTTAAATATAGAAAATAGGAATTGTGAATATATGGAAATATTTTCTGATGTTAATAATTTATATTTTCTAAGTATAGAAAATAAGAATTTGTGAATATATGGAAATGTTTTCCCACCGAAAATAGAGATATTTTTTATATTATAGAGAATAAATGGTTTATGATATTGGAAATATTCTCCAAGAATCGTGAGAAGCCAAATGGGTTTTGAGAAATATCCAAGGAAAGATATGGAAAATGGGAAAACAAGAAGTTGGGAAACAAATAAATTAATAAGAAATTAATGTAAAAGTCCCAGTGTTGCTTGATGCTTGATCAATAGAAATTTCCATTTGGATATAGGATCGTTGATTGTACGGTTGTTTCCTTTGATAGTTAAATAACCGAATATCAAAGTTTTGGCCCATTTTATATTTTCGTTGTCAATATGGAGAAACCGGGGTCCGATATCTGAAAACCACTTCGTATGGGCATAAGCATTGCGAATCAAATTATGTTGAAGATAATTGAAGATGGAAAAGAGTGCAAGGTTTGTTCTATTAATCCTAGGTAGAAATTGCCTAATATGGATTGATGGGATGGTGCCTTCGGTTTGTCCAGTCTCAGGACAATGTACATGGATGGATGTTTGATAAAGTATTTCTAGATGGTCACGTACATTGATTTCTTCAAACATACCACAGTTTGTGGCAAAGAAGGAAACTTCTCTTAGCTTTACACCCAATATATTTTTAGGGACGTCAATTTGTGATTTGACGAATCTGACGATGTAGCATTCAAAGTGAATGATGTTATGTTATTATAAAGGTAAGACATTGCCTCAGGCCTCACCAACCGAGAGATGACAAAAATCGAGCAGACAACATGGCTATGTGGGTCGCACCCTGTGACGACCCCAAACCCCGTACTGACGGCGGCAAGGGTAATCTTTGGATTATAACACATAAACAGATAATAGCAGACAGAGTAAAATAAATACACCAGATAATGTACAATAGAATACACTGGATAATTTTTACAATGCATATATAACTTATACATCGAATGTACAACTTATACAACGCTTATACAAGAGGTGTACAACGCTTATATAACTCATACATCGACTATATAATTTATACATCGTCGTTTTCCATATCGTTTATAAACTAGAAATCTCACATTGGGTTCCACTCCACCAAAAATAGCAGAAGGCTCAGAAAAATATGTGGTCTCTTCTAGAAGGTAGAAGACGTCCACACGGTCACGATGTTTCCTGTTTCATCGAATTTCGTCAAGAAACGAAAAAGGTATGATTTTTCAAAGTTTGCAACGGTTTAAAGGTGTTAAAACTGTTGAAAATATATATAGCCGCATACCTTTCTGAAATGTTCAAAACTAGGTCACGCGATTTCATGAAATCCGTGAATCGATAGAACGATCGGGCTATGCAGTGTCGAAGGGGGAGGAGAGGCGCTCAGGCGCCGGGGGGAGTTGGCAAGTTCGACGCTGGCAGGAGGTGGCGGCGGCGGTTGGAAGCTCGAAACTTTCGAGCTCGATATCTCCTTGAATGTTGAACAAAAAAATACAAACTATATATGGATTTGAAGATCAACTCGAGCTCTTCAAAATCTTCAACTGGAGGAGGGGCTAATTTTGCCTGGTTTGGTCGGAAAGTGGATGGGAACGGCGAGAATGGTTTTCGTCGTCGATCGGCTGTTACGGGGAGAGAGAAAGGTTTTTTTCTTTTTTTTTTATTTTGAAAAAATATGATTGGCCGGTGGGTTTTAAAGGGGTTTTCTGATACGACCACCAATCTAAACCCAACGACTGTCGTCCCTAGCGTTTTGCCCCTATTCCGAACACATTGGGATATGTTTCGAAGGCCCATTCGACTGTTTCGGTCAGTTTTCATTCAATTTAAAATATATAACATTCAATATTTAATTTAAACGTACATTTCAATTTGCTAGTGCCACAAACTAATTCGAAAAATTCCAGAAAAATAAATCTGGCTATGTTTTGACGATACGGTCCCAACAAAACTAGTTTCGTCGAATTCTGAGACCGTTTGCAAAAGGCCCATTTCTGGTCGATCCAATTTAACTATAATTGACCAAAACACGTTTTCCTTTTCCACGCTCACATACTAGCTTCAAAAATTATGAAATCTGAAACCTAGCAATAACTTCACATCCTGGATCCAACCAAAGTGGTTTCGTCGAATTCCGAGGTCGTATGCAAAATGGCCAATTTCACGGGCTATATCAATTCCATAGCGACCTTTCTGAAAATTCATTCGGCCATAACTTTTGCTTTCCGCTATGAAAATTCGATTTTTCAGATTCGTTAGAAATGTATTCACTAACAAATTTAAATATTTTTGGTATCACTCAAATCCGTTTTGTTTTGCACCCGGTACAGTCCGACAAAGTTTGAATTCAATTTTTGAAACTACAGCGCCATTTCAGGCCTTGTTTATAATTAGAATTAATTATATTCGTTTTCAAACGTCGATTCAAACTCAGTTTTCATTGCTATTATTTAAAATATTATTTTAAATATTTAAAACCCATTATTTTAGCCAATTTAAAAATTTTAAATTGGTTCAGATTTTCTGGGTCGTTACAATCTCCCCCACTTAAAACTTTTCGTCCCCGAAAAGGAACAAAGTCGAAAGTGGTTTGATTAATCAACTCTACGTTCGATCTGACTTCCATTCTCCAACTTTTCAGTTTCTGAGAATTTTCAAATTCTTCAAAAATATGGCTAACACCCGGAATTTTCGAAAAATTTCGCCATAACCTCCTTTGTACGGGGAGAGGTTTGGAAATTTATTGGGCCGTATTAGGTACCCAATAAATCCTAATAAGCATAAACATATTTATAGTGATATATTCTGGTGTATACAAGGGAGCGTGTATTGATAATAACTCCAGAGAATAAATTTTCGTCACCCTGTCAAAGCCCGAGGGAGTGTGTATTTTAAATGCTCCAGAGGATAAATCTTCGTCACCTCGTCCCGTGTGGGAAATAAGTAGTCCATGTGCCGTATCTAATAACTAGAGAGACGTGATTATTGTCAACTCCAGACCCGTGTGGGGTTTTTATTAATCTGGCAATTTAATCGTTACAATTTAAATAGTCCATATCAGTCATCAGTTCAACCTGTAAAATATAGTCATCGCCATACAAGCCTCTCGCTCGTGTGGTAGATCTTCCACCTCATCACACAAGCTCCAAATGCTTATGTGGTATTTGATGAAGTATGCCTATCATCAGAAGTATGCCATGCAGTGTAGTTCAAAATTAACTGTTACTATCCTATGGCGATATTTATTATTTCACATAGAATAACCAGCACTCCGCATCCAATGGCATTCACAGGAGTTGATATAATAATATTTCGCATCCAACTCATTAAGGTCTACCTATTTGTCGGGCACGCAAATAAAATCTTTACTCAACAGCTAATCCATTTACCTGTTCAAACATATATAATGCACGTGTATATATTTCTATCTATTTTCTAATCAGTTCAATGTGTGATATAATCGAATAAATTCTACCATTCATTATATTATTGATTAAATTAACTATTGTTTCAATAATTCAATTAATCAAATTTACTATCACACAACACAAACAACAATCAAATTGTTTTTAACTTTTCAAAATCATACAAATCAATTTCTATACTCTTTTTAAATCATTCAGACTATAGAATTAAAAGTGCACATCCATGGAATGAAAATAATCAACAAAGTAGAGAACTAATTGGTAATGCAAAGTGTGGTAAATGTACCTTGCACCGGAGTCAATCAGAGATTTCCACTCGGCATCTAGGATAGGCTTTCTGAATGCTCTCCTCAGTTTCCCAAGTACAATCTCGTGGATCTCCACTCCATTGCACTTTGACTAAGTGAACCTTCTTGTTCCTCAGTTCTTTGGTTTCTTTGCCAATGATCTTGAGCGGTTCTCTTCTCACAGCTAATTCAGGGGTAATTTCAATATCCTGTTGAGCTGCTTCTTCCACTATCAAGTCTGGGTCATGAACGTGCTTTCGAAGTTGAGATATGTGAAATACATCATGAACTCCAGGCAACCAATCAGGCTCATCTTCACTAATAGAACTGACCCCTTCTTCGTATGTTAACATACCTTTCTTGTCGAGATCTTCGTACTGGTAAGCCATGTATATCATTTTAGAAAAGGGGAGCTTCACATTCCTCATTACACTGTTCTGATATTTTCTTTGCAGGCCATGAATAAATCTCAGATTCTTCGTCTTTGGATCTTGAAACAAATGAGGAGCAAAGTGCAAAAGTTCGTTGAATTTCTTATGATATTCTGGGATGGTCATATCACCTTGTATCAAATAAGAAAATTCGTCACATTATCACTCGGTTGCTTCGGGAGGAGTAAATCTTTCTAAGAAAATCACTTTGAATTTATCCCAGGTGATATCACCTTCTGGATTATCTTTAACAATTGAATCCCACCCAAACAAAGCTTCTTCTTTGAGTGCCCAAGACGCCAGTAATCTTTTCTGATCGTCTCTCAACTTTAAACCCTCAAAGATTTTCTCTGCAGAACGAATCCAAGCTTGTGTTTCCATAATGGACTCTTTGCCTAAGAATGGCGATCCACTCAGATTTTGAAATCTCTTGAATAGAACTTCTATATCTGATTCTGGCTGCGGGAGCACAACTGGCTCATTAGCTGGTCGAGCCATACGATTATTTCTTCTGTTCCTGTCACTCATTTTCTAGTACGTCTGCAATTAGCAGACAAAGTTTCAGATCAACAGAAAAGATATTTTAAAATATAGAGACAAATACTTCAATGTAAATGTGTCTACTGGGGTGTATTCCATTCTGCTTTATTTATACTAGGATATTACTGATCCTATCTGTATAGAGTTAACCGTCCTAGAACACTACTGGTTCTATTTCTGACGAGTTCGTTCCTATGTTATATCCCAGAACTAAGCTTAACCAATGCTCTGATACCACGATGTGACGACCCCAAACCCCGTACTGACGGCGGCAAGGGTAATCTTTGAAATATAACACAGAAAAAAATAATAGCAGAACAGAGTAAAATAAATACACCAGATAATGTACAATAGAATACACTGGATCATTTTTACAATGCATATATAACTTATACATCGAACGTACAACTTATACAACGCTTATACAAGAGGTGTACAACGCTTATATAACTCATACATCGACTATATAATTTATACATCGTCGTTTTCCATATCGTTTATAAACTAAAAATCTCACATTGGGTTCCACTCCACCAAAAATAGCAGAAGGCTCAGAAAAATATGCGGTCTCTTCTAGAAGGTAGAAGACGTCCACACGGTCACGATGTTTTCTTTTTCATCGAATTTCGTCAAGAAACAAAACAGATATGATTTTTCCAAGTTTGCAACGGTTTAAAGGTGTTAAAACTGTTGAAAATATATATAGCCGCAAACCTTTCTGAAATGTTCAAAACTAGGTCACGCAATTTCGTGAAATCCGTGAATCGATAGAACGATCGGGCTACGCAGTGTCGAAGGGGGAGGAGAGGCGCTCAGGCGCCGGGAGGAGTTGGCCAGTTCGACGCTGGCAGGAGGTGGCGGCGGCAGTTGGAAGCTCGAAACTTTCGAGCTCGATATCTCCTCGAATGTTGAACGAAAAAATACAAACTATATATGGATTTGAAGATCTTCTCGAGCTCTTCAAAATCTTCAACTGGAGGAGGGGCTAATTTTGCCTGGTTTGGTCGGAAAGTGGATGGGAACGACGAGAATTTTTTTCGCCGTCGATCGGCTGTTACGGGGAGAGAGAAAGGTTTTTTTTCTTTTTTTTTTATTTTGAAAAAATATGATTGGCCGGTGGGTTTTAAAGGAGTTTTCTGACACGACCACCAATCTAAACCCAACGACTGTCGTCCCTAGCGTTTTGCCCCCATTCCAAACACAATGGGATATGTTTCGATGGCCCATTCGACTGTTTCGGTCAGTTTTCATTCAATTTAAAATATATAACATTCAATATTTAATTTGAACGTACATTTCAATTTGCCAGGGCTACAAACTGATTCGAAAAATTCTAGAAAAATAAATCTGGCTATGTTTTGACGATACGGTCCCAACAAAACTAGTTTCGTCGAATTCTGAGACCGTTTGCAAAAAGGCCCATTTCGGGTCGATCCAATTTAACTATAATTGACCAAAACACGTTTTCCTTTGCCATGCTCACATACTAGCTTCAAAAATTATGAAATTTGAAACCTAGCAATAACTTCACATCCTGGATCCAAAAAAAGTGGTTTCGTCGAATTCCGAGGTCGTATGAAAAATGGCCAATTTCACGGGCTATATCAATTCCATAGCGACCTTTCTGAAAATTCATTCGGCTATAACTTTTGCTTTCTGCTATGAAAATTCGATTTTTCAGATTCGTTAGAAAGGTATTCACTAACAGATTTAAATATTTTTGGTTTCACTCAAATCCGTTTTGTTTTGCACCCGGTACAGTCAGACAAAGTTTGAATTCAATTTTTGAAACTACAGCGCCATTTCAGGCCTTGTTTATAATTAGAATTAATTATATTCATTTTCAAACGTCGACACAAACTCAGTTTTCATTGCTATTATTTAACATATTTATTTTAAATATTTAAAACCCATTATTTTAGCCAATTTAAAAAATTTAAATTGGTTCAGATTTTCTGGGTCGTTACAATCTCCCCCACTTAAAACTTTTCGTCCTCGAAAAGGAACAAAGTCGAAAGTGGTTTGATTAATCAACTCTACGTTCGATCTGGCTTCCATTCTCCATCTTTTCAGTTTCTGAGAAATTTCAAATTCTTTAAAAATTTGGCTAACAGCCGGAATTTTCAAAAAATTTCGCCATAACCTCCTTTGTACGGGGAGAGGTTTGGAAATTTATTGGGTCGTATTAGGTACCCAATAAATCCTAATAAGCATACACATATTTATAGTGATATATTCTGGTGTATACAGAGCAGCATGTATTGATAATAACTCCAGAGAATAAATTCTCGTCACCCTGTCAAAGCCTGAGGGAGTGTGTATTTTAAATGCTCCAGAGGATTAATTCTCGTCACCTCGTCCCGTGTGGGAAATAAATAGTCCATGTACCATATCTAATAACTAGAGAGACGTGATTATTGTCAACTCCAGACCCGTGTGGGGTTTTTATTAATCTGACAATTTAATCGTTACAATTTAAATAGTCCATATCAGTCATCAGTTCAACCTGTAAAATATAGTCATCGCCATACAAGCCTCTCGCTCGTGTGGCAGATCTTCCACCTCGTCACACAAGCTCCAAATGCTTATGTGGTATATGATGAAGTATGCCTATCATCAGAAGTATGCCATGCAGTGTAGTTCAAAATTAACTGTTACTATCCTATGGCGATATTTATTATTTCACACAAAATAACCAGCACTCCGCATCCAATGGCATTCACAGGAGTTGATATAATAATATTTCGCATCCAACTTATTAAGGTTTACCTATTTGTCGGGCACGCAAATAAAATCTTTACTCAACAACTAATCCATTTACCTGTTCAAACATATATAATGCACGTGTATATATTTCTATCTATTTTCTAATCAGTTCAATGTGTGATATAATCGAATAAATTCTACCACTCATTCTATTATTGATTAAATTAACTATTGTTTCAATAATTCAATTAATCAAATTTACTATCACACAACACAAACAACAATCAAATTGTTTTTAACTTTTCAAAATCATACAAATCAATTTCTATACTCTTTTAAAATCATTCAGACTATAGAATTAAAAGTGCACATCCATGGAAAGAAAATAATCAACAAAGTACAGAACTAATTGGTAATGCAAAGTATGGTAAATGTACCTTGCTCCGGAGTCAATCAGAGATATCCACTCGACATCTAGGATAGGCTTTCTGAATGCTCTCCTCAGTTTCCCAAGTACAATCTCGTGGATCTCCACTCCATTGCACTTTGACTAAGTGAACCTTCTTGTTCCTCAGTTCTTTGGTTTCTTTGCCAATGATCTTGAGCGGCTCTCTTCTCACAGCTAATTCAGGGGTAATTTCAATATCCTGTTGAGCTGCTTCTTCCACTATCAAGTCTGGGTCATGAACGTGCTTTCGAAGTTGAGATATGTGAAATACATCATGAACTCCAGGCAACCAATCAGGCTCATCTTCACTAATAGAACTGACACCTTCTTCACATGGTAACATACCTTTCTTGTCAAGATCTTCGTACTGGTAAGCCATGTATATCATTTTAGAAAAGGGGAGCTTCACATTCCTCATTACACTATTCTGATATTTTCTTTGCAGGCCATGAATAAATCTCAGATTCTTCGTCTTTGGATCTTGAAACAGATGAGGAGAAAAGTGCGAAAGTTCGTTGAATTTCTTATGATATTCTGGGATGGTCATATCACCTTGTATCAAATAAGAAAATTCGTCACATAATCGCTCGGTTGCTTCGGGAGGAGTAAATCTTTCTAAGAAAATCACTTTGAATTTATCCCAGGTGATATCACCTTCTGGATTATCTTTAACAACTGAATCCCACCAAAACAAAGCTTCTTCTTTGAGTGCCCAAGACGCCAGTAATCTTTTCTTATCGTCTCTCAGCTTTAAACCCTCAAAGATTTTCTCTGCAGAACGAATCCAAGCTTGTGTTTCCATAATGGACTCCTTGCCTAAGAATGGCGATCCACCCAGATTTTGAAATCTCTTGAATAGAACTTCTATATCTGATTCTGGCTGCGGGAGCACAACTGGCTCATTAGCTGGTCGAGCCATACGATTATTTCTCCTGTTCCTGTCACTCATTTTCTAGTACGTCTGCAATTAGCAGACAAAGTGTCAGGTCAACAGAAAAGATATTTTAAAATATAGAGACAAATACTTCAACGTAAATGTGTCTACTGGGGTGTATTCCATTCTGCTTTATTTATACTAGGATATTACTGATCCTATCTGTATAGAGTTAACCGTCCTAGAACACTACTGGTTCTATTTCTGACGAGTTCGTTCCTATGTTATATCCCAGAACTAAGCTTAACCAATGCTCTGATACCACGATGTGACGACCCCAAACCCCGTACTGACGGCGGCAAGGGTAATCTTTGAAATATAACACAGAAAAAAATAATAGCAGAACAGAGTAAAATAAATACACCAGATAATGTACAATAGAATACACTGGATCATTTTTACAATGCATATATAACTTATACATCGAACGTACAACTTATACAACGCTTATACAAGAGGTGTACAACGCTTATATAACTCATACATCGACTATATAATTTATACATCGTCGTTTTCCATATCGTTTATAAACTAAAAATCTCACATTGGGTTCCACTCCACCAAAAATAGCAGAAGGCTCAGAAAAATATGCGGTCTCTTCTAGAAGGTAGAAGATGTCCACACGCTCATGATGTTTCCTGTTTCATCGAATTTCGTCAAGAAACAAAAAAGATATGATTTTTCAAAGTTTGCAACGGTTTAAAGGTGTTAAAACTGTTGAATATATATATATATATATATATATATATATATATAGCCGCATACCTTTCTGAAATGTTTAAAACTAGGTCACGCGATTTCGTGAAATCCGTGAATCGATAGAACGATCGGGCTACGCAGTGTCGAAGGGGGAGGAGAGGTGCTTAGGCGCCGGGAGGAGTTGGCCAGTTCGACGCTGGCAGGAGGTGGCGGCGGCGGTTGGAGGCTCGAAACTTTCGAGCTCGATTTCTCCTTGAATGTTGAACGAAAAAATACAAACTATATATGGATTTGAAGATCTTCTCGAGCTCTTCAAAATCTTCAACTGGAGGAGGGGCTAATTTTGCCTGGTTTGGTCGGAAAGTGGATGGGAACGGCGAGAATGGTTTTCGTCGTCGATCGGCTGTTACGGGGAGAGAGAAAGGTTTTTTTCTTTTTTTTTTATTTTGAAAAAATATGATTGGCCGGTGGGTTTTAAAGGGGTTTTCTGATACGACCACCAATCTAAACCCAACGACTGTCGTCCCTAGCGTTTTGCCCCTATTCCGAACACATTGGGATATGTTTCGAAGGCCCATTCGACTGTTTCGGTCAGTTTTCATTCAATTTAAAATATATAACATTCAATATTTAATTTAAACGTACATTTCAATTTGCTAGTGCCACAAACTAATTCGAAAAATTCCAGAAAAATAAATCTGGCTATGTTTTGACGATACGGTCACAACAAAACTAGTTTCGTCGAATTCTGAGACCGTTTGCAAAAGGCCCATTTCTGGTCGATCCAATTTAACTATAATTGACCAAAACACGTTTTCCTTTTCCACGCTCACATACTAGCTTCAAAAATTATGAAATCTGAAACCTAGCAATAACTTCACATCCTGGATCCAACCAAAGTGGTTTCGTCGAATTCCGAGGTCGTATGCAAAATGGCCAATTTCACGGGCTATATCAATTCCATAGCGACCTTTCTGAAAATTCATTCGGCCATAACTTTTGCTTTCCGCTATGAAAATTCGATTTTTCAGATTCGTTAGAAATGTATTCACTAACAAATTTAAATATTTTTGGTATCACTCAAATCCGTTTTGTTTTGCACCCGGTACAGTCCGACAAAGTTTGAATTCAATTTTTGAAACTACAGCGCCATTTCAGGCCTTGTTTATAATTAGAATTAATTATATTCGTTTTCAAACATATATTCAAACTCAGTTTTCATTGCTATTATTTAAAATATTTATTTCAAATATTTAAAACCCATTATTTTAGCCAATTTAAAATTTTTAAATTGGTTCAGATTTTCTGGGTCGTTACAATCTCCCCCATTTAAAACTTTTCGTCCCCGAAAAGGAACAAAGTCGAAAGTGGTTTGATTAATCAACTCTACGTTCGATCTGGCTTCCATTCTCCAACTTTTCAGTTTCTGAGAATTTTCAAATTCTTCAAAAATTTGGCTAACACCCGGAATTTTCGAAAAATTTCGCCATAACCTCCTTTGTACGGGGAGAGGTTTGGAAATTTATTGGGCCGTATTAGGTACCCAATAAATCCTAATAAGCATACACATATTTATAGTGATATATTCTGGTGTATACAGGGGAGCGTGTATTGGTAATAACTCCAGCGAATAAATTCTCGTCACCCTGTCAAAGCCTGAGGGAGTGTGTATTTTAAATGCTCCAGAGGATAAATCCTCGTCACCTCGTCCCGTGTGGGAAATAAGTAGTCCATGTGCCGTATCTAATAACTAGAGAGACGTGATTATTGTCAACTCCAGACCCGTGTGGGGTTTTTTATTAATCTGGCAATTTAATCGTTACAATTTAAATAGTCCATATCAGTCATCAGTTCAACCTGTAAAATATAGTCATTGCCATACAAGCCTCTCGCTCGTGTGGTAGATCTTCCACCTCGTCATACAAGCTCCAAATGCTTATGTGGTATATGATGAAGTATGCCTATCATCAGAAGTATGCCATGCAGTGTAGTTCAAAATTAACTGTTACTATCCTATGGCGATATTTATTATTTCACACAGAATAACCAGCACTCCGCATCCAATGGCATTCACAGGAGTTGATATAATAATATTTCTCATCCAACTCATTAAGGTTTACCTATTTGTCGGGCACGCAAATAAAATCTTTACTCAAAAGCTAATCCATTTACCTGTTCAAACATATATAATGCACGTGTATATATTTCTATCTATTTTCTAATCAGTTCAATGTGTGATATAATCGAATAAATTCAACCATTCATTCTATTATTGATTAAATTAACTATTGTTTCAATAATTCAATTAATCAAATTTACTATCACACAACACAAACAACAATCAAATTGTTTTTAACTTTTCAAAATCATACAAATCAATTTCTATACTCTTTTAAAATCATTCAGACTATAGAATTAAAAGTGCACATCCATGGAAAGAAAATAATCAACAAAGTAGAGAATTAATTGGTAATGCAAAGTATGGTAAATGTACGTTGCACCGGAGTCAATCAAAGATATCCACTCGGCATCTAGGATAGGCTTTCTGAATGCTCTCCTCAGTTTCCCAAGTACAATCTCGTGGATCTCCACTCCATTGCACTTTGACTAAGTGAACCTTCTTGTTCCTCAGTTCTTTGGTTTCTTTGCCAATGATCTTAAGCGGCTCTCTTCTCACAGCTAATTCAAGGGTAATTTCAATATCCTGATGAGCTGCTTCTTCCACTATCAAGCCTGGGTCATGAACGTGCTTTCGAAGTTGAGATATGTGAAATACATCATGAACTCCAGGCAACCGATCAGGCTCATCTTCATTACTAGAACTGACCCCTTCTTCGTAAGGTAACATACCTTTCTTGTCGAGATCTTCGTACTGGTAAGCCATGTATATCATTTCAGAAAAGGGGAGCTTCAAATTCCTCATTACACTATTCTGATATTTTCTTTGCAGGCCATGAATAAATCTCAGATTCTTCCTCTTTGGATCTTGAATCAGATGAGGAGAAAAGCGAGAAATTTCATTGAATTTCTTATGATATTCTGGGATGGTCATATCACCTTGTATCAAATAAGAAAATTCATCACATAATCGCTCGGTTGCTTCGGGAGGAGTAAATATTTCTAAGAAAATCACTTTGAATTTATCCCAGGTGATATCACCTTCTAGATTATCTTTAACAACTGAATCCCACCAAAACAAAGCTTCTTCTTTGAGTGCCTAAGACGCCAGTAATCTTTTCTGATCGTCTCTCAGCTTTAAACCCTCAAAGATTTTCTCTGCAGAACGAATCCAAGCTTGTGTTTCCATAATGGACTCTTTGCCTAAGAATGGCTATCCACCCAGATTTTGAAATCTCTTGAATAGAACTTCTATATCTGATTCTGGCTGCGGAAGCACAACTGGCTCATTAGCTGGTCGAGCCATACGATTATTTCTTCTGTTCCTGTCACTCATTTTCTAGTACGTATGCAATTAGCAGACAAAGTGTCAGGTCAACAGAAAAGATATTTTAAAATATAGAGACAAATACTTTAATGTAAATGTGTCTACTAGGGTGTATTCCATTCTGCTTTATTTATACTAGGATATTACTGATCCTATCTGTATAGAGTTAACCGTCCTAGAACACTACTAGTTCTATTTCTGAAGAGTTCGTTCCTATGTTATATCCCAGAACTAAGCTTAACCAAAGCTCTGATACCACGATGTGACGACCCCAAACCCCGTACTGACGGCGACAAGGGTAATTTTTGGAATATAAAACAGAAACAGATAATAGCAGAACAGAGTAAAATAAATACACCAGATAATGTACAATAGAATACACTGGATAATTTTTACAACGCATATATAACTTATACATCGAACGTACAACTTATACAATGCTTATGGAAGAGGTGTACAACGCTTATATAACTCATACATCGACTATATAATTTATACATCGTCGTTTTCCATATCGTTTATAAACTAGAAATCTCACATTGGGTTCCACTCCACCAAAAATTGCAGAAGGCTCAGAAAAATTTGCGGTCTCTTCAAGATGGTAGAAGACGTCCACACGGTCACGATGTTTCCTGTTTCATCGAATTTCGTCAAGAAACAAAAAAGATATGATTTTTCAAAGTTTGCAACGGTTTAAAGGTGTTAAAACTGTTGAAAATATATATAGCCACATACCTTTCTAAAATGTTCAAAACTAGGTCACGCGATTTCGTGAAATCCGTGAATCGATAGAACGATCGGGCTATGTAGTGTCGAAGGGGGAGGAGAGGCGCTTAGGCGCCGGGAGGAGTTGGCCAGTTCGATGCTGGCAGGAGGTGGCGGCGGCGGTTGGAAGCTCGAAACTTTCGAGCTCGATATCTCCTTGAATGTTGAACGAAAAAATACAAACTATATATGGATTTGAAGATTTTCTCAAGCTCTTCAAAATCTTCAACTGGAGGAGGGGCTAATTTTTCCTGGTTTGGTCGGAAAGTGGATGGGAACGGCGAGAATTTTTTTCGCCGTCGATCGGCTGTTACGGGGAGAGAGAAAGGTTTTTTTTTTTTTTTTGAAAAAATATGATTGGCCGGTGGGTTTTAAAGGGGTTTTCTGACACGACCAACAATCTAAACCCAACGACTATCGCCCATAGCGTTTTGCCCCCATTCCGAACACAATGGGATATGTTTCGAAGGCCTATTCGACTGTTTCGGTCAGTTTTCATTCAATTTAAAATATATAACATTCAATATTTAATTTGAACGTACATTTCAATTTGCCAGGGCCACAAACTGATTCGAAAAATTCCAGAAAAATAAATCTGGCTATGTTTTGACGATACGGTCCCAACAAAACTAGTTTCGTCGAATTCTGAGACCGTTTGCAAAAAGGTCCATTTCTGGTCGATCCAATTTAACTATAATTGACCAAAACACGTTTTCCTTTGCCACGCTCACATACTAGCTTCAAAAATTATGAAATTTGAAACCTAGCAATAACTTCACATCCTGGATCCAACAAAAGTGGTTTCGTCGAATTCCGAGGTCGTATGCAAAATGGCCAATTTCACGGGCTATATCAATTCCATAGCGACCTTTCTGAAAATTCATTCAGCCATAACTTTTGCTTTCCGCTATGAAAGTTCGATTTTTCAGATTCGTTAGAAAGGTATTCACTAACAGATTTAAATATTTTTGGTTTCACTCAAATCCGTTTTGTTTTGCACCCGGTACAGTTCGACAAACTTTGAATTCAATTTTTGAACTGCAGCGCCATTTCAGGCCTTGTTTATAATTAGAATTAATTATATTCGTTTTCAAACGTCGATTCAAACTCAGTTTTCATTGCTATTATTTAAAATATTTATTTTAAATATTTAAAACCCATTATTTTAGCCAATTTAAATTTTTTAAATTGGTTCAGATTTTCTGTGTCGTTACACACCCATTAGGGTGTACTATCACCTGATCTAGTGAAAATTTAATTGCTTCTTATTCTATTGCTACTGTATGATTTCAGAAACGGTTGCTAATCACAATCGTTGGTAATAATACATTCAGTACACTTAAGCGAAATGTGTAGCTGATTATGTGTGACATGAGTTGCAAGATGTTCTTGTTGAACCCAGTGTATTCCTCTCTAGAGATACACTATCGAAAGTGGTTCCATACCTTGTCGTAGTTGGAAGTCCATTACCCAATATGTGACTACCCGCCCTCTCGATCCCTGGAACTGGACACTAATACATCCATGGTATTCATATATCAAAATTCCAAGTGCCGGGAGGACAATATACCTTTAGGGTATAACACAGTAAAAAACAACAGAATAATAACATGGCATAATAACGTCATAATGTACATCGTATCATCACCAGGTTACTTCATAATACATCCGAGTTAATAAAGCCCACATAATCCAACATAATACAGCAGAAACAAATACACAACGGAAAGAAATACATAGCGGAAATAAACATAAAGAGAATGAGTCCTCAGAGTGAATCCAAAATATCCAGCTTCTTCTCTTGGTTCAATCGAAACCCGGCTTCCATACATAGCTCCAAAATAGACTTAACTACTCACCCGAATACTTGGCTGCCCTTATGGAAAATAAGGGCACCCGAATTTGCAAGGGAAAATAAATCTACAGGTCAGTCATGGGACTGGTGTGAGAAACTGTTTTTTAGGTTTATTTTAAAGTGAGATATATCACAGGACCATGCTGCATAACACAAAATGGTTTTTTTAAATGAATACCAATGAAAAAAAAATACGATATGTTTTTTTTTTGAAAATGAAGCTATCATAAGACTCGTATCCCATCACACATTGCAAATGCACACTATTAGCAGCAAGTTTTACCTTATGATAACTGAACATGCTTGATACGCGAAAACTTTTTGATATTAGTATTAGTGTATAATGTGGAAATCACTTTCGAAAGTAAATGCATAAATCTTAGCCAGCATAAAGCCCCATCCCACTATGTTGACGTATAGTTTAAATCTAAAACTATAAAGGCTCGTATTGGGAATTGGATTTCAACAATGACTAGGCAAAGGATATTCCTTTTTCCACGGGTGGGTACACCTTTAAAGGGATGTCCCTGAGAGCTAAACTTCCCTTGTGCTCACAAAGTCGGTCCATCCCCTAATTGAGTGGAGTTCGGGTTATTCCTGAAGATAACGTTCCTGATCGTGATCGACCTTTATCCGAGGATCCCCGATCTATCATCCACATAAGTAAATTGCCAAGGCTCCATACCATAGCATCACTTTCTATCTAGAAGAAACGTTATCTTCATAACTTTTCCGTACACATCCTATTTCGGTAATTCCTGAGTTGTAAGTCCCCGAAATCACGTTCCACAAAGCTCAGATTTTCAAAAAAAACTTTGATCTATCAACCATCAACACTTAGCATGCGATATAGTCAATTCACTACATATAATCAGTATCTATTGATATATAACTCTTTGAGTACATGTGTCCCAAAGGAGGGTGCTAGGCTAAGAGGATGGATCCTCCACTATGGAGCTGATATATCATCAGTAGAAAACCAATTTATTATGTTGTAAAATACACTGTCAAACATACATCCATTTACAAGTTCGTCTTGTGTTTTGAATGAAACCGTCGGCACTTTATTCCATGACCCTGCCTAGGTGTGAAATCCCTTGCAATTTGAATCGCTTCATGTATAGTTAAATTGTTACTACTTAAATCTCAATATGAGAGCTACCACATGAAACATCAACATGCAGTCCGTCCGATGTGAAGAGTTCGGGTCTTCAATCACCATCATTAATATCATTGATTGCTCTATCTCGTCATATAATTATTCGACATGGGTTAAAATCGGATTTTTCGAAATAATTAGCCTTAAGTTAAAATCCTTTGGATTATCGAATTTCCAGTTAAGTCTCCTTTAAATTGGATTTTACTTTAATTAGTTGGATTCATTCTCAAAATTGGTTAAGTCGTTTGATTTCCAAATCATATTATAAATATCTTGTTAACCATATAGATTAGTGCATCATTAAAACCAATAAAGATCATATATGAGGTTTATTAAATCACATTTATTAGGTTCTTTACTCAAATCATTATCCTTTTCCCATCCTATTCATCCCATCGAGTAAAACTGGCAATACTCTATATCTAATTTCCCTCGTATTTCGGTAAGTTTTATTACCTTTATTAATCCCAAACTTTAATCCATACCTTATTAAAGATTAAATATTATCTTTACATGAAAACATGCTTGCACTATTCTAAACCATTCATTAAACTTAATTATGGTAAATTACTTTTAACTTTCCCTAATCATATCTTTGGCGCAAAATCGTACTCGTAATTTCTTAATCTTATCGTTAGGGAAAAACTCGCTTATCTTTTAAACGATCTTTAAACATCGTTTCAATTATCATTTGCTGGGGAAAAATTTTTCTTCAAATATTTATATTCAATTTTAAATAAATATTCTTCTTCGACTTAACTTGGAAAAACGTCTTTTCCGTTTAATGGGTTAAAGAACAATGTTATTTAAGACATTGTTCACGATAAACCCAAAATCATACTTCATTCTAAATGAAATATTCACGGAAATCAAATCAGCTCATAATCGATATGAATTCCCATATTGGACTAATTCTATAAGAAGAATAACCGCAAAGCCTTTTAAATTCCTTAAATCGTAAAGATCTCCATCCATAGAGACTTATCTCGTTATCACCAAATCAATTCCCATTCAACTTCAATTTAATTCGTTAGTTGGAAAACTTAACTTTGTCACATACTTTTCAAATCCCCAATATCTTAAAAACCTTATTTTAATCATTTAGATAGATTTGCAAAACCTTTGGATAACATTGGTTACATCAAAGCCTTTTTATTTCAACGTGTTCCATTAACCCATTGCAAACAACGTTGCTAAAATAGCCCATTTTCATAAAATAGTTTTTTTATCTTTTAAAAACTTAGTGTATCCAATCAAAATTACTTTTATATCTTTTATTACAATTTATCACAATTTATCCCAATTTTTAGTAATTTAAAAATAGCTTATTTTGTAAAAATCCAATTTTGACCCCCGACTTGCACCAACGCGATTTTTATTCATATTTCATTTGAACTTACTTCAATATCTAAACATTGGATTATAAAACTTTCTTTTTCCTTTGAAAAATCCTTTCATTTCAAATGCAGTATTTTTCGTTTCAAGAAAATCCGATGGTCGGATTATCCGTTACGCTCATTTAAAGTTTCGTGTCAATATTCGAGAACAATCGCTACGCGACTAGTCCTATTCAAGCCCGGTTATGATTTCCTATCGGAATTTATCCAAATTTCTTCCAAAATAGTTTATATATCACATAAAACATATAAAATGAATTTTAAAAACTACATTTCCAATATTTTGCTTAAATTCAAATATTTAACTTATTTGAATATTATAACTTTATTAAAATAATATTATTTTTCAAACTTTATCTTTTGAAACCTAAATTTCCAAATATCAAATTAGAAAATAAATAAGACTAATGAAACCATAAAATTCAGGTTTGGACTTCGTAAACATAGAGAACTAAACTTCTCATTTTCCGATTTATATCAAAATTGACTTATTAAATTTTCAAACTTTGACTAGCCTTTATATGTTCAAAACTCATCCAATTTCAAAGTCGTCTTTACAAAAGTTCCTTGTTTTCAACTTAATTTCATTTCTACGAAAACTCGAATATGAAATTTGAATTGTTATTTTCAGCCTTACTAATTTGAATGAAATATTTAATAAATCACTTCATTAAATGGAGACTTAATCATTAACCCAATAATTGTACTTTTTGGGAATAATCAATCATGATGCCACATATTATATCACAAACAACCATCATAACATCAAATGTTAACCAAATAAGATGTCATTAACTTAACGAGTAAATATCCTATAACCATTTAATGTTCAATATAACATCCAATAACCATTTACTATTCAATATAGCATCCAATAACTATTTACTATTCAATACAGCATCCAACAAACATTTAACGTACGATATCAACAAAATCCACATCCAATAACCACATAATCAACATAGGGTATCATTAACTTAAGGGTTCACCTCATTAGCACTTAAAGATCATATTTTTCTTCCTTAACCCAAGTGTTCACAAAAAGTTAACACCTAAAGATCACATTTTTACTTCATTAACTTAAGGGTTCACATCGTTAACACTTAAAGATCACATTTTCACTTTACTAACTTTGGTGTTCACATCATTAACACTTAAAGTTCACATTTTTACTTCATTAACTTAAATGTTCACATCATTAACACTTAAAGATCGCATTTCTACTTAAATTAAGTGTTCACATCATTAACACTTAAAAGTCACATTTTTTACTTCACTAACTTAAGTTGTTCACATCATTAACACTTAATTATTAAATCATACCAAACCAATATCATCTCATAAACCATATAGCATCCAATAATAACACAATACCATGTCCATCCATTATTAAACCCAAGAATAAATATTAGCGACTATACCCTAATTTGGCCCTTAAGTGTGTTGTTTTTCACTGAGCGGTCCATTCGTTCGTTCACTAAGGCCAAAGGTCCTAGCTTTCTCACTTTAAAGGGATTTCGATTACTTCCAATCTTCACGCAGATGGTACTCCGGCGTCACGGACTGTTTTTCACTCGATATTTCGGCAAAACTTTTCTATGCTTACTAACTCTAAACAAAAATTAAAAAAGATGCATAGTTATGTTTGAAATGGTTTAAAGGTTGGATTTTTATTGTGCATAGGCTTGGTTCTTTGAAGAGAAGGTGTGTGAGTGGTTTAAAGTGGGAAAGGCGCAGAGTTGTAGGTGAAATAGGTCTAGACCTAGGGAAGAACGGAACGACCTTTGAGGAGGAGGGGGAGAGGCTTTAGGCGTTTGGTGTGAGGAGGTAGTGGGGAGGTTTTGAAGTGTTTTGGTGGTGGAAAACTTGGTGAATGAATGGGGAAGGGTTCGGCCGAACCAGGAATGGATGGGAGAGGCCATTAATGGAGTTTTAAAGAAAATAGTAAGTGGAGGAAAAGTGAAATGAGAGAGAAGAGAAGTTTTTTTTATGGATGTGGAGAAGCCATAGGATTTAGACAACTCAAAAGGAAGGAAGAATGAGAGTTAGACAACTCAAAATGTGGAAATCATGAATGGAAAGAGAGAGGAAGTGATTTGTAAATAGAAGAGAAGGATGTGGAAGAAAGTGACACCTCAAAAGTGATCACATGTGTTTTATTTAATTAGCTTAGGAATTATTTTAGTTTAACTTAATCTTGAATTAAGTACTTAATTTAAATACAAATGTCACTAATTAAGATGCTTATCTACTTACTACATAAAATTTGAATATCGACAAATATTTTCAAAGTAGAATATTTTGTTAATCCGATATTTAATTAAATTGAAATTAAAAATCCATTCAATACTTATTTTTAAATTGACAAAAAATTCAGATCGATACAATCTCCCTTAATTAAAAGAATTTTGCCCTCGAAATTAAAACGAAAGAGAAAGATCAAAAGAATGATATCAAAGAAAAGAAGTTTATCTAATGAGTAAGCTAAAATTAGATATCCATTTCTTGACTTTTACCAATCTTCTTTGAACCCTGGAATCTCCTCCAAAATCTTGGGTTATCTTTATTACTCAACCCCTACTCTTAACTATTTATCCATCAAAATGAAGTCTACTCAAGTTGGTGCGTTATTAGCTCTCAGACCTTGAATGTAAAAATCTTTAACTTCATAGTGTCAAAGTCAATCACCCCCAATTCCTATTTGGATTTTAGTTCTAACTCCATGACTAATTTGTTTGATATAAAACTATGCTAGGTAGCGGTACCAAATAATGCTCTAACTTGAATATTCTTAATAGAAAGTTTACCTTCAAGAACTTCTTTTCCCTTACGTCCGATGAGGTTGACGGTACCTCCTATATGGCATAAGAATGTGCTACCTCTGTCTTTTTCATTAATGAACCGTCCTTTATGATGTGGCCTGACTTATGAAAGTTGTAACATTTTCTGTTATCTTGAGCTTTCTCCTTGGGTTCTTGATCATTCCTCCTCGGATTCTTTGGATTTGGAGACTTGGTTGCCAAATGTCTCTTCTCTTGACAATTAAAGCAAGTTTGGCCTTTTAACCACTCTTCCGTGGATTTCATCTTTTTATTCCGTTCAAATTTCTTGTCTCCATATCCTTTCTTCTTCCATGAATTGTCCTTCTTATTATCTTTATCCTCTAAGGCATTCTATTTCTCCAAAGATTCAAAGCGATACGCCATATCTACCATATCCACAAATGATGCTTTCGCATAAGTTGTTATTCTGTTTCGGTACTTCCTTTGTACCCCTTGAATAAACCTTTCATTTTTCTTGATCGAGTCATGTATCGGTTTCGGTCCAAAATGAGAAAGTTCATTAAACTTATTCAAATATTCTTGAGTATTCTTATCTCTTTGCTTAAAGTTGGCGTATTCATAGTATAAGCGGGCAATTCCTTCACATGGTAAAAACCTTCTTTCAAAGACTTTCTTGAAGCGTTCCTAAGAGAAATCCTCTTCAGGTTTTTCTAATGTGACTGTCTCCTACAAAACTAAGGCTTCATCCTTTAATAACTTAGTTGCCAAATACTTTCTGCTCAACGTTAAGCTTCAAGCCCTTGAAAATTCTTTCACATGTACACAACCATGCCTGGACCTCAATAATAGATTATTTCCAAGGAATTGTTGTCCTCCAAGATTCTCGTACTTCTTTGACAAAATGTCCAAATCCAGCTCAGGTTGTTCTTGCATAACAACTTCTTCTTTGGTTTCTGCGGGGTTTCGACCATTAATCGTGGTGCTATCTCCTTCCCCTACCTTGTCTTCCTCCTATCCTACTCATTTTCCATTAACTACATAGGAAGGTAAGAGTTAGGAAAACAAACAAGATATCATATGGGATTTGTTAAAGCAAAGTGATAGATAAGAATGGAAATGTGTTCAACATGTGTGTGTTTTCTCCGACTTTACTCATTCTAGGGTGTTACTAACCTTATCTCTGGTGAGTTACTCATCCTAAATACTACTGATCCTATCTATGATGAGTCTTTTAATGAGTTATACCCCATAAATAAGGTTAAACCTCAGTTGTGATACCACATGGGATGATCCTCCCTCTCGATCCTTGGAACTCGACATTAATACATCCATGGTATTCATGTATCGAAATTCCAAGAGCCGGGAGGACAGAATGCCTTCAGGGTATAACACATTAAATAACAACAGAATAATAACATGACATAACAACACCGTAATGTACAACATATAATCGTCAAGTTACATCATAATACATCAGAGTTGATAAAGCCCATAGAATACAACATAATACAGTGGAAACAAATACACAACAGAAATAAATACATAGCGGAAATCACATAAAGAAAATGAGTCCCCAGAGAGAATCCAAAACATCCAGCTTCTACTCTTGCTCCAATCCAAAACCAACATCCATAAATTAGCTTCCATAAATAGCTCCAAAATAGTTTTTACTACCAACCTGAATACTAGGTTACCCATGTGGAAAATAAGGGCACCCAAGTTTGCAAGGGAAAACAAAACTCTATGTCAGTCATGAGACTGATGTGAGAAACTTAAAAATGTTGTTCTTAGGTTAATTTTAATATCACCGGACCACGCCATATAACATGAAACAGATTTTATTCACATAAATACCAGTGCACAACAAAAAAACCGCAATGTTTTTTTTGGAAAATAAAGCTATCATAAGAATCTCATCCCATCACACAATGCAAGCACACACCATTAGGAGAAAGTTTTACCTTATGATTACCAAACATCTTAATACGCGAAAACATTTTGATATTAGTATTAGTGTTTAATGTCGAAATCACTTTCTAAAGTAAATGTATAAATCTTAGCCAACACAATGCCCCATCCCATTATGTTGACCTATAAGTTTATGTAACGACCCACCTTTTTGCCCGATTTTCGCCGGTAATTAAACCGACTTAAACCGTTCACAAAGATGAATTGTTATGGGTACATACATATATTGAACAAAATAACAGAACCTTTCATTGAATAATTCGATATTACATCAGAGTTACATGGATATCAGAGTTACCACATAAACGTATACAATAGAAGAAAGAAAATATACTCTCAGCGGAAGATCAAAATGATACAGCGGAAGCTTCAACTCTATCGTGGACTCCAACTCAGAAAGTGCTCCGAACCATGCTCCAACGAACTAAAACTGCAAAGCTAAACTACTGGCTGCCCGTGTGAAAATTTATGGGCACCCAGAGTTTAGAAAGGAACAATAAACTCCAGGTCAGTCATGGGACTGGTGTGAGAACTCAAAACAGTTGTTATTTAGGATTCATTTTAAAGTTGGGTAATTCAACGGACCATGTCGCTAACGCGAAATGGGTTAACTCCATATGAATTCCCATGCATAGAAATTCGCTATGACTTTTGAAAATGAAGCTATCATAAGCTCGTCCCACATCACACAATAAAAGCGCACACCAGATGGGCGAGTTTTATCTTATGATAACCAAACGTGCTTTCATACATGAAAAATCCTCTTCTAATATCATCATATAGCGTGGAAAACAAATTTCGCAAATAAATGTATTAATCCTAGACGACATAATACCATTAATATTTTCTCGCCATATATATACAACCCAAAACTGTATGGCTCGTATTGGAGATTGGATTTCCAACTTGATGATTCCTGGCACGAAAGATCAATCAGGGATACAAAACGAAGTGCCTCAACAGCTTTTTCATCCATCATGCGGACACCGACTACACATCGTCAGGGAAGATCAACGGTTTTCGATTAGACACGACCCCCCGAACATACCCAACTTCCCCAAGTTCATAAGTGGTTTCCCACTGCTGCACAACTTCATCATCAATTCATATATAAGTATGAAACCTAACCGCCAGTTTCTCATCAATCCGGGGTGTGAGGTTTGTCGATGTCACGTCATACACAAAGCGATGCTTCGATAAGCCATTCTTTGATCATCATTAGCTCGTTTCATAACTCGGGTATGCCACATTGACAATTCACGACATATCACTGATTTAAATCAATGTATACCCTCTAAGTTCATGTGACTTAGAGACGAGGATAATATATTGCCACAAATCCGATATACATCAACGGAATCAGTGCTATGCGGTCAATTTCAACATCAGACACACCATCTATAAGAATCCGTTCTGGGTTTGAACGGAACAATAACCCGAAAATACTTAAATATGTTCAGGTCTCATGTAACTCATACCTCGTATCAGTGGCCTACCTAACCGAGACATTAATCACAATCAATCTAAACAAATTTTAATATTCTCGGTCTTCATCCGTCGTTTACCGAGTCTTGAATTGCTTCATAACGTCGTATTATTACTTGGAATGGTTTCGAACATATACTCGATCCCGGTCTTCCCAAGTAACAAGCGTACTTTAAAACAGTAGCTATGGTTTATACAGGCCTTTCTATTTAAATCTCCTTCTAAATGATTATCAATTCATATATAATTCAAGATTTGAATTATTTTAAATTTCATATATCTCATTATCATCTTAAACTCTTCTTTGAAATCCAAGATTTTTAACTTCGCTTTAATTTCTTATCTTTAATTCCCTCGAATCCAAGATTTGATTAAATCTCCAATTACGATATGAATTCCACCATTCAATCTCATCGGGTTTCAAGAATGATATTATTGAAGATACGATTCATGACAAAACCCAATCCATTGATATTGAATCATAAATTACATTGAAATTTTTATCCACTTATATTTGATATAAATCCTCATAATCAACGAATACTATAAATGGAATAACGATATAATAATATCTTACAAATTCCCCAGCTAGTATTCATTTACACCATGAAATTTTATACCAAATATCGAAGATTATTTCCATCTAACTTATTTCAATCAGGTGGAATCCCATATCTTAATTAAAAGATTTATTCAATTCTTCGACATTAGATCTGGATAGAAATACCATCAACTTATGTTCAATATTAATCTCTGTATCCAACTCATATCATAAGCCGAATAACAGTGAATTTGCTTTTTAAATTCCTCAGATAATATGAATTTTCATCCACCGAGTTAATATCAAACATCCGAAGATTTATCTCCAACCATATCCAAATTAAAAAAATTTGAAAACCCCATTTTTCAATTCCATATACATGTTTCCAATAGTTGAATAAATCTCCAAACTATTCTTATGGTCAACAAATAGTTCATGCTTATAAATTTCAAACCAATAACAACATTCGAAAGCATTGTTGTTAAAATATTTATTTAAATCAAATAGATTAAAAATTTATTCGAAATTCAAATATTTCAAATTTCTATTCGCCTTTGAAATTTATAAATCATAAATTTCTCCAATTTAATAACTTGCTTCATTCGACTTCCGTTATGATCGGCAACACACGTATTTCAAATTGGTTTTGTGTATCACATGGAAATCATATGTCGAAAATCAAAATTTTCTTTCTATTCAAATGCTATTATTCTTTGAAATCCAACGCGTCTTATTTCAAGTCAAACCAATTTAAAACCATATATAAATTATTCAAATCCTTTTTCAAACTTGATTTATATATCTAAATCATTTGAAAAACAGTTTCAAATTATATTTCAAATTCGATTTCGAATTTACCATCCCGTTGTCGGACCAGTTAGGGATAGCCAGGGAGAGCAGGAAACTGAATTTCCAAACCCAGCCTAGACACCATCCACTCTGTCATCCTAGAACGTTCTGGTGTATATTATATCATTATTATAATAAAAACCTTATTCAAATTTCAAAAATCTTATTTTGAATTTAAATTGAAAATATTTTTACCAAAACCAAATTTCCAATAGATATAAAAATCAATACATAATCCAAATCATTTTCCAAATCCTAATTCAATATTTAAAAGTTGATATTAAATTTTAAACCAAAATTTAAACAAAATCGTATATAGGAAGGAGATTCTAAACTGATCACCCATATATTCCACAACCACGGTGTGTTTGTGATATCATACAATGCAATCGTATCTATCCAAATGAACTATACGATCAAATGGATATGAATTCATTCATCACAACAACATTTAACTGTGCACAAGCGTTACAGACAATAATGCTTACTCGTGTTCAGTGTATTGTCTAATTACATGAGCAAACATTCAAACATCAACATCCATCACACAATCATCATCAACAAATTATAATTAATCTAAGCTAATCATAATTAACAAATTTAAACAAATAATTTAAATTAGAAGTTCTCACCGAAATAGCTCCATACAACTTCACTACGAGGACGAACATGTGAACGAACACTGCCACCGCTCCTCGTACTGTTGCCAATCCATTCTTATCAGCAACTGGAAATTTTCTGATGATTTTATATCGAAATTTAATTAATATACATGTTCATTCATTTTTTCTATATACATATATATCTATAAGGATATCCCATATATATAAATCTGTACTTAACCAAAATTATCAAAACTATATATTATTGGGTTCTATTTTCAGATATAATCCTAACGGACCCAACGACGTGTAAATCTGGTTTAAACTGAGTGAGATATTGGTTCTTAAATTTTACATAATTTAAACTTTAAATTAAAGAAAATAAACCCATACCCATAGGTCTTGGCCCAAAGCCCAACTAAATCCAACCCAGTCCGCACCTTCTTCTTCCTCCTCCTATTCTTTGCGTCACTCACCTCCTGGAACCCAAAATAGTGCACGGCTGTGCACTTGCACACTCCATTTCTTCATCGAACTTCAAATCCGAATGCACCAACAAAATTCTCTTCTCCTCCTCATCTCAACGCACCAACTTGCCCAACCTCTCATCTTTCGAATCAAAATCCGAACCATGGATGTCGTGACCTTCTCCGAACCCAAAACGCGTCAACCCTACATGTCGCACCTCCCAAACTTACACCATTCTCCACCGAATTACACGCCATCGAAGCTCTCTCCTATCTCGTCGCAATGCCAATCCCCATTTCTTCAATCGTTGCTTGATTCTTCAATTATCATTAACCCTAATTTTCGACTTCCAAAATCATCGACACGGAATCGCTTCGAAGCCGCATGAAAAATACTACGTGCTTCGCTGATCGTGATGGCACAGACGGCGTTAAGCGATTTGAATTAGATTGAGAGATATATTTTTTCGAAATCTTTGAACCCATTCCTCACATTCTCTGTAATTCCATGATTTCTCTCTCGTTTGTCAATGAAATTTCAATCCGTTAATTTTTAAAAATCCCATACAATGATACGAACAACATCTGTGCATATCGTATTAGCTAAAATAGAACAAATTTAGAGTTGAGGATTTTCTTTGGATGGAAAGGTGAATTCTCTATACTGGAAATTGATCAGAGAACAAGAGCAGAGAAGAACAGTTTACTTTGAACCTGAGATGAATTTGTGGTCTGATCAGGTGCTTATATAGCAATCAAAAAGGGTATTATGGTCATTGATTCATGGACACCTATAAGGATACTTGGCTCTTTTCCTTGCAAAATATCCATGCATGAAGACACTTAAGGGGACACTTGGATCTTTCCTGGAGTTGATAACATGCATAAAGACACATAAGAGGGACACATCATTTCTATGCATTAATTTAATATATATGATTTAGTAACATAAGTTGTAACACTTATTATGTAGCCACCATTTCAACACTTGTATGTGTAATCACCCTATTACCTAAGGTTTACCAAAAATATTTATACTTATTAATACTTCAACATACTTATCAAATATATATATATATATATATATATATATACACACACACATATAATTTATCAAAATTTACTAACGAATGGTTTAAAAATAAATGCTTAAAATACTTGTCATATATGGAAATCCTTAAAATCTTAAATATGGTCTTAAATAAATACACAACAATCTTTATACAATTTATAAATACCATTAAAATTATCAAAACAAATTAAATAATAATAATCATTCTTTTGAAATCATAAAATAAATTATCCTTCACCAAATTCATATTTTTATAAATCAATATTACCAAAATTAGAAAATATTATTACTTAAACATAAAATCTTATAAATTAAATATAAACTTTAAAAAAATAATTTTTTCCTTATACAAAAATCATAATTTATAAAATAAAACAAGATAATTTATTCAAAATTAAAATTCATATATTCAAACCTTATAAAAACAAATATATATTCAGAAAATTCAACATTATATAATAAAAATCCAAATTCATATATTAAAAATCCAAATCAACTTGTTAAAAATTATGGGATGTTACAGTTTACATCTAAAACCATAAAGGCTCGTATTGGGAATTGGATTCTAATAATGACCAGGCAATGTGTATTCCTTTTTCCACGGGTGGGTACACGTCTAGAGGGATGTCCCTGGAAGCTAAATTGCCCCCGTGCTCACAAAGCTGGTCCACTCCTTAACTGGGTGGAGTTCGGGTTACTCCTCAAGATAACATTCCCGATCGTAACTGACCTTTATCCGAGGGCCATCGATCTATCAACCACATAAGTAAATTTCCAGGGCTCCATGCCATAACATTAATTTCTATCTAGAAGAAACGTTACATTCATAACTTTGCCGCATACATCCTGTTTCGGTCATTCCCGAGTCATGAGGCTCCGAAGTCACACTTCACAAAGCTCTACTTTTCAACAAAAGCTTTGGTTTAACCCTCAGCACTTAGCATGTCAGATTGTCAATTCATAACATATGATTGGTATCTATTAATATACAACCCTCTAAGTACATATGTTCTAGAGGAGGGTGTTAGGCTAAGAGGATAGATCCTCAGACACCAAGCTCAATAGAAAACCAATTTATTATGCCGTAAAATGCAAAGTCATAAATACATCCATTTACAAGTTCATCCTGGGTTTTGAACGAAACTAAAGGCATTTTATTCCACGACCTCAGTTTGGTGTGAATGCCCTTGCAATCTGAATCGCTTCAAGTATAGTTAGATTGTTGCAACTTAAATCTCAATATCGGAGCTACGCATATAAAACATCAGTAAGCAATCCATCTGATGTGAAGAGTTCTAGTCTTCAATCACTGTCATCAAAATCTTTGATTGCTTTATCTCGTCATATAATTATTCAAAATGGATTAAACCCATACTTTTCAAAATAATTAGCGTCAAGTCAAAATCCTTTGTATGATTGAATTTCATATTAAGTCTCCTTAAAATTGGATTTTACTTTAATTAGTTGGATTCATTCTCAAACTTGGTTAAGCCATTTGATTTTCAAATCATCTTAAAAATACCTTATTAACCATATGGATTAGCTCAACATTAAAACAAATAAGGATTATATACATAGTTTACTAAATCTCATTTATTAGGTTCTTTACTCAAACCATTATCCCATTCCCATCTTATTCATCCCATCTAGCAAAACTGGCAATATGCCATATTTAATTTCCCTCATATTTCGGTAAGTTCAATTACCTTTATTAATCCCAAACTTTAATCCAAACCTTATTTAAAATTAAATCTTATCTTTACGTGAAAAAACGCTTACTCGAATCTAAATCGTTCATTAACCATAGTTATGGTAAATTACTTTTAACTTTTCCTAGTCATATCTTTGGCACAAAATCGTACTTGTAATTTCTTAATCTTGTCATTAGGGAAAAACTCGCATATATTTTAAACTATTTTGAACTTTGTCCCCGTTATCTTTTGCTAGGGGAAACTCTTGCATTAAATCTTTATATTCAACTTTAAATAAGGATTTCTCTTCGACTTAACTTGCAATATCACCTTTTCCTTCAAATGGGTTAAACAACAATGTTATATCAAACATCGTTCACGATAAACCCAAAATCATGCTTTCATTCTAAATGAAATCTTTACGGAAATAATATCAGCTCATAACCGATATGAATTCCCATAGTAGACTAATACTACAAGAGGAATAATAGCAAAATCTTTTAAATTCCTTAAATAGTAAAGTTCTTCATCCATAGAGACTCATCAAAATTATCACCAAATCGATTTCCATTCAACTTCAATTTAATTCATTAGTTGGAAAACTTAACTTTTTTACATACCTTTAAAATCCTAAATATCTTAAAAATACTCATTTTAATCATTTAGTTATGTTTGCTAATATCAAAACCTTTTTATTTCAACACGATCCATAAACCCATTGCAAACAACGTTGTTAAAAACAACTCATTTTCATAAAATAGCTTTTTATCTTTTCAAAACTTTGTATATTCAATCCAAATTACTTTTAAATCTTTTATTATGATTTATCACAATTTATCCTAATTTTTAATATTTTAAAAATAGCTTATTTTGTAAAAATCCAATTTTAACCCCAGAACTGCATCGGTGCGATTTTTATTAAAATTTGATTTGGAATTATTTCAAGATCTATCCATTGGATTATAAAACTTTCTTTCGCCTTTGAAAACTCTTTTCGTTTTGAACCCAACGTTTTTTGTTTCGGGAAAATCTAATGGTCGGATTTCCTAGTACGCCCACTTAAAGTTTCGGGTCAACATTTGCAAGCTATCGCTACGCGACTAGTCCTATTCAAGCTTGATTATGATTTCCTATCTAATTAATCCAAATTTCTTCCAAAATAGTTTTTATATATCATATAAAACATATAAAATGACTTTTAAGAACTATATTCCCAATATTTCACTTAAATTCAAATATTTAACTTATTTCAATATTATAATATTATTAAAATTATTAAAATAAAATAAAATAATCTTCCTTAAAATTATTAAAATAATATGATTTTTCAAACTTTATATTTTGAAATTCAAATTTGCCAGATATCAAATTAGAAAATAAATAAGACTAACGAAGCCATAAAAGTCAAGTTTGGACTTCTTTAACACAGAGAAATTTTACTTCACTTTTTCCGATTTATATCAAAATTGACTTAATAGATTTTCAATCTTTGACTAGCCTTTATATGTTCAATACTCATCCAATTTCAAAGCCGTTTTTACCAAAGTTCCTTGTTTTCTACTTAGTTTCATTTCTACGAAAACTCGAATATAAAATTTGAACTTTTATTTTCAGCTTTATTAAATTGAGTAAATAATTTAATAAATCACTTTAGTAAATGGAGACTTAACCCAATAATCCTACTTTTTGGGTATAATCAATCATGATGCCACATATTACATCATAAGAAACCATCATAACATCAAATAATAACCAAATAAGGTGTCGTTAACTTAACGAGTAAATATATTATAACTATTTACAATTCAATATAGCATGCAATAAAAATTTACTATTCAATAGGGAATCCCACAACCATTTAAGGTCCAATACAATTGTTAGCCTACTTTGTGAACTAGGCAACACAAAGTCGAGATGTCAAGCGTCCAAGAACACTTCTTCCTAAAAAGCAACGGATCAGATCGGAGGGCAACTATCAGACCAGGACGGAACAGAGCAGAATGGATGAGAGCTCAAGTTCAACACAGGTCGGACCGGATCGGAGGCCCCGATACGAACCCCTTCTACTTGCCTCTCCGAACGGAACCCAGTGTATCATGTTGCTTCACCCCACGATCTCCTGGATATTCAGAGCGGTTACACCCACTTTCTACCCATGATGACCACTAACCTGATGCGTTGTCAACACTGAAATCCATCTGAGCCCGAGAATGATGGGATACGAGCCACGTAGCCCCGATCCGAACCGAATTCTGGGTGAATTTCCACCTATAAATAGACCCCAAAGGTCATTTAGAGGGATCTTTTGGCACTTTGAGAATTGAAGTATCTTAGAGAACCGATTTCAAGCACTCCCAAACAATCCAAATCATCATATACAGTATATTTTGAGATAATTGAGTGAATGTATATGAAAAGTGAGTGAGATTGAGCGAATATCCTATTGTATTTTCATCTATATCATCAAACAAAGTGTTATAAAGTGGACGTAGGCTCTTCAAAGCCGAACCACTATAAATTCTGTGTCTCTTTTCTGTTTTTGATCTCATTCTATCAAAATTTTAGTCAATTTAGGTGTTAGAACCACTTTTTGGTCTAACATTTTTGGTGCTTTCACTGAGAATCATTTGAATTCTCTGTTTTTTTCTGGATTATCGTTCTACTTTTTGGACCGTTGAGTTCGAAGAAGTTAATCCCCACCTTTCGACACTTGTAAGTACTTGTTGGTTGGTTGTTGAAAAATTATGGCCAAAGAAAAAGGCAAAGAAGTCCAAACTAGTCGAGGGAACGAAGTTGGTGAAGATCGGCAAAATCCAGTTGTGACAAGATCTCGTGGGCAGAGTTCGGGAGCGGATCGGACAGGAACAGGAAATCCGAACCGGTCGCATAGGGAGAGCTCCGATCCGAACCGGATTGAAGATGTTGAAGCAGTGCACTCTCCCAACCCGATCCGATCCAGTCAAATCTCCTTGCTCTGATCCGACCCGACTCTAGGTGATGCTAGAACCTCTACTCGAGACCCTCCAAATGCTCCGACTCCAGCCACCATGACCAATGACCAGATCAATCCGTCCGCACCTATCACTCAAGGAGATTTTTCGTGCCTTCTTGACATGCTCGAGAGCACTAGGGAGGCTATGAGAATTCATGAGCGCACTAACCTTATGATGCAAGAGAATATGAGAATTATGAGTAGGGAAATTGGCGAGCTTCGCAGGCAGAGAACCCCTTCCCCAAATCATCATACTGTGATGGATCAATCTTCTTCATCCGAGGAAGAACGGCCCCGTGAAAGGAGGCCGCTCGAACGACCTCAGAATTTGGAAGAAATGACTTTCGAATCTCTGGGATCCCACGAAGATGTTGCCCGTGAGATCGACCAGGAACATAGGGAGCAAAGCAGAGCAGAAACCGCTAGGAGAAGGGGAACGTCCCCTGATCAGGAACCTAGAGGAAACCCAAACATCAGAGCCAGGGAGCCTGAACGGCCTTTAACCAATGCTGATGTATGGGCTATGGTGCGCCAAATCATGTCAGAGAGTCGAAATTACACCAATGAAGATTATGGTATTGAACGAAGCCATACTCCTTTTACTGAGGACATTCTTAACTTTATGTTCCCCCGACGTTTTAATCTGCCGCAGCTGGACAGATATAACGGGAGAACACCCAGGACAACATTTGATGCGATACGCATGGTTTATGAATGCTGTCGCTGCCCCTGACGCTGTAAAGTGTAAGGCTTTCCCGATCTACTTGGAAGATGTAGCATTACTATGGTTTTCCCGACTTCCTCCTCGATCGGTATCAAATTTCAAAGAACTGAGTGAATGTTTTATGACTCAATTCCAACTTCACGCCAGAAAGTCTAAGACTGTTATCGAATTATCGAGAATTAAGCAAGCACCGGGTGTGTCCTTGGAGTCGTATCTAGACCGTTTCAATTTAGCTGTAACAGAAGTCAGCGACCCTCATGAGCCTACAATCTTGATGGCATTAATGGAGGGAGTTGATCCTGGTTCGGAGTTTGGAGATTATCTTTCTGGGAAGCCACCGCCCACAAGGGAGTTGTTTTATGAGAAGGCCAATATTCAGTTAAGACGGGAGGAACAAGGGCAAACAAAAAAAAGGAAATCCGGAGCAGCCTCAAAAGAAGCTGTTCAAAGTAATGTCGCTGTAAAGCAGTCTGGAGAAAGTTCTGGTAAAGTCAAAGTGAACGTTGGGAATAAGAATGGAAACGGGGGCAACAGCAACCATAATACGAATGGTAATAGGAGAAACAAGAACCGAGGAAGTAATCCTGATAAAAGACCCCGGTTCCAGACCTTTGAAAATTATTCACCATTGAATGACACTTTGGAGAATATTTATTTGGATACATATAATGTTTTGCAATACAAGAAACCACCGCCGCGAGATTCGACAAAAAAAGAAATTGCTACTGGAAAGTTTTTTTTATTTCACGGAACCCACGGACATTCAACGAACAAATGTCGACACTTGAGAGATGTAGTTGAGAAGTTGTTGCGTGAAGGTAAGTTGGATGAGTATAAGGCTACCCCAAGGGACAGGGGGCAAGGAGGACAGGCCCCAAACCCGAGTCAACCTGCTCCCAAGCCTACAGCACAACAAAAAGGCAAAGGGATCGTCATTAACACCATAGTAGGTGGACTCCATCTGGCTATCCATAGTTTCAGAGCAATGGACCAATACGTCAACGCAGTTAAGCACATAGATGTGGACGAGTGCGATGATTTGGAAGATATCACCCCTGTGAAACAGCAGAAGACAATGTTCGATGACGTAGTGTTCCGTAACAGAGATGACACCAGAATCCAATCACCCACTGAAGATCCATTGGTTATTACCACTACCATTGGGCCGGCACTGGTCCATAAGGTACTAGTAGACAATGGAAGCTCTGTCAACATTTTGTTTAAGAAGTCATTTGATCAATGAAACTTAAGTTTGGAGATTTGACGCCCTGTGAAGGTTGGATCCGAGGCTTCAATGGGGCATCGACGGCTCCAATGGGGTATATAGAATTGCCCGTAACGTTGGGACAGGGGGATTGTCGAAGAGTGTGAATGCTTCAGTTTGTAGTGCTAGATATTGATTCTCCCTACAACGCATTTTTGGGAAGGCCCGCCCTTGCAGAGTTCAGGGCTTGTATCGCACCTTGGTGCTTATTGTTAAAGTTCCCAACTGAAGCCGGAACAGGAGTAATGAGCGGAGATCAAGTCTCCGGGCGAGCTTGTTATATTGCTGAATTGAAAATGCTGATGAAGGGATTTAACATCGATTCCAAAGGTACTTCACCCCCTCCAAAGGGAGGTTCCGCATAGCAATTAGAGGGATCATCCCCGAAGGAGTTGCCCAAGGGAATGCCTGAAGACCTAGATCCTAGAGAAGATAAGGAACCTGAGGATAGAAAAGAAACTCCTAACGAAACGACAGTGGATATATCCATTGATGAAGCTGATCCGGCAAAAGTTTTGAAAATTGGATCCCAATTGGATTCGCATCGAGCCAAAGAACTGGCTGACTTTCTGAAGGCAAACCTGGATGTGTTTGCTTGGATCCACGCAGACATGTGTGGGATATCACCATCCATCATGAGTCATTCACTGAGTATAAACCCAAAACACCCGCCTGTAAAACAAAAGAGACGTGTGCTGGGCCCAAAGAGGTCGGCAGCTCTAAAAGAAGAAGTGGAGAAGCTGAAAGAGAACGGATTTATCAGAGATTCGATATATCCCAACTGGATATCGAATCCTGTTTTCGTGAAGAAGTCAAACGGAAAGTGGAGAACATGTATTGATTTTTCAGACTTGAACAAAGCCTATCCGAAAGATAGCTTCCCACTCCCCAGAATTTACCAGCTTGTGGATTCGACGGCAGGACATGAACTTCTTTCTTTCATGGACGCATATTCCGGATACAACCAGATTCCCATGCATGTGCCCGATCAAGAGCACACGAGCTTCATCACAAATTTGGGATTGTATTGTTATGTGGTCATGCCGTTTGGATTGAAGAATGCTGGAGCTACCTACCAACGCTTAGTGAACAGGATGTTTTATAACCAAATAGGGAAAACTATGGAAGTTTATGTGGATGATATTCTAGTCAAATCGAAACAGTCCTCTAGCCATACGCAAGACTTGGCAGAGATGTTCGGTATCCTGCGAAAGTATCGAATGAAGCTAAATCCCTTGAAGTGCTCATTTGGGGTGGCATCTGGAAAGTTTCTAGGTTTCATCGTGAGCTCTCGAGGAATTGAAATTAATCCCAATCAGATAGCAGCGATAAGGAACATCGAGGAACCACGAAGAATCAAGGATGTCCAAAGTCTTGCAGGGAAAGTGGCTGCGTTGAGTAGATTCATCTCCAAAGCAACAGACAGATGCGTCCCATTTTTTGACTTGATAAAAAGGGAAAAGAAAAATTTTGAATGGACTGCGGACTGTGTTGAGGCCTTTCGAAGTCTGTTGGACTTACTAGAGAGACCACCGATTTTGTCGAAACCAGTAGATCATGAAGAGTTGTTCGTTTATCTAGCAGTATCGGCCCACGCTGTTAGCACCGCCTTGGTCCGAGAAGAAGACAAAGTGCAAAGGCCGGTATACTACGTATGTAAGAAATTGGCAGCTGCAGAACAAAACTACCCGAGGATTGAGAAGCTTGCTTACAGCCTTCTGATCGCCTCCCGAAAACTTCGCCATTATTTTCAAGCTCACCCAATAACCATATACACCGATCAACCTCTGAGACAGGTGTTGCAAAGTCAATTTGATTTAAATTTCCAGTCGCGGAGATCGATCAGGGGGCAAGCTCTGGCTGACTTTATAGCAGATTTCACAATTCCGGAGGAAGAGATGATCAACGACAAGGTGGTCAAATCAGAGGAAGAGTTAGAATTAGGTCCATGGAAGTTATACACAGACGTAACCAAGAACGAAAGAAGGTCCGGAGCTGGAGTCGTCTTAGTTACTCCCGAAGGACGATCGCTATATTACGCTCTGCGGTTGGAATTTTCAACGACCAACAATGACTCTGAATACGAAGCCCTGATTGCCGGGCTGAAGCTTGCTAAGGAATTCGGAATAAAGGCATTAGATATATTCTGCGATTCCAAAATAGTCGTCTGCCAAGTGCGAGAGGAATTTATGGCCCGGGGACCTCGACTTATTACCTATCTTGGAAAGGTGAAGGAGCTTTTGAGCAACCTGGAACGGTATAACATAACGCATATCCCGAGAGCTGAAAACCAGAAGGCAGACCGGCTAGCGAAGCTGGCTAGCTCCGACAACCCAGAGGAAACCGAAATGGTTCCAATTGAGACGTTGGAGTCGCCAAGCTTTGAGTTAATGGAAATTGAATTAGCTCTTGAAGTAGAACCGGAGAGGGAGTCGTGGATGACCCCAATCAAGAATTTCCTTAGAAATGGAATACTCCCGCCAAAGAAGAGTGAAAGGCGGGTCATAGTTCGCAAAGCTATCAGATACATCCTTCAAGATGATGTCCATTATCGGCAAGGATTTTCTATGCCCCTATTACGATGTATAGCACACGACGACATCAAGCGTGTACTGAGAGAAGTACACGAAGGTGAGTGCGGAGATCATACGGGAGGTCAAACCTTAGCCAAAAAGGTGTTGCGATATGGGTATTTCTGGCCCACAATTAATAAAGATGCAGCTGATTACTCACGACGCTGCGACAAATGCCAGAGGTTCGCCAAGATCCCCAGAGCACCACCGACCCAGCTCAAGTCGATGGTGAGTCCGTGGCCGTTTGCCATGTGGGGAATTGACATAATCGGAGTTTTACCAATTGCCAAAGGAGGAGCAAAGTATGCAATAGTCGTCGTGGATAATTTTACGAATTGGGTGGAAGCTGAGCCCTTAACTAAAATCACAGCGAGAAAGGTGATAAGTTTCGTGGTTAGAAACATCATATGCCGATTTGGGATTCCAAGGACCATTGTAACTGACAATGAACCCAATTCGACGGTGCCGAATTCAGAAATTTCTGCCAGAAATACAAGATCGACAAGCGGTACACTGCAGTCGCCCATCCACAGTCAAATGGGCAAGTAGAAGCAATAAATAAAATCATAAAGTCCATCCTCAAGAAGCGATTGGAACGTGCAAAAGCAAAATGGGTGGATGAATTGCCCTTGGCTTTATGGCATATCGGACAATGTTTAAGACAGCTACCGGTCACACTCCTTTCTCTCTTTCCTTTGGTTCAGAGGCAGTAATCCCGGTCGAGCTTGAAGTTCCCTCTCATAGGGTGACATATTATGACCCGATGACGAATCGGGCACTCCTCCTTGAGTCCCTTGATGAGATCGAAGAGAAAAGGGACGAGGCAGACTTGCGGGCATCAAGACATCGATGTCAGATGGCGCGCTATTATGACAAAAAAGTCCGTTTTAGAACCTTTGAACTGGGAGATTTGGTACTAAAGCGAGTTTTCCCATCCCTTCCTCACCTCGGACCAAAGTGGGAAGGGCCATTCGTCATCCGGCGGAAAGTTGAGACAGGAGCCTTCAAGTTAACGACCGTAGATGGCGAAGAAGTGCCTAGGGCTTGGAATGCCCAACACTTGATGCGATATTTGAATTAGGGATAGTGTATCTTCTTTTGTTTTTCTTATGAACTCTGTAAAAAGGCACGACTTGCCTTAGAAAAGTCTGTTGATGCGAACGAGAAACTATACAGTTGATGTAGGCTACGACTTAGCCGAACCACTATAAAAATATCGTGTGCCATTTACTTTCCTGCATTATTTATATCTTCAACCATTATTCTATTGTGACTGTAGAATGCGAAATGTTAAATTGAAATCTGGAAAGTTGGAGATGGCTTATATGCAGGAACAAACACAACGACTGTTTGTACAAGAAAACATAAAAGAATGGGAAGACGACATTCTTAACTCTAACTCTCAAGAATTGAGAGAGAGTATAAAGGACGGGAAGACGACGTCCTCCGAGGCGTGAAGGTGCATCCAGATAAGAGACCGCCTTGGCAAGAACTCTAACCTGAACACAAGACAGGAGTGTATAAAAGATGCCGGAAAAGAACAGGCATCAATGACAAAAGGAATGTGACCCTCGTCAAACAATCGGGGACATTCGGACTTTTTAATTTAATCTTGAATAGTTTTTCAAGATTGACTGGGGGCATATATGTACACACATATTCCCCCCCCCGCTATGATTCCATTACACAGCTTGAGTAGGACATGCATTTGAATTTTTACATAAGTAATGAACTGACGACTAACAGGCATTACAGGAGATGAATTATTTTTATTCACAAATGTATGAATTTGTACAGGAAAACAGGCAAAAAGAAGATGCGAAGGCCACAATCGTTGCAACGATTGTGGGCCAATTAAATACTAAGATAAAGCAAAGCACTTTATCACTTGGACTTGGAAGTGGACTTGGACTTCTTAGCAGCTTTTTGAGCATCCTTTGCCTCTCTTTCAGCATTAGTTAAGATGCGCCTTGGTTTTTTCTTCCCCGAGACCGAAGTGCTGGAATCGGCTGATTTCTTCACAGGAGTCGGAACACTGGAATCAAGAGAAGACTTTTTAACAAGTTCTTCTGTGATAGATCTAGTCGAAATCTTAACAACTAACCTTGATCCAGCATCCACCACAGCGAGAGGCTTAAGGCTTTCAGGATCTAGATCTTCAACTTTAAGCTGCATGTGTTTGTCTTGTTCGGCTTTCAATGCAGCCAAAGTGATATCATCGGCACTTTTCGACTCCCCAACTATAGGCACCTCAGGGTCTTCCTCGTGTCCCCCGTTGCTGCCATCATCTTTTAAGGCATCTATAATTTCGTCATCATGAGGAGTATCAGCCTTAGACGGTTCAGTTCCTTCTCCCGAATCTATGGTGGCAGCCTTGTCCTTTCCCCCTTTAGCCTTCTCCGTAGGTTCTGCTCCAGCGGTGGTTCCCTGGGACACGTCTGTCTTCTCGGACAGTTCAATACCTACAGAGTGAGAAGCAATAGTTATCAACTCAGGAGAAAATAATGGGTTCTTCATCGATTGCCCAATTACGTGATGAAAGGTAGAGATAGCTTTGACGAATTGAGGTGAAAAGGTAGAGATACCTTCCGATGACTTCTCAGCTGGAGTGACCGCTGTCTCCGACGCCGTTTCGGGTATGGGGGATAAAAGAGATGCCCGAGGGATCCCTGGCTTTTCGGGATCATATCCCTCTACTTCAGAAGTTTCAGAAGCAGTAGAAGAAGAACCAGCCTCAGGAATGTTCTTTTGTTTAGCTCTCTGCTTCTCTTCCTCCATAGTAGCAGCAATAAGGCGGCGTCCCTCCGGCTAGGCGTTCTGGTTCATCATCTCTTAGATATTTCTCCATAAGCTTGTCCTCGTCAATGGAATCAACCATGAGCTCCTCCTTCTCCCATTCAACGATTTGACTCCATACCTGGATCAAAGTAGATGGATAATCTTCAATCCAAGAGATGTTCCGGCGGCGAATTATATGCGCAAAGAATTCAATCATTAATTCACCGAAACCATGCACCTCTTCCTCAACTTCCGACAGCTGCTTGTGGGTCTCTTCAGCGGATTTGATAACACCTTCGACGTTACCCTCCGCTAGGGCAGCCCTGTTCTCCGCCTCCACCAACTTGGAAGCCAAGTTAGCGTTTTTCTTCTCCAATTCAGCGTTCTTCTTCGCTAACTCGGCCTTCTCTCGCTCAAGGCCAACGTAAGCAAGTTGCATTTTGGCAGCATCTGACTTGGCATCTTCGGCTTGCTTTTTCAATTCCGAACGCTCTTGGGTTGGGACTCAAGCAAATCATGGTAGCGTTTTTGTAGGCCCTCAAATTGTTGCCTGAAGCTAGCAGCATCCCGTTGAGCGATAACAAGTTGGGCCTGTGTATCCTCAAGGTCTTTTCCTAAATTTTTCAGGGCCTTTGCATCGGCTTCTGCAGTCTTCTGCATCGAGTCAGCATTCGTGATTAGAGTTCGGATGATTCTGGAAAGATTACGCGAATACTTGAACATCTATGAATATTGTTTCTCGACCGCATCAATTTTTGCTTTGGCCTCATCTTCCCACCTCGAGGAAATAGGCTCAAGAGTAGGTAAAAAAGTCAAGCTTTCGAAGTAGTGTTCGGGAAATTGCTCCTCCAGATACGCCCGCTTAACTGCAGTTTCAGCATCCAATGGGGGAGGTGCACGGAATGTCAGCTCGGTATCCATACGTGTGGAAGGCTCAATAGCCTCCTCATTCCTCCTAGGCCGTTTAGCAGGAACCATGTGCTTGCTTCGCGAATCGGTATCTCTCGGCGGGCTCCTTTCCCTACTGCGCTTTTCTTGAGAAAGAATTGGGTCTTTCGATTGCGGCCTGTCATCTTCTCGACGACCTTGGTAGCCCTTATATCGCTCTGAGTCTGACGGAACGGGAGAGCGAGAGCGCGAAGACCGCGACTGGTAAGAATCATAGGGCCTTCTATCCTCCCTACCACGGCTTTCACGACGATCATGCTCAGGATCAGAAGGGGGTTTAGACATGCTGCGACGAAGTTTCCTGATATCGTAATGGGAGCGGGACATCGTACCTGCACAACAAGGCAAATGAAATTCAGAGTCAGTGTTTTCACAAAAGAAAAGTGTTGTGAAATATGGTGCTATTGTGTTAAGTGCGTCCTAAGTGGTGTTTTCCCCCCGACAAACCCGAGTCCGAAGTCAGACTAGTACGAGCGGGCTCTTTGGCCTTAGCAGGAGTGGTCTCTTCAGAAGAATTGAAAACTAAAGGATTTGTCCCAAAATCCTCTGAAGTGTAAATAGTTTCAGGTAAGGGGAGATCCCCCAAACCCTGAAATGTTGGGTCATCTGTACTAGGGGCGTCTCCCTGAGAAGCATCAATCGGCGGCTCTTTGGAAGACGTTGACCTCTCCGGAGAGATGGCATCCTCAGGAACGATATACCCCTCACGGTGCTTTTCGGCCATGTTAGCCAATTCATCATCTTGAGTCGAAGATGGGGAAGGTGAAGCCTGAAGCGACATTGTAGGAGCTTTCGAGCTTTCGCCCATTTCTGGGATTACATCCACTTGAGGGATATATACATATGGACCCGTCCCGTGACCAATGCTACGGGTAATGGACAGCAACCCATGAAGATGAAGATATTCATCCTTAAGGACTTCATCAATAGTTAAAAACTTTTGATCACCATTAAGGAGCTAGTGCATCCGACGAACGAACGCTTGATCCGATATTTGTTTTGGGTTATCAACTGCAAACAAAAAGAAAACGGATTAATGTGGTGGCATGGACATACAGAGTCGAGATTTAGAAAACCAATGTTTTACTTGATTTTGTCCATCTCCTAGCACACCCTGGCTGTTGCCTTACGTAAAACCATTCCTGCCTGGAATCACCCGCTTTGTTGCTGAATGGTGCTTGAATTATTTTCCTCTTTGGGACAGACTCGAAGTAACAGAAAGAAGGAGTTTCTCGAGTCCGGTGCTTGAAGTTATAAAAGAAATGAATGTCATTAAAAGTGAGCTCTATGCCTAAGATCTCGCGGTATGCTACATATAGGGTGTACAGGTAAGCATAGGAGTTGGGGTGCAGCTGCATGGGGGCAATCCGCATTTGTCTTAGAAAATCGACGACAAAAGGAGAAAATGGAGGGATAGCTCCAACCATACACATCAATCGAGTGATTTCCATAAATCCTTCTGGAGGGTTGTGAGGACGATCAGTTTTTGATGGCACCAAGGTATCCCCTTTGGGTATCCCGTACTTTAGGCGTATTCGAATAAGTCTGTCATTATCGATCGTCGATTCAACAGAATCTTGAGGTGATTCCAGTATGATGGCAGACTCAAATTCGTCAGGAGCTCGATTATCTCCGATCCCTCCTTCCTCTTCACAGCCCAGGGAAACTCCACCCTCAGAAGACATGTAACACCCCACGTCCGTTAGTGTCACTCACAAAGGGAATGCACTAAGTTTTGTGGAGCATTATGGGTAAAAGATGCAGATAAATTACAAGACAGACAAACATTTAACAGCGGAAAATAAAACTTTGCTTTATTGACAAAACAGTTTGTACAAGCTTCCTTTACAATATCAGAGTATCATCTGTCTTTACAAAAATAAAGAAGCATAAAAATACATTTTATATTCCCCAAGTTTAGCAAGAGCCATCCATAGCATCTGAAAAGAGAATCCAAGCAACCTTCGACAAATCTTCAAGCTGGGAAAGAGTGGCAGTCCAACTTAACCTGAGCTAAACTATTCCCTCCTTTACTACCTGGGGGGGGGGGGGGAACGGAAGAAAAGAAGACGAAAGAAAAACAGAGTCAGACATAAAGCCTGAGTAAGTTCAGTAACTTCTAGCATGTGAACATGGAAAACAAAACGACATGAATTAACTGAATACAAGATTACACCATGATGATAGGGTCAACAAGATTAGACAAGGTAGTCACAAGATATGCTAAGATAAACTGGATACGCTCTAATACTTTCGCTGCTTCGCTATTTCCTTGTTATACCGGTTTCTATATCTCTGCACTGCCTAACTAGTGTCCTAACTAGTAATGTTAACGTGATCCCAATCCCTGTATTTTCCATCGCCTTCAGGCATCCATTTATTAGTTATTCCCTAGGTCTAGTCTAGGGTTTACGCTATCTTCTGAACGCTTCTCGGATTTAGTAATTATGCCACCTAGGTCTAACTAGGAATTATGCAACTTGTCGAACGATGCCCTTTAGTCTAGGATACACTACCTAGAGTGGTATATGTTCCTAGACTTTTCCCACGCATGTACCGCGAATCATTATCGCTTGTCTTATGATCGAATGTACTATCGTACCCCATATTAATCTCTGTACCCCTTTGTACTAGTTCCCAACTGGTATCCCATAGTCCGGGTGTAGTGATCCTTTTTAATGATCGGCTCCTACCCGCATAGTTACATGTGTCCTACGGCCCCCGATGTCGTAGCAACCTATGCTGGTCCCACCATGGGGTGTCTCAAGTCCCATGGTGGCGGCCCGACACAATCCTAGAATGCATAGGTATACTACTGTTGCCCAGTGCCTTATTTTTCTGTGCCGAAGTGTGTGCACGCCCGCACTCCATTAGAACCTACACTGCTGCACCACCGCCGTCGATTTGACCTCTTACAGTCAGCCAGTAATCGTGCCCACCCTGCCTAGTACAGGGTATCCTGATACACCTTGTAGGGTTACTGCTGAAAAGGGTCCCCCGCTGCTAGGTTTTCTATCTCTTGCCAACATGCTAAGTTGGTTAAGTGTTCTGTATAAACCTAACCCCCAGTCGGTCTGTATAGTTTAGCATGTCCAATTTGATTAGGTATTAATTCAATTTACTTGACCCCACCTTCCCACGAAGCCTCGGGCTTCGTAACCCAATTCGTTGGAGCCTTCTTTAAAATCTGATGCTCCTTCTCGTGTTCTACTAAGAATTACTACTTAGTTTTGTTAACTAAGACTTACCACTTAGTTTCCAGAATCCTCAACTAAGTTTTATTACTTAGTCCCTCTTAGTTTTCTTTCTCATCAAGTTGGATTGGTTAAGTGTTCCTTTTTAACTTGACCAAATCCTGTCACTATTGGTTAAGTATTATACTTTAACTTAACCCTATTCATTTATCATATTTTGGTGGTTAAGTGTTCAAGTTCACTTAACCCTACGGTCTAGTCCGACTAACATATTAAATTGGCTAAGTGTATTTCTTAACCCCAACCTCTAGTCTTATTAACATGTTATATTGGGCTAAGTGTATTAACTTTACTTAACCTTGCCTTCTAGCCTAGTCAACATGTTAATTTGGCTAAGTGTTCTCATGGACTAAGCCTTCCCATTCTAGCTTTAACTGTGTTAAGTTGGTTAAGTGTTCCTATTGACTTAGCCCTCTTATTCTGGCTTAACTGTGTTAAGTTGGTTAAGTTTTCCTATTGACTTAACCATCCCATTCTTGTTCTAGCTTTAATAAATTAAAGCCGCAACCTCTCACATTAGACAGATATCGCTGCGGTTACTGGATGTGCCGGTTGGTTCCGGGCAGGTTTACACCGCAATTCACTCTAACCTCGGGTTAGGCATATTCATGTTTTCTAAGTTCAAAGGGTTTTCTGATTAATTTCCAAATCTGGTTTTGAAAACAACCATCCCGTCCTTCGGATCAGTTAGGGATAGCCAGGGAGGGCAGGAAACTTGTATTTTCCAAACCCAAGCCTAGACACTATCCTCTCTGTCACCCTAGAACCTTCTGGTCTATGTGTTATAAAAAGGGATGTTATCAAAATACTTTTCTTTTGTTTATAAATTGTTAACAATTTATTTCAAAAGCCCATTTCCCCTTTTTAGACAAATTTGGCCTATATTTATTTTGTCAAGCCTACTAGTATACTTATATTCTAGGCCCAAGTCCCAACATGCAGTTTAGGCCATTTCCTATTTCATTGCCGAAACTAGATTAAATATCCTAGTTTATAATTTATGGCCAAAACTTAACCAAGTTACATATTTTGCGGTAAATGAACAATTTAACATTTATGACGAATTCTATAAGTCAATTACTCCTAATTTACTTATTTCATTACTACTCTTTTAATGTACATTATTATGGCCCATTCTCTCTTATTTATCATATTTATACTTTTTGGTATGTAAATTATACCAAATTTAGTGTCGCTAGCCATAATTTATTCTAAACATGACAATTGCTCACAATTATGAATAAATTCAAAATTGTGCTAATATACTTATTCCAAATCAACCTTAATTAACCCAATCTTGGTTTAACATCCTAATTCACAATTTATGGCAAAACTAGAATTATTTTTCTAGTTTACATTTTATGCCTAAAATTTAGCTTACTTGCTAACGCTAAATTTAATATGTCAAAATCACATATTCCCTAATCCATGTCAAATTTCCCCGTTTTCATTTTAATATGCATGTCATAATACATATTCCAAATTATGCCAATTTCCAAGTTTACAATTACGTTCATATTCATTTCCATGTTTTTCCCCAAATCGCATTCCCACCGTTCGAATAATCGTGATTCAACCTAGATTATAAATAAATCTAGATTCGTAGATAAAAAGGGAATGAATCAAAATGACAAAAAGGAATAATTGGCATAAAAAGGTTTGGATAACAATGTAGGTTCAAGAATATGGGTAGACCTAACTAAATAGGTAAATTCCCACTGTCTTAAAACCAAAGAATGGGCAAAAATAGGTTCAAGAACGTGGGTAGACCTAACTTAATAGGTAAATTCCCACTGTCTTAAAACCAAAGAAAAACCAAGGAACAGGTAGAATAAATAATTGGGTTTAGACCCAACTTCTCAATCACAAAACTAAAGCAATATTTTCCTAATCATAAATCATGGGTGTCAAAATCACAGTTGTCCTCATTATGTCATAAGTAATAGTTTATGTCCAAATCAAAGGTATAAGCCTAGTCAAAGAAATAACCCTTTTAGTCACAGTCACAGTCATAGGAAATGTCCATAGTCATATGCGATGTTCATAGTCCAAAAGGGAAAATAATTCCCATAGTCATAAGTCATTGTCATAGGCAATGTTTATATGTCCCAAAATCAAAGGCTTATGTCATAGTCCAAAGGCATATGCTTTCAAAGGCCACAGTTCTATAGTCATAGTCACGGTTACAGTCTTATTTGTCCTCGAATCATAACAGTTCTTAATTCAGTCCAAGAGTATAAACACAGATTCGAAGAGAGAGAGAGAGAGAGAGAGAGAGAGATTTGGCATATTCCTTTATTCCTTTAATTTCATGTCACAAATAAAACAAAATATTCAGATCTAGAAATAACCAACTTACAGAAAATAGATCTAGAAAAGAAGGAAAGCGTGGCTATGATTCGTGCGTCGTTGCTTGAAACTTGTTTGAGCTAGCCTTTGAATTCTTCACTTGAAACTTTGATTTGAATCTCTCCTTAAAAGTCTTTTAGCAGCATCTCCTTGTCTTGAATCATATTTTATTTTATTTATTTATTTAATTAAAGAGGAGAGGAAGAGGCCATGAGTCTAAGCAGCATAAGGATAGAAGAGAATTGGTGCAAAGAGAATGAAGACTAGGGCTGTTTATATAGCTGCTCAAGACCTTATCGTACACGCAGCGCTGAGTCAGCATTGAACCCGGTAAAGAAAATAGTCCAGGTACGTAGATGAATCTAGCCAAACCTTATCATACACGAAGTGTTGAGTCAGCATTGGGTCCCACAAGCTATTTTGGCGTAGAAATTTGAATTTCAAATGAATTGTTTTGGCGTAGAAGTTTGATTTTCGAACTTTTGAATTTCTGGAATTTATTTAACTGTTTTATTCACATGAAATATTCTTATATGTATACAATTCATCTAACGACCATTTTACGCGTATATATATACGCACAACTTTCATTTTATTTTCAAAATTCAAATGATGTTGCCATATTTCATTGACTGTAGCCTTATCTTGAATTTTATCTTTCGTATACATATATTTTTGCATATATATATATATATTTATATTCTCATATGTATATATATATTTTCTTTATTTCCTTATATGTACGTTCTTATCCTTTCAAATTTTGAATTTGTATACGTACATATATTTGCATGTTCAGTTGGCCCTCTCTAAAATAAGGATAAAAAATTATGCCGCCGCCGGGGTTCGAACCCCCGACCTCCATGCTACAAATCCAATGCCTTAACCAACTGAGCTACTGAGGCTTTTGTTAATAAGTCTTAGAACAATAATAATTATTGTTCTCTCCTTACTTCTCTTTTTCATGTTAGTTACAATACTTAAATTAAACAACTGCATGGATCTTTTTCTTTTTCTTTTTCTTTTAAAAATTAATTATACTTTAATTTGAGAATCCTAATGTTATAGAATTACGGGGTGTTACATTCTCCCCCACTTTAAAGGATTTCGTCCCCGAAATCTTCAAGTTAGGAAGAATGTGTCCTACCATCCAATCACCCATCTACTCAACCATTCAATCACAGGCATTCATTGTCCTTAAAAGATTTCTAATGCTTTCATGTTCATATGCATAGTGTGTGTATATGTCTCTATCTAATGCAAAATCAGGCGGTCTACTGATTCAGTTGACCTCCTTAATGCAAATCATGTTAGTGCCATGCGTCCAATCATGCATGCAAACATCCCTAGTAATGTAAATACTACATGCGTGCACAGCCATTCATCCATATGCAACGTCCATATGATATCATATCAAGTTCAATTTATAAACAAACGCATATGTGTAAATGCAATATGAGAGCGTCCGAACTTGATCTAGTGCCTAATACGTATGCATATGCATCCACGAGCAACCATTTGCAACCACTTGCAACCATCATCCATAACATGTTTCAAATACATGTTTACATCCATTGGCTTCTACCTAAGGATCGCAGATACGACCTAGAGGATATACTTTGGAAAGAGAGAAACAACTACGCGTAAAGCTCCTAAACAGAGAAATCAAGGATGCACCGTTAAGGAAAAAGGGCATGTTGCTAGTATCTAGCCTTCTTGAGCTTTACTCCACTGTATATTAACCAATTTTTACTCCACGATTGTGAAGTTTCTAAGCTCCATCTCCAAAATGAACAGATGTTAACCAAGTGTATATACTAGGATGATCAGAGGTCTCTCCTCCTATCTTATCCATCATGCCATAATTATAAGGGTCAAAAGGTCACTACGCGCTTTTTAGAGCGCCTGCCACAACTATCCATCTCTCACGCAAACCATCCTAGTCGAACTCGACATTCCTCAAGTACAAGCCCCAAAGGCCTAAACCAATATCAGACAAGCATCCAAGGAATATCTCCTCCGAATTTAGACGATCTACGTGATATGATATAAACAAACTCGATAACTATTCTCAAACCCCTACTATCCAAAAATAAACGGGTCGAACCACCCACTGGGTTTGAGACTGATTGGGATCTTCTTACTATACAAGTACTAAGGTGCAGAGACTTAACTATGGAAGCAAATATGAATAGATGCGAAGCGCTAAAACCGAAGGAAAGAGTATGAACAGAAAACTAGATACTTTCCAACAGAAACTTTTACCACCTATCTCCTAGGTATGCTTAGCATGTACTTGTCCATCTAAAAATCTTGTCCCTCGTCCTTGCCCTTGTCTTTAATTATATGCCCTATCATACTCTAGTAAGGATACTTCCTCTTTTATAATTTCTTCCTCCTTCGTGAGCTAACCTATCTCCATGCATTCCTCATCCTAGGGTTTTGTCCCTTTTTCCAAACTCCTCATCCCTTTCCATGTATTGCTATGTTGGCAAATCTCTCGAAAACTGCTTCCATCATACAGAAAAACCTTATAAACTTGAAAGAAGACTGGCCGTAAGTGAAACAACTACGACTATAGATGGAAGTCGGGCACTACTTCGCCCTTCGATGAGGTTACCTCCCAGAAAGCCAGGAGCCCCAGAGACTGAAGAAAGAAGGAGACAAGAATTCAAACAGAGGAAGAGGAGACAATGCGTATGGCTTTGGGGAATATGGCTTTAAAACAAATCCTTTCTTTTAAAAATGCTTCCTTAAAAACCTTTTGAAAATAATTTTTAAATCTTTTATCTGATCCGGTAACCTTCAGCTCTGATACCACGTGTAACACCCCACGTCTGTTAGTGTCACTCACAAAGGGAATGCACTAAGTTTTGTGGAGCATTATGGGTAAAAGATGCAGATAAATTACAAGACAGACAAACATTTAACAGCGGAAAATAAAACTTTGCTTTATTGACAAAACAGTTTGTACAAGCTTCCTTTACAATATCTGAGTATCATCTGTCTTTACAAAAATAAAGAAGCATAAAAATACATTTTATATTCCCCAAGTTTAGCAAGAGCCAGCCATAGCATCTGAAAAGAGAATCCAAGCAACCTTTGACAAATCTTCAAGCTGGGAAAGAGTGGCAGTCCAACTTAACCTGAGCTAAACTATTCCCTCCTTTACTACCTGGGGGGGGGGGGGACGGAAGAAAAGAAGACGAAAGAAAAACAGAGTCAGACATAAAGCCTGAGTAAGTTCAGTAACTTCTAGCATGTGAACATGGAAAACAAAACGACATGAATTAACTGAATACAAGATTACACCATGACGATAGGGTCAACAAGATTAGACAAGGTAGTCACAAGATATGCTAAGATAAACTGGATATGCTCTAATATTTTCGCTGCTTCGCTATTTCCTTGTTATACCGGTTTCTATATCTCTGCACTGCCTAACTAGTGTCCTAACTAGTAATGTTAACGTGATCCCAATCCCTGTATTTTCCATCGCCTTCAGGCATCCATTTATTAGTTATTCCCTAGGTCTAGTCTAGGGTTTACGCTATCTTCTGAACGCTTCTCGGATTTAGTAATTATGCCACCTAGGTCTAACTAGGAATTATGCAACTTGTCGAACGATGCCCTTTAGTCTAGGATACACTACCTAGAGTGGTATATGTTCCTAGACTTTTCCCACGCATGTACCGCGAATCATTATCGCTTGTCTTATGATCGAATGTACTATCGTACCCCATATTAATCTCTGTACCCCTTTGTACTAGTTCCCAACTGGTATCCCATAGTCCGGGTGTAGTGATCCTTTTTAATGATCGGCTCCTACCCGCATAGTTACATGTGTCCTACGGCCCCCGATGTCGTAGCAACCTATGCTGGTCCCACCATGGGGTGTATCAAGTCCCATGGTGGCGGCCCGACACAATCCTAGAATGCATAGGTATACTACTGGTGCCCAGTGCCTTATTTTTCTGTGCCGAAGTGTGTGCACGCCCGCACTCCGTTAGAACCTACACTGCTGCACCACCGCCGTCGATTTGACCTCTTACAATCAGCCAGTAATCGTGCCCCACCCTGCCTAGTACAGGGTATCCTGATACACCTTGTAGGGTTACTGCTGAAAAGGGTCCCCCGCTGCTAGGTTTTCTATCTCTTGCCAACATGCTAAGTTGGTTAAGTGTTCTGTATAAACCTAACCCCCAGTCGGTCTGTATAGTTTAGCATGTCCAATTTGATTAGGTATTAATTCAATTTACTTGACCCCACCTTCCCACGAAGCCTCGGGCTTCGTAACCCAATTCGTTGGAGCCTTCTTTAAAATCTGATGCTCCTTCTCGTGTTCTACTAAGAATTACTTCTTAGTTTTGTTAACTAAGACTTACCACTTAGTTTCCAGAATCCTCAACTAAGTTTTATTACTTAGTCCCTCTTAGTTTTCTTTCTCATCAAGTTGGATTGGTTAAGTGTTCCTTTTTAACTTGACCAAATCCTGTCACTATTGGTTAAGTATTATACTTTAACTTAACCCTATTCATTTATCATATTTTGGTGGTTAAGTGTTCAAGTTCACTTAACCCTACGGTCTAGTCCGACTAACATATTAAATTGGCTAAGTGTATTTCTTAACCCCAACCTCTAGTCTTATTAACATGTTATATTGGGCTAAGTGTATTAACTTTACTTAACCTCGCCTTCTAGCCTAGTCAACATGTTAATTTGGCTAAGTGTTCTCATGGACTAAGCCTTCCCATTCTAGCTTTAACTGTGTTAAGTTGGTTAAGTGTTCCTATTGACTTAGCCCTCTTATTCTGGCTTAACTGTGTTAAGTTGGTTAAGTGTTCCTATTGACTTAACCATCCCATTCTTGTTCTAGCTTTAATAAATTAAAGCCGCAACCTCTCACATTAGACAGATATCGCTGCGGTTACTGGATGTGCCGGTTGGTTCCGGGCAGGTTTACACCGCAATTCAGTCTAACCTCGGGTTAGGCATATTCATGTTTTCTAAGTTCAAAGGGTTTTCTGATTAATTTCCAAATCTGGTTTTGAAAACAACCATCCCGTCCTTCGGATCAGTTAGGGATAGCCAGGGAGGGCAGGAAACTTGTATTTTCCAAACCCAAGCCTAGACACTATCCTCTCTGTCACCCTAGAACCTTCTGGTCTATGTGTTATAAAAAGGGATGTTATCAAAATACTTTTCTTTTGTTTATAAATTATTAACAATTTATTTCAAAAGCCCATTTCCCCTTTTTAGACAAATTTGGCCTATATTTATTTTGTCAAGCCTACTAGTATACTTATATTCTAGGCCCAAGTCCCAACATGCAGTTTAGGCCATTTCCTATTTCATTGCCGAAACTAGATTAAATATCCTAGTTTATAATTTATGGCCAAAACTTAACCAAGTTACATATTTTGCGGTAAATGAACAATTTAACATTTATGACGAATTCTATAAGTCAATTACTCCTAATTTACTTATTTCATTACTACTCTTTTAATGTACATTATTATGGCCCATTCTCTCTTATTTATCATATTTATACTTTTTGGTATGTAAATTATACCAAATTTAGTGTTGCTAACCATAATTTATTCTAAACATGACAATTGCTCACAATTATGAATAAATTCAAAATTGTGCTAATATACTTATTCCAAATCAACCTTAATTAACCCAATCTTGGTTTAACATCCTAATTCACAATTTATGGCAAAACTAGAATTATTTTTCTAGTTTACATTTTATGCCTAAAATTTAGCTTACTTGCTAATGCTAAATTTAATATGTCAAAATCACATATTCCCTAATCCATGTCAAATTTCCCCGTTTTCATTTTAATATGCATGTCATAATACATATTCCAAATTATGCCAATTTCCAAGTTTACAATTACGTTCATATTCATTTCCATGTTTTTCCCCAAATCGCATTCCCACCGTTCGAATAATCGTGATTCAACCTCGATTATAAATAAATCTAGATTCGTAGATAAAAAGGGAATGAATCAAAATGACAAAAAGGAATAATTGGCATAAAAAGGTTTGGATAACAATGTAGGTTCAAGAATATGGGTAGACCTAACTAAATAGGTAAATTCCCACTGTCTTAAAACCAAAGAATGGGCAAAAATAGGTTCAAGAACGTGGGTAGACCTAACTTAATAGGTAAATTCCCACTGTCTTAAAACCAAAGAAAAACCAAGGAACAGGTAGAATAAATAATTGGGTTTAGACCCAACTTCTCAATCACAAAACTAAAGCAATATTTTCCTAATCATAAATCATGGGTGTCAAAATCACAGTTGTCCTCATTATGTCATAAGTAATAGTTTATGTCCAAATCAAAGGTATAGGCCTAGTCAAGGAAATAACCCTTTTAGTCACAGTCACAGTCATAGGAAATGTCCATAGTCATATGTGATGTTCATAGTCCAAAAGGGAAAATAATTCCCATAGTCATAAGTCATTGTCATAGGCAATGTTTATATGTCCCAAAATCAAAGGCTTATGTCATAGTCCAAAGGCATATGCTTTCAAAGGCCACAGTTCTATAGTCATAGTCACGGTTACAGTCTTATTTGTCCTCGAATCATAACAGTTCTTAATTCAGTCCAAGAATATAAACACAGATTCGAAGAGAGAGAGAGAGAGAGAGATTTGGCATATTCCTTTATTCCTTTAATTTCATGTCACAAATAAAACAAAATATTCAGATCTAGAAATAACCAACTTACAGAAAATAGATCTAGAAAAGAAGGAAAGCGTGGCTATGATTCGTGCGTCGTTGCTTGAAACTTGTTTGAGCTAGCCTTTGAATTCTTCACTTGAAACTTTGATTTGAATCTCTCCTTAAAAGTCTTTTAGCAGCATCTCCTCATCTTGAATCATATTTTATTTTATTTATTTATTTAATTAAAGAGGAGAGGAAGAGGCCATGAATCTAAGCAGCATAAGGATAGAAGAGAATTGGTGCAAAGAGAATGAAGACTAGGGCTGTTTATATAGCTGCTCAAGACCTTATCGTACACGCAGCGCTGAGTCAGCAATCAACCCGGTAAAGAAAATAGTCCAGGTACGTAGATGAATCTAGCCAAACCTTATCATACACGCAGTGCTGAGTCAGCATTGGGTCCCACAAGCTATTTTGGCGTAGAAATTTGAATTTCAAATGAATTGTTTTGGCGTAGAAGTTTGATTTTCGAACTTTTGAATTTCTGGAATTTATTTAACTGTTTTATTCACATGAAATATTCTTATATGTATACAATTCATCTAACGACCATTTTACGCGTATATATATACGCACAACTTTCATTTTATTTTCAAAATTCAAATGATGTTGCCATATTTCATTGACTGTAGCCTTATCTTGAATTTTATCTTTCGTATACATATATTTTTGCATATATATATATATATATATTTATATTCTCATATGTATATATATATTTTCTTTATTTCCTTATATGTACGTTCTTATCCTTTCAAATTTTGAATTTGTATACGTACATATATTTGCATGTTCAGTTGGCCCTCTCTAAAATAAAGATAAAAAATTATGCCGCCGCCGGGGTTCGAACCCCCGACCTCCATGCTACAAATCCAATGCCTTAACCAACTGAGCTACTGAGGCTTTTGTTAATAAGTCTTAGAACAATAATAATTATTGTTCTCTCCTTACTTCTGTTTTTCATGTTAGTTACAATACTTAAATTAAACAACTGCATGGATCTTTTTCTTTTAATTTTTCTTTTAAAAATTAATTATACTTTAATTTGAGAATCCTAATGTTATAGAATTACGGGGTGTTACAAGACACATTATCGCTTTCGTGAGTTTCTACCTCATAATCTGAGCCCTCATCACCCCATTCTGGATCTGAGGAGGAAGATATGTCGTCACGAGTGATTTTTTTGGATGTTTCTGGGACTTTTTTCTTTTCTGCTAATCGAGATGAACGTCTCTCGTCCATGGTCGACGAATTATCAAAGAAGCAATAATAGAAATTAGAGTAAATTAGCCCGTGTCCCCCAGTGCATGTGCGTGAACTAAATTGTATGTGCATGCATGAAATGACAAAGTGTAAAGACAATATGTTGGCGTCAATCAGAAGCGACATAAAATAAAGTCTCATGTCAACTAAATTAACGAAGTTCAGTATAAAAGGCTCAATCCTAACTGTCCCGGAGTTGGCAAAATCATGTTTGGCCTTGGTTAAGTTAGATCATATTTAGTTCATGCTTTAAGTGTTCGGTTCGGAACGGATGTTCATGAGTACAAGGGTTGGATCGGAAGCATGGGCCTTGAGCGTGCACAACAGAAATTCGCGTCTTCTTGGAGTATCGGTTCAGATCGGGGATAAATGCTTTCAGTTATCCGGTCCGGGTCGAACTCCAATCCCAGAGACATACGCTCTGTACGGTTCGGATCGGATGAAGATGTACAGAATGTTGCAGATTGGCAATCTCCAATGATTCAATCCGATCCGACCCGACGGTCTTCTCCACAACCATGCTTTTCATTCCAACCCGAACCGAAAGGCTGAATCCATTTATCCCCTTCCTTATGCTACCGATTCCGAACCGAACCTACCTCCCTCTTTTTCCTCTCTTCTTCTTCTTGCTCCATCACTGCAACGTTCAAATCGAAACCATCTCCACCCAAAAACCCAATTGACTTCATAAACTTGCTCACGACAAGATACGTATGGGTTGACACGCCTCGCTTCAACTTCGACCTCCCCGCATCCGTCTCGAGGTGGCGAACGAAGTCACCAACGTCGATGGCGAATCGATGGAAGCACGGCGGAGAAATCGACATATTACCAAGCGAGATTACTCGAATTACCCTCAAATTAGAAGCCAAATTCAGTTAGGGAAGAATTAAAACAAAGATCCAAACACTACCTATGAATTTGCGATGGGAATTAAAGGGTTGTTTCTTCGTGATTTTTGGGCGCGGGAGTTAGGGTTTCAGGAACGTAAAGAGCGGCGTGAAAGAATAAGAGAAATGGAGGAGGGTCTCAGCACGTATATATGCATGGGGTAGGAGACCCTTTGTATACCCCTGGATAAGATGTTAAAGTCCACTTCGAACATCTCAGCCCTTCAAACTTATGACCTCTCAGCCCATATTTTGTGCAAATGGTCAGAGAATGGTTCGGATCGGAAAGACTGATTTCTGAACCGAAGCAATCTTATCAAATGCAATAAGGTTTGCGTAAGGAAAGCGCTGTAAAAGTCAGTAATGCACCATGGAAACTTACCTCGAAAAGCTACTAGACATCAAGTGGGAATTCTCAAAATTATTCGAAGCAATATGATGTGATTTCTTGTACTTCAGAATGCATTTATAGCCAACAAGAGTTGCAATCATATGGAAGCGATCATTCAATGGCTTCAATTCAAAGACTGTTTTGTAAACTACTTCGAAGCACACTTAATCTTAAATAAGAGTGTACTTCGAGGGGGCAAAATATTAGCCTACTTTGTGAACTAGGCAACACAAAGTCGAGATGTCAAGCGTTGAAGAACACTTCTTCCTAAAAAGCATCGGATCGGATCAGAGGGCTACTATCAGACCGGGACGGAACAAAGCAGAATGGACAAGAGCTCAAGTTCAACACAGATCAGACCGGATCGGAGGCCCCGATTCGAACCCCTTCTACTTGCCTCTCTGAACCGAACCCAGTGTACCATGTTGCTTCACCCCACGATCTCCTGGATATTCGGAGCGGTTACACCCACTTTCTACCCATGATGACCACTAACATGATGTGTTGTCAACACTGAAATCCATCTGAGCCCGAGAATGATGGGATACGAGCCACGTAGCCCCGATCCAAACCGAATTCTGGGTGAATTTCCACCTATAAATAGACACCCAAAGGTCATTTAGAGGGATCTTTTGGCACTTTGAGAATTGAAGTATCTTAGAGAACCGAATTCCAGCACTCCCAAACAATCCAAATCATCATATACAGTATATTTTGAGATAATTGAGTGAATGTATATGAAAAGTGAGTGAGATTGAGCGAATATCCTATTGTATTTTGATCTATATCATCAAACAAAGTGTTATAAAGTGGACGTAGGCTCTTCAAAGCCGAACCACTATAAATTCTGTGTCTCTTTTCAGTTTTTGATCTCATTCTATCAAAATTTTAGTCAATTTGGGTGTTAGAACCACTTTTTGGTCTAACAGCAATAACCATGTAATCAACATAGGGTGTCATTAACTTAAGGGTTTACATCATTAGTACTTAAAGACCATATTTTTACTTCCTTAACCCAGGTGCTCACATCCACCTAAAGATCAGATTTTTACTTCATTAACTTAAGTGATCACAACATTAACACTTAAAGATCACATTTTTACTTTACTAACTTAAGTATTCACATCATCAACACTTAAAGGTCACATTTTTGTTTCACTAACTTTAGTATTCACATCATTAAGACTTAAAGATCACATTTTTACTTTACTAACTTAAGTGTTCACATCATTAACATTTAAAGGTCATTTTAATTTCACTAACTCAAGTGTTCACATCACTAACACTTAATTATCAAATCAAACCAACCCAATATCATCCAATAAACCATATAACATCCAATAACAACCCAATATCATATCTGTTCATTATCAAATCAAACCCAAACATTTATATTAGTTACTATACACTAACTTAGCCCTTAAGTGTGTAGTTTTCTCACAGAGGGATCCACTCCTTTATTCTCTAAGGCTAAAAATCATAGCTCTCACTTTCAAGTGATTCTGATTATTTTTCACCAGAGATTTCAGCAAAACTTTTCTATGCTTACTAACTCTAAACAAAAATTAAAACAGGAGGAATTTTTATGTTTGAAATGCTTTAAAGGTTGGATTTTTACGGTGTATATGCTTGGATATTTGAAGGGAAGAGGTGTATGAGTGGATTAAAGTGGGAAATGTGGGGTTTTGAGTGAAATAGGGCTCGACCTAAGGGAATAAGGGCACGACCTTTAAGGTGGAGGGGGAGAGGCTTTAGGCGTGGTGTATGAGGAGGTAGTAGGGAGGTTTTAAAGAGTTTTGGTAGTGGAAAACTTGGTGAATGAAGGGGAAAGGGTTCTACCGAACTAGGAGGGAAGGAGAGAGGTCATTAATAGTGTTTTGAAGAAAATAGAAAGTGGAGGAAAAGTGAAATGACAAAGAAGAGAAGTTTTTTTATGGAAGTGGAGAAGCCATATGATTTAGACAACTCAAAAGGAAGGAAGAATGAGAGGGAGACAACTCAAAAGGAGGAAATCATGAATGGAAAGAGAAGGAAGTGGAAGAAAATGACACCTCAAATGTGAGCACATGGATGTGTTTTATTTAATTAGCTTAGAAATTGTTTTAGTTTAGCTTAATCTTGACTTAAGTTATTAGGTTAAATACGAATGCCACTAATTAAAATACTTAGCTACTTACTACATCAAATTTCAGTATAGAAAAATATTTTCAAAGCTGAATATTTTGTTAATCCAATATTTAATTAAACTGAAATTCAAATGGTATATTTTCTAATTAAACCATATATATATATTCAAAAATCCATTGAATTCTTATTTTTAATTTGACAAAAATTTTAGGTGGTTACACAATAAGCGCCCGCGGTTTTTTATTTTATACTATTTATGTAGAGCGTGAGATGAAAGTGTTCTATTAGATTGCTATTGATTTGCTTATACACTATTATAAGTCGATACAAAGAATATTTTGGGTTATCGTAAGGTAAAAACGATCCATATTTATGTGTGGAATCGGTCATGCGATTATCCTTCTTTTGAAAGGATTTTTAGAAGTTTAACCAAGTGTTGTAGTTTACTCACACCAGTTCCATGATTGACCCAGAGTTTATTTAATTTTGTTTTACCCTAAACTCTTGGGTGCCTAAATTTGTACGGGCAGTCAAATAGTCGGGATTTTACAGATACACATGGAGGAGCTTGGAAGAGGAGGCTTCAACATTAATTAGCTACTGTCTATTTCTGCTATGTTGTATGGATTGTACTCTGATGATGGTATGTGTATACCTTTACAAATTTATATTCTAAAAGTTTTTTTTGGCAAGGCCGACTGGTTTTTTAGGTGACCGCAAACACCTTTATTAAAATAAAAGGAACTGGTACTCTACACATGCACAGAGTAACATTCTGGTTTGAAGTGTCCAATCACTATCATTACAACAAATTAGTTAAACAATGACATGTTACGCTCAAAATAATATAACAAGGAAAGCTACACTCCTTCATAATCAGAGTCATCGTCATAAAAAGAACCTGTATAGGGAGACATGTTACGCTTATAAGACCAGAAGCGAAACGACAAATCTTCTACTAAGAAAGGATCCAATAACCGATTCCTATCCAGTGAAGTGTCCAGCATGTACTCAAAGTTCACTTCCCTAATTTCTCCCTCATCCCACGGATTTAATTTCTTGCCGTCGGGTCTGTAGAAGTGACGCCTGCGCTCTTCCACTTCATCACCAATAAATATAAAGAAGTAATTCTCTGTATCACAATGCAAACCAGTGAAGGCATGAACCCAAGCAGTCTCGCTCTCATTCCAAGAGATATCTGGATCAATTGGAACATCAGGAAACATATCATGCACAACTTCTACATGTACATCCTGGGTATAAGAAACATGATCCTCAGAAGGTGATTCATTAACAGGAACCTCAATACTTGTCTTACGCACACAAACCCTAGCAGTAGGATGAGGGAAGAGAGCTTTCAAGAGGGGCAAAGCACCAACAGGTACACAACAATAGTCAACCGTTAGTCCAAAGGACTTGCACGATGTGCAAATGTCATGCTTCCATTTGTATTTTACCTCAACTAGATAATCACGGTCTTCTAGTCTTACTTTGATCTGAGAAGGTAACGAATTTTCTTGGTAATTTATTTTAATGCATGGGCATAAACTAGGTTCTTCCTGGCTTTAGTTTTTACATCGAAGCATTTCAATTTTCCAATATGGCACGCTAGCCAGTTCAAACCGAGAAGTGGTTGCAGAACAGAGGGTACGTGATTAAATTGAGTCCATACCGAGATGGAAAGGAACTGCTCTTTTACCTTATCCAACGACTTGCTCCATGTTGTGAGTATGAATGGCTTACCATCGATAATGGCTGACGGACTTTCCAAGGCTCGAAGACGCTCCTCCAGTATAGAGAACTTCATATAGAAGACGCCATCGACAAAAGATAAGTGCATGGCACCACGTAGTCTCCACGACTTACGACACTCGTAGTTCATATCAACATTCACAGGCTTAGTATCCGAGAAAAAACATACTATATGATCCTTCCAAAACGTCGAGCTTTCGACGAAAAGTTCAAGAGGAGGCCGCGAGCCCTGTACATCAAAGGGGATAGTGAAGTCTACCGGAGTATAAGCACCAACAATTTTTGGGAGAGAGGAAAATAGGGAGTTCCAGGAGGGCTTACCAGGAGACTGGCTAGACATAGGATTGCTAGGGGAATTTTTTCGAACATCTTGTGGGGGTTGTAAGTTCTCACGAGATTCAGAGTTCTATTGCAATCTAGCGGTAAATCCAACATCAATAGGACACCCATACAATAATTTGAACCCAATACGTTCATCGTAGAATTTATATTAACATTTTTGTTTAACCCATGTTCAACATTATCGGTACCAAGTTCGGCTGGTCGATAAGAGGACCCAGACTAGCACTCTCTAAGCAAGGGCCAAGAAGAAGTGGCCTTAGCTAGCATTGTGGTTAAGGGAGACTTACCCGAATTCTTAGTTTTCGAGGTAGGAGTTGGCCTGGAGGCGATTTCATCAATCAAAACATTCAGGGGGTGCGTCGCAGGTAGCTCGAAAATAGATCTTAGCGAAGCACTAAAAGTGGTTTCAATTTCAAGATTTGGAACAGGAGCGAGAGAATTAGAGATTGTGCAACTTCCAAATCTAGTTAACAGAGCGGAGTTGTTCTGAGACTTGGATTTCTTGGTCTTGGCCATTGAAGAGGAGGAGAAGAAAGACGATGGAGGAGAGATGAGTCGTGGTGGAGGCGCAATTAACCCAGATCTAGGTTGTCGCTGGGTGATACGCGTCTGCCATTAAATTGAATTCTTTCTTTAAACTAAATCTGTTGGTTTGTATTCTAATAGTTATGTTACATAAAATATATTTTATTCGTTCACCTATGAAATTTGTGTCTTTTTTGTTTTTTTGATATTGTGATCTTCTTTACTTCTATTCTAACTTTCCTTTTTTATCTCTTCTCACCGTCTAATTTCTTTGCCATCTGGGTTTTCGTGCCCTTTGGGTTGGACTTATGTTGTAATTGGTCGCCTCAAAGGGTGAGGAAATTCGAGTCTCTACATTTGATATTAGATATTAAGGTTGAGTGAATCAGTAATAACCTTGGCTCTGTGGTGTAACTCATTTGAGATAGGGTTGGTAATACCCTAGATTGAGTTTTAGTGTATATATGAGAGAGCATACGTGTTATACAAAAGGCTTTATATTATGTTTATTGATTTGTTGAATGGTATATTAATTACAAATCGATGTGTTTGGCTTATGTGGTTGATAGGAATTTCTAAATTATTGAACATAGCAGTTTGACATAATATTGTTTTTAAGTGGGTAAATGAAATAATTTTACCCAAAAATTATATTTCATTTCTTGATTGCTATTACAATCAAATGAATTTGAGATGTTTATGTATAACCCAATGTAATTTGTATATGGATAAAATATACAAATGAGGTAAACTAAGATTGAGTTTGAACCAGAATATGGAATTTAAACCCCGAAATGTTGAAAAATATTTTTCTTAAGTGTTCTGGAAATGATATAGAAGTATTGTAGAAAGGATTTGAATAGAAATTGTTTTAAATGGATTTCGAAAGAGATAAAGCACTGAAATTACTTTAGTCGATGGAAAATAGTTCTAATGATGGATGACCACATCATCAGTATTCATTTTCGAGTTTCTAAGTGATGGATTACTACCATATGAAGATTGCTAATGAAAATTAGTTTGAGAAAACAAGTTTCTTTGAGAATTCAAAGGTTTTGAATTGTTATGGTTATGTATATGTCCAAATATATATGGTTTCAAACTGATTTGAAATAAAACCTGGGAATTTGGATTCGAAAATTTAAATTTAACTTATGAAGTTAAATTGATTGAAATGGTAAAAGTTAATCCAATGTATTGAAATTTAGCTTAAGCTAAGTTGAATGAAGTTGGATTGGATTATTGGTAATCCTGAATGAAAGAGAAACGTTTGAGATTTGAATTATTAAAATGAATTCGACTTATGCATAAGAAAATTGAGTATATATTTGATGTTGCTATCGATTGGAATAAAGTCCGAACTCAAGAAAAAAAGTGGATTGATATTTGGAATAGAAATCAAGTTTAACTAATCACGAAGTTGACAAGAGAATTAAAAATTAAAATTTAGATTGATTAGAAATCGATCGGAATGGATGAATATACGTTGAGTAGGTATGGAATGAAGTGAATGAAGAAAATAAATGGTATGCTCGACAAAAGGTACATGTTTAATTGAGTATGACATTTTATGAGCCTATTTGGCAAGCCTCTTGGCTTTATGATTTTGTTTTTGATTGAAAGGGCCAAGAGACGCAAGTTGTGGTTGGATCAATTGTGCCGTACGAAGAAGATGCTGGCGAAATTTTCCGAAAATTTAAAGAGTTGGAAAATTTTGATAATTAGAAATCAACTTGTCGATTATATAAGAGATTGGAAACCCAGAGGTAGTTAATAAAATTTGAAGTGAAATAATGAAGTTGATAAACTGATTTACAACCAATTTGAATAAATGTGGAGATATGCAAGAAAGCATATGGATTGAAGATAAGAATGTGATGATGGATTGTCCAATAGTGGTGGACAATTCAATTGAAATGAATCAAGGAAATTTGAGTATGGATATGAGAATTAAAGGTTCGGTGTAAGAACCAAGTTGAGGAATATGAGGCGTAGGGTTTCGACCAAGTGGGTTATGAGAAGTTTAAAGAGTGTAGCATCTTTCCTAATTAGCAATTTCGGGGTCGAAATTCTTTTTAGGGGGAGGAATGTAATGACCCCATTTTTTTATTGGTTGAATAATTAGTATATTTAATTATTTAAAGGTTGATTTTGAAATTTAAATAACTTGAATTCAACTATCTTAAATATTAAATTAATATAAATAGTGGAATAATAAATTTAATTCCGAAATTATCGGAAATATGTTGAATTTGCAATATCTTGTGAATTGGATAATTTAAGAAATTTAATTGGGTTTAGATTCGAGTTATAATAACGAATTTATTTGTCAAACGACGTTGAATGTATAGTTTATAATTAAATTTAAAATAAGTTCGTAACATCGCAGTAGTTCGTAGTTGTAAGTTTTGAACTTTAAATGATTAGATCCAATATAAGTCAGATTTCTTTGAAACAAGAAACGTTCAAATCTATTGAACTATAGTTTGCTAACGAAAGTGAAAAATGGAGATTTCGTTTTGTAAATTGTGAGTTATGTTCGAATCAAATTTTCAGAAAGTCGATATGGAATCATTTATAAATCATAACGATTTATTTAATAAAATAAAAGGATTTTAAACAAACTGAATATCGAATTAAAGATGAAATTTTATATTGCTGAGTTTAAAATCCAAACTTGTTTATTTTGAAGCTATACGACATTCTATTGGGATATATACGATAGTCTTGATTTATTATTGTTAAATCGAATTATTTTGGAATTTATTAATATTTTATCGGTTTTATTTAACCCTTAAAAATAGCCATTTTGCAAACGACCTCCGATTTCAATGAAATAAATTTTATTAAATCCGTAATGACTAATTATTGCTAGATTACAAATTTCACGCCAACCGGAGTTGTTTAATGACCATGTGAAATCAAAATGTGAATCGATCAATAATTTGACTTTAAAAGAACATTGTTTGTGCAAACAGACTCGGATTTCAACGAAACAAGTTTCATTGAGTCCGTAATATCAAACTATAAATATATGTCCATTTTCATTGAAATTGGGTATACTATGTGATCATATAAATTTATTAACGACGAATACAAGTAGCAGCAACTAAAAATAATAATAAAATAACATTAAAGCTTACGCTATAAGCTAAACTACCCAATATATATCATCCTATACATCTCTAAACCCTCATTTTTTTCTTGTCGTGGTCAACACAACAAATAGCTACCACCTCCAAAACAAATTCGAGAGTTTTAAAGATCCAAAAAAATTGAAACCAAATCCTATAAATCATGGAAGAAATATGTTTTAGTTCGTATGAAGTTGCTTTTCGATGCTATATAAGTTTCATAGGGATCGAACGAAAAAAATTTCACTATCCTTTTTTAGGTATGAGCTCGGGTTGATGATTTTGGAAGATTGAAGCATTTATATGTGAAACAGATATTGTATTGGTGATTGTGGTGGGATTTAGCACCTTTATAATTTTTTTGAGGGGATTCGGTCGTTGTGGATGCTGCACCCGTGCTGTGTGCGTGCGAGAGGATGAATGATGGACTTCAACGATAGGGTTCGAGTGTTATACCTTGGGTATGGGGAAGATGAGATTTTGATGAGGAGAATTATGGTTATTTTTATGTGATTTATTATGGAGAGAAGGAGGAGATATTGGTGTTGAGAGGCGTATTAATGGTGAAGGCAGCGGTTCAGTACTTTGTATGTCGAGGGAAAGAAGAGACTAGAGAGGGAGATTAATGGGATAATAAAGTAATTAAGAATAATTATAATTTAATTAATTATATTAGTCTTTTTTAAATTGTATTCAACTTGTAAAATTGATAACTTTTGCATACTTCATCAGAATCTGACGAAACAAGATTCATTGGGATCGTATGGATGCAGGCTATGCAACGAAACAATTTTGGAGCAATTTTAAGCTTATGAGAACTTATGGTGAGGTAAAAACCTAGTTGAATTTATCGACAATTAATCGTTATTCAACAATTAATGAACAAGGTGGGTAAATTCACTAACTCTGTCCGGTTTATAACTTTATAAACATATTTTAGAATTGATATATTATTATCAATGGTTACTATTCTGTATATTAGTTATATTTAAGGTTAGTAGTTGGATATTCTGCACATTTTAGCAGATGAGACCCTACACACCCGACATAACAGAGGATAACCTTTTATACCGCTACATATCACCGTAATGTGGGATAGGTATTATTTATGTTGTCTAACATCTGTGGATGCAGGAAAAATGGGTAAGAGGGATCCAGCTAGATTCCTCAAAATTATTGTTGTTTGTTTTCATATATTGTGATATATGATGTGATAGAAATTGTGATTGATTTTTTTGTGTTGGATGTTGAATAGCATTGGCCCTAAATATTGGTATTTAAATACCGTAAAAATATATTCGAATGAAAGGAAAAATAATTTGAGTTTTAAAAGGAAATATCCATTTTTCCAAACTAGAAATTAAATTTCGAATGAGCTAGAATATAATAACTTGTTTTTAAAAACAAGTCAAGTAGTAAATTTATAAACTATGTTTCTAAATGAAGTGAAATAATTTTCACTAGATAATTTGGGAATGTAAATTCAAAAGTGAATTTAAAAGGGAAATTAAAAATCGTTTCAAAAGGAAACGATGAAATTCATTTCAATGTTCGAAATGTGAACGCGATTGAAATAAATCCATAAGGATTTATATTTGGAATTCGATTATGTCAAATGGTATGAAAATAACTTATTTATGAAACTTATATGTTATGTAGTTCGGTACATGACAAGATAGTTAGTATTCGATTTTGAACCAATAATTTATATTCGAATATGAAATCAATATTAAGTTATAAACTTGATAGATAATTAACAAGAAGTTGACTTGTAAAGGAAGTTTATGAATGAAGTGGAATATGATGTGGACTTTTAAAGTGAATCGATAAACAGGATTTGAACCTGTAGTAGTATTTATAATTAAAATCAAGATCGGTTAGATAAAACGAATCCAGAATTCTGTAAAGGAATAATATTCACATTTAAAGTGGATAACGGTTTAAAAGAAAACGTTTACAGATTCGAATGGTTTTGAAGAAAATCGGTAAGGAGTTGGAAGTGATAAATTCAAAGGTGAATTTAGAATGAAAGTGGAATTTGAGTTGACCAGAAACCGTAAATTTATTATGAAGTTTGGAACGTTAATCGAATAAAAATTATTCGAAAGTGAGTTATACATCGAGATTCGACTATATCAAATTCAGGAAAGTACTATTTACTTTCCGTTTTAATCAAGATTTATTTATTTATTTAATCAATGATTTATTTATTTTTTGTTCAAATTAATGAATAAAAGTTGTATCTTAAGATTTTATATCTCGATGCATGGATTATAACACTATTGTTATAATCAGTGATTTCCGGAAAGGGAAGAGGATTCTTAAATTGAATCCGAGAGTTGCGTGAGCAATATTTTGTTGATATTAAAAGTTATGAACTTTGTCTATTCGAAGTTAAGAATATTTTTTAATTTAGGTCAAAGAGGAAATCCTACCTTAACTTGATTGACTTCATTGTTGACAAAGGAATGGTTTAGGTTCGATAGCGAGGAATTGTTAGAGATACGGGCAGTTGATGAATGTTATAGTTTTGAGTTGTCGTAACAGTGTTATATATGACATTTGTTTAAATCCAAGTAATTGTTTTTTTTGGAAACGTTTTCCAAATATGATCGGAGATATTTTATAAATATAGAAAATAGGAAATATGAATATACATAAATGTTTTTTGATGTTAATAACGTATAGTTTCTAAGTATAGAAAATAAAAATTTTGAATATGTGGAAATGTTTTCCAACCGTGATAAGAAATATTTTTTGGAATATAGAAACATTGCAACAAAAAATCCTTTTTGCAACTGGCAATTTCTGTTGTAATAGGCTGGTCATAACAGACTCACTCCCGCTTAGATAGTCGAAGTTGCAATAGGTCATTTGCTTTTCGCAACTGTTATTGTTAGTTGCAATAACACATTGTAATAGACTTTTTTGCAACAAGCCTTTGTTGTTGCAACAGATCCCTTTGCAACAACAATTGACAGTTGCAAACATGGAATAGACATTGAAAAAGTGAGATACTATAGCTATTTCTGACAGTTGCAAATGACTCAACTCCAACTATTTTGGACAGTTGCAATTTGATTATTTGCTACACTACATGCCCGTTACAATATTCATAAAACCCATTTGCCTACTATAATCCACCATCATCTGCATTTAACAATGTAATAATTAAAGAATATTTTACTAAGAAATAAGTAAACATACATTCCCAATAGACATAGACAAGATAAAATAAAGTTCAATAACTTCTAATAGAAATTTCAAAAGGTTAGTTAAAGTTACATTCAAATTCTACTATATTAAAAAATTTAATCCATACACATAATGTAAATGCATATTGTAGTGATGAATCCAAAATACAATACAACACAAAACCATAAAGTAAAAATGCACACACTATTATAGCGAAATAAAGTCTTTGTGTCCACCCACGGTTATACCGACGACATCTTAAATGGTGCACATATCTGAATTTGGCATTTGTAGAAAAGCTTCACGATCCATAGCTGCGTGCAATATCAACAATAATATTTAACTAAGAATTGATTTTATAGTGCTTCCCCAAATAAATTTCATTAGAGACATTGAAAAAATTAATGGATTAGTACCTTATATGTTAAAAAAAGATTAAGTAGCGTAAACATTTTTTACTAGAAAAAAATAAATCATTGGAAATGAGAATTAGGAAACTAACGGTAGTAATTATATCAAACAAAATCTTCATTGTCGGGAATTGATTATGTCAGTGGAACCACATACGCGACCAAATAATTAACTTTAACAAGATAGATAATAAATCATACCACCTAAAAAAAACTGCATATGGAAGATAAAAGAACCAAGAAGTTGGTCTTTAGTTTCAAAATAATTTGCATCGACCAGTTTAAATATAATCACTGTGTTACTTATTAATTGATATTATTGATCCATTTTGTCAATTTTTAGTAGGGCACTTGCGTTTCTAGAAGAGTGGGGACTTCGTAATCATATTCATGATATTTTGTTTGTAAAAAATAACCTTCCCTTCAGCCACTGACATTTACTATTTCCAGATAAAAAAGTATTATAAAACTTAAAAAAAAAATCCTTACTTAGCTACCACGGTAGTTATACTGCGAAAACAGAAATAATGAGTTTAAGTTTCATAAATATTCATGTCAACTTAAGTTTTAGCATGTCAATCTTAATTCTATTCTCAAGCCTATTATAGTTTGGAATCTGGTTACTACACCAAATTCTAAAAATGAGCGATATCAACCATTTTGCATGCTTTATTCCTGTATGAATTAACATGATTACTTACTAATCCTAATCTTTTCCACTATCACACCCAAAAAACCAAACTCTGGGTCTGGACAATTTTTTTTCTATCACCCCGTTTCGAGGTTTTTGAGTTAGCTCACCCTCGCGGGATCGCGACCTATTTCATGAAACATGCATTACATTTTTGAGCTAAATATTACAAAAAATGTGCACACATGGGCAAAAACACACATTCAGTCCAAAGCAATAAAACTGTAGGAAAACACCTAAAAATGATTAGTTCTTAGCATAATAAATTGAATGTGTTTACTGTCTTAATGATAATTTATCAATTAAAATTTAAGGATATTCTTCATTAAATATAGCACTTCATCTAAATATTATTAGTGTTAAACAAATTATATTTAATATGTATTTGTCTACATTAGCACATTTTCTCCTTGCTGCAAGTTTTACTCAAATTGCATTTCACATATGTCATAGTTGATCAAACAAACAAGTAATTTATGGCCACAAAAACAACATAATTTACAAAAAAAATGAATTGATTTAAAGGGACGTAGTTCATCTTGTTATGTTCATCAATGCATGACCTTCTATTCTACTTTGGTGTCTCTTTACTTCATTAATTATTTGTCATGGGTCTGTTACAGAAGGAACATAAGATGCAACTAATTATTCATTTAGTTTGGTCTCACTGAAAATAAATTGGCTATTAACTAGTGTTTTAAGACTAGTAGTGCAGCATATCACTATGATTTTAATAACCTACCTGATAAATGATAAGAAAAACAGAGTCGAAGCACCACAATTACAACGGCGATCCAATTATCAATCACTCCTCTGTAGATGCAGAAATAACAGCGATCAAGTAAATAAATTAAAGGGTGAATCTAAAATATGACAAAAAAATTAAGTTAATTGGAGATTAAATGACAAAATTAGTGTTGGCCAAAAATATAGAAATTAACTGACTAAAGTAGCACTAATGGAAGCAAAAATAGCATTAAAATGGAAACTAGAAATGAGTTCATATAGTCGAAGGTAGAATTTGTAAAGTTATGCGTCAACACCATGACTTCGCTAATGCCGTTATTTTTTTTCTTTTGTAGCTTCTGGAGTATAACTGCTTGCAGGAGTTGTGCATTTTCTTGGGTTTATAGGATTAAATGGAAGTGGGCTGGAGCCATCAACATCATAACCTGATACAAAAAAATATAAAAGAGTCAAAGACCAAGATATACATAAAATATAATCAATGTACTAGTGAATCCTAAAATGAAAAACCTCTAGTGTGCAAGTGAACCTAAATAATGATCCATGTACGACCACTTAAAATATGAAAGAGTCAAAGACCAAGATATACATAAAATGCTAATGATCCAATGTAACAGAAAAGCACAAATGTAGATTAGAAAGTAATATACAAGCCACCTTGTTGAGAAGCTGCACCATGTCTATTTGAAGAAGCACGAGATAGTTCAATATCTCTCTACTCATAACCAAAAAATTAGAAATCTTTTCTATCGCCTCATTTACACGATACTAGGTAAAGATCACTGGCGATAATGAAAGTATCCAATGTCACTAGATATTAGTGTGTCTTGTTGCTTCATCTGTCATGTACAGCTTGATTTAAATGTGTGATAAAGCAACGTCAGATTTTAAGTTAAACTTACGTTACAAAAGTTACAACTATCATTTTGGTGTAACTCTTGTAATTAGTTCTTTTGTTCATAAGCTCTTAAATTAATTCACTACTGTTAGCAAAGCATTGCATTAAAAGCTAGACAGGATCACAAAATCAAGCTCAAAAATGACACCTGTCGTTGAGCATACTGCTACCTTGTTAAAAGACCCATAAAATTAACCAAATTATGCATGTACTTGAATGAACTATTTTGACAACAAAATGATAAAACCAAACCATCATTAAATTAACATGTATATTATAGTTCGTATTAAGTACACAGACCTGCATTTGTGTAATGTGGCATTGTGGATAGGGACGACTTCTATAAAACCATGTAGAGCATAGAATCATTTAACCATGAATTCATTTTGTTAACATGTACCCTAAATGCATATGTTAAGAAATGACCATTAATGTCTAAAAGCAAGGAAACTTACTCTAAGTACCTAAATTATCGTTGTACAATTAAAATGAAGTGGAATTCAAAAAATGGTTGCATATAAATTAACAACCTTTGTTAGGTTTTCTGTGATGCAACATTCCATATTTATGTAGATCTTCGATATATTTGAGTCTATATGGAATTATGACTCAAATTCATTGCCTATTTTATAGGTTTTCTAGATTTTTGAAAATTGATTAATTGCATCTTTTAAAAATTTGGTAGATTTCATGGAGTAATTAGTTGCCTCTTTTATTACATTAGAAATGGTAACAAATTATCTACATGCGAAGACTTATGGAAAGATTTATTTTTGACCAAGTTTTGTGGAGGATTTATTTTTGAGAGATTCTAGGGCCCAATTTGGGTATTGACTTAGTTTTTCTATTTGCCTATATAAGCATCTCATTAGAGATAGATTTACTTGTACTTTGAAGGGAGAAAAAACTTGTTTTTGTTTTAGGGATTGAGATATTCTCTTAATTTTAGATCTTTCTTTGTAATCAATTGGTGGAATAATAAAGGTTTGTTTGAAGGAATTTGTTTTTTTATTGTTTTCTACCTTCCCTCTTTTAAATCTAATTGTGTTGAGATCCTGGGGAAACCCTAACAACTTTAACATAACAATACACATACGTTAACATTTTCCTTTTACCATTTATCTCACAATATTTCCTAAGACCAATCATATTTTGTTTGGACAGACGTATGCATTAAATCAATCAATAGATAAAACAACAAAATATTAGTCCATGACGAAAATTAACAAGGTAAACCAGAATCACAACATCTTAGTTGATCGATAAACTAGGACTAAAACTTTGTCAATACTGAAACAAGGGACACGGTACAACATAAAAAGAGCACGCATACCTAGACAACTATACCTACAACACCAGCAAGCAAACGATCTCTTCGTTTTAATTTATAAAATATGCAATAAATTCTTTCTTTTACTGGGCCTCAACATTTTTCTCTATCATATCAACAACATCTTGAACAGTGGCAATGCTTTAAGCACCATTTTTTTCAGTGCTAATGCCAAGCACTTCCTCCAGACCCATCACAATCTCAACCTATGCATACACTTATAATTATGTTGTAATACCAATAATTACGTAAAAAATGGGCATCTTAGAGAAGTATGCAAATGACCCCAAAATATATATACTGTGTTCAGTTTACTTGTAGCCCAAATAAGTTCGAATCAAAACAATATTTTGCACCTGATTTAACTATATACTAAACAAAATTTCTTAAGTGTTTGTTCACATCATTGTTACCCTCAAATTTGGAAGGGGGAATTTGACTAGTGAATTGGGAGCGATTCTTTATACCTACTTTCCAATTGAGTTTTTCTGAAGAGCTCAGTTGAATAGAGATTTTCGGGTTTTTCATGCTGAGATTGGAATTAAAAATGCTTGGGACACTTGGAAAATGGGGAATTGAGCAGTGAAGTTTCTTAACACAGGAAAGCCAAGAAGGGAATTGGGTTTTTGATTTTGGGCCTTTTTAGAGATTAGGGTATTTGAGATTTTAGTGATCCAGAAAGAAGAAGAGTCTGATTTAGAGCTATGGGATTTCAATTATGAAGCGGGAAACGAAAAAATAGAAGCAAGATGGATAAATTTATGGAGTCGCCACTCGTCCAAAAATATTGTTAATTTTGAGTGTTTAGGTTCACTTACGTTTGTAGTTCGATTGTATTTCGGACTTTCACAATAAACCTGATTGTAAATGTGCATAAACCCAATCCCTCCATATGGGTTTGTAATTATTAACAATTTTAATTTATAAGTAATTATTAACCATTTTGAGTTAATTTTTTATTATATAATGAGTTGCAATTAATTAAGACTAATATTTAATTGCATAATTTAATTATTAGATTTTAATAATTATTAATCTCTTTAGAAGCATTAATCAATATTTACTTTTAATAACTAATGATTAATTGGTAATCTTTAATAATTAAGAAGCAATATAAATTACCAATTTTAATAATTGTTAAGTATAACTAACTAAAAATTTAGTATATGTTATTACTTATGCATTTTTATTTGAAACTATCAATAAATTAGTTAAGTATTAATAATTAAATATACAATATTATTAGTTATTAAAAATAATTATAAATTATTACTTAATAATTATTAAAAATAATTACAAACTATTAAAATATTACTTATTGATTATTAAAATATTAGCTATAAATCATAATATAATATTAAAATAATGTAAAATTGTTAATCATTATTTATGAATTATCAAGCGTAACAAATTATTAAATAATATAGTTATTATACATCATTATTTATACCTTATTACTACGAATTATTAATTATTTACTTATGCAATACTAGTAATTATTAAAAATAATTACAAATAATTAATTGTTAAAAATATCAAATACTATTTTTGAATAACACTTATTAAATACTGATTATTTATTAATTAATAGTTATTTTTTAATTATTATATTTATCTAATTATTTGTTATTTATTACCTCATAACTATAAATGATTGTTAAGTATTAAATGTTAATCATTATGTAAATGTTATTGATTACTATTAATAATAATTAATTATTACATATTTAGTTTTAATTATTAAAACTTGTTAAAAATATGTTTATTGCAACTGGTGATGTAAAATAATTATTAAAAATATTTTTTGGCAATAGGCAGTAAATGTCAGTTGTAAAAAAATATTTATTGTAACTGGCGAAAAGGCGTAGTTGCTAAACATATGTTTTTTGCAACCAATAATTGAAGGAAGTTGCTAAAAGTATGTTTTTTGCAACAAACATGGAAGCACAATTGCTAAAAGTAAGTTCTTTGCAACAGGCATGAAAGCGTAGTGGTTAGAAATATGTTTTCGCAACTGTCTGAAAATGTCAGCTGTTAAATCACATTTATTGCAACTGCTAAGAAATGTCAGTTGCTAAACATCATTTATTGCAATTGTCATAAGGAGCCAGTTGCAAATAGCTAGTTTCAATAGGGTATTTTTCTTGTAGTGAAAACAAAGGGTTTATGATATTGGAAATGTTTTCCAAGAATCATGAGAGGCCAAATGAGTTTTGAGAAATATCCGGGGAAAGATATGAAAAAGGGAAAACAAGAAGTTGGAAAACAAATAAATTAATAAGAAATTAATGTAAAGGGCTAGCGTTGCTTGATGCTTGATTAGTTGAAATTTTCTTTTGGAAATAGAATCGTTGGTTGTATGGATGTTTCCTTTGATAGTTAAATAACTGGCTATCAAAGTTTTGGCCCATTATATATTTCCATTGCCAATACAGAGAGACCGGGATCAGATTTATTTTCTGAAAAACACTTCTTATGGGCATAAGCGTTGCGAATCAAATTATGCTGAAGATAATTGAAGACAGAGTAAAGTGCAAGGCTTGTTCTGTTAATCCTAAGTAAAAATTGCCTGATGGATTGATGGGATAGTGCTTTCGGTTTGTCCAGTCCTAGGACAATGTACATGGTCGATGTCTGATAGAGTATTTCTAGATGGTCACGTACATTGATTTCTTCAAACGTACCATAGTTTGTGGTAAAGGAGGAAACTTCTCTTAGCTTAACACCCAATGTATTTTTCGGGACGTCAAATAGTTATTTGACGGATCTGATGATGTGTCATTCAAAGTGCATGATGTTGTAGTATTATAAAGGTAAGGCGTAGCCTCGGACCTCATCAACCGGGAAATGTCAAAAATTGGTCAAGCAACATGGCTATATGGATCGCACCCATTCGGGTGTATTATCACTCGATCTAGAGAAAATTCAGTTGCTTCTTATTCTATCGCTATTGTGTGATTTTGGAAATATTTGCTGATCACAACCGTTGGTGATAATACATTCGGTATACTCAAGCAAAATGAGTAGTCGATCATGTGTGGCTTAGGTTTCATGAGGTTCATGTTAAACCTAGTGTATTCCTCTCTAGAGATACACAATAGATATGTGGTTCCATACCTTATCATAGTTGAAAATCCATTACCCAATAAGTGCCCATGGTTTTTTAATATATACTATGCACGTGGAGTGTGAGATGCAAGCGTTCCGCTAGATTTCTATTGATTTGATTAAACACTATTATAATACCAGAATAGTGTTGATACAAAGAATATTTTGGGTTATCATAAGGTAAAAACCATTCCTATCTATGTGTGGATCGGCCTTACAATTTTCCTTCTTTTAAAAGAATTTTTGAAAGTTAAACCAAGTGGCTGGTGTTTACTCACACAGTCCTATGACTGACCTAGAGTTTATTTTGTTTTATTTTACCCTAAACAATTGGGTGCCAAAATTTGTACTGGCAATCAAGTAATCGTGATTTTACAAATACAATTGGAGGAGCTTGGAGCAGGAGGCTTCAACATTATTTAGCTACTGTTTATTTCCAATGTGTTGTATGTATTGTACTCTGATGATGGTATGTGTATACAATTACAAATGTGTATTCTAGAAGTTATGTTCCATAAAATATATTTTATTCATTCGGTTGTGAGATTTGTGTCTTTTTTTATTTTGTGATATTGTGATCTTTCTATTTTTTATCCTAACTTTTCTTTCTTATCTCTTTTCACCCTCTAATATCTTTCTTTGGCATCTAGGTTTTTGTGCACTTTGGGTTGGACTTATGTTGTAATTGGTCGACTCAAAGGGTATGGAAATTCAGGTCGCTACAATTATTCCCAAAACAACCATTTAATCATCAAAACTAATTATCATCCCTTAATCCCATTTATATATTTATTAATTTTTGCACACCCGAACAATTCAACTATTTCAGTTGCGCAACTCTAATTTCATAATAGAATGGCATTTCTTCATCCCAACACGAATATAATTTACCATATATATAATATTTGATTCAATATATTTACCCATACCAACCAATCCATTGGTTTCAATGATAAATTCAAACATGAGAACTACGGGTTTAAATTTTCTTAAAATTTAAATCCCAAGAATTAAGCACAAAAGGGTTCATAGGATGGAATTTTTTTATCAAATAGACTACAAAGATAGGACCCTACACATGGCATACTATGGAATGAAATATATTCCTAAATGCATTGCCAAAGCTTGGGATTATACACAACTCGACAGAGAAGAATCACGAGAAATGGATATTGTATTTTGTTGCGAACCTATGCTCTTGTACCGAATGTAACGCCCCACCCTGAGACCAGCCCTAATGAAGAGCATTAATATGTAATATTGTCTATAAGAACAGAGAATAGGGATGATTAGGGCGACCATCTCTAATTTCACATTATACAAGTAGTAAATACGTCAATTAGATGTATAAAATTTTCTTTTCTTATTCAAATGAATCGACATACTCAATACTTCTGATATAAAATTACGATGGATAAAGATCATAATCAGAACAAATTACGATACATCATAGATAACAGTCACAGAACATAATACGTATAACAGCATACAATAGATGAATGTGCTACAGATTCGAATGGTTACATCTGTAAACCAAACATAAATATAAAATCTCAAAAAGAATAAATATACAACGAATCAAATACATGAATACTCAACTATGAAAAATATTCAGGTGAGTTAACCAAAGGTAGAACTACAAGATCCAAGCCAACAACTAGCCAAACCAGAAACAACTCAGTTTGACCCGACTATTACAAACACGGATCAGTCTGGTTTATATGTCAGCTATAATGATAACCGAAATAGAGAATCAAGTAGACATTAATTCCTTTCTGTGAGAAAAGGAATCCCAAAACATGGATTTTCATGAAAAGGAAAATGGAGTGATTCCTTTCCGTCTGGAAGGAATACTATACACTTCATATCAATTTTCTATATAAAGCCACAAAATTATTATGAAAGACATGCAAGTGAGCACGAACATGATTTAAGACCTTTCATTAGACATAAACGACCCAAACTTTATGACATGGGTAACAACACCAATAATCATCTAACACCAGAAGGAAGATATTGAAGTCACTTAGACTCCCGAAATCACAAAATCCACTAGAATCACTAAAATCGCAAAATCAACAAGATCAGAATCCCTAGAATCATTAAAGTCACAAGAACCACCAAATCATCAAAAATTTGTTAGAAGTTTAAAACTACTAATGAAATCACCAATAATAATAATGATCACAATAGTGAAATTAACAATAAATCACAAAACATTAAAACAAAATTATGTGGATCCAACAACATGATTGGCAAGCCAAAGCCACTCCTGCACGTAATAATAATATAATGACTCTTGGCCATAGCCATTACTTACAACAGCATGAGTGGCACCCTATCCAACATGATTGACCTAAAGGTCGCATAACAACATTATTAACAATATTTTTGTCAACACCGGAATTAGGTCTAAGGATGTGGACCTAAGGGAACCGAATGGATTATTTAATTCCTACAAGCTTGAGTATCACACTTACGAGACTTAACGACCAAAAATTACCTTGGGGTAAGGGTTCCCTAAGCGCAATGCAAGATAAAAAGCTAAATGGCTTCTGGAAGTGTACTTTGGTAATTAAGTTTATGCAAGAGGCTTAACCATGGGGAAGCAATAAGGAGATAAGTGGTATTAGAAGTAAATAATTGCATGAAATTGACCATAAGTGTTGATCCTCTTTTTATTGAGCATTTTGTTGAGTGCAAAGACATTTTTAAGTAGAATCCCCAAATTGATTTACAAATTAGGGTTTACTCTCTAAGAAAATGATTACAAGATTTTAGAATGAGAAAAGGTCTCCTAAAGTGAGACCTTTGGGTCTTATTTATAGACAAATGCCCCCCTTTTGGAGTGATCAGCAGAAGCCCTCTTCCAGGTTCGGCAAGGTCATTTGGTGTAGGTGTCGGCCCGTCAGTAGCTTTCAGTGTCGGCTTTCAGGTTTCACTTCTTTTTCTTTACTGAGTGTTGTTATCGGTTTCTCCTTGCTTGTGAAATAGGTTTTGCCTCCTCATAGTGTATCGATATCAAACAAATTTCGACATATAGCTTCTTTTAGCTACTTTCGATTTAGGCGGCGAGCCTTGATCCCGATAGCAAATCCTAACTTTGGCCCTGCTTTGATAATACTTGAGTATTGTCTTTGCTATTGTGACCTCTGAGTATTGGTATCGACACTAAGCATGTTAGTGTGGATGACCTCTCTTTTTTCGGTTTACTTCAGTAGTCCATGGTTCCGATATCGGCCTAGTGATAACGTTGCCTATGGATTTTTCTGATGACTTTTGAATAGTTCTCTGGTGTCGTTAACAATACCAAGTAATTGATATCGATAACTCTTGGTCTCATCCCTGCTTGGCTTTGTGCTTTCCCATTCATGGCTCTGGATTTTGGTGTCGAAACATATGCTTTCGAAATTGAAACCAAAACGATTGTTCTTGGTGGCGGTGATGTAATCGCTCTCGATTTCTCATTGTCCCCTTGTTACTTTCCGTGTTTCCTTGCCTCTACCTTTCTTGTATCGGTACCATGCTTTTCTTCCTTTGTTGGTGCCGATAGTATACTGACCAAATCTTTTTCCTCTTACTTTCCGTATCGGCTATCTCTATGATTTGGTTGCCTTTGTGCTTTGAAGTACCTTCTTTGTGTTAAAAGTGCTCTGATAACCCTTTATCTGCTTCCGGTTTCGGTGTCAAAATCCTGTAGTAACATTTCCCCTAGTGAAGGGGTATTTTCATCTTTTTAAGTCAAACATTGGATTTCATCGTGTAGTTTGATTTCTCGCCTTTTGGTATTCTTTAGTTGATCCAGTATGTTGATATTTGCTTATTTGTGCGTCCAGGATTAAGAGGTGCCTTCAGTGTAAAAGTTCTTCTTCTTCTTTCTTATTTCCTTACATACAAGTAATTGTTTTCATACAAGATCACTATTCTTCGCACATTTACAGGATTACAAACTCAATCGCATTTCTGTAAGTATTTGATAAATTGGCCTAGAGATTGAAAATCATTTCACCTACTTGGTTAAGAAATCGATCGAGATCCATAAGTTTTTCACCTCTTATTAGAATGATCCGATCAAATAAAGAGGCTGTAATGATCATTAATGGCGGACGACGTAAATATATCATTTATCCCCAAGCATATTTCCGAGGTCCAAAATGCAACATTACGTATGAAGGATTTAGTTTTATTATGTAGATAAAATTTCCCTTGTGATACCAGTGGACTCAATATTAATCTATTACCAACTCCTTTTGGTTTTGGTTTAGCTGGTATCGAAACGGGGCATGAGTGACGTCAAAGGTTTTCTCTTCCCCTGTTTCGGCACCGGCAATGCTTGAAATTTTTGGGATGTACTGAGCCCTTATCTATCGGAAAGTGTTTTAATGTTGACTATATTGGTACCTGACTTTTAGCTGTCTTTATGTTAACTAAGTCTTTTGGTATCGATAAAAAAACATTCGGCCTCCGCTAGACCGACAACAAGGATTTGGGTCGTCTCAGTTTTTGACCCTACTAATACTAGTGTCAAATTAATAGATATGAACATACCAAACACAGGGATTTTTAGACATATATGCATAATACATGGCTTCATGTGAACTATGTCGAAGGCTTAATTCTAATAACTCGTGGTGTGTTCCAATTTTTTATAGGAGCATGGGACAACTTATGCTGACGAGTTTTCATGATACTTTTAGGCTTATAAATAGTTCAAACTTGTTTATATGAAATTATTTTGTTAATATGATTTTATGAAATAATATCACCTGATATCATTACATCTGAACAAGAAAGTGTTGGTAAATCAAACTCAAGTAGCCTTTCTATCCTTAAGCCAAAGATGAAAAGCATTTCGCAGTGTTCTCTTATTCGAACTCAAGATGAAGCGAAAGTCATTCTTGAGAGTTATGGTATGACCAAAGTTGACATCATCCCTATCTCTAAAAAAGACACCATTTGGAATCCACCCGAAGGATCTTTTGCATACACTACTACTCACATCTGGCACGGTGGTTTCTTCCTATTCCCAAACCACATTTCAAAGTTCTTATTATAATTGAAGCTGGCTCCCATTCAACTGACTCTAAATACCTATACTTACCTTTTATGACTTGACCTCCTGGCTCTTGAGTTGGGAAAAACTTCTCTCATTTCTCTCCTTTTGCATTACTTGTTATAACTATCAACAGTCAATGGGACAAATTCATCTATTCTTCAGGCGAACCCTTCGAAGAAACTGGTTTGCGACAATCTCACGCAATTCTCAGATTGGGAGACACAAATTTTCTACATCAGATGATTCCTAGGTATCATTAGCACTTTTACTACTTTAGGTGAGTTTTATTCTCCAGTATCCATTACATCATTTCTTAGGCATTGTCTAACCTTTTTTCTGTTTCAGTCTCTGCTCCTACAAGAAAAGACCTAAGGGATGAGGAAGCTCGAGCTGTTGATGCTCTTTATGAGGCTTCCAAGAAATTAGCAAAGCCATCTCTCTTACTGACTTTGAGTAATCTTCAGAGACATGGTTGTCTTCCTTCTAGGTAAAAGATTTGGGGAAGAGCGCCCTTTCATTTTCCTGGTTCCAAACACATATTTTTAGGCTAAGATGTTTTCCCTTTTTTACCCTTTTATTTCCTGGAACTTCAAGTAAGGATACCTGTTTAACATAGTTGCGAAGCCTTGTTTCGTATTTAATATTCCTAATTTTATTTTCTCTGGTGATTGTCTTGGCCAGCTACCCAAGCCTTTGATAGGGAATCCACTCTGGATGCCTTGGCCCGATCTAACGTTACAGCCGAAAGAAGTTTTGCCACCATTACCGACGAACGTACCTCTAAAATACATATAGATGGATCTTCAACTATTCCTTCCTTTTATAGAAGTGTCATTGTAGAATCTTGTGAGCATCATATCCTTGATATTATTTCCCATCCTATTGATATGACCCCTGGTGCCGCTTCTTTAAAAACTACGACCCCGTGTAGTAACTTTCTTGTCCATATCTGGATGCCTGATTCTCTTGAATATTTAAACTTAGTGGAAGAAGAACTAAAGATGCATTCTTCATTCAGACAAGACTGTTCTTCTAGACCTCCTTCAATGACTCAAGATTTTTTTGAAATCGTAAGGCTTGCTCTTTCTACTGATGAAATTTCCCTCATTTCATTACCTTCCTCGTCTTCAGACTTATTGAGTTTGCGGCGATCACTTGTCGAACAAAATCTCTCGGTCTAACATTATTTCACTTCTTTGATTTTTCACTTTTTCATGAGTTTTAACCCTTATTTCCCTTTTGTCAGTTTATCAAGAATTCGTTTTCTCTTTTGAATATAGTTACTCCACCTCCTTTGGAAGTCACGACACTTGAAGAGGAGAGAGCCGTATTGGATTCCAAAATTAAGTCTCTTCGGAGGAGCATAAGAAAGAATGTGCGGAATTAAAGGTATCTCTTAAGAAGGTTGAGTCGGAGCTTGAGGATGGGAGGAAGGAAGGCTAAATTTATTTTGAATGACCAAGTATTGGCGCTTAAATTGTTTAAGCAAGAAGTTGAATATGAGAAGGCTAGGATGGTCTCTAATCATGCTGAAAGTTTAAAAGAGAAAGATGACCAACTTTCCAAGGTTCAAAATGCGCTCTCCAAAGACAAACACATAATTTATAAGGCTAAAAACAGAATTTCTTCTTTTATGTAATCTCATTATTTGAAGGTAGTGCTAAAATCTTTTGAAGATGCTCTTTTATTGGGGTATTTTAACAATTTTCAAAAGAATCCAACGATTGAATCATTTAGTTCATCATTCTATTTCGGGTCGAGTTATGCACAAATTGTGTAGCTCAAGTAAGGTATTGATGTTCCTAACGAGGATCTAGTGAAGCCTGGAAACCTTTTACATATTGAGGATCTTCCGGATGATTCTGACTCATACAAGGGAGAGGAAAAAACTACTGATATTGATTACGAATGGAACGATGATGGTGGGACTATATCCCCAAAGGAAAATATATTCCTAATGATCTATGTAGAGGAAAAACCATCCCTCCTCCTTCCACTGGTGGTATTCATGCTTCTAAAGAAATAATTCCCCATCCTTCGAATGCTTCTTCTAACCTAGATTCATTTGAAATTCTTTCCAAAGATGGTGATTCCTCAAACCAAGGACAGAAAGAAACGGTGCATCCTACTCAATCTGGAGTCTCAGTTTCTTGGGTATGGCCTTTGTTTTAGCAGCGTTTTCTTACCTTTTCAGTTATGGGTAATCGGTTTTCTATAACAACATATAGATAGGAGAAAAAAGTGTTTGCCAATATGATGCAGGGTTAGATAATAATAAAATGATGTAACTTAGCCTTGCTTTGAGTAGGAGAAGTTGTTGATAGAACTAAAATGTTTCCGACAATAACCTCTTATATCGTTAATATCCTATTTTGTTTTGTGTTGTGATAGAATCTTAACCTACTTGAAGATGCACTTTCAAGAGATATTTTTTATTCATATTCTAGTCTAATGATGGAATGCTCATTGCTAACTATTTCTCAAACGACATCTGAACTTAAAAGAGACCCTTTAATATGTAACCTTCAACGCATTTGTATAAAATATGGACTTCCCCTTGATTTTCTAGGTGGTGAATGGGAAGTCGTTCCAAAAGAAAATTAAAACCCAGCTTACTGAGCTTAATCATATAAACGATGTAATTTGACCAATAACGTTATTGTTGTAACTTCTAATGTGTGTGTATTTTTGTAGCAAACTCCTTTGATAATGAAAGTTATAATTTATCAATATCATTCTTTTCGAAGTAGGATTTGTAAACGATTGTGTTTTGTTTTTCATGTGAATAGGTGAGCCAACCTAAAGTTTCATCTTCTCGACCCAGAGAGGAGTTATTAGCAATTGTAAAGCCAAGGGATATTTTTAAATACGCTTTTTCCATAAGTCGGGAAAGGTCATACTACCTCCAAAAGGTGATAATTAGGAATCAGAATCCATTCTGGAAGGTCGATTGAAAGAAAAAGATTAAAGTATTTTTGAGTTGAAAAGGCAACTAAGGGCCAATCCTTCTACCAATGCGCACGAAGGGATAAGTAGACTACTTCAACGAATTAGTGAATTTGAGGTTGAATTGGAGGATACTAAAGTAGGTTGTAAATCCTAGTAATATTCCTTAAAGAATCTTGACTCCGATCAAAAAGCATAGTTATCATGAAACTTCTTTTTTTGATAACTAGTGATAAGGTGCTAGAATGATACAAATGCAGGAAAAGCGCAACATTTGATGTAATCATATTTTGTACATGGTAACTTGTGAAACAGTATTGTAAACAGGTTTGTAAATTATGCAGATATCACCTGACACATGATCTTTGCTTTTGTTGAGAACACTCTCTTCCAGGAGTCTTATTGAACTTTCCTGCACAAACTTAAGACACATTGTTTTGTGTTAACCTTGTAGGATATATATGATAAATTACTTGTTCTCTGTGAGACTGTATTTTACATTGCAGCCAAATAATAAATGAATGCGTGATAGGATGATATGTTTATTCACATTTTTTGTATCGGGGATAGAAATATTGTTTAATAAAAGTTTTTAAAGAACCTCCTTATGTGAGGTGTTGAATCCCGTATTTAGGCATAGTAATGGGAGTCTGGATACTCTTCTTTCCATGAAACAAGGATAGGAAATTTTTTACTTGTCTTTGGATGTTTGAACTACACCGATCTTGGAATAAACCCAGAATCTTATTTGGGAATAAAAGTTCATCAATATAACTTGAGTTTGTGTTTTTGAGTATCCAATTAATGGGAGTCCTGTTAAATTGCTTTTGTAATAGAATAAGGCGATTATTTGCACCACATTTTTCATCAGAATAATGAGTAATTACTTTGTGCATATGGGTTAAGAAAATCTTCCTGAGTAAGATGGAAAATCACGTTCTTCGTTTGATGGTCTTTGGATAGTGGACTCATAATATCAATGCAACGATCCGGGTTTTCGCGATCCAGGTTATCGACATAAAATCAATGTCGACTATCCAAGCATCAGAAATACCAGATAGTTAATGAAAGAAGTTAGAGGGTGAGGATAGATAAGATAGAAAATTAGAATAGAAGAAGAAGAAGAACATACAATATCAGAGAAAACACGAATCTCACAACGAAACGAATAAACTATAACAAAAATTTGAAATAAAACTAGTATATATATATACAATAACATTTATCAGAGTACAACACCTACAACACAGCGAAAATAAACAATTGCTATAAATTCCTGAAGCCTCCTGCTCCAAGCTCTTAGTACATCTGTAAAATCCTGACTGCTTGACTTCCCGTACAAAATTAGGCACCCAAAAGTTTAGGGAAAACAAAACATAATAAACTCCGAGTCAGTCATGGGACTGCTGTGAGTAAAAAATTTCAAACAGTTTGAGAAAATAAACGATATCTCATAAGACCACGCCGTATAACATGGAACGGATTTTTCCCTTATGAGAATCCAAAGCATTTGATTTAACATCAAAAATCCTTTTCAAAGAAACGATAATCTTTATATCAAAATTCTTTTGATATTATAATAGTGTCTATCAACCACAATATAATAATCATCTAGCAAAACGCTTTCATCTCACATTGCACATACGTAATATAAAATCAAAAACCGTTGGTGCTTATTGGGTAATGAATTCCAACTGGCAAGGTATGGGATCCCCTTCCGACAGTGTATATCTAGAGAGGAATACACCGGGTTCAACAAGAAAATCTTGTAACCCAGGCTAAACATGACCGGTCACTCATTTCGCTTGAGTGTACCGAATGTATTATCACCAATGATTTGGATCAGCAACCGTTTTCCCAAAGGGACATCATCGAAATAGATTATAGAAGTAAATGTAATTTCTCTAGATCAGGTGACAATACACCCTAATTGGCAGCTAACCACTTAGACATGTGACCTACCCAATTTTATACCATTCTGGTTTGTGAGGCTTGAGGACAAAACAAACAGATCACACCTTTATTTACTTTGAATGTCACATCGTCATACCCGCTAAATCACAAATTGATTTCCTCAAAAATACAACGGGTATACAACTAAGAGAAATGAATTCCTCCGCCACCAAACGTAATTATGTTTGAAGAGATCAACTTACGCGGTATATTAAATATACTATGTCAGACATTCTTCCATATAGGTCATCCTGGGACTGGACAGACCGAAGGTACTATTCTGTAAATTCATCTTAGGCAATTTCTACCTAGGATTTACCGAACATCCCTTGCATAACTCCGTTTTTAATTATTTTCATCATATTTGATTCGCAACGCTAATGCCATATAGAGTGGTTTTCAGATAATATATTTGATCCCGGTCTCTCCGTATTGACAATTGAAATGGTCAAAATCTTTGATAGTCGGTGATTTAACTATCAAAGGAAAACATGTGTACAAACAATGGTCATATTCCCAAATGGAAATCTTACCGATCAATCATCATTTCATTTCCCAATTTCCCATTTCTCATTTCCATATATTAATAAATTCCTTATTTTCTAAAATTAGAAAATATACGTTATTAACTTTGGAAAACGTTTCCCATTCTGATTCGTGCATCAATATCTTCACCTCTATCAGTCTCTAACTGCAAACTAGTAAGAGAACAACTTCCTAAGTATAAACCACGAAGGCCGAAACCAAGATCAGATCGATATCCAGAAAGCCATTCAACTCACTAATTTTCAGTCAGTTTCTAATTTTAGTAATTCCATTTAAATCCCTAATTCAAACCCCAAATTCCTTTATAACATTTTGTTTGCAAAATAATCTAATTTTTCACGTAGAATGTGAATAACAGGATTATATATAATCAAACATTTTGATTTCATATTTTAAAAAGAATATCCCAAACCCAAATTCTATTTATATTTTTATTTGTAGAATGATTCGTACAAATCTCCTTTTTATTTCTAACACTTAAATCACATTTATAATTCCTTTTATATAATTCTATTTATTCTATATAAATACTTTTATATAATTCTAATTATTTTATATAAATCCTTTTATATAATTATATTTATTCTATATAAATCCTTTATTTTTAATATTCACTTTGAAATTTTCCTTTTTTCATTCCAGTATTTCATATGGTATTTAAAATACCAAATAACATGACCGGTGTCATCATAATCAATCACAGATTATATATCAGATCATATATCACAATATATGAAACAAACAGTATTATAATATTGAGGAATCCAGTGGATCCCTCCAACCTGTTTCCCTGCATCCATAGATGTTAAACAATATAAATAACATCGATTTCATTTCAATATGAAATATTTTGATAAACAGAATCAACATTTGATTAACGATTTATATATATCGTTATCTATAATTTCAGCCAATAAATCAGCAATTCAACCAAACAATCAACACACAGCAATCAATCATCATTTATCAATTCTAAATTATATTTATAAAAGTATAAAATGGACAGAGTTAGTGAGATTTACTCACATTGGACGTTTATCGTTAAATAACGATAACTGTCGGTTGATTCAGACAGACAATTTATTTCGCTATAAATTGTAACGGGCTCCAATTCACTCCCAGTCAGTTCCATTATGTAGCTGTCGTCCATACGATCCCAACAGATCTTTTTTCGTCGGATTCTGATGATGTATGATGGAGATATGTATTTTATAAGATTTACATTAACGATCAATATAATTATTAATATAATTAACTAATCCACGTTTGACTGTTAATACCTTTTCTCATCTCGCTTCTTCCGTGCATGTTCCCCGTGTCTAAATCCTCATCCCAGCATAGTTTTCCAATCCAAAGAACAACATGTGGTGCTTTGGGATCGCCAAATACAAGCTCACTCTTTCAAATCCTTTGTCGAGCTTAAATACACAGTTCACTTCTTTTTTCCCCATTATTATGACACCAATGTTACTAACAAGCACTGATGGACTATTTATTTGTTAAAATAGCATAATTTAAAATTCTAATAGACCTGATCAAGACATAGAATGATACAAGAAATTACCTGTTATGACATCTCTTCAATGCACGACCGCTTCCCCTTACAGAAACCATGGTCGCGACACATTGTGAATTTCCTATTGCAATCCAGCATACGACTTCTGTAATCATCCACAATTTATTACTCAATGCCAAATGCCTCCCTGTATAATACATTTCCTTCCTGGCAAAACTTTGAACTCAACGCAGCTCCTTTTCCCCAAACCCACTGCTAACCGTTCTTCAATTCTACCGAAAATACTACTTCTCTTTCTAGCGACTATCTCCTCCCTTCTTAACGTAAGTAACTACGTTTAATTACCCTAAAACACAGTCAAACACTTTGCTAACCATGATTCTTCTCTGTCAAAAACTCACGATGCCCTTCCGCCATATCTTTTCAGTTCAAAGTCGTGAGAGCCAACTCCACTTCCTCCATATCCAACTCACACTTTAAATCCATTCAATTCCAAACAGGTTTCACCTCTTCACCATGTTTCGGAACTCCGCCCATCTATTCCCGCCTTGACTTCCTCCATCTGGACGGTTTTCACGCATCCAGTTCCAGTATTTGATCGACCAACCTTTCCACCTCGACTGTACCCTGCTTCCCAGTATTTCGTTTTCCTTGTTAGTGAGTTGCGTGTAAGATTTATGTGGCTATAGTGTTCATTTTGGCCAAGAAGAAAGATAAAGAATGGTAAGAAAAAGAAAATAGAGCTTATGAACTGCGTGATATATATATATATATATATGCTTAGATTCCTTACTCACTAAGGAAAATAAATCGTACATATATATTCTAATATATATGTATCCTATACTTCATACATAAGCGACATATAGGGGTACTGTATGCTTCTTAGCTAGTACAGTTTTGTTTACTTTGTCCAGAAGTATTATATTTGAGGAAACTAGGTTTGCACTGTTCAGGAGGTAGGACTGTGTGTACAAAACTTAACTGTGAAGAAACCCAAAATAATATTATGTATACACGTTGGATTTTAGGGTATTGTGCTATACACAGTTTATCATTTTAAGGACCACTATCGACAACAATAAAGTTACCATCGTGACGAGCAAGGTAACGCGATCCTAAAAATATAATAATATAGACAAGTTAGCTCATTCTGTGAAACTCCAAAGTGCTGATTTAGGGTGTAAAATACTCCAAATAAAAAGTTGCTTATTTTCTATAATTTTTTTTACAGAAATGTCCTAAAAATTAAATTATACCTACATCTAAAAGGATTTGTTCAAATTCGAAACTGATATTTAATTAAAATTAAATAACGATTATGGCTTATAAACGATTCCATAGCGATTTTTTGGAAATTTGATTTGGACATAACTTACAATATATAACACAAAATCTCCATTTTTCTCTTCCATTAAAAAACTATACTTCACCAGCCCCGAACGTTTCTTGTTTCACAGAAATCCGACTTAAAACGAATTCTCTACATTCATTTAAAGTTCGAATCGCCAAATTACGAACTACCGCGCCATTTCAAGCTCAATTATAATTATAATATAATTATAGTTCAACTGTCATTTATATAATATATTCGTTAATATAATTCAACTCTAAATTGAATTATATATTATAAATGATCTAATTCACACAATATTGTGAATTCCACTATTTCCGACTATTTCCGAAATTAAATTTATTATTCTATTATTTATATTAATTAGATATTCAATATTATTTAATTCTGGTCATTTTAAATTACCAAACCATCATTTAAATAATTAAATAAATTATTTATTATCCGTCAAAAACACGGGTCGTTACATTCATTCCCCCTTAAAATAATTTCGTCCTCGAAATTGTTAAGGTGGAAAACACCTCTATTAATGGGGTTAAAAATTAATTTGTTTATTTATCAGCTTCAGTTTCAACTGAACCATTTAATTTCAATTAATTTATTAATTTATTCCTACTAACGAATATTTTCAAAATCCTGAAAATTGTCTAATATCAGAAATTTTCGAAATTTTTTGCCAGCACCTCCTTTGTACAGCTCAATCGGTACAACTACAACTCGCCTATCTAGGCCATCTCCAACCCAAAAGAAAATTAAATAGCCAAGCGGCTTGCTACATCGTCTCATAAAAATCTCATACCCATATGAAATATAAACTTGTACCTTTTTGTCGGGAGTATCATTATATCATTCCCATCTGTTACCAGTTCTGCATATACCAATGTATCCATTCCAGTTGATCACCAATCAATTTATTCTCAACCAATTATTTGCTTATATCCAAACCATAATATCATTTCAAACTCGAGTTCAATCCTCGATTCCAAACTCTTAACATACCAATTCAACAAAATTCCAGATTCCAATCCCACTATCCAATTTTTATTCTATATCTTATTTTTCAATTTGCCTTCACAAATTCTAATTTAATTTGTTTTCAAATCAAACAATCCTGGGGGTTTTAAATAGTTTACCATATCAAAAAATCAGACTTCCCTTTCAGGATTCAAAATAACATGTTTTTCCAAAACAATTCGAAATCAATAACTTTGGTAATAATTCATCACTTAAAAACTCGAAAATGAATACCGATGATGTCCGGATCATTATCAAAATTATTTCCCAGCGACTGAAGTGAGTTCAATACTATATCACTTTCAAAACCATTTCTACGCACTTCTATTTTGAAATACAATTCAATATACCACTCACAATGCTTGTAAAACAATTTAAAATCTCCTAGGATTTTAAAATTCTCATTATTAATTCCAAATCCATTTATAAACACCTTTCCAAATCTCCAGAATTTTAAATTTCAATTCCGGTTCAAATTCAGTTTTAATTCATTTTGTAATACTTATACGAATTTTAGTTATTTACATAACCGTTTCTATTATAATCTTATCTGATTATAATCACAACCAACACATCGAATATACTATGATATTTCAAATATTAATAATTTGTTTATATCAAAATATATTTCGGGTAAAATTATTTTAATTACCCTCTTTTCAAAACACATAGTGTCGGTTCATCGTATTCAAGTGTTTATAAACCCTACCGATATAGTGGATCAAACTGATCGACCAGAACTCATAAAGAACTCAACCAATAAATCTCCACAATATAAAATAATTTTTATAAAATATACAAATACGTTCTCTCGTATATATACACTCAACTCAATTTTGGGCATTACTAACCCCATCTCCACTGAGTCATGCCATAGAGCCAAGGTAATCACTTAACCTTAAGCTCTGATACCACTGTAACGACCTAGGTTTTCGCGATCCTGATCATCAACATAAAATCAATGTTGACTATCCAAGCATCAGAAATACCGGATAGTTAATGAAAGAAGTTAGAGGGTGAGGATAGATAAGATGGAAAATTAGAATAGAAGAAGAAGAAGAACATACAATATCAGAGTAAACACGAATCTCACAGCGGAACGAATAAAATATAACATAACTTTGAAATAAAACCAGTATATATATACAATAACATTTATCATAGTACAACACTTACAACACAGCAGAAATAAACAATTGCCATAAATTCCTGAAGCCTCCTGCTCCAAGCTCTCGGTATATCTATAAAATCCTGAATACTTGACTGCCCATAATAAATTGGGCACCTAAGAGTTTAGGGAAAACAAAACAAAATAAACTCCAGGTCAGTCATGGGACTAGTGTGAGTAAACAATTTAAAACATTTTGAGAAAATAAACGATATCTCATAAGACCATGTGGTATAACACGGAACAAGTTCTTCCCTTATGAGAATCCAAAGCATTTGATTTAACATCAAAAATCTATTTGAAAGAAACGATAATCTTTATATCAAAATTCTTTTGATATTATAATAGTGTCTGACAACCACAATATAATAATCACCTAGCAGTACGCTTTCATCTCACATTCCATATACATAATATAAAATCAAAAACCATTGGCGCTTATTTGGTAATGAATTCCAACTTGCAAGGTATGGAACCACCTTCCGACAGTGTATCTCTAGAGAGGAATACACCGGGTTCAACAAGACCATCTTGTTACCCAGGCTAAACATGACCGGTCACTCATTTTGCTTGAGTGTACCAAATGTATTATCACCAACGGTTGAGATCAGCAACCGTTTCCCGAAATAGACAACATCAAAATAGATTATAGAAGTAAATGTAATTTCTCTAGATCAGGTGACAGTACACCCTAATTGGCAGCTAACCACTTAGCTATGCGACCTACGCGATGTTATACCATTCCGGTTTGTGAGGCTTGAGGCCAAAACGTACAGATCACACCTTTATTTACTTTGAGTGTCACATCGTCGTACCCGCCAAATCACAAATTGATTTCCTCAAAAATACAACGGGTATATAGCTAAGAGAAACAAATTCCTCCGCCACCAAACGTAAGTACGTTTGAAGAGATCAACTTACGCGATATATTAAATATACTCTGTCAGACATTCTTCCATACTGGTCATCCTGGGACTGGACAGACCGAAGGTACTATTCTGTAAATCCATCTTAGGCAATTTCTACCTAGGATTTACTGAACAGCACTTGCGTAAATCCGTCTTCAATTATCTTAATCATATTTGATTTGCAACGCTAATGGCATAAGGAGTGGTTTTCAGATAATATATCTGATCCCGGTCTCTCCGTGTTGACAACGGAAATGGTCAAAGTCTTTGATTGTCGTTGATTTAACTATCAAAGGAAAACATGTGTACAATTAACGGTCGTATTCCCAAAGGGAAATATTACCGATCAATCATCATTCCATTTCCCAATTTCCCATTTATTGTTTCCATATATTCATAAATTCATTATTTTCTAAAATAAGATAATATACGTTATTAACTTTGGAAAATGTTTCCAATTCTGATTCATGCATCAATATCTTCACCTCTATCAGTCTCTAACTGCAAACTAGTAAGAGAACAACTTCCCAAGTATAAACCCCGAAGGCCGAAACCAACATCAGATCGATACCCAGAAAGCCGTTCAACTCACTAATTTTCAGTCAGTTTCTAATTTTAGTAGTTCCATTTAAATCCCTAATTCAAATCCCTATTTTCTTTATAATATTTTATTTGCAAAATATTTACTTTAATCTAATTTTTCGCGTAGAATGTAAATAACATGATTATATATAATCAAACAGTTTGATTTCGTATTTTAAAAACAATATCCCAAACTAAATTCTATATATATTTTTATTTGTAGAATTATTCATACAAATCTCCTTTTTATTTCTATCACTTAAATCTCATTTATAATTCCTGTTATATAATTCTATTTATTCTATATAAATCCTTTTATATAATTCTATTTATTTTATATAAATCCTTTTATATAATTCTATTTATTCTATATAAATCCTTTATTTTCAATGTTCACTTTGAAAATTTCCTTTTTTCGTTCCAGTATTTCATATGGTATTTAAAATACCAAATAACATGACCAATGTCATCATAATCAATCACAGATTATATATCACATCATATACAATATATGAAACAAACAGTATTATAATATTGAGGAATCCAGTGGATCCCTCCAGCTTGTTTCCCTGCATCCACAGATGTTAAATAGTATAAATAACATTGATTTCATTTCAATATGAAATATTTTGATAAACAGAATCAATATTTGATTAACGACTTATATATATCGTTATCTATAATTTCAACCAATAAATCAGCAACTCAACCAAACAATCAACCTGTAACAATCAATCATCAATTCTAAATTATATTTATAAAAATATAAACTTTACTGAGTTAGTGAGATTTACTCACATTAGATGTTTATCGTTAAATAACGATAATTGTCGGTTGATTTAGACAGACAACTTATTTAGCGATAAATTGTAACGAGCTCCAATTCACTCCCAGTCAGTTCCATTGTGTAGTTGTCGTCCATACGATCCCAATAGATATTTTTTCGTTAGATTCTGATGATGTATGACAAAGATATGCATTTTATAAGATTTACATAACGATCAATATAATTATTAATATAATTAACTAATCCACGTTTGATGGTTAATACCTCTCCTCATCTCGCTTCTTCCCAGCGCGTTCCCCCGTGTTTAAATCCCCATCGCTGCATAGTTTTCCAATCCAAAGAACAAAATGTTGTACTTTGGGATCGCCAAATACAAGCTCGCTCTTTCAAATCCTTTGTCGAGCTTAAATACACAGCTCACTTCGTTTTCCCTAGTAGTATGACACCAATGTTACTAACAGGCACTGATGGACCATTTATTTGTTAAAATAGCATAATTTAAAATTCTACTAGACCTGATCAAGACACAGAATGACACAAGAAATTATCTGTTATGACAACTCTTCAATGCATGACTGCTTCCCCTTACAGAAACCATGGTCGCGACACATTGTGAATTTCCTATTGCAATCCAGCATACGACTTGTGTAATCATCCACAATTTATCACTCATTGCCAAATACCTCCTTATATAATACGTTTCCTTCCTGGCAAAACATTGAACCCAACGCTGCTCCTTTTCCCTAAACCTACTGCTAACCGTTCTTCAATTCCACCAAAAATACTACTTCTCTTTCTAGCGACTGTCTCCTCCCTTCTTAACGTAAGTAACTATGTTTAATTACTCGAAAACACAGTCAAACACTTTGCTAACCATGATTCTTCTCTGTCAAAAACTCACGATGCCCTTCCGCTATATCTTTTCAGTTCAAAGCTGTGAGAGCCAACTCCACTTCCTCCATATACAAACTCACACTTTAAATCCATTCAATTCCAAACCGGTTTCACCTCTTCATCATGCTTCGGAACTCCGCCCTTCTATCCCCGCCTTGACCTCCTCCATCTGGACGGTTTTCACACATCTAGTTCCAGTATTTGATCGACCAATCTTTCCACCTCAACTGTAACCTACGTCCTAGTATTTCGTTTTCCTTGTTAGTGGGTTGCGTGTACGATTTTTGTGGCTGTAGTGGTCATTTTGGACAAGAAGAAAGATAAAGAAAGGCAAGAAAAAGAAAATAGCACTTATGAATTGCGTGTGATATATATATATGCTTAGATTCCTTACTCACTAAGGAAAAGAAACCGTACATATATATTCTAATATAAAGTATCCTATACTTCATACTTAGGGGACATATGGGGGTAATGTATGCTTCTTAGCTAGTACGGTTTTGTTTACTTTGTTCGGTATTATTTACTTTGTCTAGAAGTATTATATTAGGGGAAACTAGGTCTGCACTATTCAAGAGGTTGGACTGCGTGTACTAGACTTAAATGTGAAAAAACCAAAATAATATTATATATACACGTTGGATTTTAGGGTATTGTGCTATACACAGTTTATCATTTTAAGGACCGCTATCGACAAAAATAAAGTGACCATCGTGATGAGCAAGGTAACACGATCCCAAAAATATAATAATATAGACAAGTTAGCTCATTCTGTGAAACTCCTAAGTACTGATTTAGGGTGTAAAATACTCCAAATAAAAAATTGCTTATTTTCCAAAATAAAAATTACAGAAAAATCCTAAAAATTAAATTATACCTACGTCTAAAAGGATTTGTCCAAATTCGAAATCGATATTTAATTAAAATTAAATAACGGTTATGGCTTATAAATGATTCCATAGTGACTTTTCGGAAAGTTGATTTGGACATAACTTACAATCTATAACACGAAATCTCCATTTTTCTCTTCCATTAGAAAAATATACTTCACCAGCTCCGAACGTTTCTTGTTTCACAGAAATCCGACTTAAAACAGATTCTCTATATTCGTTTAAAGTTCGAATCGCCAAATTACGAAATGCCGCGCCATTTCGAGCTCGATTATAATTATAATATAATTATACGTTCAACTGTCATTTATATAACATATTCTTTATTATAATTCAGCTCTAAACTGAATTATATATTATAAGTGATCCAATTCACATAATATTGTGAATTCCACTATTTTCGACTATTTCGGTAATTAAATATGTTATTCTATTATTTATATTAATTAAATATTCAATATTATTTAATTCTGGTCATTTTAAATTACCAAACCATCATTTAAATAATTAAATAGATTATTTATTATCCGTTAAAAATACGGGTCGTTACAATCAACCTGAATTCCAATTCGTCAAACCCTTTTTGGAAGTGAGAACTATAGTTTGAGGACCCAGATTAGGGTATTTGGAATAATGATTCAAAAATCCTTTTCTGTGAGTATGGATAAAATTTATGCATCCCCTTATCCGGGCATTTGTAATAGAAGATCAGAATACCAGAAATCTACTTCTAGTAATTAATAGAAGTCCCAAACCGAACCCAGATTCAGGTATTTGTTGGTATTTGCGCCAATTCTAGTTTTATTTGCTAAAACAGAGGTTGTACGTGTTTTATGTGCTCTTCTTTCGAGCTTTGGTTCCCTTTTCATAGGATGTTTGTGTAAGTAGAGGCGACTGCATGCTTAGAATTCTCCTTTAGAGCTTTTTCTCTTTTGTGGGATTAAATGTAAGCGAATGATGTACGTACTTACCGAGACACTCTCTAGGCTTCTGATTGTCAAAGAAGAGGATGCACGTGCTCTGATTGCTCCCTTCGAGCTTTCATTCCCTTCTGTTGGAAGAGGCATAAGCAAAGGTTTAATGTGCTTTGTCAAAGCAGAGGTAGTCGTGCTCTTCTACGAGCAGAGGCAAGGCGTGCTTTATTCGTTCCCTTCTATAGGATACAAGGAATTAAGAAGAGGTAAGGTTTTCTCTTCTTCAAGTAGAGGCATAACATGCTTAGTCATAGTAGAGGCAGGACGTGCTTTTCTGCAAGCAGAGGCAGAGCATGCTAATTTAGATGCTCTGTCTCAACCATTTCTGGCATGTATCAGAGGCTTATGCTTTTGATGCTTTAACCTTAACCTTTTTTATTTGGATGTGGCTAAAGTCTTACACCCCACTCCCTCCAAGATATGCCTTGCCTTGTTCATCTTGGCGGTGACAAGGGTTTTTAACCATTGTAGATTGTTTGACCCATTTCGGGTTGTTCCAAATTTGAAGGGGTCCCATACTCCTGTCCATGTAGATCTTCTTTCTTCAAGAAATTCTTTCATAGATTTAGTTTGATCCTTTTACAAAACTTTGCAATTATCCTTGATTAAAGAATTTGATGATCATTCCTTCTAGAATTTTGTAGTAATTGGTTTCCTATCCATTCAACCTAAGGTAGTGGCAGTAAGGCAGTTCTATTTCCTTTCGTATTTGGGTTTCTTCTTTTCTGATGGCCAAAAATTAAGCCCGTGTTTGGTTAGAAAGTTGATATTTTCGATTAAAGTACTAAGGTGGCACTCTTTAGGTAGCCTTGACCCAAAGTTTCCTTCTTGTCATTGGAATTTATCCCTTTTGTTATTCATCCTTATTGCTTCATTTGTGTCTTCAAACCTTATTTTCAATGTACCTTAAGACTGAAGTGATATTCTTTTAGACCATTTAGAAGTAAAACAGTTTAAATCTCTCATTATTCATTGTTCGAATATTGTTCCCTTAGCCTGTACATGAATGGCTTCCTTTACATAAGAGAATAGATTGTATTCCTTTAATGTAGAACGAACGGAAAAGATTGGGTTGGCCCTACGTGGAGAGGGTTAATGTTCCAATGGTCAGGATCGTATTGTCCTACTTCCCGTTTCTTACTCGTGATTCTTAAAGCTTCCATTCTTAGAATTTATTCTACAATAACTCTTGGATAGTTGATGCTTGATGTTTTCATTCTAGATTCATAAGTTCCTTATCGAGACCCTTTCCCCATAGTATTTCTTCTTCAAAGCTTAGTCCAACCGGGGTGGAACAACATAACTAGAGATGTGGCAAGATTATCCAAAGGATTGAAGGTTCAAGCCCTCCTTCTAGTGCCAAAATGTTAACGATATTTTTCATCAATACCAAAATTAGGTCTAAGGATGTGGACCTAAGGTAACTAAAGGGAATATTTAGTTCCTATAAGCTTGAGCTAGTTCACTATTTCCTAGATATCAAGTCTTAAGACCGAAGATTCGTTACTCTTCCTTTGGGTAGTAAGTATCATGCTTACAAGACTTAAGGACCAACAATTACCTTAGGATAAGGGTTCCCTAAGTGCAATGCAAGATAGAAATCTAAACAGCTTGTGGAAGGGTACTTTGGTAATTATGTTTACGCATGAGGCTTAGCCGTGGGGAAGCAATAAGGAGATAAGTTGTATTAGCTGAAAAGAATTGTACAAAATTTACCACAAGTGTTGATTCTCTCTTTATTGATCACTTTGTTGAGTATATAGAAGTTTCAAAGTAAAATCCCCAAATCGATTTACAAATTAGGGTTTACTCTCTAAGAAAATGATTGCAAGATTTTAGAATGAGAAAAATTCCTTTAAATTGACACCCCAGGGGTCTAATATATAGAAAAATGGCCACCTTTCTGTAGCGTCCAGCGGAAGTCCTGTTCCGGGTTCAGCAAGATCATTAGGTGTTGGTGTTGGTCACATCAGTGGCTTTCAGTGCCAGCTTCCGGGTTTCAGCTTCTTTTCTTTACTGAGTGTTGTTATCGGCTTCTCTTTGCTTGTGTGAAATTGGTGCCACCTCCTCATAGTACATCGATACTAAGCAAATTGGTATAGATAGCAACTTTTATCTACTTTCGATTTCGGTGGCGAGCCTTGATCCCGATAGCAAATCCTAAGCTTTTCCTTGCTTTGATAATACTTGAGTATTGTCTTTGCTTTTGTGACTTCTGAGTATTGTTATCGACACTAAACATGTTAGTGTAGATGATCTCTCTTTCTTTGGTTTACTTCAGTAGTCTCTGGTTCTGGTATCACCCTTGCGATAGCGTTGCCTATGGATTTTATGATGACTTTTGAATAGCTTCCTAGTGTCGGTATCGATACCAAGTATATTGGTATCGATAGCTCTTGGCCTCATCCCAGCTTGGCTTTGTGCTTTCCATTTCATGGCTCTGAATTTTGGTGTCGAAACACATACTTTCGGAATGGAAACTAGATCGAGTGTTCTTGGTGGCGGTACTGTAACCACTCTCTATTTCTCATTTTCCCCTTGTTACTTCCGGTGTTGCCTTGTCGCCACCTTTCTTGTATCGTTACCAAGCTTTACTTCTTTTGTTGGTGTTGATAGCATATTGACCAGCTCTTTTTCCTCTTACTTTTAGTATTGGGTTTCTCGTTGATTTGGTGTCACCCTTGTGCTTTCGAAGTACCTTCATTGTGTTAAATGTGCTCCGATACCCATTCACCTGCATCTGGTTTTGGTGTCGAAATCTGGTAGTAACAAACATGATTGAACCGAAGGTTGCATACAACATGATTGACCCGAAGGTCCACTGTACACACATGATTGACCCGAAGGTTTAGTACAGGCTTAAACAACATCAACATGTCACAGACCCTCGTATAGTAACCCGACAAGTTGTAATCGTGCGTCTTATACCACACGTTCTCACTTAACAGTTCACACACTACAAGTCAGCTTCACATTAGAAATCACATGAACATTTAAAAACACGAGAACACAGAAATCATGAAACATGAGAATATACCATAGGTTAGGACTTCCATAATCGAGTCCAAAATTAACCGATTTCGTATACCTTCATGTCCCATACCACGAGATTTATGATACCATTTAATCACTTTCACGCCTTCTCAAAGGGTACAAAAATTTGTATTTTAATATACAAAAAATACTTGGTTTAGAGAAAATGGGATTATAAAACGATTTAGAAACCAACTGAGTTTACTCTTAAAAATATTTTTTAATTCCTAATTATATATTACTGACTTAAGACGATCCTATTTGTGAAGCCAAAACGATAAAACAATTTGTCTCAATGTTATAGAAAAATATTATATACAAAACTAAGAAGGACACCATCTTCATAAACTTGCTGGTATGCAAAACCAACAAATTCATTGTTAAACATAGCACAAAAACCATTACAAATTATCGAATGCAGAGAATGGATCGAATAAAATGTAGGCTTAGTTGTTACCAACGAATCCATAACAAAACACTAAGAATTAAATTTTTAAGTCCATTTGAAAAATGGCTAAAATCATCTGGAAAAACAACAAGCTACTGTGTTTGATCCTATGTGAAAACGCACTCCTTGGGTCGTCTCATAGGTTGACACTACACAACCCTAGGTCGGCCTAAAGCACACAACTACAAGATGAAATCCTGTCTCGACTACAACTGGGAGCTATTTTCTAAAAAAACTAATAGTGAATTTCTAACATGCAAATGCTTGAGATGTCAAGAGCAAGACCTTGGAAACATGCTAAGACAAAGACTACACCGAACCAACATAGATTAAAGGTGATAAAGGTCCTCAAAGATTGACCTAGACAAAGATAATCTACTGTAACTATTCTAGTTATAGTAAATGAATTCTACTACTATATTGAGCTCAAACCATAAATTTAACATAAAAATATTGTAAAATATATTATGTGAGTTTTTACAAACTCACCTCTAGTCAGAATTGAAAGGATTTGGCATTTGTAGCTTGTAGCAATGAGAAATTTTGATATGCACAACACTTACAACCTATTGCAACTTCTTCTATTGATTTCTAAGTATTAGCTTATTGGAATTCTGGTAGAGTTTGTGTAACAACAACGGATTTCTCCCGAACTTAATCAATCGCTAAATCGACCAAGACCGTTCAAATCCCACACACGCTAACTCTGGGTATACAACACATCAAAGCAAATAACAGAAGACTTTTATTACATCATAATAATGCAACATCAAAGTACAAAATATATCAGAGTACATCGAAATAATAATACGCGGAAGATTAATTTACAATAAATTTAATACAATGCAGCGGAACTAATAAACTAATACAGCGGAAGACTATCAATGCTCTGGACATAGCTTTAAGCTTCGATCTAGAATCTTGCTCAATAAATAATTATCTGCAAAACAAGCCACTCGACTGCCCATGTAAAAAATAAAGGCACCCGAGTTTGCAAGTGAAACAAACTACGAGTCAGTCATGGGACAGGTATGAGAAATCTTACTTAACTAGTCTAATAATAAGTCTAATCACTGGACCACGCCGCTAATGCAGAACGGGTTTACTCCATTGGATTTTCAGTGCATAAAATAAGTAAATCTTTTAAAAAGCGCAATGTTTTTTAGAAAAATGAAACCATTATAAGACTCAAGTCACATCACACAATGCAACGCAAACTGGAGGATAGAGTTTTACCTTATAATGGTTAAACATTCTTGACACGAATAAAAATCATTGATATTATTATTAGTGTCTAGTCAGTTTAAAACACTTTCAAAGTAAATGTATCAACCCTAGACGACATAGTACCCCATCCTACTATGTCGCCATATATAGGTTTACAATCAAATTTGTATTGTCGTATTGGAAATTGAGTTTCCATCATGAGTCAAGGATAGGGATGATCTCCTTACCGATTCGATACACTCTAGCAAATGTCTCAGGATCCCCCGTAGTTAACACTTGGATCCTGCAGGGCCGGTCCACAAATATACCTTAGTAGATTAGTTATGCCTGAACACACGTTTCCCGGTCCTATTGGACCTATCACTTAGCCAGTTCCGACCAATATCTGAGGCGCCTCATTCCATCATCCACATAAGTAAAAATGTCTGGGCTTCATACCATGACACCACTTCTAGCTAGAAAGAAACGTGTGCACTTCCTGCGTTTCCTTATCCCGTTTTTGACTCTTACCGGGGTGTGAGGCTCGCGAAGTTACGCTATACACAAAACTATGCCCAAATGAGCTGTGCTTTGACCATCAACCACAAGGCTCTGCTTTTCAACAAAATCCTTGATCATTTGTGTAACACCCCATCTCCCCTAGGGTCACTTACAAAGGAAATGCACTAGTTTTGGAGGAGCGTTATCGAGGTAAACAAACACAGAAATATTACAAGACAGAACATAATTAAAACAGCGGAAGAGTCAAGAGCTAAATTTAATTACTTTCAAAAAGAGTCAAAACCTTTTACATCAAATAGCCAAGATTATTATTTTCCATTACAACAAATTCTGTCTTGCATAAATAAAGAAGCATAAACTTAAAACATCAAAAGTAGCTTAATTCCCCAAAGGTAGCAGAAATGTAGCCATAGCATAGCTCAAGATCAAACCGTACATGAGCTGAACCGAAAGCAAGCGAAATTCAAGCTAAGTGCTAGAGTTTCCTCCCTGAGAACCTGGGGGGGGGGGGACGAAAGAAAAAGAGGCGAAAGAAAACGGGTCAGTCATAAAGACTGGTAAGTCCAAGTGACTTTCAGCATAAAAACAGATAAAGGTAACATGACATGTATAAACTGAAAGTAAACATAAGGATGCTGTCAAGATTGGCAAGATAGACTAAGATAGCATGATAACTCAAATGTAAATCAAGTATAGCATCACATATTTGAGGTTCGCTGCATCAACTGTACTAGATTCCCAACCCATGTCTTATATTAATCATGAAATGATCCCTTGGCCCAATATCATGAAATGACCTATTTCTAGGTCTAACGAAACGATCCACTAATCGATCGGCTCCCTACAAGTTCTAGCTCGTCATGTGTCTGTGTCATACGGCCCTATCACGAATGTAGTCACCTGTGCTAGGTCCACCATAGGGTGTATCAAGCCCTAGGGTGCCAACCACCGACACGAATCAAGAATGCACAGATACACCTACTGATGCCCAATGACTTCTTTTTCAACTCTGGACCACGTGCACGACCATAGCCCGCCTGAACCTACACTGGCACACCAACACAGCCGTCGTTCTGGTCACTTACAATCAGCCCAGTAATCGTGCCCCACCCTACCTAGTTCCTGGGTACCATGATACATCTAGTGGGTTACTGCTGAAATGGACCGCGTAACTAGGGTTTCCGTCCAATAGGTTAAGTGTTATCATTTAAATTTGTGACTTAACCCCTAGTTGTCTAGCATGTCAAGTTGGTTAAGTGTTGTCATTCAAGTTCGTGACTTAACCCGCCTACATGTCATGTCAAATTTGACTAAGTGTCATCGTTCAAGTTTATGTATCAAGCTGGTTAAGTATTGTCTTTCATGTTCATGACTTAACCCTATCATGTGGCACTAATTCATTAATGCACCCCAACCTCTCACATCAGACCTGTTGTTGTGGTCACTGGATATGCCGGCCGGTTCCGGGCAGATTTACACCATAACTCAGTATGACCTCGGGTTTTAAGCGCGATATGACCAACTACCCACATTGGATCCTGTTGTTTGCAGTAACTGGATTTGTCGGGCGTTTCCGGGCAGAATTACACTGCAAACTCAACCCAACCTCTAGTTGGCCATTTTCATGTTCATTCTAGTGTCGTGTCCATGTTCAAGATTCAGGTCAAGTTCATGTCAAGTTTTCAAGGCAAGTTTCATGTCCACATCCAGATTCAAGTTATAACAATGTTCATGTTTCAAGTTTTGCCTATTATCAAGTTCATAATTCATATTCATAACCAATTCATGTTTTGCCTAATCTACCCTAATCGTATTCCCATCGCATGTAAATGTGAATCGATATATATTACAAGTAAATCCAAATCTCGAAATAAAGGGAATAACATCAAAACTATGATAGGCAAAAGGGACGAGCATAAAGCGATAAAAGGGATTACAAGACTAGCATGGTATAACTTGAGATAATTGGTTACAACATCACTAGCATATAGAAAATAATAAGACTTCAAATCTAGCCAAATAAGGCGATAGTCATGATAAAAGTTGACCTAAAAAAATAGGCATGCTAAAGCAAGCCAAATACAAGGATAATGGATCCAATGGTTTTGTTGTACATAATAGTGAATAAACTAAGCAAGTCACACCCTAGACATGAGATCCAACAAAATGCCAATTCGGCGTACAACATGGTTTTCAACTATAGTGTTATGGGCATGAACAATCAAATAGTCTTAGGCAATTAACCACGCTGATCATAGTCATGGTCATAGGTAGAAATCTCATAGTTTGAACCATAAGCGATTAATCACAATAGTCATGGATAATTATCTAAAATAGTTCGAGGTATTAGTCATAGGCAATTAACAGTAATAGTTTCAAGGTCATGGTCATCGACAATGGTCTTATGTTCATAATCATAACAATAATTCTCATAGTCATGAGTCATAGGTGATTAGCTGTCCTTGTCATAGTGATAGGCAATAGTCTTATGTTCACAGTCATAGGAATAGGCATAGTCTTATGTTTACGGTCATAGGCATAGGCATAGTATTATGTTCACAGTCATAGTCCTTGGCCATTAACAATAGTTTCAACGTCATAGGCATGATAATGTTATAGACATGAAAGAATTTGATTTACAACGTGAGAATAGGTCCAAACTGATTTCATAGCAATATTCCCAAAAAGTCAAGATCCAAGATGAACAAGAATAGATATGAATCAATTACCATACATAGATCCAATTCCAATTTACAACATGTCTATATTAAGTTTATAATTTTTATCTAAAAGTAACATGAATTTACAGATCGTGGTCTAGAAATTAGTCATTGAATTGCTGAATCATTGAATCTTGCTTTGATTGTAGAAGCAAATCCCCCCAACATGAAATTCCTAGCTGTAGTCTTCAAGAAACAATCTTCTTATTTTATTTTAATTAATTTAATTTAGAGGAAGAAGAAGAAGCCATGATCATCAAGAGTTTGAGCAGCATAAGGTTAGAGAAAAATGGTGTAAAGAGAATGAGGCTAGGAGGTTGTTTATATAGGAATAGGCAGACGAATCTGGACAGAGAACGAGGTCCGATACATCAGGATGCTTCTGGTTCAAAAAGTGGGTTCGGGAGGCAGGTCGACCCTATGGGCGACCTGGTATGGCGAGGTCGACCCCCAAGTCGACCCTATGGTCGACCAGGTCTGATCAGGTCGACCCCTTGGTCGACCTGGGCTCGGGGCTGGAATTTTCCCGCCCAGCCCGCTTTTGGGTCTTGAATTCGAATTTGAATTTGAACTTCTGAGCTGTTTTTAATTCCGAAAATTCGTTGAACTTTTAGAAGTCATAACTCAGTCATACGGACTCCGATTTTCGAAAACTTGGACTCGTTTCCAAGCAGAATTTCGATACGAATGTAATGGCGCAACCCGTTTCCCTTCATTCTTATTTTAAAATTTAATTCTGCCTTGATTTATGGTTTTAAACGTTATTAAAATTCGGGTTGTTACATTCTCCCCTCCTTAAAGGATTTTGTCCCCGAAATCTTCAAGTTATTAAGAATGCATGCTATCGTCCAATCAACCATCTACTCAACCATCATCCACACGCAACCATTGTCTTTAAAAGATTTCTAATGCTATATGAACATATGCAGAAAGTGTGTGTATATGTTTCTTATCTAATGCAAATGATCAGGCCTGATTGATCTTCCTAATGCAAAATATGTTTAGTGTCATGAATCCAACTTGTATGCAAATTGTCCTAGTCACATAAACACTATATGTGTGCACAAACATCCACCCATATGCAACATTCACATGATAACACATTCAATTTCATCCATAAACAAGTATAAACACTCATGCATATGCAATATGAAAATGTGTCTGAGCCGATCTAGTGCCTAATGTGTGTTATCCAACCACGAGCAACCACTTGCAACCACTTGCAACCATTTGCAAACATCAACCATAACATGTTTTCAAGCACATGTTTACATCCAAAAGGGTTCTACCTAAGGTTCTCAAGATAGAATTGAGAAGATAAGCAAGATAAAACAAAGCATCTAGGAGAAGAAGTTAAAGATGTACCCCTAGAAGGTCCTGCCTGCGGGGCTTGCCCTTGCTTCTTAGGGCAGTTCTTGCTGATATGTCCAGTTTCACTACGCTGGAAGCATGCTCCCATCTTCATCTTCTTCTTTCTACAATCCTGGACTATATGCCCCTCAATACCATAGAAGTGGCATTTTCTTTTCCCGGTGTCTTGTTATCATTCTTGTTGTTGTTGTTGTTCTTACCTCCTTTCTCGGAGTCTACCTTCTTGTTTGGAGGCTCATTCGCCTTGACCTCCTTCTGGTCACTCTTGTCATCTTCATTTAAGAGCACCATGTCTACTAGCTTTTCGTAAGTATCCCCCATAGGTACGTGGGTCATAGCCAAGCTGTGAAGTGGCTCATTCAATCCTTTGGCAAAACAGAGAGCCTTCTTATGAGGGGTATTTACTAAGTCCAGTCCAAACTGAGCCAGCTGATTGAATTGATTGACGTACTCCTTGACCGTCATACCTCCTTTCTTAAGAGATAAGAATTTTTCCAGCTGTAGACTTCGTTCAGCTTGCGAGAGGAATTTCGTCTCAAACCTTATTCTGAAATCCATCCATGTTTCGACCGGCCTCTCGGCGTTAGTGACTTCCCACCAATAGGAAGCTTCGTCTTTGAGCAACCGTACCGCCAACTGTACCTTCTGCCTATCGTCCACCTCGAAGATAACGAACAGATCCTCAGTTTCCTTGAGCCAATTCCTCGCTTCTACGAATGATTCAGTTCCCTTGAAATCCTTTCCACCTATGGCCCTAAAATCTTTACAGATCTTCGAGAAAGCAATTGCACAAGGAGGGGGAGGAGGAGGAATCGCTGCAGCTGGAGGAGGAATATCTGCTGGGCCTGCATCGTTGGCCCTAACCTCTAAGTACCTCCTAAACCAGCCAGGTATTGGCATGCCTTCTAGAAAGTTAAGATTCCCAGACATGCTGAAATGGAAAAGAAGAGATTCAAAATGAGGAAACAAAGGATAGTGCTAATGGCTTTTGGGGAATAACATTTAAATAAAACAAGACTTTTCTTGAAACATGCTTCTTTGTAAACGGTTTTGAAAATACTTTTAGAAGGTTTTAAAAACTTTTGCCCAGTTTGGTAACCTTCTTCTCTGATACCAATTGTAACACCCCACCTCCGCTAGGGTCACTCACAAAGGGAATGCACTAGTTTTGGAGGAGCGTTATCGAGGTAAACAAGCACAGAAATATTACAAGACAGAACATAATTAAAACAGCGGAAGATTCAAGAGCTAAATTTCATTACTTTCAAAAAGGGTCAAAACCTTTTACATCAAATAGCCAAGATTATTATTTTCCATTACAAAAAATTCTGTCTTGCATAAATAAAGAAGCATAAACTTAAAACATCAAAAGTAGCTAAATTCCCCAAAGGTAGCAGAAATGCAGCCATAGCATAGCTCAAGATCAAACCGTACATGAGCTGAACCGAAAGCAAGTGAAATCCAAGCTAAGTGCTAGAGTTTCCTCCCTGAGAACCTTGGGGGGGGAACGAAAATAAAGAGGTGAAAGAAAACGGGTCAGTCATAAAGATTGGTAAGTCCAAGTGACTTTCAGCATAAAAACAGATAAAGGTAACATGACATGTATAAACTGAAAGTAAACATAAGGATGCTGTCAAGATTGGCAAGATAGACTAAGATAGCATGATAACTCAAATGTAAATAAAGTATAGCATCACATATTTGAGGTTCGTTGCATCAACTGTACTAGAATCCCAACCCACGTCTTATATTAATCATGAAATGATCCCTTGGCCCAATATTATGAAATGACCAATTTGTAGGTCCAACGAAACGATCCACTAGTCGATCGGCTCCCTACAAGTTCTAGCTTGTCATATGTCTGTTTCCTACGGCTCTATCACCAATGTAGTCACTTGTGCTAGGTCCACCATAGGGTGTATCAAGCCCTAGGGTGCCAACCACCGACACGAATCAAAAAATCACAGATAAACCTACTGATGCCCAATGCCTGCTTTTTCAACTCCGGACCACGTGCACGACCATAGCCCACCTGAACCTACACTGGCGCACCAACACATCCGTCGTTCTGGATGCTTACAATCAGCCCAGTAATCGTGCCCCACCCTGCCTAGTTCCAGGATACCATGATACATCTAGTGGGTTACTACTGAAATGAACCGAGTAACTAGGGTTTCCGTCCAATAGCTTAATTGTTGTCATTTAAATTCGTGACTTAACCCCTATCAGTCTAGCATGTCAAGTTGGTTAAGTGTTGTCATTCAAGTTAGTGACTTAACCCGCCTACATGTCATGTCAAAATTGACTAAGTGTCGTCGTTCAAGTTCATGTATCAAGCTGGTTAAGTATTGTCTTTCATGTTCATGACTTAACCCTATCATGTGGCACTAATTCATTAATGCACCCTAACCTCTCACATCAGACCTGTTGTTGTGGCCACTGGATATGTCGGGCGGTTCCAGGAAGATTTACACCACAACTCAGTCTGACCTTGGGTTTCAAGCGCGATATGACTAACTACCCATATTGGGTCCTGTTGTTTGCAGTAACTGGATTTGCAGGGCGGTTCCGGGCAGAATTACACTGCAAACTCAACCCAACCTCGAGTTGGCCATTTTCATGTTCAATCTAGTGTCATGTCCAAGTTCAAGATTCAGGTCAAGTTCGTGTCAAGTTTTCAAGGCAAGTTTCATGTCGACATCCAGATTCAAGTTATAACAATGTTCATGTTTCAAGTTTTGGCTATTATCAAGTTCATAATTCATATTCATAACCAATTCATGTTTTGCCTAATCTACCCTAATCGTATTCCCATCGCATGTAAACGTGAATCGATCTATATTACAAGTAAATCCAAATCCCGAAATAAAGGTAATAACATCAAAACTATGATAGGCAAAAGGGATGAGCATAAAGCGATAAAAGGGATTACAAGACTAGCATGGTATAACTTGAGATAATTGGTTACAACATCACTAGCATATAGAAAATAATAGGACTTCAAATCTAGCCAAATAAGGCGATAGTCATGATAAAAGTTGACATAAAAGAATAGGCATGCAAAAGCAAGCCAAATACAAGGATAATGGATCCAATGGTTTTGTTGTACTTAATAGCGAATAAACTAAGCAAGTCACACCCTAGACATGAGATCCAACAAAATGCCAATTCGGTGTACAACATGGTTTTCAACTATAGTGTTATGGGCATGAACAATCAAATAGTCTTAGGCAATTAACCACGATGATCATAGTCATGGTCATAGGTAGAAATCTCATAGTTATGAACCATAAGCGATTAATCACAATAGTCATGGATAATTATCCAAAATAGTTCTAGGTAATAGTCATAGGCAATTAACAGTAATAGTTTCAAGGTCATGGTCATCGACAATGGTCATATGTTCATAATCATAGGCAATGATTCTCATAGTCATGAGTCATAGGTGATTAGCCACAATTGTCCTTGTCATAGGCAATAGTCTTATGTTCACAGTCATAGGAATAGGCATAGTCTTATGTTCACAGTCATAGGCATAGGCATAGTCTTATGTTCACAGTCATAGTCCTTGGCCATTAACAATAGTTTCAACGTCATAGGCATGATAATGTTATAGACATGAAAGAACTTGATTTACAACGTGAGAATAGGTCCAAACTGATTTCATAGCAATATTCCCAAAAAGTCAAGATCCAAGATGAACAAGAATAGATATGAATCAATTATCATACATAGATCCAATTCCAATTTACAACATGTCTATATTAAGTTTATAGTTTTTATCTAAAAGTAACTTGAACTTACAGATCGTGGTCTAAGAAATTGAGATGCAGAAGTCAAGTCTAGAAATTAGTCATTGAATTGCTGAATCGTTGAATCTTGCTTTGATTGTAGAAGAAAATCCCCCCAACATGAAATTCCTAGCCGTAGTCTTCAAGAAACAATCTTCTTGTTTTATTTTAATTAATTTAATTTCGAGGAAGAAGAAGAAGCCATGATCATCAAGAGTTTGAGCAGCATAAGGTTAGAGAAGAATGGTGTAAAGAGAATGAGGTTAGGCGGCTGTTTTATATAGGATTAGGCACACGAATCTGGATAGAAAACGAGGTCAGATACATCAGGATGCATCTGGTTCAAAAAGTGGGTTCGGGAGGCAGGTCGACCCCCAGGTCGACCCCTAGGTCGACCCTATGGTCGACCTGGTATGGCCAGGTCGACCCCCAGGTCGATCGTATGGTCGACCTGGTCTGGTCAGGTCGACACCCTGGTCGACGTGGGCTCTGGGCGGGAATTTTCCCGCCCATCCCGCTTCTGGGTCTTGAATTCGAATTTCTAAGCTGTTTTTAATTCCGAAAATTTGTTAAACTTCTAGAGGTCATAACTCAGTCATACGGACTCCAATTTTTGAATACTCGGACTCGTTTCCAAGCAGAATTTCGAGACGAACGCAATGGCGCAACCCGTTTCCCTTCATTCTTATTTTAAAATTTAATTCTTCCTTGATTTATGGTTTTAAACGTTATTAAAATTTGGGTTGTCACATTCTCCCCTCCTTAAAGGATTTCGTCCCCGAAATCTTCAAGTTAAGAAGAATGCATCCTATCGTCCAATCAACCATCTACTCAACCATCATCCACAAGCAACCATTGTCTTTACAAGATTTCTAATGCTATATGAACATATGAAGAAAGTGTGTGTATATGTTTCTTGTCTAATGCAAATGATCAGGCCTGATTGATCTTCCTAATGCAAAATATGTTTACTTTCATGAATCCAACATTTATGCAAATAGTCCTAGTCACATAAACACTATATGTGTGCACAAACATCCACCCATATGCAACATTCACATGATAACACATTCAATTTCATCCATAAACAAGTATAAACACTCATGCATATGCAATATGAAAATGTGTTTGGGCCGATCTAGTGCCTAATGTGTGTTATGCAACCACGAGCAACCACTTGCAACCATTTGCAAACATCAACCATAACATGTTTTCAAGCACATGTTTACATCCAAAAGGGTTCTACCTAAGGTTCTCAAGATAGGATTGAGAAGATAAGCAAGATAAAACAAAGCATCTAGAAGAAGAATTTAAAGATGTACCCCTAGAAGGTCCTGCCTGCGGGGCTTGCCCTTGCTTCTTAGGGCAGTTCTTGCTGATATGTCCAGTTTCACCACACTGGAAGCATGCTCCCATCTTCATCTTCTTCTTTCTACAATCCTGGACTATATGCCCCTCAATAGCACAAAAGTGGCATTTTCTTTTCTCGCGTGTCTTGTTAACATTCTTGTTGTTGTTGTTCTTGCCTCCTTTCTCGGAGTCTACCTTCTTGTTTGGAGGCTCATTCGCCTTGAACTCCTTCTGGTCACTCTTGTCTTCTTCATTTAACAGCGCCATGTCTATTAGATTTTCGTAAGTAGCCCCCATAGGTACGTGGGTCATAGCCAAGCTGTGAAGTGGCTCATTCTATCCTTTGGCAAAACGGAGAGCCATCTTATGAGGGGTATTTACTAAGTCCAGTCCAAACCGAGCTAGCTGATTGAATTGATTGACGTACTCCTTGACTGTCATACCTCCTTGGTTAAGAGATAAGAATTTTTCCAACTGTAGACTTCGTTCAGCTTGCGAGAGGAATTCCGTCTCAAATCTTATTCTGAAATCCACCCATGTTTCGAGTGGCCTCTCTGCGTTAGTGACTTCCCACCAATAGGAAGCTTCGTCTTTGAGCAACCATACCGCCAACTGTACCTTCTGCCTATCGTCCACCTCGAAGATAATGAACAGATCCTCAGTTTCCTTGAGCCAATTCCTCGCTTCTACGAATGATTCAGTTCCCTTGAAATCCTTTCCACCCATGGTCTTATAATCATTACAGATCTTCGAGAAAGCAATTGTACGAGGAGGGGGGGGGAGGAGGAGGAATCGCTGCAGCTGGAGGAGGAATATCTACTAGGCCTGCATCGTTGGCCCGAGCCTCTAAGTACCTCCTGAACCAGCCAGGTATTGGTACGCCTTCTGGAAAGTTAAGATTCCCAGATATGCTAAAATGGAAAAGAAGAGATTCAAAACGAGGAAACAAAGGATAGTGCTAATGGGCTTTATGGAATAGCCTTTAAACAAAACAAGACTTTAGTTGAAAAATGCTTCTTTGTAAACGATTTTGAAAATACTTTTAGAAGGTTTTAAAAACTTTTACCCAGTCTGGTAACCTTTTGCTCTAATACCAAATGTAACACCCCACCTCCGTTAGGGTCACTCACAAAGGGAATGCACTAGTTTTGGAGGAGCGTTATCGAGGTAAATAAACACAGAAATATTACAAGATAGAACATAATTAAAATAGAGGAATATTCAAGAGCTAAATTTCATTACTTTCAAAAAGAGTCAAAACCATTTACATCAAATAGCCAAGATTATTATTTTCCATTACAACAAATTCTGTCTTGCATAAATAAAGAAGCATAAACTTAAAACATCAAAAGTAGCTTAATTGCCCAAAGGTAGCAGAATTGCAACCATAGCATTGCTTAAGATCAAACCGTACATGAGCTGAACAGAAAGCAAGAGAAATCCAAGCTAAGTGCTAGAGTTTCCTCGCTGAGAACCTGGGGGGAACGAAAGAAAAAGAGGCAAAAGAAAATGGGTCAGTCATAAAGACTAGTAAGTCCAAGTGACTTTCAGCATAAAAACAGATAAAGGTAATATGACATGTATAAACTAAAAGAAAACATAAGGATGCTGTCAAGATTGGCAAGATAGACTAAGATAGCATGATAGCTCAAATGTAAATCAAGTATAGCATCACATATTTGAGGTTCGCTGCATCAACTGTACTAGAATCCCAACCCATGTCTTATATTAATCATGAAATGATCCCTTGGCCCAATATCATGAAATGCCCTATTTCTAGGTCCAACGAAACGATCCACAAGTCGATCGGCTCCCTACAAGTTCTAGCTTGTCATGTGTCTGTGTCATATGGCCCTATCACGAATGTAGTTACCTGTGCTAGGTCCACCATAGGGTGTATCAAGCCCTAGGGTGCCAACCACTGACACGAATCAAGAATGCACAGATAAACCTACTGATGCCCAATGCCTGCTTTTTCAACTCCGGACCACGTGCACGACCATAGCCCGCCTAAACCTACACTGGTGCACCAACACAGCCGTCGTTCTGGTTGCTTACAATCAGCCCAGTAATCGTGCCCCACCCTGCCTAGTTCCAGGGTACCCTAATACATCTAGTGGGTTACTGCTGAAATGGACCGCGTAACTAGGGTTTCCGTCCAATTTGTTAAGTGTTGTCATTTAAATTCGTTACTTAACCTGTAACGACCCAGATTTTTGAATAATTTATTTTAAATATTTAATATTGTTTTAAATATTTAGTTGATAATATAAATGATATTTTATATTGAATTATCAATTTAATATGGCCATTTATATTTACATTCGAATTTAAATTTCAATATCAAATCACAGAGTACAAGGTAACGTTGTAATATTGGAGATGTCGGTTGTCACGAAAAAAAATAGCGGTACAGGGTTTTAAATTAAAGGACCGCCAGACAATTTAATTAAAGTAAAATAAAAATAAAAATTTACATCAGTAGCCGACCTACTCCTAACGCCACCCTAACTTGTAAAAATCACGCAGCTATTTTCTTCTCGAGCACAATTTTCTGTCTTCCCTCTTCGTCATCAGGGAAACATCAAATTAATGGCCAGTACTTTCTGCTCCCTGTTCTTCCCTATAAAAACAACGACTACTTCACTGCTTTTACCATTTGTTCCTCAGTTAAGACCGAAGCTTCAGAAATCAACAAATAAAAATGGCCGATGCTTCCTCTGATTTCCTACTCAAACAATTCGATTTCCACCTTATATATATAACCACTGTCGAATTCGATTCGCAAATCGAACAGCAGATACAATCAAAATCGCATGGCTTCTGAGCTCAACAATCACGAAATCGATTCGATGAATAGAGAAAGAGGTGCGCGTGTAGGTCACTCATGTTCAGTTTGGCGCCATCGAATGTCGCGCAAAAACTAGTAGCTCGGGTTCGAACATTTCAATCTAGGGTTTTAATTTGTGAGTGAAGCCGCGATTGGCTATGGTGGTCTAGGGCAAGTCTCGCGGGGTTCAGAAGGGGGTTCTAACATGGAGTTTGGAGGGGCGATCGATTTCTAGCAGCAAGGAAGGCGATCTAAAAAGGGGAGTTTGTGAGCTATGCGTGGAAATTCCTGTTTGGGTTTTTCCCTTTCTGGTGTTAACCGAAGTCCTGATGCAGTGCTGAGGACCCTGCGTGAGTTTCAGGTGGATTTTTGCAAGCCAGTAAATGGGAAGATCGAAGTTCATGTCAGTGGGAGATGAACTGGAAGCAAGTTCGAAGGCAGTAAAACAAAAGATGGCTAATGTTACAGCAGGATTTAGGTAATTAAATTCTTAATTTAATTTACTATAACCCTTTTTATTTTATAATGGGGCGTTTAAATTTATTTAAACATTTAACTAGATCATTAACCCACTAGTAACAGTAATTAGTGTATTAAAAGTAATTTGATTTAAATATTGTAACATCCACCTATATTTCATACAATAACAGAAACAAACGAAACAAAAGTATGTTGGGATCAAGGAGATAATATATGCGCAAGGAAATTAGCTGGAACTGGATTGAAATCAGTATGGATTGCAACGAAAAATCTGGTGAGTAAATCTCACTCACCTTTTATTTTAATTATTTTTATTTCATTAAAAATAATTGTTTGTTGCTTGTGTGGATGCTTTCTGGTTGTTTTATATATATTAGTTATTAGGCTATTATATATATATATATATTGGGTTGATTGATTGGTTGGATTCCCGCAGTCTCATTAGCGGATGCCCGCAGTTTCATAGCGGATGATTACCCTATACGCCCCACGCTATGATTAGTGGATGACCTTCTATACCGCGATATTCTGCCACGAAGCAGAATGGGTATTATTTATGTGCTAACATCTGTGGATGCAGGAAAACAGGTTGGAGGGATCCAACTGGATTCCTCAAAAATATATTATCTGTTTGTTTATTTGTTTGCATATATATTGTTATATATGATGTGTTAGAAAAATAAATAATTGGTTGCTTTGTGTGTTTTATCAGTAGGCTTAAGTAATGATATTTAAAAATATCGTAAAAAGGATATTGGAGATTTAAAAAGGAAAATTCTATTTTTAAATAGAATTTGAATTTTAAATGGGAATTATAATATAAACTTGTTTTTGAAAAATAAAACAAGTAGTTTCTTTTTAAACGAAGTTTATAAATAGTTCTTTATAACGAAGTTATAAATGAAGTGACAAGAATTATCATTTGATAATTCAAAAATAGAAATACAAGTGTGAAACTGGAATTTGAAATAAAATTTCAAAACAGGATGTGAAATGAAATTTTAAATATATATAACTCAAATGAAATTTGAGTACAACGTTTGAATTTTAAAAGGAGTTTAAATATTTGAATTTTAAAAGGAGATTGAATATTAGAAATTCGAATAGAAGTTCAAATAGAATTTGAATAGACGAAATTAGAATGGAAAATAGAATTTGAATTCAAGGAATTTAATTATAATTTGAATTCGAAGGAATTCAAATAAAGAAATTCAAATATAGATTTGAATGTAGAATTTCAAAATAGGATTTGAAATATAGAATTTCAAAAGAAGAATTCAAATGTGAAATTTGAATAGAGATTTGAATGGAATTTAAAAATGAAATTTGAATTGAGATTTGAAATAGAAATTCGAATGTTGAATTTGAACATGGCATTGAATATAGAAATTCAAGTAGAAATTTGAATATGAGATTTCAAAATAGAATTTGAAATAAACTTTGAAAATAGGATTTCAAAGTAGAATTGAAAATAGAATTTCAAATAGGATTTCAAAATAGGAAATCCAAATGGTTTTGAAATGGAATTTGAATTCAAGGGAATTCAAATGGATTTGAGTGAAGAAATTCAAATGGCGTTAATAATGAGTTTGAATATTAGAATTCAAACGGAAAGGGAAAACGAAATTTGAATATAAGAGATTCAAATTGAATTCAAATAGGATTTGATCTATGGAATTTGAATATGAAATTCAAATGGGTTTAAAACTATGGAAATTTTGAATATAGAATTTAAAAGGAGTTTGAATATTTGAATTCCAATAGAATTCAAATATAGAAATTGGAATATAGAAAGTTCAAATGGAATTTAAATATAGAGTTTGAATAAGGGAATTCAAATAGAAATTCAAATATTGAATTTGAATATCAAATAGAAAAGGAATTGGAATTTGAATTTAGAATTCAAATGAAAGTGAGATTTGAATTTAAATCAAGCAGAGTTAAATGGAGTTGAATTCTTTTTAAAAGAAGTTTAGAAGTTTAAAAGTTTATATATATATAAATATAATTAAACGAACTCGCCGCAGCGCTGCAGTTCGTAAAATAGCGATTCGAACTTCAATTGAATATACAGGACTCAATTGTAGTCGAAATTCTTTGAAACAAGAAACGTCAGGACCGGTTTGATAATAGTTTTCTAATGAAGGAAAAAAATCTGAATTTCGTCGTATAGATTTTGAGTTATGTCAAAATCAAAATTTCAAAAATGCAGCGCCAGAAACCATTATAAACCATAATGGATTTTATATATAAATATTGGGATTTTAAGCACATAAAAATCCGGATTGCCATTTAAAAATCTAGACTTGAGTTAGAAAATAAATGTGAACTCAAGTGAAGTAAAGAAGATGATTTTTGAAACAATAATCCTATTTTTGATTATTGAATAGAATTAACTAAATCAAAGGAGAATTAGTTAATTGAGTTTGAACTAAGATCGAACTTTGAAAAGTGAAAATTTGGGATTTGTAAATATATATTCGAAATCGAATATAGAACAAAAATTGAAATTTGAATTCAATTATTTGATAAGTATGTTGGAATATATTTGAAATATGTTATATTCCAATAAACAAGCGAAATAGACCAACGAGTTAATTAACGAGTTAATTAACGAGTTGGGTCAAAACGAGTGTGTGAAGTTGAAATAAATTTGACAGGTATAGACATACAGGAGACAGGTATGGGACAAGGATAATGCAGGTATAAAAATAATGTGCTCGACAAAAGGTACATGTTTAATTCATATATGAGATTTATGCGCCGTATCGGCAAGCCGCTTGGCTTTTTCTTTTTCTTTTTGATTGAGGAAGATACCGGGAAGCTATTTGAAATTTCCCGATGCTCCCGATACAGGGGAGGTTATGGCGAAATTTTCCGGAAATTTAAGGAGTTAGAATATTTTTAAGATATTTTGATAATTTGAAATCATTGTATCGACGTATTGAATTCGATAAGAAAGTGAATATAAAAATCGAATGTTGTAAAGGGATAGAGATAAGTGATTGGAATTGTTTCCAATTGCAAATAGAGATTTTTCTAATATATAGAAAATAAAAGAAGTTGATATTTGGAGACGTTTTCCAAATGGCATAAGAAGCCGAGATGATTATTGAAATATTTGGTTAACAAATATTGATAGAGGAAATGGAGAAGAGATTTAATTAATGAAATATTAATTAAAGGGCCCAGTGATTTGTTGATATGTTGATTGAACACTTGTTTTTATTCGATAGTTAAATCACAGACTATCGAAGTTTTGACCATCGTTGTCAATATGGAGAGACCGGTTGGATTATTATCCGAAGAACCACTCCATATCGGCATAAGCGTTGCGAACCAAGTATGCTGAATGTATTGAAGACGGAGTGAAGTGCAAGGGCTTTTTCTATTAATAGAAATAGTGCCTTCGGTTTCGTTCAATCCCAGAACGAACGTAAATGGACGAATGTCTGACAAAGTATTTCCAATGATCAAATGGGTTGGTCTGTATGAATATATATGGTTGCAACGGATTTATCCCTTAGCATAATATCCAGAATATTTGTGCAAACTCAACTAGTGATTAACGGATCTGACGATGTGGCATTCAAAGTGATTGTGTTATCAATGAATGGTAAGTATGCGTAGCCTCAGGCCTCAACAACCGGGAAAGGACAAAAATCGGGCAGGCAGCATGGCTATGTGGGTCGCACCCATTAGGGTGTATAATCACCTATCTAGAGAAAATTCCTTTTGTTTCTAAATCTATTGATTCTGCCTATTCGGGAAACGGTGGTTTGAGTCCAACCGTTGGTGATATACATTCGATACACTCAAGCGAAATGAGTGGTCGGTCATGTGTGGGCCGGGTTACAAGATGTTCTTGTTGAACCCAGTGTATTCCTCTCTAGAGATACACAGTCGAAAGGTGGTTCCATACCTTGTCATGTTGGAAATCCAATCTCCAATAAGCGTCATGCGGTTTTTGATTTTATACTATATATGTAGAGCGTGAGATGCAAGCGTTCTGCTATTTGGTTATTTACTTGATGTAGACATTATTATAATATCACTGGATTTTCGTATCAAAGTGTTTTGGGTTATAGTAAGGTAAAAACCGTCCGTGTTTATGTGTGGGCTGGTCTTACTATTATCTTTTCTTCCGAAAAGAGTTTTGAAAGTTAAACAAGTGGTTGGAGTTTACTCACACCAGTCCTATGACTGACCCAGAGTTTTATTTTGTTTTGTTTTCCCTAAACTCTTAGGTGCCCAAATTTGTACGGGCAGTCAAGTGTTTCAGGCTTTTACAGATACACTCGGAGGAGCTTGAAGCAGGGGGCTTCAACATTAGTTATTTAGAGTTACTTCCGCTGAATCAAATGTTATGTGTACTCTGATGATGGTATGTATATATGTACCAAACAGATTTGTATTTCAAAGCCTATGTTATATAATATATTTTATTCGTTCCGCTGTGAGGTTCATGTTTACCCTGATGTTGTGTATTCTTTTTCTTCTATTCTAATATTTCTTTCTTTCTATTTCTCATCCTCTAACTTCTTTCTAATAATGAGTCGTATTTCTGTGTTATTTGAGTTGGACGTGTGGTGTATTTAGTCAACTCTGATAGCACGGATTTGCGGGTCGTTTCATAACCCCTATCAGTCTAGCATGTCAAGTTGGTTAAGTGTTGTCATTCAAGTTCGTGACTTAACCCACCTACATGTCATGTAAAATTTGACTAAGTGTCGTCGTTCAAGTTCATGTATCAAGTTGGTTGAGTATTGTCTTTCATGTTCATGACTTAACCCTATCATGTGGCATTAATTCATTAATGCACCCTAAACTCTCACATCAGACCTGTTGTTGTGGTCACTGGATATGCCGGGCGGTTTCGGGCAGATTTACACCACAACTCAGTCTGACCTCGGGTTTCAAGCGCGATATGACCAACTACCCACATTGGATCCTGTTGTTTGCAGTAACTGGATTTGCCGGGCGGTTCCGGGCAGAATTACACTGCAAACTCGACCCAACCTCGAGTTGAACATTTTCATGTTCATTCTAGTGTCATGTCCAAGTTCAAGATTCAGGTCAAGTTCGTGTCAAGTTTTCAAGGCAAGTTTCATGTCCACATCCAGATTCAAGTTATAACAATGTTCATGTTTCAAGTTTTTCCTATTATCAAGTTCATAATTCATATTCATAACCAATTCATGTTTTGCCTAATCTACCCAAATCGTATTCCCATCGCATGTAAACGTGAATCGATCTATATTACAAGTAAATCCAAATCCTGAAATAAAGGAATAACATCAAAACTATGATAGGCAAAAGGGACGAGCATAAAGCGATAAAAGGGATTACAAGACTAGCGTGGTATAACTTGAGATAATTGGTTACAACATCACTAGCATATAGAAAATAATAGGATTTCAAATCTAGCCAAATAAGGCGATAGTCATGATAAAAGTTGACATAAAAGAATAGGCGTGCAAGAGCAAGCCAAATATAAGGATAATGGATCCAATGGTTTTGGTGTACATAATAGCGAATAAACTAAGCAAGTCACACCCTAGATATGAGATCCAACAAAATGCCAATTCGGTGTACAACATGGTTTTCAACTATAGTGTTATGGGCATGAACAATCAAATAGTCTTAGGCAATTAACAACGATGATCATAGTCATGGTCATAGGTAGAAATCTCATAGTTATGAACCCTAAGCGATTAATCACAATAGTCATGGATAATTATCCAAAATAGTTCTAGGTAATAGTCATAGGCAATTAACAGTAATAGTTTCAAGGTCACGGTCATCGACAATAGTCTTATGTTCATAATCTTTGGCAATAATTCTCATTGTCATGAGTCATAGGTGATTAGCCACAATTTTCCTTGTCATAGTCATAGGCAATAGTCTTATGTTCACAGTCATAGGCATAGGCATAGTCTTATGTTCACGGTCATAGGCATATGCATAGTCTTATGTTCACAGTCATAGTCCTTGGCCATTAACAATAGTTTCAACGTCATAGGCATGATAATGTTATAGACATGAAAGAATTTGATTTACAACGTGAGAATAGGTCTAAACTGATTTCATAGCAATATTCCCAAAAAGTCAAGTTCCAAGATGAAGAAGAATAAATATGAATCAATTATCATACATAGATCCAATTCCAATTTACAACATGTCTATATTAAGTTTATAGTTTTTATCTAAAAGTAACTTGAACTTACAGATCGTGGTCTAAGAAATTGAGATGTAGAAGTCAAGTCTAGAAATTAGTCGTTGAATTGCTGAATCGTTGAATCTTGCTTTGATTGTAGAAGCAAATCCCCCCAACATGAAATTCCCAGCCATAGTCTTCAAGAAACAATCTTCTTGTTTTATTTTAATTAATTTAATTTAGAGGAAGAAGAAGAAGCCATGATCATCAAGAGTTTGAGCAGCATAAGGTTAGAGAAGAATGGTGTAAAGAGAATGAGGCTAGGAGGCTATTTATATAGGATTAGGCAGACGAATCTGGACAGAAAACGAGGTTAGATACATCAGGATGCATCTGGTTCAAAAAGTCGGTTCGGGAGGCAGGTCGACCCTATGGTCGACCTGGTATGGCCAGGTTGACCCTATGTCGACCCTATGGTAACCCTTTCCTAGGAGCAAATCAGTCCAGGGCATCAGTAGTCATCCATTCGATGTGAAGATCGCCTGTCTTCAACCACCATCTTCAATGTCTTCGACTTTAAATCGTCGTATAATTATTTATAATGAGATTGAACTTGGTCTTTTCAAATAATTCTCGAATATATATAATTTAAAATCATTTTATATCATTAATATTATTTTATAATGATTTATCGCTATTTTTATTTATATAAAAATAGTCCAATTTAATTTCATGATGCTTCGGGTCACTATGCGGCCCTAGCGCTGATTTCACCCAAATTCTATTTACACATTTCCTGAAATCTAACCGTTGGATTAACAAATTTTATATCATTGGAAAGATTTTCCCACAGCGGACCTAACGGTTTCAGTTTTGGGAATCTGACAGTCGGTTCTTTCGATATATTCGTTTAAAGTTACGATTTCGAAAAGCAAACTACCGCGTGCGATTCGTTTAATTTTAATTTATAAATATACATATATACATACATATATATATATAAATCGTTCGACGATTCCACTAACATGTTTAACATGCCAAATAAAAGAATATTTTATTTTGCATAACAGTTTAAATGTTTCTAATGATAAATAAAAAGAGATATTTTATTTGCATACAAATTCCTATATTTTCTAATAACAAATAAAAAGAGATTTTGTTTGCAAACATTTCCCATGTTTTCTAATAACAAATAAGAAGAAGTTTTATTTGTATAACATTTTCTACGTGTTTCTAATGTCAAATAAAAAGATAATTTTCTCGCATAATTTTTTTACATTTTTCTAATGGCAAATAAAAGATGAATTTTTATTGCATAACTTGTAATTGTCCGAATTTCCATACACTTCGAGTCGACTAATAACACCACATGTCCAACTCAAATTGTATAGAAATAGGAATCATTAGTAGAAAGAAGTTAGAGAATGAGAAATAAAAACAAAGAAAAATTAGAATAGATGAAAACGAAGAACATAAATAAGACAGCGGAACGAATAAAATATATTATATAACTTAACTTTTGAAATACAAATCGGTAACTGTATATATACATACCATCATCAGAGCACAACAGTTATTCCTGGAACAGTTATAACCCCTGTTTCCAGATACAACATAGTACACAGTGGAAAATATGATAGTCTATAGCTAATAGGTGAAGCCTCCTGCTTCAAGCTCCTCCAAAGTGAATCTGTAAAATCTAGACTACTTGACTGCCCGTACAAATATGGGCACCTGAGAGTTTAGGGAAAACAAAACAAAATAAACTATGGGTCAGTCATGGGACTGGTGTGAGTAAACTCCAAACATTTGTTTAACTTTCAAAATCCTTTCAAAAGAAATGATAATCGTAAGACCGATCCACACATAAAAACGGATGGTTTTTATCTTACGATAACCAAAAATATTTTTGATATCAAATCCAGTGATATTATAATAATGTCTACATCAAATAAATAGAATCTAGCGGAACGCTTGCATCTCACGCAGCATATATAATATAAAATCGAAAACCGCAGGGCGCTTATTGGAGATTGGATTTCCAACATGACAAGGTATGGAACAACCTTCTGATAGTTTATCTCTAGAGGGGAATACACTGGGTTCAACAAGAGCGTCTTGCAACCCGGCCCACACATGGCTGGCCACTCATTTAACTTGACTGTGCCGAGCATATTATCACCAATGGTTGTGATCAGCAACCGTTACTGAAAGCATAAACCAGTGAATAGAATAAGAAGCAAATGAATTTTCTCAAGATCAAGTGATAATACCCCTAATGGGAATGACCCACATGGCCATGCTGCTTGCCCGATTTCTGTCATTTCTCGGGTGATGAGGCTTGAGGTCACGATTTTTTTTAGCACTTCTTGCCATCGTTTACTTTGAATGTCGTGTCATCAGACATTCGTCCATATACATTGTCCTGGGATTGGACAAACCGAAGGCATCATTCGATTAATCCATCTTAGGCATTTTCTACCTAGGATTAACAAAACATCCCTTGCACTTTATTCCATCTTCATTTATTCTCAGCTTGACTTGATTCGTAACGCTTATGCCAATACAAAGTGGTTTTCAGATATTAAATCTGATCTCGGTCTCTCCATATTAACAAAGGAGGTATAAAATAAATCAAAACTTTTATAGTCGGTGATTTAACTATCAAAGTAACATCCATTCAATCAACGGTCCTATTTCCAATTGAAAATTCTACCGATCAACCATCAACAACACTAGCCCCTTTTTATATTAATTTCTTATTATATTATTGATTCCAATATCCATCTCCAATCTTCAATATCCTTTCAAATCTCAATCTCGATTCTTGGAAGAAATTTCCAACATTATCATTTCTTTATTCGAGAAGATATCTCTTATTCCCATTTGAAATCATTTCTATATATTCATATATTCTTATTTCTATATTTTAGAAAATATAATTTATTAACATTGGAATAAAACATTCCCAATTATCATTCCTTACTTCTAGTTGTCCCAAATCAGTTCATTTTCTATACTTAGAAACCACCTCTGATTTACTTTGGAAAATGTTTCCAAGAGTTAGTTAAACCCATGTAGCATAATAAACATCGTTCCTATAACTCAATTCATTAATTATTCATTTACTAATCGGATCCCTAACCAATCTTCATGAGACGACCCCAAACCCCGTACTGACGGCGACAAGGGTAATCTTTGGAATATAACGCATAAACAGATAATAACAGAACAGAAATTAAATAAATACACCAGACAATGCACAATAGAATATACTGGATAAACGTAATCATCAGAGTTACACAGTATACAGGATCATACTTAGTACAAATACAGTTCAGCTATACATAAATGTCTACAGCGGAAAACAAACATAATGTACAATAGGAGCTGAACAGCATAAAAAGAGATAAATGATAGAATCCATCTTCAGCTCCAGCTATCCGGATAAAGCCTGTTAAACCTGAATACAAGGCTGCCCGTGTAGAAAAAGGGGCACCCGAGTTTGAAAGTGAAACAAACTACGTGTCAGTCATGGGACTGGTATGAGAAATATACTCAACACATTTAAAATATGGCTAATCACAAGACCACGCCACTTTCGTGGAACGGGTTTACTCCATTGGATTGCCAGTGCTTTAAAACAAATCATTCTTTTAAACATCGCAATGCTTTTATATAAGTGAAGCCATTACAAGACTCAATTCCCATCGCACAATGCAACGCAAACCGGAGGATAGAGTTTTACCTTATAATAGCCAAAATATGCTTGATACGAATAAAACAAAAGCATTTGATATTATTACTAGTGTTTACATGTTTCAAAAACAATTTCGAATCATAACTATCAATCATAGACGGCATGGGTACCATATATCATGTCGCCATATATATATACAATCAAAACCGCACGATGTCGTATTTGGAAATTGGATTTCCATCGTGAACCAAGGCAAAAGATAGTCCTTACCGCCTTCGAGACGCTCTAGCCCGTGTCTCAGGCAAGCGCGCAGGTAAGCCTTGGATCGTCAGGGCCGGTCCACCGAAGCAGATTATTATGCCTGAACAATGCGTCTCCCCACCCTTTGGGGGGTGTCAATGAGCCAACGAATGACTCCATCGGACCTGGATTGTCCGATCTAACCGAGGCGCCTCGCAACAGTAACAACCACATAAGTCAAACTCGTCAGGGCGTGTAAAACCACTGACGCCACTTCTAACTAGAAAGAAACGCATGCCCTCCCTGAGGTCCTTCTCCCATTTCTGGTTCATACCGGGGTGTGAGGCTCGCGAATTCACGTTATACACAAAGCTACGCCACACCGGCGGGGCTTTGATCATCACCACAAGACTTTGCTTTTCAACAGAAGCCCTGATCACTGCATCTTAGCATGCCACACAGGCAATTCACACCGTGCAACTGATGACTATCAATCACACTGAATAAATTCCAATGTCAGACACACTGTCCATTTGCAAGTCCGTTCTGGGTCTGAACGAAACCGGAGGCACTATATACCTCGCAAACCCATCAATCTCCACATACGTATGGACGATCACCACTTATTATCCATATTTCGAGATGCCTCTCAATCAGGACATCAGTTACCATCCAAACGAGGTGAAGATCTCCGATCTTCGACCACCGTCCTCATCTTCGATTTCTTATCGTCGATTCAGTTATTCATAATGGGATAAACCCGGTCTTTCTGAGCAACTCGCGTATATAATAAACAAGTGCAACACAAACACACATACGCATCATTTTAATTCATTAGTCGCTGACCGTAAATCAGTAAGAGAACGATTTCCCAAATATTAACCCCGAAGGCCGAAACCAACATCAGACCAACACCCAAGAAACCATTCGACTTAACCAACCTTCAGTTAGTTTCTAAATTTCACATCCATATCGTTTATAATATTTTATAACGATTTATCGCCATTTTTACTTATTTTAAAATAGCCAATTTATTCAAACGACGCTTCGGGCCATAACGCGGCCGTGGCGCTGTTTTTCTTCAGATTTGATTTACACATATCTGAAAATCTAACCGTTGGATCTTCACAAAATTACATCATTAGAAATATCTTTTCAAAACGAATCCAACTGTTCCAGTTTCAGGAAAATCCGACGGTCGGATCTCCCGGTACAATCGTTTGAATTTTTGATTTCAAAATACGAACTGCAGCGTCGTTATTCGATTTAATATAATTATATATATATATATATATATATATATATATATCTAATCGATTCTGGCGCTGTTTTTCTTTAGATTTCACTTAAACATTCCAGACAATCCAACCGTTGGATTTTTACAAAGTTGGTGCTGTTGGAAAGATATTTCCAAAGCGAACCCAACGGTTGTGGTTTCGGGGAAATCCGATGGTCGGGTCTCCCGCACTAATCGTTTGAAATCACGGTTTCAAAATACGAACTGCAGCTTCATTATTCGATATATTTTAATTATATTTATATATATATATATAAATATAATCGATTCTTCGATTTCAAAACTATAAGCTTTTCATAGATTTGATAAAAATGATATTTTTATCCAACCATCTTCTATTTCAACACTTCACTATTTTTAACAATTCATGTATATAATAAAAATATGATTTTTATTGTTAAACAATTTATTTCAAAACACGACTATTTTATATAGTCCATATAGATGATAAAAATATGATTTTTATTATAAAACAATTTATTTCAAAACACGAGTACCATTCAACACATGAATTTCTATTCAACAAATGAATTTCAATTCAACACATGAAGGTTTTATATAGTTTATATATATAGATAAAAAGGTGATTTTTATATTTAGAAACGCGAATACCATTCAACACATGAATTTCTATTCAATGAATGAATTTCAATTCAACACATGAAGGTTTTCTATAGTTTATATATAGATAAAAGGGTGATTTTTTATATTTAAAACACGAATACCATTCAACACATGAATTCTATTCAACGAATGAATTTCAATTCAACACATGAAAGTTTTCTATAGTTTATATATATATAGATAAAAGGGTGATTTTTATATTTAAAACACGAATACCATTCAACACATGAATTTCTATTTAACGAATGAATTTCAATTCAACACATGAAGGTTTTCTATAGTTTATATATATAGATAAAAGGGTGATTTTTATATTTAAAACACGAATACCATTCAACACATGAATTCTATTCAACGAATGAATTTGAATTCAACACATGAAGGTTTTCTATAGTTTATATATATATATAGATAAAAAGGTGATTTTTATATTGCAAAACAATTTATTTCAAACATGAATGTCGTTCAATAGATGAATTTATATTCATCACACGAGTATATTTTCAACACATGAAAATAATTCTAACACAAGAATATTATTCAAAATTTCGGCAGCATAACTGCAGGGTAGTTAAAACCGGGGCCGTCCCTAGTACGGCTCCTCTCTCTACCTTAAAGCCTCGCAGCTTTTGACAATGGGGAATCATGCATCTAGTTCGCACGCATGCGGCATGTATATTTTTTTCATTTCCACAAACTAATCCTATGTGGTTTCAACCAAATATTTCTCAACCACAAATAGGTATTTTTCAACTACAATCAATCAATATCAACCACAAACCATTCCAATCAACCATTCGTTATCAATCAATTTTCACACCAACCACAACCAATAAATACCGTCCATGGTTTGTGGATGAGGGGCGTGTATATATATATATATATATATATATATATATATATATAGCATTTCACATCTATTTCAACACATATATAATTTTTACAACGCATATACAACTTATACATCGAACGTACAACTTAAACAACACTTATATAAGAGGAGTACAATGCTTATATAACTCATACATCGACTATATAATTTATACATCGTCGTTTTCTATATCGTTTATAAATTAGAAATCTCACATTGGGTTCCACTCCACCAAAAATAGCAGAAGGCTCAGAAAAATATGCGGTCTCTTCTAGAATGTATAAGACGTCCACACGGTCACGATGTTTCCTGTTTCATCGAATTTCATCAAGAAACGAAAAAGATATGATTTTTCAAAGTTTGCAACGGTTTAAAGGTGTTAAAACAGTTGAAATTAAACAAAGTCGTACCTTCATAGTTTGGTTCGAAACTAGGTTTTCGATTTTCGTTCAATCCGTGCAACTATATGACGATCGGCCTGTGCCACGATCTCGAGCTTGGAGAGGGATTTCCAGCACCACCACTGGTGGCCAGTTCGACGCCCAGATGAACGGGCGGCGGCGAAATGAAGTTACCGCCTTTGAGGCGCTCGATCTCGCTCTACAGGGCACGGTGGAGGATAAACCTGTTATGGATGGGAAGAGGGGGGAGAGTACTTTAAAAAGTTCAACTGGAGGGAGGTCTATCGAGGCGTGGTTTCGCCGGAAAGAGGAGGGGAAAGTTTGAAGAGCCGCCGTCGTCCAATCGGGGAGAGAGAAAAAGGTTTTTTTTTATATAAAAAATATGATTGGCCGGTGTATATATATTTCAAAAAAATTTCGGTTTTCACAAATGAACTCCTTTTTAAACCCAACGACTATCGTCCCTAGGGTTTTACCCCCATTCCAAACACAATGGGATATGTTTCGAAGGCCCATTCGACTGTTTCAATCAATTTTCATTCAATTTAAAATATATAACATTCAATATTCGATTTGAACGTACATTTCAATTTGCCAGGGCCACAACCTGATTCAAAAAATTCCAGAAAAATAAATCTAGCTATGTTTTGATGATACGGTCCCAACAAAACTAGTTTCGTCGAATTCTGAGACCGTTTGCAAAAAGGCCCATTTCTGGTCGATTCAATTTAACTATAATTGACCAAAACACGTTTTCCATTGCCACGCTCACATACTAGCTTCAAAAATTATGAAATTTGAAACCTAGCAATAACTTCACATCCCAGATCCAACAAAAGTGGATTCGTCGAATTCCGAGGTCGTATGCAAAATGGCCAATTTCACGGGCTATATAAATTCCATAGCGACCTTTCTGAAAATTCATTTGGCCATAACTTTTGCTTTCCGCTATGAAACTTCGGTTTTTTAGATTCGTTAGAAAGGTATTCACTAACAGATTTAAATATTTTTGGTTTCACTCAAATCCGTTTTGTTTTGCACCCGGTACAGTCAGTCAAAGTTTGAATTCAAATTTTGAAACTACCGCGCCATTTCAGGCCTTGTTTATAATTAGAATTAGTTATATTCGTTTTCAAACGTCGATTCAAACTCACTTTTCATTGCTATTATTTAAAATATTTATTTTAAATATTTAAAATCCACTAGTCTAGCCAATTTAAAAAAATTTAATTGGTTCAGATTTTCCGGGTCGTTACAATCTCCCCCACTTAAAACTTTTCATCCCCGAAAAGGAACAAAGTCGAAAGTGTTTTGATTAATCAACTCTACGTTCGATCTGGCTTCCATTCTCCAACTTTTCAGTTTCTGAGAATTTTCAGATTCTTCAAAAATTTGGCTAACACCCGGAATTTTCGAAAAATTTCGCCATAACCTCCTTTGTACGGGGAGGGTTTTGGAAATTTATTGTGTCGTATTAGGTACCCAATAAATCCTATGAAGCATACACATATTTATAGTGATATATTCTGGTGTTCACAGGGGAGCGTGTATAGATTACAACTCCAGAGAATAAATTCTCGTCACCCTGTCAAAGCCTGAGGGAGTGTGTATTTTTAATGCTCCAGAGGATAAATCCTCGTCACCTTGTCCCGTGTGGGAAATAAATAGTCCATGTGCCGTATCTAATGACTAGAGAGACGTGATTATTGTCAGTTCCAGACCCGTGTGGGGTTTTTATTAATCTGTTTATTTATCGTTACATTTTATATGTCCATATCAGTCATCAGTTCAACCTGTAAAATATAGTCATCGCCATACAAGCCTCTCGCTCGTATGGTAAATCTTCCACCTCGTCACACAAGCTCCTAATGCTTATGTGGTATATGATGAAGTATGCCTATCTTCAGAAGTATGCCATGCAGTGTAGTTCAAAATTAATTGTTACTATCCTATGGCGATGTTTATTATTTCACACAGAACAACCAGCACTCCGCATCCAATGACATTCACAGGAGTTGATATAATAATATTTCGCATCCAACTCATTAAGGTTTACCTATTTGTCGGGCACGCAAATAAATTCTTTACTCAACAGCTAATCCAATTACCTATTCAAACATATATAATGCACATGTATATATTTTTATCTATTTTTAAATCAGTTCAATGTGTGATTTAATCGAATAAATTCTACCATTATTCTCTTATTAATTAAATTAACTATCATTTCAATAATTTAATTAATCAAATTTACTATCACACAACACCAACAACAAACAAATTGTTTTTAACTTTTCAAATATATATCTTTTATGTATTCAAAAATCATATTTCTAAAACCAAACTATATATATAATCACAAATACGTTATTTATAAACCTATAACTCCCGACTCATTCTAGGGCACTTCTGACCCCATCTCTAACGAGTTATTCTGATTCTATTATACTCATACTAGGATATTGTTGATCCTATCTGTATTGAGTTACCCGTCCTAGAACACTACTGGTTCTATTTCTGACGAGTTCGTTCATATGTTATATTCCAGAACTAAGCTTAACCAAAGCTCTGATACCAAATTGAGACGACCCCAAACCCCATACTGACGGCGGCAAGGGTAATCTTTGGAATATAATGCATAAACAGATAATAACAGAACAGAAATTAAATAAATACACCAGATAATGCACAATAGAATATACTGGATAAACGTAATCATCAGAGTTACACAGTATACAGGATCATACTTAGTACAAATACAGTTCAGCTATACATAAATGTCTACAGTAGAAAAAGAAACATAATGTACAATAGGAGCTGAACAGCATAAAAAGAGATAAATGATAGAATCCATCTTCAGTTCCAGCTATCCGGATAAAGCCTGCTAAAGCTGAATACAAGGCTGCCCGTGTAGAAAAAGAGGCACCCGAGTTTGAAAGTGAAACAAACTACGAGTCAGTCATGGGACTGGTATGAGAAATCTTCTCAACACATTTAAAATATGGCTAATCACAGGACCACGCGACTTTCGTGGAACGGGTTTACTCCATTGGATTGCCAGTGCTTTAAAACAAATCATTTTTTTAAACATCGCAATGCTTTTTATAAAAAGGAAGCCATTATAAGACTCAGTTCCCATCACACAATGCAACGCCGGAGGATAGAGTTTTACCTTATAATAGCCAAAATATGCTTGATATGAATAAAACAAAAGCATTTGATATTATTACTAGTGTTTACATGTTTCAAAAACAATTTCGAATCATAACTATCAATCATAGACGGCATGGGTACCATATATCATGTCGCCATATATATATATATATATATGTAATCAAAACCGCACGATGTCGTATTTGGAAATTGGATTTACGTCGTGAACCAAGGCAAAAGATAGACCTTACCGCCTTCGAGACGCTCTAGCCCGTGTCTCAGGCAAGCCATGGATCGTCAGGGCCGGTCGACCGAAGTGGATTATTATGCCTGAACAATGCGTCTCCCCGCCCTTTGGGGCGTCAATAAGCCAACGAATGACTCCATCGGACCCGGATCGTCCTATCTAACCGAGGCGCCTCGCAACAGTAACAACCACATAAGTCAAACTCGTCAGGGCGTGTAAAACCAATGACGCCACTTCTAACTAGAAAGAAACGCATGCCCTCCCTGAGGTCCTTCTCCCATTTCTGGTCCATACCGGGGTGTGAGGCTCGCGAATTCACGTTATACACAAAGCTATGCCACACCGGCGGGGCTTTGATCATCACCACAAGACTTTGCTTTTCAACAGAAGCCCTGATCACTGCATCTTAGCATGCCACACAGGAAATTCACACCATGCAACTGATGAATATCAATCACACAGAATAAATTCCAATGTCAGACACACTGTCCATTTGCAAGTCCGTTCTGGGTCTGAACGAAACCGGAGGCACTATATACCTCGCAAACCCATCAATCTCCACATACGTCTGGACGATCACCACTCATTATCCATATTTCGGGATGCCTCCCAATCAGGACATCAGTTACCATCCAAACGAGGTGAAGATCTCTGGTCTTCGACCACTGTCTTCATCTTCGATTTCTTATCGTCGATTCAGTTATTCAGAATGGGATAAACCCGGTCTTTCTGAGCAACTCGCGTATATAATAAACAAGTGCAACACAAACACACATACGCATCATTTCAATTCATTAGTCGCTAACCGTAAATCAGTAAGAGAACGATTTCCCAAATATTAACCCCGAAGGCCGAAACCAACATCAGATCAACACCCAAGAAACCATTCGACTTAGCCAACCTTCAGTTAGTTTCTAAATTTCACATCCTCATCGTTTATAATATTTTATAATGATTTATCGCCATTTTTACTTATATTAAAATAGCCAATTTATTCAAACGACGCTTCGGGCCATAACGCGGCCGTGGCGCTGTTTTTCTTCAGATTTTATTTACACATATCTGAAAATCTAACCGTTGGATCTTCACAAAATTTACATCATTAGAAAGATCTTTTCAAAACGAATCCAACGGTTCCAGTTTCGGGAAAATCCGACGGTCGGATCTCCCGATACAATCGTTTGAAGTTTCGATTTCAAAATACGAACTGCAGCGTCATTATTCGATTTAATATAATTATATTTATATATATATATATATATAAATATAATCGATTCTGGCGTTGTTTTTCTTCAGATTTGAATTAAACATTCCAGACAATCCAACCGTTGGATTTTTACAAAGTTGGTGTCGTTGGAAAGATATTTCCAAAGCGAACCCAACAGTTGCGGTTTCGGGAAAATCCAATGGTCGGATCTCCCGCACCAATCGTTTGAAATCACGGTTTCAAAATACGAACTACAGCTTCATTATTCGATATATTTTAATTAAATATATATATATATAAATATAATCGATTCTTCGATTTCAAAACTATAAGCTTTTCATACATTTGATAAAAATGATATTTTTATCCAACCATCTTCTATTTCAACACTTCACTATTTTTAACAATTCATGTATATAATAAAAATATGATTTTTATTGTTAAACAATTTATTTCAAAACACGACTATTTTATATAGTCCATAAAGATGATAAAAATATGATTTTTATTATAAAACAATTTATTTCAAAACACGAGTACCATTCAACACATGAATTTCTATTCAACGAATGAATTTCAATTCAACACATGAAGGTTTTCTATAGTTTATATATATATATATAAAAAGGTGATTTTTATATTTAAAAACACGAATACCATTCAACACATGAATTTCTATTCAACGAATGAATTTCAATTCAACACATGAAGGTTTTCTATAGTTTATATATATAGATAAAAGGGTATTTTTTATATTTAAAACACGAATACCATTCAACACATGAATTCTATTCAACGAATGAATTTCAATTCAACACATGAAGGTTTTCTATAGTTTATGTATATAGATAAAAGGGTGATTTTTATATTTAAAACACGAATACCATTCAACACATGAATTTCTATTCAATGAATGAATTTCAATTCAACACATGAAGGTTTTCTATAGTTTATATATATAGATAAAAGGGTGATTTTTATATTTAAAACACGAATACCATTCAACACATGAATTCTATTCAACGAATGAATTTCAATTCAACACATGAAGGTTTTATATAGTTTATATATATAGAGAGAGAGAGATAAAAAGGTGATTTTTATATTGCAAAACAATTTATTTCAAACATGACTGTCGTTCAATAGTTGAATTTCTATTCAACACACGAGTATAGTTTCAACACATGAAAATAATTCTAACACAAGAATATTATTCAAAATTTCGGCAGCATAACGGCAGGGCAGTTAAAACCGGGGTCGTCCCTGGTACGGCTCCTCGCTCTACCTTAAAGCCTCGCAGCTTTTGACAATGGGGAATCATGCATCTAGTTCGCACGCATGCGGCATGTATATTTTTTTCATTTCCACAAACTAATCCTATGTGGTTTCAACCAAATATTTCTCAACCACAAACAGGTATTTTTCAACCACAATCAATCAATATCAACCACAAACCATTCCAATCAACCATTCGCTATCAATCAATTTTCCCACCAATCACAACCAATAAATATCGTCCATGGTTTGTGGATGAGGGGCGTATATATATATATATTTATATATAGCATTTCACTTCTATTTCAACACATATATAATTTTTACAACGCATATGCAACTTATACATCGAACGTACAACTTATACAACGCATATACAAGAGAAGTACAATGCTTATATAACTCATACATCAACTATATAATTTATACATCGTCGTTTTCCATATCGTTTATAAATTAGAAATCTCACATTGGGTTCCACTCCACCAAAAATAGTAGAAGGCTCAGAAAAATATGCAGTCTCTTCTAGAATGTATAGGACGTCCACACGGTCACAATGTTTCCTGTTTCATCGAATTTCTTCAAGAAATGAAAAAGATATGATTTTTCAAAGTTTGCAACGGTTTAGAGGTGTTAAAACAGTTGAAATTAAACAAAGCCGTACCTTCATAGTTTGGTTCGAAACTAGGTTTTCGATTTTTGTTCAATCCGTGCAACTATATGACGATCGTCCAGTGCCATGATCTCGAGTTTGGAGAGGGCTTTCCAGTGCCACCACTGGTGGCCAGTTCGACGCCTAGATGAACGGGGGGCGGCGAAATGAAGTTGCCGCCTTTGAGGCGCTCGATCTCGCTCTACATGGCACGGTGGAGGACAAATGTGACGGCAAGGAATTTCGCTCGATCTGAATCAGTCGATAAGCCGATCTAGACCGTTCGAAACCCCTGATCGTTTGAGAACAGGACAAATCAGAACGCAGATAGAAGAACATTTCATTGTTATTACAACAATTGCATCAGATACAAGAATATACAGAGTATAAATGAATAAATTACATTCGATAAATATCAGATATTATAATAAATTACATAGCAGCGGAAAATAATACAAAGCACAACTGAAGGTGATATACGGATACAGAGCTTTCCGGATATCATTCTAGCTGTAAACCAGGTTCCTGTGAATATAAATCTGCAAAACCGAAACTACTAGCTGCCCGTGCGGAAAATAGGGGCACCCAGAGTTTAGGTTAAAACAATAAACTCCAGGTCAGTCATGTGACTGGTGTGAGAACTAAAACAGTTATTTAAAACTTTATTTTAAAAGAGAGTAATTCAAGGGACCACGCCGTATAACACGGAACGGGTTTCCTCCCAAGAATACTAGCGCTTAGAATAAACAACGCAATGCTTTTTCGAAAAATGAAGCTATTATAAGACCCAGGTCCCATCACACAATGCAACGCAAGCCGGAGGATAGGGTTTTACCTTATAACAGCCAAACATGATTGATACGTTTAAAACAAATCATTTGATACTATAATAAGTGTATAGTGTCAAAACAGTTTCAATCATAAATATAAATCATAGACGGCATGGGTACCATATATCATGTCGCCATACTAGTTCTACAATTAAAACCGCAATACAAGTATTAGAAATTGGATTTCCGTCATGAGTCGAGGCAAGGGGCAAGCTCCTCTCCGCGTTCGAGACACTCTAGCAAATGTCCCAGGGCTATGCACTCTGGGCAACCCTTGGATGCTTCAGGGCCGGTCCTCACTTACGTTAAAGGATTGGCAATTCCTGAACACACGTTTCCCGGTCCTTACAGACCTATAATCGAGGCGCCTCGCATTCCAACAACCACATAGGTGAAAAGTATATAAATGTCAGGGCTGGTAAGTCACTGACACCACCAAAGCTAGAAAGAAACGTCGTGCTCTCCCTGCAGTCCGTATCCCGTTTTTGACTCATACCGAGGTGTGAGGCTCGCGAATTCACGCTATACACAAAGCTGCCACGTAGGCGGTGCTTTGATCATCAACCACAAGACTTTGCTTTTCAACAGAAGCCTTGATCATTGCATCTTAGCGTGCCACACAGGCAATTCATGCCATGCGACTGATGTCCATCGATATACAACCTCTGAGCTCGTACGTCTCAGAGAAGGGCGTTAAGCAAAAGAATAAATTCTTTGCCGCCAAACAGATGTATATTTAGTAGAAATCGATCAACACAGAATAAAATCCAATGTCAGACGCACAATCCATTTTCAAGTTCGTTCTGGGTCTGAACGAAACCGGAGGCACTTTCCTCGCATATCCATCCATCTCCAGGTACGTCTGGACGACCACCAACTATTTCCATCGTCTTGGGTGTACAGCCCAATCAGGATCGTCAGTAATTATCCAAACGATGTGAAGACTTCCGGTCTTCAACCACCATCTTCATCTTCGACTTATCGTCGAATCGGTTATTCAGAATGGGTATAAACCCGGACTTTCCGAACAACCCGCGTATATTAAAAACAAATGTTACACAAACACAACATACGCCTCATTCCAATTCATTAGTCACTAACCGCAAATTAGCAAGAGAACAATTTCTCAAACATTAACCCCGAAGGCCGAAACCAACATCAGATTAATATCCAGGAGACCACTCATCTTAGCCAACCTACAGCTAGTTTCTAAATTCCACATTCTTAGGGAAAGGTTCCCATTAATTTTATCCAAGATAAATTCTTTACAATTTATCCTGTAATCTTCCTTTGGATGTCGTTTCAAACCAAATTATGGTTTTTCTAAACTAGTCGAGATTAGCGAACCACACCGAAGTAATTATTTATTTTATTTCTCAATCCCAACTTATTCATCCCATGAAGCAAAACTGGTAATACTCCATATCTAACACCACGGTGTTATCGGTAAAATAAATTACCATTCCACGTTCAAATCTAATTAAAGATTTAACTATCGCTTTGGAGCAAAACTGGTGATACTCCATTCACGCTCGTTTTCTAAATTTGATAATTTAGATTGTAAATTCACATTTCAATCTAATTGCAGATTCGTTAAAACTCCTTTTATTGGGTTAAAGAACTAGGTGTTATTTAAAACACAGTTCACGACAAACCCAAATCACATTCTATTTATTTCTGGGTTAAAGAACTAGGTGTTATTTAAAACACAGTTCACGATAAACCCACAAATCAATTCTAGTTCAATTCAAATCAAATATATTTGGAATTCCGATTATTTAAAACCCCTTTTTAAATCTAATTTATTTATTTAAAAATAAATCGGGTTTTAAATTTAGTTCAATCTAGTTCATTTCGATAAAAATCTATTTTTCTCTTTTCAAATATGGAGTTTTTCATCCCAATTATTCCCAAATCGTTTCTTATGATTTTACACAAATTATTGATGTTTTTAATAATTTTACCAAGGCCCGTACAGTCGATTTCCAACAATGGCCATCGAACTGAACTTACAGCGACCTTTTTCGAATTTGATTTGGACGTATCTCCAAATCCAACCATTAGATTTCAAATTTCCAATATTCGTTAGAAAGCTCTTTTCGATACGAACCCAACGGTTCCGGTTTTAGGAGAATCCGACGGTCGGATCTCCCGTAATGTCCGTTTGAAATAAATGGTCGAAATTTGCGAACTGCCGCGGCGCGGCGCGTTCTATTCAGGCCATTATATTATATATATAATATATATAATATATATTTCGTCGATTACTATTTAAAACGAATTATATAAATAGTTTTGAATTCGTTTCAGAAACAATTTCAACCTTTATTTCAATTCAAATTAAAATTGAATTTTTCCTTATAAATTCATTTTAAAATTCATCTCTATTCAATTCAAATTTCAGTTCAATTTGAATTCATTTCAATTCGCTTTCAATTCAATTTGAATTCGTTTTCAATTCAATTCAATTCCAAAGTCGTTTTCTATTCGATTCAATTCAAATCGGTTTTCTATTCGATTCATTTCAAATTGGTTTTCTATTCGAATCAAATTCGTTATATATTCAATTGAAATCAAATTCGTTTTCTATTCAAATCAAATTCGTTATATATTCAATTGAAATCAAATTCGTTATATATTCAATTCATTTTGAAGTCGTTTTCTATTCGATTCAATTCAAATCGGTTTTCTATTCGATTCATTTCAAATTGGTTTTCTATTCGAATCAAATTCGTTATATATTCAATTGAAATCAAATTCGTTTTTTATTCAAATAAAATTCGTTATATATTCAATTGAAATCGAATTATCGAACTACCGCGCCATTTTCAATTCTATTTATAATTATATATAATTATTTATATTCTAACGACGACGCGTATAATATAAACGTTCGAATTATATTCAAAATAAATTTCTCGTTGACTATATTTAAAATAATCTATTTTAAATATTCAAAATTCGCTTAAATTGCCGAAATAAAAATTTTAAACTGGCCCAGAATTTCCGGGTTATTACAATCTCCCCCACTTAAAACTTTTCGTCCCCGAAAAGGAACAAAGTCGAAAGTGGTTTGATTAGTCAGCTCTACGTTCGATCGGGCTTGCATTCTCCAACTTTTCAGTTTCTGAGAATTTTCAAAATTTCAAAAATTTGGCAAACACCCTAAATTTTCGAAAAATTTCGCCAGAACCTCCCCTGCACCGGGAGCATCGGGGAATTTCAAATAGCTTCCCCGGTCCTTCTAATCTCAAAAAGAAAAAGAAAAAGCCAAGCGGCTAGCCAATAGGCTCATAAAATCATCATCACCCAAACAAAACAGTAAATTACATAATAAACATGTACCTATTTGTCGGGCAAACAAATTTTATTCTTCGGCTCTAGCCTCCTTGCTATGACCTGTTCAATGTAAGTATATATATATGCAAGCAAATGCGACCAATTTTCAATATAATTCAAAATTTGATACAATTAGGCATAATGGTCCAAAATTAGCAAACAACTAAACAAACAACACAAACATCAATCAATTAGTGAATTAGAGTTTTCAAATTCATAATTTTGATACATATACAGAAAATCTTGTTTTTGATGCCAATTCACAACAAAGTGTTCTAGCTATATTAGTTTTGGTTCTCACACCAGTATAATGGAAATATATAGAAAATCACACCTTCGTCACTCGAATATAAATTCTGACGACGAGTACTCAACCATCAGAATCATCTTCGGGCCACTAGAGCATGATTCTATATCTATCCAGTATATTAAAACTTCGAATATACGTTCATGACGCGTATATGCAAAATCTTTATATATTGGATTGTCCATATTCAAAATAAATAAATAATCAAATACGTTTTAAAATGGTTTAAATTCCAAAACAAAATTGTTTTCATTTGAAGAATATACTCTTCACACTCGTTCTAGGATACTACTGATCCTATCTCAAACGAGTCATTCTAATTGGATATTACTAATCCAACATTTGATGAATTCTTTCGTATGGTTCTAATGTGTCTTGTTCTCGAGCTCTGTAAACCAAAGCTCTGATACCAAATGTGATGGCAAGGAATTTCGCTCGATCTGAATCAATCGATAAGCCGATCTAGACCGTTCGAAACCCCTGATCGTTTGAGAACAGGACAAATCAGAACGCAGACGGAAGAACATTTCATTGTTATTACAACAATTGCATCAGATACAAGAATATACAGAGTATAAATGAATAAATTACATTCGATAAATATCAGAGATTACAATAAATTACATAGCAGCGGAAAATAATACAAAGCACAACTGAAGGTGATATACGGATACAGAGCTTTCCGGATATCATTCCAGCTGTAAACCAGGATCCTGTGAATATAAATCTGCAAAACCGAAACTACTAGCTGCCCGTGCGGAAAATAGGGGCACCCAGAGTTTAGGTTAAAACAATAAACTCCAGGTCAGTCATGTGACTGGTGTGAGAACTAAAACAGTTATTTAAAACTTTATTTTAAAAGAGAGTAATTCAAGGGACCACGCCGTATAACACGGAACGGGTTTCCTCCCAAGAATACTAGCGCTTAGAATAAACAACGCAATGCTTTTTCGAAAAATGAAGCTATTATAAGACCCAGGTCCCATCACACAATGCAACGCAAGCCGGAGGATAGGGTTTTACCTTATAACAGCCAAACATGCTTGATACGTTTAAAACAAATCATTTGATACTATAATAAGTGTATAGTGTCAAAACAGTTTCAATCATAAATATAAATCATAGACGGCATGGGTACCATATATCATGTCGCCATACTAGTTCTACAATTAAAACCGCAATACAAGTATTGGAAATTGGATTTCCGTCATGAGTCGAGGCAAGGGGCAAGCTCCTCTCCGCGTTCGAGACACTCTAGCAAATGTCCCAGGCTACGCACTCTGGGCAATCCTTGGATGCTTCAGGGCCGGTCCTCACTTACGTTAGAGGATTGGCAATTCCTGAACACACGTTTCCCGGTCCTTACAGACCTATAATCGAGGCGCCTCGCATTCCAACAACCACATAGGTGAAAAGTATATAAATGTCAGGGCTGGTAAGTCACTGACACCACCAAAGCTAGAAAGAAACGTCGTGCTCTCCCTGCAGTCCGTATCCCGTTTTTGACTCATACCGAGGTGTGAGGCTCGCGAATTCACGCTATACACAAAGCTGCCACGTAGGCGGTGCTTTGATCATCAACCACAAGACTTTGCTTTTCAACAGAAGCCTTGATCATTGCATCTTAGCGTGAACCACAGGCAATTCATGCCATGCGATTGATGTCCATCGATATACAACCTCTGAGCTCGTACGTCTCAGAGAAGGGCGTTAAGCAAAAGAATAAATTCTCCGCCGCCAAACAGATGTATATTTAATAGAAATCGATCAACACAGAATAAAATCACATGTCAGACACACAATCCATTTTCAAGTTAGTTCTGGGTCTGAACGAAACCGGAGGCACTTTCCTCGCATATCCATCCATCTCCAGGTACGTCTGGACGACCACCAACTATTTCCATCCTCTTGGGTGTACAGCCCAATCAGGATCGTCAGTAATTATCCAAACGATGTGAAGACTTCCGGTCTTCAACCACCATCTTCATCTTCGACTTATCGTCGAATCGGTTATTCAGAATGGGTATAAACCCGGACTTTCCGAACAACCCGCGTATATTAAAAACAAATGTTACACAAACACAACATACGCCTCATTCCAATTCATTAGTCACTAACCGCAAATTAGCAAGAGAACAATTTCCCAAACATTAACCCCGAAGGCCGAAACCAACATCAGATTAATATCCAGGAGACCACTCATCTTAGCCAACCTACAGCTAGTTTCTAAATTCCACATTCTTAGGGAAAGGTTCCCATTAATTTTATCCAAGATAAATTCTTTACAATTTATCCTGTAATCTTCCTTTGGATGTCGTTTCAAACCAAATTATGGTTTTTCTAAACTAGTCGAGATTAGCGAACCACACCGAAGTAATTATTTATTTTATTTCTCAATCCCAACCTATTCATCCCATGAAGCAAAACTGGTAATACTCCATATCTAACACCACGGTGTTATCGGTAAAATAAATTACCATTTCACGTTCAAATCTAATTAAAGATTTAACTATCGCTTTGGAGCAAAACTGGCGATACTCCATTCTCGCTCGTTTTCTAAATTTGATAATTTAGATTGTAAATTCACATTTCAATCTAATTGCAGATTCGTTAAAACTCCTTTTATTGGGTTAAAGAACTAGGTGTTATTTAAAACACAGTTCACGACAAACCCAAATCACATTCTATTTATTTCTGGGTTAAAGAACTAGGTGTTATTTAAAACACAGTTCACGATAAACCACAAATCAATTCTAGTTCAATTCAAATCAAATATATTTGGAATTCCGATTATTTAAAACCCCTTTTTAAATCTAATTTATTTATTTAAAAATAAATCGGGTTTTAAATTTAGTTCAATCTAGTTCATTTCGATAAAAATCTATTTTTCTCTTTTCAAATATGGAGTTTTTCATCCCAATTTTTCCTAAATCATTTCTTATGATTTTACACAAATTATTGATATTTTTAATAATTTTATCAAGGCCCGTTCAGTCGATTTCCAACAATGGCCATCGAACTGCACTTACAGCGACCTTTTTCGAATTTGATTTGGACGTATCTCCAAATCCAACCGTTAGATTTCAAATTTCCAATATTCTTAGAAAGCTCTTTTCGATACGAACCCAACGGTTCCGGTTTTAGGAGAATCCGACGGTCGGATCTCCCGTAATGTCCGTTTGAAATAAATGGTCGAAATTTGCGAACTGCCGCGGCGCGGCGCGTTCTATTCAGGCCATTATATTATATATATAATATATATAATATATATTTCGTCGATTACTATTTAAAACGAATTATATAAATAGTTTTGAATTCGTTTCAAAAACAATTTCAACCTTTATTTCAATTCAAATTAAAATTGAATTTTTCCTTATAAATTCGTTTTAAAATTCATCTCTATTCAATTCAAATTTCAGTTCAATTTGAATTTATTTCAATTCGCTTTCAATTCAATTTGAATTCGTTTTCAATTCAATTCAATTCCAAAGTCGTTTTCTATTCGATTCAGTTCAAATCGGTTTTCTATTCGATTCATTTCAAATTGGTTTTCTATTCGAATCAAATTCGTTATATATTCAATTGAAATCAAATTCGTTTTCTATTCAAATCAAATTCGTTATATATTCAATTGAAATCAAATTCGTTATATATTCAATTCATTTCGAAGTCGTTTTCTATTCGATTCAATTCAAATCGGTTTTCTATTCGATTCATTTCAAATTGGTTTTCTATTCGAATCAAATTCGTTATATATTCAATTGAAATCAAATTCGTTTTCTATTCAAATCAAATTCGTTATATATTCAATTGAAATCGAATTATCGAACTACCGCGCCATTTTCAATTCTATTTATAATTATATATAATTATTTATATTCTAACGACGACGCGTATAATATAAACGTTCGAATTATATTCAAAATAAATTTCTCGTTGACTATATTTAAAATAATCTATTTTAAATATTCAAAATTCGCTTAAATTGCCAAAATAAAAATTTTAAACTGGCCCAGAATTTCCGGGTTATTACAACAAACCAGGTATGGATGGGAAGAGGGGGGAGAGTACTTTAAAAAGTTCAACTGGAGGGAGGTCTATCAAGGCGGGGTTTCGCCGGAAAGAGGAGGGGAAAGTTTGAAGAGCCGCCATCGTCGAATCGGGGAGAGAGAAAAAGGTTTTATTTACATAAAAAATATGATTGGCCGGTGTATATATATTTCAAAAAAAATTGGGTTTTCACAAATGAACTCCTTTTAAAACCCAACGATTGTCATTCCTAGCGTTTTACCCCCATTCCGAACACAATGGGATATGTTTCGAAGGCCCATTCGACTGTTTCAATCAGTTTTCATTCAATTTAAAATATATAACATTCAATATTCGATTTGAACGTACATTTCAATTTGCCAGGGCCACAAACTGATTCGAAAAATTCCAGAAAAATAAATCTAGCTATGTTTTTACGATACGGTCCCAACAAAACTAGTTTCGTTGAATTCTGAGACTATTTGCAAAAAGGCCCATTTCTGGTCGATCCAATTTAACTATTATTGATCAAAACACGTTTTCCTTTGCCACACTCACATACTAGCTTCAAAAATTATGAAATTTGAAACCTAGCAATACCTTCACATCCCGGATCCAACAAAAGTGATTTCGTCGAATTCCGAGGTCGTATGTAAAATGGCCAATTTCACGGGCTATATAATTTCCATAGCGACCTTTCTGAAAATTAATTTGGCCATAACTTTTGCTTTCCGCTATGAAACTTCGATTTTTCAGATTCGTTAGAAAGGTATTCACTAACAGATTTAAATATTTTTGGTTTCACTCAAATCTGTTTTGTTTTGCACCCAGTATAGTCAGTCAAAGTTTGAATTCAAATTTTGAAACTACCGCGCCATTTCAGGCCTTGTTTATAATTAGAATTAATTATATTCGTTTTCAAACGTCGATTCAAACTCTCTTTTCATTGCTATTATTTAAAATATTCATTTTTAATATTTAAAATCCACTAGTTTAGCCAGTTTAAAATTTTTAAATTGGTTCAGATTTTCCGGGTCGTTACACTTCACTATCGAACCTTAACCGTTCCTTAGTTAATTATGAAGTCAATCAAGTTAGGGTATAATTACCTCTCAGACCTTAACTGAACAACTTTGAAATGGTCAAAGCTCACAACTTCAAACAAAACATCGCTTACGCGACTCTCGGATTCAATCTAAGAATCCACTTTCTTTACGGAAAAAACATTGATTATAACGGTAGCGTTATAATTGCTGTTTCTGAATATTTGATTTATAAGACATTTATTATAATGGCAGAGTTAAAATCGCTGTTTAGATTTATGAAAAACATTTATTATAATGACAGCACTAAAATCATTGTTTAGATTTATAAACATTTATGATAACAGTAGCATTATAATCGCTGTTTAGATTTATAACGATAGCATTAAAATCGTTGTTCCCAAATAATTGGTATATAAAAATATAACTTGTATTTATTAATTCAATTAATAAGTAAATAAATGAATAAATAATTTTGATGCAAAACGGAAAGTAAAAATAACTACTTCTCTAAATTCGATATAATCGAATTCCAATAAATAATTTTCTCTTGAATAATACATATTCGATTTATATTCCGAACTTCGGAATTTATCTACCATTTCAGGTTGATTCTAATTCCAAATTCACTTTTGAATTTATCTTTTCCAAATCATTACAAATTTCTTTATAACCATTCCTTACTACAAAACATTATCACAATTTATTTTATATTCCGAATTTTTGAATAAAACTCGTCGTTTTTCTTTTAAAATAATTATCCATTTCCCTTTCTTGTTCACGTTCCAATTTGGATTTATATTTCAAATCATCTAAATTTCCTTTACAGATATTTCATATGCAAAATATTTGCTTTAAAACATTATTCACATTAATCGCGAATATATTTCTTTTATATAATCAAATCAGTTTGATTCCGTACTTATAAATAATATCTTAAACCTAAAATTCTATTTATACTTCTATTCAGAATATTCATATAACTATCATTCTTTATTTCAATCATTACAAATCTCGCTTATAATTTCCTTTAAAATTTTACTAGGTTCAAATCTCTTTTCAAATATTGGTTTCAAAACCAATTTCCACTTTTCCATATGAATTCAAATTTGAATTTATTTTTCAACATATCCAATGGTAAATAATTCAACTAATTTATTCTCATTTATAAACAAATTCTTGATTCATCCATTTGAACCGATTTCCTATTCTCAGCTCTATTCAAAAATTAAATTTCTATTTTTGGAAATAAATTTCCTTTTCAAATTCCAAATTCCTTTCCTATATCTGAAAATATTTTATGATATTTAAAATATCAAGTTTCTAGGGATAGGGTAAATCAAACACAACACATCCAATTATGGATTATGTAACACATTATATATCACAATCAAATAAAAACAGTAATATAAATGTTGAGGAATCCAGTTGGATCCCTCCAACCTGTTTCCCTTCATCCACAGATGTTAATCACATCAATAATATTAACTTCACATCAAGATGAAATATCACAATAAACAGAACTAATGATCAACGATATAACTGTATCAACCATTTCAACCATTTTACCTACCATTCATTCAAACAACCATCACACAGTATAAAATTACTGTAAATAAACTTAAAACTTGTTTTTATAAAAATATAAACTAGTCAGAGTTAGTGAGTTTACTCACCTTGTTTCGCATTTGATGGTTCTGCTTTTTGTTTAGTTCCGCTTTTAAAATCAAACAGATATCTGGTTTTTCTATGAAATTCCAGTTTCTTCATTCTCAACCTTGTCAGTTCCATAACGAAGATTTTGTCGGTACAATCCTAACGTGATTTGTTTTTGTGAGATTCTGTACATGTATGAAGTAATTATGATTATTATGGTATTGGCTAGAATTAAAACTTTTTATTCCCTAATTATCGCCATTAACTATTTATTACCGTTCAAAACAAATAACTTCTTCTAGTCACTGTTAATCCGATTGTCATCGTTCCCAGGATCGAAATAAATGCTCCACTCCTACATCCCGCTATTAAATCGTCTCCTGCTAAAATGCAAACCATGCTGACCCTATGTATGAGCTTTTTCCCTTCATAACCAATACCAATCTCAACTCCCTTTCCCATGTAAAATTTGATACCCAATACGCTGTAAATCATGTTGACAAAATATTTATTACCATAATAAACCGTATGATCAACTTATCATGTGTTTCATAATACATCATTAAAATAAAAAATTTAGTTGCTTACTGAACCTCACTTTATTACCATAATCACCTCCGGGTCAAGTGCTGCATTGGACCTTGCATTTAAACTAGTCCCAAACATTTGAACTGCAAGATCATTATAATATGATAGTTGGAAATCCATTACAGTTGTTTTCAACATCATTGTAGTTTGGTTTGATTTCTTCCATTGAACTACTGCACCGCCTTTAACTAACCCCAAACATTCGCAATTCCAAAAAACCAAATTCTAAAACAATATGTTACTGTGAATATTACTTTAGTTAATAGTCAATTTCCTTTGCTTACGAAAATTCGATTGCTCACTCCCTCTTCCTTCCCACACCCCACGCAAAACCGCATCTTCTTCTTGTTATAAACCATCACGACATCTTCTCCTTTTAGATAAACCGCGACTCCGCCCTTTACAAACCAAGCATCGACTTCGTACCATCGCAAGGTCCACATGCTAGCGATCCTGGGGCCCCCTCGGCCTCCGTTCACCCAGAGATTTGCAGTTGAACGGAAAAAGCTTTGAGCCTGATTTCACTCTCCACCGAGTGTCAATGACGACTAGACCAGAGGCAGAAGGAAGCTCTCGCGCCACCGCACCTGGTCGAACCACTTCCCTTAGCCGCGCCACCTCCTCCTCTTCTTAAGCCCTTCATACATCTCCTTCCATTGGTGCTCCTATCTCCAGAAATTCGCAGCCCTAGGCTTGGTGAAACAACGACAGGGCGAAAATAATTTGATCGAGCTGAACAATACTTGTACCAACGAGAGGATATTAACAAGAGGAGATGGCAAATCTAATTATAGTATTTTAAGAATTTTTATCCAATTTATTTGATAATTTAGAATATGAATTTTGCTGGAGAAAATATAGTGGAGTGGCGGCTTGACATGGTTGACCACGCACTTTTATTTTGACCAAGAATTAGGGTACGGTGTGGTAATATATAGGGAAATATTAATATTATATTATTAATTCACGAAACTTAGGGTTGAAGCTTCACGTTAAAACCACTATATACGACTTCCAATCACAACGAAAATTGAGATCCTAATAGAATAAAATATTCCGAACACGATAGAACATAATTCATCGAAATCCAAGACCGTTTGGTACAACTCCATTTATAATTTACAACCGTTAAATAATGTATGTCTAAATAGCGTAGGATACTCAAAATAATTCCAATTGACTCCAAACTGGAAATCTTGCAATAATTAACCACCACGTATTTAGTAAAATTGGTTTCGTTGAAATTGGAGATCATTTGCTCAAGTTATATACAAATCCATTTTAAATCAAATTAAATTCATTTAATTAATAGCTACGCAAGCTAGTTGTGCGTTTACGGCTAACGCGGTCACATATAATATCGAATCACCAAGAAATTTATTTTCACACAAAAATTTAACATTCTAATTCCAATGAAACTGATTTCGTCAAAAGCGGAGGTTGGTTGCAAAAATGTTGTTTTCAAGACTGAAATAAATCGATTAAAAATATAAATAAATTCAATAACTAGTCAATTTAATAATAATAAATTATTATCATCGTATATATCCGACTAGAATGCCATAAAGCTCTAAAACAAACATGTCGGGATTTTAAACTCAATATTTCAAATTAAAATGACGTTCGAATTATTTAGAATCAATATATTTATAAAATAAATCGGTAAATTATATAAAGGATTCCATGGCGATTATTTGAAACTTCAATTTGGACATAACTCACAATCTATAAGATGAAATCTCGATTTTTCACTTCCATTGGAAAAATACAGTCAAATAGATCCGAACGTTTCTTGTTTCGAAGAATTCCGACTTATATTAGATTCTGTATTCCCAATTGAAGTTCAAAACGTAAAATTACGAACTACCGCGATATTACGAGCTCGATTTAAATCACATTATAAAGTATACGTTCGAGCTTTTGTTTAAATAAATAATTCCTTTCAAAAATCGTTCTATATTTCAAATAAAATATTTAAAATCAATTTAAATATTCAAAATTAAATGGCTTAAAATCTGGGTCGTTACATTCCTTCCCCTTTAAAATAATTTTGTCCTCGAAATTGCTAAGCAGTAAAAATGCTATAATTCTAATCCCTCATAACCTCCTTAGTTGAAATCTTATATTCCATTTCTTCATAATCCAGTTCTTATTCGAACTTCGAATTCTCATACCAATACTCGACCATTCATAATTCTTTACAAATGATATGTCCACCATTTTTGGACGATCCATCATCACTTTCTTGTCTTCGATCCATATGCCCTTCATGCATATCCACACCCATTCCAATTGATTTTAAATCCATTTATCAATTCCGTTATTCCACTAGAAATTTTATTAACCAATTCTAGTTTTCTTATTTCAATTATAATTAACAACTTGATTTTTAAATTATCAAAAATTTCTTAAAAATTTTCTACCTTGTTAAATTTTCAAAAAAATCGCCAGCATCTCCTTTGCATGGCTCAAAAGGTTCAACCACAACTCGCCTTTCTAGGCTTTCTCCAATCCAAAAGAAAATCAAAAAGCCAAGCGGCTTGCTCCATAAGCTCATAAAATCATCAAACCCAAGTAATATTGTAAACATGTATCCTTTTATCGGGAAAAATTCTATCTCTTGCATTTGCTTCCATTCAATATCTGCTTAGCATACGTATATCCATTTCTAGTTGGTTTCAAATCAATCCAACTTCTAGTTTTTAACTCTCTAATCAACTTCTTATTAGTTCACTTCCATTCACTAATCCAAATAGAAATCTATTTCCAAAAATCAACCTTCTTATCCTGCTTTAGTTTAAATCCAAACAACATCCAATATATATTCAACTTGTTCATATATAAGTCAGATTTACTTTATTTATTCCAATTTTAAACTCTTTATTTAATTTGATTTGGAATTATATCTAATCCAATCCAATTTTGTTTAACTTAAGTTAAATTTCAATTCGTTTGATACATTTTTACCATTTCAATCTATCCAACTTATACAAGTTAAATTTTAATTTCAGAATTCAAATTCCCGAGTTTTATTTCAAATTAGTTTGAAATCACACACACATATATATATATCTATAATCAACTCAATTCAAAACATTTGAATTTCTAAAACATCTTGTCCTTTTCAAACAAATTTTTCGTTCCCAAACTACTATGGTAGCAATCCGCCACTCAGAAACTTGAAAATGAATACTGATAATGTCGCGATCCATTATCAGAATTATTTTCTCGCCACTGAAGTGATTTCAATGCTTAATCACTATCAAAACCCATTTAAGATAATTTTTTTATTCAAAAAAATCCTTCAAAACAATGCTATATTCCTTTATAATATTTCAGAAAATATTTTCTAAACATCCGGGATTTAAATTCAAATTCCGGTTTGAACTCAGTCTTGGTTTATCTCATTTGCGCACATTATCCAAATATAAATTATATTTGGTTATATACATAACAATTTCAATATTTCATAATTTCGTTTGATTGTAATAACAATCAGCACATTCATATATTATAATAATCCAGAAATTATTCTTTTTATATCAAAATAAATTTTGGGAAAAATTATTTCATTTAACCATTTTTAAAACAATATTGTATCGAATTGCTTTGTTCGAGAGTTTAGAAAAAAACGTATCGATACAGTTGTGCATCCTGTATCGAGCAGAATTCATAAACCACTTAACAAATCAACCAACACAATATAAAACATTTTTATATCAAATCTACAAATTCGCGCTCATATATATAAACACTCAAACACAATCTAGGGTATTACTAACCCCATTTCTATCGAGTCACGCCACAGAGTCAAGGTTACTACTCAACCTTCAGCTCTGATACCAAATGTAATGGCCCGAATTTCCATACACTTCGAGTCGACTAATAACACCACATGTCCAACTCAAATTGTATAGAAATACGAATCATTAGTAAAAAGAAGTTAGAGAATGAGAAATAGAAAGAAAAATTAGAATAGAAGAAAACGAAGAACATAAGTAACACAGCGGAACGAATAAAATATATTATACAACTTAACTTTTGAAATACAAATCAGTAACTGTATATATACATACCATCATCAGAGCACAACAGTTATTCCTAGAACAGTTATAAACCCCTGTTTCTAGATACAACATAGTACACAATGGAAAATATGATAGTCTATAGCTAACAGGTGAAGCCTTCTGCTTCAAGCTCCTCCAAACTGAATCTGTAAAATCCAGACTACTTGACTACCCGTACAAATATGGGCACCCAAGAATTTAGGGAAAACAAAACAAAATAAACTATGGGTCAGTCATGGGACTGGTGTGAGTAAACTCCAGCCATTTGTTTAACTTTCAAAATCCTTTCAAAAGAAATGATAATCGTAAGACCGATCCACACATAAACACGGATGGTTTTTATCTTACAATAACCAAATTATTTTTGATATCAAATCCAGTGATATTATAATAACGTCTACATCAAATAAATAGAATCTAGCGGAAAGCTTGCATCTCACGCTCCATATATAATATAAAATCGAAAACCGTAGGGCGCTTATTGGAGATTGGATTTCCAACAAAACAAGGTATGGAACCACCTTCCGATAGTGTATCTCTAGAGGGGAATACACTGGGTTCAACAAGAACGTCTTGCAACCCGGCCCACACATGGCTGGCCACTCATTTAACTTGAGTGTGCCGAACATATTACCACCAATGGTTGTGATCAGCAACCGTTACTGAAAGCATACAGCAGTGGATAGAATAAGAGGCAAATGAATTTTCTCTAGATCAGGTGATAATACCCCTAATGGGAATGACCCACATGGCCATGCTACCTGCCCGATTTCTATCATTTCCCGGGTGATGAGGCTTGAGGTCACGATTTTTTTCCAGCACTTCTTGCCATCGTTTACTTTGAATGTCATGTCGTCAGACATTCGTCCATATACGTTGTCCTGGGATTGGAAAAACCGAAGGCATCATTCGATTAATCCATCTTAGGAAATTTCTGCTTAGGATTAACAAAACAGCCCTTGCACTTTGTTCCGTCTTCAATTATTCTCAGCATGACTTGATTGGTAGCGCTTATGCCAATACAGAGTGGTTTTTAGATATTAAATCTAATCTCAGTCTCTCCATATTGACAACAAAGGTATAAAATAAATCAAAACTTTAATAGTCGGTGATTTAACTATCAAAGTAACATTTATTCAATCAATGGTCCTATTTCCAATTGGAAATTCTACCGATCAACCAACAACAACACTTGCCCCTTTTTATATTAATTTCTTATTATATTATCGATTCCAATATCCATCTCCAATCTTCCATACCCTTTCAAATCTCAATCTCGATTCTTGGAAGAAATTTCCAACATTATCATTTCTTTATTCGAGAAGATATCTCTTATTCCCATTTGAAATCATTTCTATATATTCATATATTCTTATTTTTATATTTTAGAAAATATAATTTATTAACATTAGAAAAATAAAACATTCCCAATTATCATTCCTTAGTTCTAGTTATCCCAAATCAGTTCATTTTCTATACTTAGACACCACCTCTGAGTTACTTTGGAAAATGTTTCCAAGACCTTTTCATTTAATTAAACCCATGTTACATAAAAAACATCGTTGCCATAACTCAATTCATTAATTATTCATTTACTAATCGGATCCCTAACCAATCTTCACTACCGAACCTTAACCGTTCCTTAATTAATTATGAAGTCAACCAAGTTGGGGTATAATTACCTCTCAGACCTTAACTGAACAACTTTGAAACAGTCAAAGCTCACAACTTCAAACAAAACTTCGCTTATGCGACTCTCAGATTCAATCTAAGAATCCGCTTTCTTTACGGAAAAACATTGATAATAACGGTAGCAATATAATCGCTATTTCTGAATATTTGATTTATAAGACATTTATTATAACGGCAGCGTTAAGATCACTGTTTAGATTTACGAAAAACATTTATTATAATGACAACACTAAAATCATTGTTTAGATTTATAAACATTTATGATAACAGCAGCATTATAATCGTTGTTTAGATTTATAACGGTAGCGTTATAATCGTTATTCCCAAATAATTGGTATGTAAAAATATAACTTGTATTTATTAATTTGATTAATAAGTAAATAAATAAATAAATAATTCTGATACAAAACGGAAAGTAAAATTAACTACTTCCATAAATTCAATATAATCGAATTCCAATAAATAACTTTCTCTCGAATAATCCATATTCGATTTATATTCCGGACTTCGGAATTTATCTACCATTTCAGGTTGATTCTAATTGCAAATTCACTTTTGAATTTATCTTTTCCAAATCATTACCAAATTTCTTTATAACCATTCCATACTACAAAACATTATCACAATTTATTTTATATTCCGAATTTTTGAATAATACTCATCGTTTTTCTTTTAAAATAATTATCCATTTCCCTTTCTCGTTCACGTTCCAATTTGGATTCATATTTCAAATCATCTAAATTTCCTTTACAGATATTTCATTTGCAAAATATTTGCTTTAAACCATTATTCACTTTAATCGTGAATATATTTGTTTTATATTATCAAATCAGTTTGATTCCGTACTTATAAATAGTATCTTAAACCTAAAATTCTATTTATACTTCTATTCAGAATATTCATATAACTATCATTCTTTATTTCAATCATTTCAAATCTCGCTTATAATTTCCTTTGAAATTTTACTAGGTTCATATCTCTTTTCAAATATTGGTTTCAAAACTAATTTCCACTTTTCCATATAAATTCAAATTTGAATTTATATTTCAACATATCCAATGGTAAATAATTCAATTAATTTATTCTCATTTATAAACAAATTCTTGATTCATCCATTTGAACCGATTTCCTATTCTCAACTCAATTCAGAAATTAAATTTCTATTTTCGGAAATAAATTTCCTTTTCAAATCCCAAATTCTTTTCCTGTATCTGAAAATGTTTTATGGTACTTAAAATACCAAGTTTTTAGGTTTAGAGTAAATCAAACACAAAACATCCAATCATGGATTATGTGACACATTATATATCACAATCAAATAAAAACAGTAATATAAATGTTGAGGAATCCAGTTGAATCCCTCCAACCTGTTTCCCTGCATCCACAGATGTTAATCACATCAATAATATTAACTTCACATCAATATGAAATATCACAATAAACATAACTTATGATCAACGATATAACTGTATCAACCATTTCAATCATTTTACCTACCATTCATTCAAACAACCATCACGTAATATAAAATTACTGTAAATAAATTTAAAACTTGTTTTTATAAAAATATAAATGAGTCCGAGTTAGTGAGTTTACTCACCTTGTTTCGCAGTTGACGGTTCTGCTTTTTATTTAGTTCCGCTTTTAAAATCAAACAGATGTGTGATTTTTCCATGAAATTCCAGTTGCTTCATTCTCAACCTTGTCAGTTCCATAACGAAGATTTTGTCGGTAAAATCCTAACGTGATTTGTTTTTGTGAGATTATGTACATGTATGAAGTAATTATGATTATTATGGTATTGGCTAGAATTAAAACTTTTTATTCCCTAATTATCGCCACTAACTATTTATTACCGTTCAAAACAAATAACTTCTTCTAGTCACTGTTAATCTGATTGTCCTCGTTCCCAGGATCGAAATAAATGCTCCACTCCTACATCCCGCTATTAAATCGTCTCCTGCTAAAATGCTAACCATGCTGACCCTATGTATGAGCTTTTCCCTTCATAACCAATAACAATCTCAACTCCCTTTCCTATGTAAAATTTGATACCCAATACGCTGTAAATCATGTTGACAATATCTTGATTACCCTAATAAACCATATGATCAACTTATCATGTGTTCCAAAATACATCATTAAAATAAAAAAAAATAGTTGCTTACTGAACCTCACTTTATTACCATAATCACCTCCTGGTCAAGTGCTGCATTGGACCTTGCATTCAAACTAGTCCCAAACATTTGAACTGCAAGATCATTATAATATGATAGTTGGAAATCCATTACAGTTGTTATCAACATCATTGTAGTTTGGTTTGATTTCTGCCATTGAACTGATGCACCGCCCTTAACTAACCCCAAATATTCGCAATCCCAAAAAACCAAATCCCAAAATAGTCTGTTACTGCAAATATTACTTTAGTTAATAGTCAATTACCCTTGATTATAAAAATTCGGTTGCTCACTCCCTCTTCCTTCCCACACCCCACGCAAAACCGCATCTTCTTCCTGTTATGACCCACCACGGCATCTTCTCCATTCAGATAAACCGCGACTCAGCCCTTTACAAACCAAGCATCGACTTCGTACCATCATAAGGTCCACATGCCGGCAATCCTGGGGCCACCTCGGCGTCCGTTCACGCAGGGATTTGCAGTTGAACAGAAAAGGCTTTGAGCCTGATTTCACTCTCCACCGAGTGTCAATGACGACTAGACCAGAGGTAGAAGGAAGCTCTCGCGCAACTGCACCTGATCGAACCACTTCCTCCCAGTTGCGCCACGTCCTCCTCTTCTTACGCCCTTCATACTTCTCCTTCCATCGGTGCTCCTATCTCCAGAAATTCGCAGCCCTAGGCTTGGTGAAACAAAGACAGGGCGAAAATAATTTGATCGAGCTGAACAATACTTGTATCAACGAGAGGATATTAACAAGAGGAGATGGCAAATCTAGTTATAGGATTTCAAGAAATTTTATCCAATTTATTTGATTATTTAGAATACGAATTTTGCTGGAGAAAATATAGTGGAGTGGCGGCTTGACATGGTTGACTACGCACTTTTATTTTGACCGAGAATTAGGGTATGGTGTGGTTATATATAGGGAGATATTAATATTATATTATTAATTCACGAAACTTAGGGTTGAAGCTTCACGTTAAAACCACTATATACGACTTCCAATCACAACAAAAATTGAGATCCTAACAAAATAAAATATTCCGAACACGATAGAATAGAATTCATCGAAATCCAAGACCGTTTGGTACAACTCCCTTTATAATTCGCAACCGTTGAATAATGTACGTCTGGATAGCGTAGGATACTCAAAATAATTCCAATTGACTCCAAACTAGAAATCTTGCAATAATTAACCACCACGGATTTAATAAAATTGGTTTTGTTGAAATTGGAGATCATTTGCTCAAGTTATATACAAATCCATTTTAAATCAAATAAAATTCATTTAATTAATAGCTACGCAAACTAGATGTGTGTTTACGGCTACCGCGGTCACATATATATCGAATCACCAAGAAATTTATTTTCACACTAAAATTTAACATTCCAGTTCCAATGAAACTGATTTCGTCGAAAGCAGAGGTTGGTTGCAAAAATGCTATTTTCAAGACATAAATAAATTGATTAAAAATATAAATAAATTCAATAACTAGTCAATTTAATAATAATAAATTATTATCATCGTATATATCCGACTAGAACGCCATAAAGCTCTAAAACAAACATATCGGGATTTTAAACTCAATATTTCAAATTAAAACGACGTTCGAATTATTTAGAATCAATATATTTATAAAATAAATTGGCAAATTATATAAAGGATTCCATGGAGATTATTTGAAACTTTAATCTGGACATAACTCACAATCTATAAGAAGAAATATCGATTTTTCACTTCCATTGGAAAAATACAGTCAAATAGATCCGAATGTTTCTTGTTTCGAAGAATTCCGACTTATATTAGATTCTGTATTCCCAACTGAAGTTCAAAACGTAAAATTACGAACTACCACGACATTACGAGCTCGATTTAAATCATAATACATTCAAGCTTTTGTTTAAATAAATAATTCCTTATAAAAATCGTTTTATATTTCAAATAAAATATTTAAAATCAATTTAAATATTCAAAACTAAATGGCTCAAAATCTGGGTCGTTACATAACTTTTCTACAATTTTCTAATGTCAAATAAAAAGATAATTTTTATTTCCATAACATCTCTATGTTGCTATTGTCAAATAAAGAGATAATTTTTATTTTCATAACATCTCTATGTTGCTAATGTCAAATAAAAAGATAATTTTTATTTTCATAACATCTCAATGTTGCTAATGACCCATAGAAAAGATAATTTTGTTTGTATGACATGCTTTACAATTCAAATGTCAAAATAAAAGATAATTTTGTTTGCATGACATATTTTACAATTCTAATTTCAAAGTAAAAGATAATTTTGTTTGCATGACATGCTTTACAATTCAAATGTCAAAATAAAAGATAATTTTGTTTGCATGACATGATTTACAATTCAAATGTCAAAATAAAAGATGATTTTATTTGCATGACTTGCTTTACAATTCAAATGTCAAAATAAAAGATAATTTTGTTTGCATGACATATTTTACAATTCTATGACAAAATAAAAGATGATTTTATTTACATGACATGTTTAACATTTCTAATGTCAAATAAAAGATAGGTATTTGTTCACATAACATGTTTAACATGACATATAAAAGAATTGTTTTACTTGCACCACATGCCCTATATTTTCTAATGATAAATAGAAGAAAGTTTTACTTGCATAATATGTCAAATGTTTTTTAGTGAGAATTAAAAGGGAAATTTTTATTTGATAACAATTCTATTTTAAACATGACAAATGAAAAGGATATTTTTATTTGTATATAATTTCAATATTTAGCATGATAAATAAAAATGAATTTTTTTATTTTATACAAATCGATTTTTAACATAACAAATAAAAATGACTACTTTTATTTGTATACAAATTCTATGTTTAAACTTGACCAATGAAATGAAATTCTTTTATTCGTATGCAAATCCTATGTTTAAACTTGACCAATGAAAATGATATTCTTTTATTCGTATGCAAATCGTATGTTTAAACTTGACCAATGAAAATGATATTCTTTTATTCGTATGCAAATCCTATGTTTAAACTTGACCAATGAAAATGATATTCTTTTATTTGTATGCAAATCTATTTTTAACATAACAAATGAAAATGATATTCTTATTTGCATACATTTCTGATTTCAACATAACAAATAAAAATGATATTTTTATTTGTTTACAATTCTAATTCCAACATAACAACTAAAAATGATATTTTTATTTGTTTACAAATCTAATTTCAACATAACAACTAATCATCATATTTTTATTTGTATACAAATCTAATTCCAACATAACAACTAAAAATGATATTTTTATTTGTTTACAAATCTAATTTCAACATAACAAATAAAAATGATATTTTTATTTTGTTGACAATTCTAATTCAACATCCCAAATAAAAAAATATTTTTATGTTGTTGACAATTCTAATTCAACATCAAATAAAAAGAAATATTTTTATGTTGTTGACAATTCTAATTCAACATCAAATAAAAAGAAATATTTTTATGATGTTGACAATTCTAATTCAACATAAAAAAAATGATATTTTTGTGTGCATACAAATCTATTTTAACATAACAAATAAAAACGATATTTTTGTGTATACAAATTCTTACATTAATATGACAAATAAAAATGATATTTTTATTTGTCTACAAAGTCTATATTTTTTTTTCATAATAAATAAAAAAATATTTTTATTTGTTTACAATTCTTACATTAACATGTTACATAAAAATGATATTTTAATGTGTTACAATTCTTACATTAACATGTAACATAAAAATGATATTTTTATGTGTTTTACAATTCTAATTTCAACATAACAAATAAAAATGATATTTTCATTTGCATACAAATCTAATTCCAAAATAACAAATAAAAATGATATTTTTATTTGTTTACAAATCTAATTCTAACATAACAAATAAAAATGATATTTTTATTTGTTTACAAATCTAATTCCAACATAACAAATAAAATTATTTTTATTTGTTTACCAATTTCAATAATTCCATTATATACAATTAAATCAAACAGATCACACCAAACAGCATCAACCAATCCAAATCAAATCGCGTATAACAACAAACTGAATTTAACAGCGTATTTGCAAAAAAATTCTAAACATGATAATAATTAATTAATTTTAATTATTAAAAAAAAAAGAAATCTCACCTTGATCGGTTTCTGAAATTTTTTGAATAACGATTGTTTTTAATAAAATTAAATAGCGTTCAATTTTATCAAAAATTCCAATAGCCTCGGTTTCAGTTCTGGTCTGTTACATTTTGTAGTATTCTTTGCCACGATCGCAACGCAACTGAAATCGTTCAGTTTGGGCCTCGTATGACGAAGATAAGAGTTTTAACGTGTTTGATAATTAAATAGGTAATTAAGTTAAGTAATCACTTTAATTAAATTAACCTACCTCTATATCGTGAAAGACTGGACCGAGATAACCCAAACCTCCGACCTTCCCTCTCCTATCGCACGCACAACGAGGCAAGCTGGAGACGATTGGCCTCCACCACGCCAAACGCCTACGAGCACGCCACCTCCACCAAAAGCCGCTCGGCATGCGGTTGTCCCCATCTCCTCTGAACAACGTGCGAACATTCAACGTTTGGGAGATGATTTCTCCCAAAATACAATGCGAGCATTCATCATTGTCGTATGGATATATAGCTGATGAAATTCTCTACAATAATTGCTTTAGAATCATTTGGAATTATAATGCGGATGGAGTGCGATTCGAGGATTTAGTTTGGAGCTTTTCTGGCCTTCGATAGGTTTTGTGGTGGATGATGAAAACAAACGAGGGTTCTAGGGTTTGTTAGACCTAAGGTATTTATAATATTATTTTATTTAATTCTCCAATAAAAAAAGCCCGTTAATTGCTAATAACTCCAAATCCAACCCAATGAATGTTGCCCCTAGCCAAATACCCCTATTCTGGCCACAATGGACTAGGTCTCATTAGCCCATTTGATCGTTTCAGCCCACTTTTCTTTAAATTAAAATATAAAACATTTAATTGTTTAATTTGATCGTGCATTTTAATTTACTGAGACCACATACCGACTCCAAAAATTCCCGAAAAATAAATCTAGCCATGTTTTGACGATACGGTCTTAACAAAATTAATTTCGTTAAATTTGGAGACCGTTTGAAAAATGGCCTTCTTAACGGTCGATCCAATTCGACTGAAATTGACAAAACACATTTTGATTTACTACGCTCACATATTAATTCCAAAAATTATGAAAATTGGAATCTAGCAATAATTTGACATTCCGGATCCAACCAAAGTGGTTTCGTCGAAAACGAAGATCGTTTGCAAAATGGCTATTTATTATATTAAAAAATATATATAAATTCCGTAGCTACTATTCTGAATTTTAAACTGGACATAACTTTTTATTCCCGTTATGAAATCTGGATTTTTCACATTCGTTAGAAAGATATAATTCAACAGATTCAAATATTTCTGGTTTTGCTAAAATCCGATTTATTTTGAATCATGTACATTTAGTTGAAATTTGAAATCGAATTTTCAAACTGCCACGCCATTTCAAGCTCGTTATATAATTGAAATAAATTTATACGTTCTAACTTCGATTTAAATAAATTTTTAGTCGTTATTATTTAAATAAATTATTTTAAATATTAAAATCCATTAAAATATCTAAAAATAAAATTTTAAATTGGTTCAGAATTTCCGGGTTGTTACAGTTTGGCTTTTTATAGAATGGAGAATCAAGCTAGCATTTATCTATTTAAATTTAAGAAAAGCTTTGACTTAAAGAAGGAGTAGAAGGCCATTATTTTTTTTTTTTTTTCTCTAGTTACTGCTAAAGAAAGGAAGAAGAAGGATTTCTTCAAAAAGTTACATACTTAATTCCTCTTCCTCCTCTTAATGGCCCCGGATAATCAATCTAGGCCGACAAAGGTTTTATGCTAATGAATTACACTTAATTAAGTCTTAAGTCATTGGTTTACACTAACTAAAATGTGTTTATCACAATTTTAACCATAAAAAAATTGCCACTCACGTTTAAAAGATCTTTTTAACAATTTTAACACACTTTCTATTTTCGACATAAAAAAATTTCATGTTATTCAAACACTTATTCCAAGACATATTTTAACTTTGTTTTAACTTAACAAAGTTACATAACATAGCGAAGTATATTTCAAAAAGTTTAAATATTTATAATGCAACAGTTAGTAAAATTGCAAACAACATCCTTAAAGCACTTTTATCGTTATTATGACATTCATAATTAAATTTACAAACTACACAAAGATGTTAAACATTTTATTTTTAATTTGTGTAATTTTATAACATCGAATTAGATAAATCCAAATGTCAATATTTGCACTTCTTGACATCATACAATAGTACAAAATATACAAACAATGTTTTTAAACGCTTTATAATTTTTTGATCTTTATTTTAAAAATGTTACAGTTTAATTTACAAATGATACAAAATATTAACATTTACATTTTAACTTGTGGAATTACTTCAACGTAGAAAATTTTAAAACATTTAAATGTCACTATTTTAGAAAAAAAATCCCAAAAGCTTTTATAATTATCCATTTGAAACAACCCAACACTTATATTGAAAATATATTTTCCACTTAAACAATGATTACATTTAATATTTTATATTTTCGTATTTATAATTTGTAACCATGTTTGAAACATCTTTAAGTCAACCTCGTACTTTCATGTCTGCTAGCACTGTACCTACCATTCCGACCCTTTCCATCAACGCTACATCATCCAACCTATTTATTCCTACCTCAAGCCAACCATTGTCCTTACCAACAACCCTCAAACCCACCGCCGTTACATCTTGACCCTCTTATTTGGTTGTAGTTCATCCACACTCAGCTACCCCTTCTTTTTCTTCCTTTACTCATGCTAATCCCAATGTAAGTCAACAGGAATGGACTTCCATGTTCAAGTGCAAACCTCTCAACTAGGGTAGTACATGCATGTTAACTGTTGGAAATGTTTTACAAACATTAAGTGAATTATTAAAAAATCTTGAATAAGTGTAAGAATGGCTCCTATATGGGAATAGTCCCACATCATGGGATTATATAGAAGAGGCAAGCTTTTATACTTGTTTCTAAGAAATCATGTTGGGGCCTTGGGCTCCCAATACATGCATTGTTGTGAGGAGGGAGACCATGCATCATACGACCACCACACACGCGCGCGCGACCGACCGACTCGACCCGACCCGGCTCGGCTCGGGCTTGGGCTTGGGCTTTGTGGTGTAGACACTTATATTTTTTGGACCATAAAACTTAGCCTTTTTCGAACCGTTTTTTATGGAAAAAGATTTCTGCAACGGTAAAAATTATATCCCCCAAATTTTAGCGGCCCACTAATCTGTAAACCCAAACCCTAATTTTCGTTCTATATATTGTCATTAGCCTCAAACGAGAAGACTACCGAATTGAAAATTCTCTCTTCTCTCAGCCGCCATTAAAATTCTCTTCTCAGAAATTTTCGAGCAATTTTTTCAGAAAGTGCAAATCTGCACCGATTTGTTGTGCAAGCAAATCGGTTATTGTTTTTGAGGATGTTTTATCCTAGAGGCGGCGGCGAAGGAACGAACTGGTTTGCACCTCCGACCAGATCACCGAATCGTCTTCAAGAAAGCGACCTAGTCCGCGACTCAGCCATTGTTTCCCAACAATTTGAAGACGAACTGAAACAATGGCTTCCAATTCAACCATAGACAATTCTGCTCCACCCTCTGCTTTCCAGAACCCTCTTGTGACGGCTGCTCCTTTCAGATTTGAAGGCTTGCATTTCAAACGATGGCGTCAGAAGATGGAGTTCTTCATCACCATCAGAAAGGTTGTGGCAGCGCTGACTACTGACAAACCGCAGCTTCCAGATAAACCTGCTGAGACTGATGCAGCGAACATGGCATCATGGACTGAACAATCAAAGCAACTGCAGACCTGGACTGAACAAGATTATCTATGTAAGAACTTTATTCTGAACGGACTGAGCGATGATCTGTATGATTATTATAACTCAGATGAAAAGACAGCAAAGGAGATCTAGGAAGCACTGAAGAAGAAATATGATACAGAGGAGGCAGGGGCAAAGAAATATGCTGTGAGCCGCTATCTAAAGTACCAGATGACTGATGATAGATCGGTAGAGATGCAGTCTCATGAGCTGCAGAAAATAGCTCATGAGATCATCTCCGAAGGTATGGTCTTGGACGAACAATTTCAAATTGCTGTTATCATTGACAAATTACCCCCAGGCTGGAAAGATTTTAAGAATGTCTTGCGACATAAGACTAAGGAATTTTCCTTAGAAAGCTTGATTACACGCCTCCGTATTGAGGAGGAGGCACGCAAGCAGGACCAGAAAGAAGAGGTGCTGATTGTGAATAACAACAGTACTAAGAAGACCACTCCCGCTATTCTGAAACCAAATCAGAAATCTTTTAAGAATCAGAACAGGCACAACAAACAGAATGGGAATCCACAAGGAAACCCAAAAGGACAGCAGAAACCAGCCCAAAAGAATGACTCTGGACAGTTGTTTCTTTGTTACAACTGTGGAAAACCAGGGCATATGGCACGAAAGTGCCGGAACAGGCCAAGCTCTGCACCGCAGGCTAACCTGACTGAGGAGCCTCTTACAGCTATGGTTACTGAGATTCACCTTGTTGGTGGATCATAGGGTTGGTGGGTAGACACTGGTGCTTCTCGCCATGTCTGCTATGATTGTGGCATGTTCTCTACATACACGGCTGCTGAAAATCAGAAAGTGTTGTTGGGAGACTCTCACACCACTACAGTTGCGGGGATTGGAAATGTGGAACTCAAGTTCACCTCTGGAAAAACTGTAATTCTGAAAGATGTTATGCACACTCCAGAGATAAGAAAGAATCTGGTCTCTGGCTTCCTCCTTAATAAAGTTGGTTTCACTCAAGTTATTGGGGCTGATTTGTACACTCTTACTTATAAGGGAACTTTTGTGGGAAAGGGTTATGCTTGTGAGGGTATGTTTAAACTGAATGTTGAATCTAATAAAGTGACTACTTCTGCTTACATGTTGTGTGATTTTAATATCTGGCATTCTAGATTATGTCATGTTAATAATCGAATTATTCGTAACATGAGCACCCTAGATATGATACCTAAAATGACAGAATCTGAATCTGATAAATGTGAATTCTGTACACAAGCTAAAATCACAAAGAAACCTCACAAATCTGTTGATAGAGTTTCTGAACCCTTAGACTTGATTCATTCTATCATATGTGAACTTGATGGCACTTTAACTAGACAGGGACATCGTTATTTTATCACTTTTATTGATGACTGCTCTGATTTCACATATGTATATCTTATGAAAAATAAAAGTGATGCTTTTGACATGTTTAAAACATTCAAAACTGAGATTGAAAATCAAGCAAATAGAAAAATTAAGAGACTTCGTAGTGATAGAGGAACAGAATATGAATCTAATTCTATTCTGGATTTCTATAAACAACATGGTATAGTACATGAGAGAACTGCACCCTACTCACCTGAAATGAACGGTAAAGCAGAAAGGAAAAATAGGACCTTTACCGAACTAGTAGTTGCCATATTAATAAATTCTGGTGCAGCAAAACATTGGTGGGGGGATATCTTATTGACTGTATGCTATGTTCTGAATAGAATCCCTAAATCTAAGAATAAAATTTCACCTTATGAAATTTTAAAGAATCATAAACCCAATGTCTCATACTTTAGAGCTTGGGGTTGTTTAGCATATGTTCGCATTCCAGACCCTAAGAGAATAAAATTGGCAAGTAGAGCATATGAATGTGCATTTATAGGCTATGCTATTAATAGCAAAGCATATAGATTTTATAACCTTAATGCACATAATATAATTGAATCAAATGATGCCGATTTTTATGAAACTAAATTTCCTTTCAAATTAAGAAATAGTGGGGGCACTTCAAATATGCCTATTGGAACAGAACTTAATGAAAATTCTGAAGCTGAACCTAGAAGAAGTAAAAGAGCAAGAACCATAAAAGACTTTGGTTCAGATTTTTGTGTTTTTACTATTGAGGAGGATCCTATAAACCTCCAAGAAGCCTTATCTTCTTTAGATGCCGATTTCTGGCAAGAGGCTATAAACGATGAGATGGATTCTTTAGAATCCAATAAGACTTGGCACTTGGTAGATTTACCCCCTGGTTGTAAGTCTATAGGCTGTAAATGGGTACTTAAAAAGAAATTAAAACCTGATGGCACTATAGATAAATATAAAGCACGACTAGTAGCTAAAGGTTTTAAACAAAAGGAAAATATAGACTTCTTTGACACTTTTTCACCTGTAACTAGAATAACATCCATTCGGGTATTAATCTCACTTGCTTCCATTCATAATTTACTTATACACCAAATGGATGTTAAAACTGCTTTTTTGAACGGTGAATTAGACGAAGAAAATTATATGGACCAGCCTGAAGGATTTGTAGTATATGGTCAAGAACATAAAGTATGTAAATTGGATAAATCATTATATGGTTTAAAACAAGCACCTAAACAATGGCATGAAAAATTTGATAACTTAATCATTTCAAATGGTTTTAAAGTTAATGAAAGTGACAAATGCATTTATTACAAATCTGAGAATGACATTTGCACTATTATATGCCTTTATGTAGATGACCTACTCATTTTTGGGTCAAATATTCATGCCATAAACTCAGTCAAATCCTTATTAAGTGTCAATTTTGATATGAAAGATCTAGGTGAAGCGAGTGTAATCCTTGGTATTAAGATTACTAGGTCAGAAAAGGGAATTTCTTTGGATCAATCTCATTACATTGAGAAGATACTAAAGAAATATAATTACTTTGACTGTAAACCTGCAAGTACACCATATGATCACAGTGTAAAGTTATTTAAGAACACTGGTGAAGGTGTAAGACAGTCTGATTATGCGAGCATCATTGGCAGCCTTCGGTATGCCACTGATTGTACTAGACCCGACATTGCCTATGTAATGGGATTATTGTGCAGGTTTACCAGTAGACCTAGTATAGAGCACTGGCAAGCTATTGAAAGGGTAATGAGATACCTTAAACGAACCATGAACCTTGGATTACATTATGAAAGGTTTCCAGCTGTACTTGAAGGATATTCCGATGCAGAGTGGAATACCTTATCTGATGATTCTAAAGCGACCAGTGGCTATATATTTAGCATCGCTGGAGGAGCTGTTTCTTGGAAATCCAAGAAACAGACTATTTTGGCTCAGTCTACTATGGAGTCTGAGATGATAGCACTAGCTATAGCTAGTGAAGAGGCATAGTACTTGAGAAATCTGCTAGCTGAGATTCCCTTAGGGGAAAAACCGATACCGGCTGTGTTGATACATTGCGATAGTACCGCGGCTATTGCAAAAGTTCAGAACCGATATTATAACGGTAAGAGACAACAAATACGTCGTAAGCACAGTACGGTTAGAGAACTACTTTCCACAGGTACCGTTAGAGTGGATTACGTACGTAGTGAGGAAAATTTGGCAGATCCTTTGACGAAAGGACTGTCCAGAGAGAAAGTTCATAACTCTTCTAAAAGAATGGGACTATTGCCCTTAGATTGTTGAGTCACGCACAATGGTAACCCGACCTAAATGACTGGAGATCCCAAGAACTAGGTTCAATGGGTAATAACAAGTTGTGTAGTGATATGAGTTGAACATGCTATTTAATAAACCAAGAAGCATGTATTCCTGAAGTGATTAGAGGATGAGTTAATAGAAACTCTTAATGAGATCTATACTCTATGTGGAGTGGAGTACCTACCTTCAGGAGTGCTCTTGATAGACTCACCTGTGTGAATGTTGAAATGTGGTCGTTTCCTATGGAGTTTCGGGCAAAACTTCTAGAGCATTCACTAAACTAGGATAGACGTGCATGGCCATAAATGCACGGGCTTATTTGATTGCACTATAGAAAAGGTTGTGTGTGGTTTGATGTCAGGAATAGAGTTCAAGACTACGTGTCACTCTAGTAAAAACTGAATCTTATTCACTATGCAAAGGTTCAAGTCGAAAGACACCTTTGTTTATGCACAATCTTATGTTTTTAAGAAACTGCTCGAAAATATTTTTTAAAAATTCAAGTGGGGGATTGTTGGAAATGTTTTACAAACATTAAGTGAATTATTAAAAAATCTTGAATAAGTGTAAGAATGGCTCCTATATGGGAATAGTCCCACATCATGGGATTATATAGATGAGGCAAGCTTTTATACTTGTTTCTAAGAAATCATGTTGGGGCCATGGGCTCCCAATACATGCATTGTTGTGAGGAGGGAGACCATGCATCATAAGACCACCACACACGCGCGCGCGACCGACCGACTCGACCCGACCCGACCCGGCTCGGCTCGGGCTTGGGCTTGGGCTTTGTGGTGTAGACACTTATATTATTTGGACCATAAAACTTAGCCTTTTTCGAACTGTTTTTTATGGAAAAAGATTTCTGCAACGGTAAAAATTATATCCCCCAAATTTTAGCGGCACACTAATCTGTAAACCCAAACCCTAATTTTCGTTCTATATATTGTCATTAGCCTCAAACGAGAAGACTACCGAATTGAAAATTCTCTCTTCTCTCAGCCGCCATTAAAATTCTCTTTTCAGAAATTTTCGAGCAATTTTTTCAGAAAGTGCAAATCTGCATCGATTTGTTGTGCAAGCAAATCGGTTATTGTTTTTGAGGCTGTTTTATCCTAGAGGCGGCGGCGAAGGAACGAACTGGTTTGCACCTCCGACCAGATCGCCGAATCGTCTTCAAGAAAGCGACCTAGTCCGCGACTCAGCCATTGTTTCCCAACATTAACTTATCTCGTATCATTGTTGATGATGTGCTTGAACTTGTTGAGGCTGTAACTAAGGCCGAAACTCAAGTATTGAGCGAATATCCAGTTGGGTTCTTTTGGTATAAACCCTTGGCTTATGGTGTTGTTGTAAGCAAACTTAAAGTAGTGTGGAAGATAAAAGGATCGATCAAGGTGAAATTTGATGGGGTATTATTTCTCTCTGTTTTTTCTTGTATGGAATATAAGAACAGAATACTACAAGAAGACCTTACTGTCATGAACAATAAAATTTTCGTTACAACGCTTTATGATCCAACCATAAGCAATGTATTGGAAGCGTCCCTTTAGTACTTCTTTGGGTCGGATTATACAATATACCAATTTTTGTGTGGTCGGATTTAGATATAAATTGGATATGTAGTAGGTTAGGCAAAATGTTGTGAATGGATGAGATAACAGATAGTAGGCAGAGATTTGAGCATGCTAAGTGTATGGTGAAAGTTAAACCAGATAAGGAGCTTGCAGATGAATTTCTTGTAAAATCGGTTGATGGGGGTGTTCAAAAGATTTATGCTGAGTATTTATAGAGACCCGATATATGTAGTAAGTGATATATGTGTGAAAATTGTGACAAAGTCAAAGTGAGAATAACAGAATGAAAATAAACAAAAGAAGAAGAAATTTCAGTAAGCAAAAGTGAACTGAAGATAAACCAAGTCAAAACCAAACCTTTGGAAGATAATAGTAGGAAAAATAAGAGATGGAAAATAGTGGCTAAAAGAAAGAGGAAAAGTGTAGTGAAGATATGAAATAATGGGACTAATGTAGTAAGTCTAGAAAACATCAGAACAAATTTAAAAGAAGGATTGAAGGAGGCAGTGAGAAAGGTCAATGGAAATTTTTTGGAAGAAGGTAAAATAGAACATAAGGATTTAGGAATGAAGAGGTAGTGCATAACCCCTCTGGCATGCGATATGACACTGAGCATTATTTCTACAAATTTGTTGGGGAAGGAGGAGAACAAAGACGTCTTTTCTATAGGCCCATTGGTAATGAATTGAAATTGTGGGATGAGGGTGAAATTGGTGTTGATAACAAGGATCTCATGCAGGACCCAACCTAGGATAGGAACCTTATTTTTTGCCCGACAGCTTCATACAATATGGAAGATTTAGCTTTTCTCTTTTGGACCAATGAGCGGACTATGAGACCCTACACGGGGACCTTTTTGAGAATAACTTTGTCAATGTTATGGTGTGGGTTACCTAGTTTAATATATATTTTTTCACAGTTTCTTTTCTGATCTTTGCTATTTTGTTGTGTTGACAGTGACATGACACTTCAAACCAGATTAGTTACTCTGTGTATGTGCAGAGTGCATGTTCCCTTTCTTCTCAATAATAAAGTGATACGCCCACTATAAAAACTGCTTGCCGTGCAAAAAAAAAGAGGTAGGAATCTCACTTGATGCTAACAAAGAAATGAATAAAGAAGGAGAAAGAGTACTATTAAAGAATCCACTGAAGAGCAATATCTTACAGGGGTAGAAAAACTTCATGTTGTTAAAGTACATGTTTAAAATGAAGAAAAAGTGGATAAGGTAGAAACACTAGATGAAATAAATGAAGGTTAAAAGTTGTTTGAATTTATTAAGGAAGTTGTACTATAGGGTGGGATAAATGAAAGAAGGGAAATACAAGGAATTAAAATCAGTAATAGTTTTGAGTTATTACATGCAAATGAAGAAGAACATGTAGAAGTGGATAATATTAACACAAGTGGCACTGTACATGCATCAACTGATATTGCACTTATTAAAGAAAATGAACAAAAGGTGATGAGCCTCAACAAAGAGAAACAACTACATCAATACATGCAAAAACACTTGTCCCCAACAAACAAGCATGCAACTATTAGTTCATTAATTCCTTACCCTCCCCAAGCTAAAATAAACCAAGAAACTTCTTTATGTAATACCAAGTACCTCCTGACTTATGTTCAAATACTAAGTCACAACAAGTAACATATTTAAAAACTGAAAAACAACCCACTATTTTTTCTCAAGAAAATAAAAATAATATGCCTACTCCTAATCTAAATCTCTACACTCGTATTCAACCTCCTTTAGCTTACAAACCACCTCCACCTAATGTAACCTCTTCCAATTTCCCAAACCCTCATTTTAGATTAGGTAGTGATAAAACAAGTAACACCACCTCATTTGTACCTCATAAATACATAACAAGGAGTAAGAAAGAGGACGATCCTACCCTCCTTCATTTTAATTAATGGTGAAAACTACTGGGGTATGGAACATCATTGGTGGTCACCATGACACAAAGCTTGACCAATGAAGATGTTGATAGCTAAGAGTAATTTAAGTGTTCTTGCTATAGCGGAAATTAAACTCAATTTTTAGTTAACTATGAGAGCTGCTAGATACGTTAATCCATCCAGGAATTTTTTTAATAACCTGCTTGAAGCACCTTATAGTAGAATTTTGATTCTTTATGACACTTCAACCATCCTACTTTCTCCCTTACTCTCCCCAAATCAAACAATTCATTGCCATGCCAAATCAATGCGGGATTAATTCACCTTTTACTTGACATTTATATATGCTGCTAACTCTTCCATTATTAGGAAAAATATGTTACACTCTATCCCTTTCCTATGACAATTTTCCCTTCCATGGCTGATACTTGGGGATTTTAACCGTTGTTATGATGTCACAATTGATCATGAGATTTTGATCAACGACAAGCTAAAAGAACAAGTCATCATAAAAGAACAAGTCATCATATCACAATCAAAATGTTTCGGAAACACATCAAAGATTATGGAAGTACATTAGTTATTTTATATTAAGTAGAGTCTAGTTTTAGATAATGGTGTTAAGATCTCTCCTCAAAGTTTTTATTTTAAAATACTCAATGAAACTAAATGTACTTAAGTGAATCGAGAAAATGCACAATTCAGTCAAATAGATTAACCAGCTTAGTCGACTGAATCTGTGTGCACGTAAAAGTTGTGTGCATGTTCCGTATTTTTTCAATTAAATATACATACTCAGTCGACTGAATCTGACTGAATATAATACATTTATTTGCTTCCAGTTCAGCTGAATAACTATGAATATTCAATTGACTCAAGAGTGTTCCAACTGTCATATTCTGAAGAGACTTAACTTTTTCTAAAGAATTTCCTTCATCTTAAAAGGTTGAAACTCTCTGACTTGATCATGAAACTTCACCAGCAGTTGTAACTCGTCGTTCACTATATATACATGGAAGAACAACATCTCAAATGATTTACTCGATCTCATCCTTATCTATTCAGTTGAATTCAAGTTCTTGATCATACTAATTACTCAATTCTTGCATTCTAAATCTCTTTGAATTCTATGGTTATAATTCAAACTTGTTTGAATTCAAAAGAGATCAAAATTATATTCTATCTCCACTTACTCACATTTCTTAATTTGTAAACTTGAGGAGAAGATTATAGGATATTGTACTTCATTCGTGAAAAATTAGTGTTGTACTAGAACACAAACAAGACATTCATTTTCTTCAAATACAGCCCTACATAGACTGTGACATCCCACGTCTGTTGATGTTAACTAGAAGAAAATGCATTAAGTTCCGCGAAGCACAATAGGTAAACAATACAGAAATTTACATAGCATATATAAATTAAACAGTGGAAAATTTTCAACTTTATTATTAAAACAAAACGTAGTTCTCATAACCAGTTACATCAACCACTTACAAGTACTTCAAATCTGTCTTTCAAAATAAAGCAACTTAATTCCATAAAACAAAATCATATCCTCACCACAAGCCATGATGGAATAAAGTCAGAAAGATACATCTCAAGAAATCCAATTCCAAGTTTCTACAGAAAGTCCTAGTCACTGTTGAGTGCTTCCACTTTGAGGACCCGGGGGGGGGGGGGGGGGAGGGGGGAGGAAGAAAGAAGCAAAAGAAAAAGGGTCAGACATAAAGTCTGGTGAGTTCCAGTGATTTACGAATGTGCATAACATAGAAATGCCAAGACATGTAAATAAGACTGGATGAGAAAGGTACAATATCATATAAGGTAAACTTAAAATAAACAACAGGATAAATAGGAATAAATTATGATCGAGTAATGCTTCACATTTATATCTTAAACAGGCATGTCTGGATATGTATGTTTGCACCAATACTAGTATAATAAGTTCAACATGATTGCACATTAGTAGGATTAACAGCAGGATTAGGCGTACTCTAATTACATAACCATATTAGGTGTCAACCAAATTACACAAAAGCAGGATTACGTGTACCTTAATTACTACCCAAGCGATTGGCTCACTGCTACATAACACTACAAGAAAAGCTGTATATAGCGACAAATTTTTAGCAGCGGAAATTTCCATTGCTAATTAGCGACGGATTTTCGTGGACTTTGTAAGGGATAATATTTTGGATTTTATATGTCAACTTATTTTAAATTATTACCGTCGAATCTAATTCCTGTCGCTAAATCATTGGAAATTGCAGCACTTTACCATCATAAAAAATTTAACGCTAAATTTCGTTGCAAATAGAGGCTGTTTACCGTCGTTAAAATTTTGATGCTATTTTTGCAGCGGTTTTTCAAGAGATTTGAAATGGACTTTAATATTTATTATTTATAAAATGATTTACATTTGTGTTTTTACTTAGTAATTAATAAGTAAATATAATTTTTAAATAATTTATGTTAATAATATCTAAATAATAAATAATTACTATTAAAAGTAAATAATATTCAATGGTTAGTATTGATTAATTATTAGTTACTATGAAATATAAATAAGTGGTAATAATAATTAATAAAATAGATTAATATATAATTAATAATCACAAAAATAAATATTTACCATTAATAGTAAACTAAGTTCAATAGCTAGTATTGATTAATTAATAATTACCAAATAATTAAGAGTTGATAATTATTAATTAATAGTATAGATCAATATTAACTATTGAATACAGGAAATTACAGGAATATTAAATTGAGGAGCCACCAATGTTTTCCCAAAATTTGGTGGTCCGCCTCTTTTGTTAATTCGAAATATAAGCTACAGGTGAAAACGCCAGGGTTTTACTTTTCTTTTCTTCAGCCGCCACATACTTCATCTATTTCGATTTCGTTTCTCACTGGTTACTCCTCCGCATCCACCTTTATCTAACTAATACATGTGAAACCCATTTTAAATCATAAAACTAATCCACAGCCCAAAAATCCTTTTCTTCAGTGCCCATTTATCACTCAAATTGAATTTGTTGTGTATCATCTTGAAGAAGATTTTATCGATCTACGATACTTCCTTCCAATTTGAGAAGCCGAAGCTGAAAACGGAAAAAAGGAACATATTTTTATTTTGTAAATTGCCGTGCCACCGGTTTTTTTAACGAATATGCTTCATGAATGTTTAATCGAAATAAGTTCGTCATTGCAAATTTACAGTGAAGCGATTTCTAGCGAGTTTGTTCTTTCTATTTGATTTTCTTTGGGATGTTTCTGTGTGACTTGAAGTTAAGAAACGCTGGACTAGCTTTGGGATGTTTCTGGGATTTTCTTTGGGATGCTTCATGGATGTTTCTTTGGGATGCTTCTGTGCGTTATTAAAGAAACACAGGACTAGCTTCAGACAAAAGAAGAAAAGCAGGGAAACAGTAGTTAGATTATTTTGGTCATTGATGTGGTGTAACATTGATAATTCTATGTGCTATTGACACAACTTCATTTTACTCATTAAGGTTCTCACTGTGCTTTCATTTTGTATGATAGATCCTTTGTATGTGGCATATCATGATTAGGAATGGGATGTGCCTGTTCATGATGATAAGTGAGTTTTTATGCTTGTTAATTAAGAATGTTTTTTTTAATTAAATTATTCTAATTTTGATAATTTGATCTATTACAGAATGCTCTTTGAGTAGCTAGTGCTATCAGGTGCACAAGTTTGACTAGATTGGGAAACCATTTTGAGAAGGGATGATTTCAGGTGTGTACAGTGTGTTGCTCCAATCAAATTTCTATTAATATAAGTAAATAAACTTGCCCAGAAGTGGATGATAATCTCTACAAAATTACTTAAATTAAGATATATATTATACACCAAGAAGAAACCATCTCTTATTAAGTAGATTTTGGAAAAGGCCAAACAAGGTTCTAACGTTGTTGTGAACACACAGAAACTGTTCTTTGCTCTAGATGAATGATTCCCTTCACTTGCACTTTTGACATGGGGCTTGCAAATATGGTTGTAATACAGGCAATATAATTTTTAATTTTAAACTTTTCTTTTTCTTTTTTCAATGTAGAACTCAGTTCATAGTATCTCATAATTACAAGTAGAGATGAAATATTTCCAGTGGTGGATCAACAGACAGATTAAATATTGGTTCATCTAATATAGATCAAAATGTTATAAAAGATACTTTTTGAAATTATATTAAGAAACAATCTCTTTCTATTCATTTTTTTTGCTTATCCGGGCTGCATTTTTTTGGCCTACCAGGGCAACATTTTTTTTCACTTTTTTTTGCATTTTATTTTGTTTGCTCTACATGTTGCCTAGAGCAACCCGAATTCTTGAGATGGCCATGCTAAAAGTACAACCACCCATATCCATTTCATGATGCATGAATTCGTGAATTGGCACTATATGGACCAGGCAAAAGTGGAGAATATCAAATTATCTTTTGTCATTTTTGTGCGATTTGCAGACATATAAAGATATTGCATAAAACAAATTTCAGAATTCATAAATGTGAACTATAGATTCATAGCTCCATAATCATAAGGCTATGTGATATGTCGAGGGTTCAATATCTGCATTTCTAATGATTATTCAATACATATCACTATCTTATAAATTGCCTTACTTGAAATTTTAAAGTGGTTTTAAGATGGATGTCTTTTTCTAAGTTTCCTTGACTGAATTTGTTTCTCAAATTTGCATTAAAACTCCACTGTTGGTCTACAATATGCTTTATTCTTCAGTCCATATGTCTCGGTTTTCCCTGTCCTTCTATTCCGAAGTCATCTTAGTCGTCAATTTGCGTATGATCCGCTTACGTTAGTAGCATAGTTAACTTGTTAATTAAATCAAATGATGTGTGGTTGAGAGGCACACAAAGACATTGGAATTAAGCATAGAGGAATTCAGCTGCATTGAGTTAATGGTTGATAATTCTAGTTAATTATGCTGCATGCTCCATTTAACCCCACAAATTAAGTGGTCGCATCTGAAGATGTCGAACTATAAAACCGAGTGATTAAGAGATTAAATTGCCATAGTGTAACTTCCTTTGATGGTTATCTGCATTACGTGCATCCAGATTATCTGGGTACTAAAAAAAATTGTTTTCTTCTTTTGCACTTGATTATTATATATGTTTGATTCAAAAGTTTTTTATTACACAATTAGTTATTTGGTATATATGGCCATGGTATATCCTATTTACAGATTTATAGATCTTACTCATGTATTTTAATTACTACATATAATCAAAACATATTTCTATCCTCATAGCGTATATTCTGATTACATTTATACGTATGCTCAATATTTCTTTCTAGGATTTTAACTGGAAATTTGATCATTCTTTCACATATTTATTGAACAGATTGAAGCAAACACAGATGGAGAGGTTGACTTTTCAAAATTTGTAGCTGCAGCGTTGCATGTACATCAACTTGAACATTACAGTTTCATGTTCGCCTTCAGTTTTGCGTTTTCTTGCAAATTCGTCGTCGTCATCTTCGTAAGATGGTTGGTATGTTAGTTAGACTTATTTTGGTGTAAATATGGCATTATGTGGTTTTTAGTATGGTTATGCATGATATATGTTTGTATTTGGGATAATGTCAACCCCTACTGAATAGTTTTGTTGTCAGCTTGGTGTATGAATTGATGAAAGATTATGGATGCTGTGGTTTTTTTGTATGTGATTATGAATGTTCTTTTTAGTTCTAAATTAATATTGTTGGCTAATTTATCTTTGTTTTTTTTAATATGTTATTTATTTCAGTGTTCACAGTTGAATGATGTTTGTTGTATATATATGCATGTGTTTATATGAATATGTGTGTGTGTGTGTGTGTATATATATATATATATGTGTGTGTGTGTGTGTGCAAACCAGAAGGGGAATAGCGGCGAATGCCCAACAAAAAAATGAGGTTAAGTTTACCTCAATTTAATTTCCGTCGCTAATCCCTTGGCAATTAGTGAGGGATTACCCACTCCTTTTATAAATGATATTTTATTATAAATTAATTATCCGTCGGTAAACCGTTGGTATATAAATTAAAATAAAATTAATAAATAAAATTTTATTTTTATTATATAATTAGTAAAATGATGGAAAATTGTCGGAAATCTCATGCTAAAGTCCGTCGCAAAATCTGACACAATTACCGTCATGGTTTTTACCGACCACAATGTTTTGCAGAAAATCCGTCGCTAAAGCCAATTTAGCGACGGATTAGAAGCGGATTCTGCCGCTGCTATATGCAGTTTTTATTGTATTGTAAATACCCTGTGTTAGCCCCGATAGTTGGGTGCATCACTCCCTAACCCAACAACTATATATCATTGACCTATTTACTGGTGTTACATTGTCTTATCTTCCCTAGTCGGACCCATTCACGCTCATGACTCCACTTGAATGCTCCCGTACCCACCCCCATGTGAACCTCTTACTATCTAATTCAATAAAGCATGTCGTGGCCCCTACCTAATGCGAGTCCCCCTCTAATAAGATACCAACAGGGATACTGACTGATATGGATTCCAAAATGCGGATTGACACAAAGCAAACCCCCTAAGCTTGTGCCCTCAAAACTAGGATTTAAGAGTCCCCAAACCCGATACAACAGCAAGAACGAGGGACCTCTTAGCATATTAATACTCATGTTTAACCTAGCAGGTTTGGGTTTACTAATAAGCATGGTTGTAATTATTACATGTCATTATATGTATACAACCCTACCACAAAACACCTTCCCATATGTATATAGTTTCTACAACATGTTAATTTATTAACCTACATCCAGTACATACAGTATTCTTACATGTCATTTACTTAATGTCGGTTTTAAGTCAAATCTAACATGTCCAATACATGCATATATTCTTCAACCGTGTTCCCAATGTACAGGTTAATGCATATTTTCCATTTACAGCAGGTATACACATATCTCCCTTTTTAGCATTTTACAGAAAGTCTAAACATGTGCATATCAACCCTTTTCCCCGAATAATAATTAATCAGTCCTAATTCAGTTACATGCCTATATTCCACCTTTTATATCATTCATTATTAACCTAATTATACGACACTCTGATCGGGTTTAGCCTAGGCTTCCAAAGGCTTAGCGAAAAATAAAAAGGGGAAAGCAGAGGAAGAAGAATAGATTCCAATCAGATAGGCATTTAGGCAAGACTAGAAATAAACATAAAATATAGAAAATTGGAAAAGGAAGATAGATACATAACACTTATTAATTATCCAACATTACAGGCATATGTTTTACTATCACAACGACATAAGCGTTTAACATGTATAATATATGTTTTACTTATCATAACATCATAAGTGGTTAACAATGATAACATGTATAACTAACACTGCATATCCTAACCCAATTTTGTTTAACTATCAGGTTTAAAGTATAGGAAACCAAACCTGTAAATGACAGGAACTCACAGAGGTCTTGGTGAAGAAGAGAATAAATCTCTTAAATATATAACATTATGTCGTAGAAAAGTCCAATCCAAGTTGTATATATGCAAGTCCTGATGTTGTCTCTGTTTGATCCAGTCCTCAACAACATTCCCCATTATATGTTTATATTTTTTAGAATAATTTCATAGAGGCCGAAGAAGATATGAATAATTTGTATGAATTGGGAATAGGAGAAGCCATCTATTTATAGATTCACAGAGTCAACCTCATCCTTTAGATTTTAGGTTTTAAATATAATCTGTACGCACGGAGCTGAGTCAGCAATGAATATAGTCACAAAACAGTCTATGTTCGTAGAATGGATCTGCCTAGATCCATACTGGGTCGAACCATGGGTCGACCTTTGGTCGACCCAGCCCCCTTTGGGTCGACCTTTGGTCGACCCAGACCGAGTGTGGGTCATCCCACAACGGGCCTGTTTCACGCTTGTTTTCTCGCCTCGTCTCATTTAGATTTTCTGGAATTATTTTAACCATATATATATGACCCTTATATGTAAACAAACTTCTAATGCATATAACTTCTTCATACGTTGTCCGTTTTACGCAAACTTGGGGTCTATCTGAACCAGAAGTCCAAGTTGAATTCAATGGTAATGTCGGTTTCTCTTAATTCTGAATAATTAATTAAGTTATTCTCAATTTATTATCTTAATGTGTGGTTATAGTGTATTAAATTTTGGGGTGTTACATTCTCCCATACTCAAAGGATTTTGTCCCTGAAATCTTCAAGTTAAGAAGAATGTTACTATCCTAACATCCACCTACAACCATTTGCTCATCCATCATCCAAAGGCATCCATTGTCCTTAAAAAATTCTAATGGTTGTATGAACATATGGAAGGGCATTGTGAGTATATGTCCTTATACTAATGCGAAAATCAAGCAGTTGACTGATTCAGTTGACCTCCTTAATGCAATACATGTTTGTGCCATGAATCCAAATATAGATGCAAATAATCATACTATAACATATAAACTCCATATGTGTGCACAATCATTCATCAAAATGCGACAACCATATGATGATTCACCCATTTCCTTCCATAAAAAATAAAAGAATGCACACATATCCATATGCAATATGTACGTGATTGAGCCGATCTAATGCCAAGTGTGTATATGCATCCATGAGCAACCACTATCAAACACTTGCATCCACTTGTGACCATCAATCATAACATGTTTCAAACACATGTTTCCAACCATTGGATTTTACTCAAAGGATCAAAAGGTATGAACGATTGGATAAATAAACTTGAATGATAGAAGCAAATGCAAAGTAAAAGCTTAGAAAAGAAGTCAAGAACGTACTTTCAAAAAGAAAAGGATAAGAAGCATGAATCCTATCTTTGGCTTCCCATGTCGCATCTTTAGGGTCTTCTCCTCATTGTGCTTTAACCGATCTGATTTTTTTGTTACGTAGCTTCTTAATTTTTGTTCCAAGGACATGAGTAGGAACTCGTTTCACTAATGCTTCCTTCTCAACTTCTACGTCCTCAAGAGTGTTCGGCTCTACTATCTCTACCGTATCATGGAGACATTTCCTTAAATGGGAAATGCGAAATACATCGTGTACGCTTACTAGTCTATCTGGTAGCTTAATCCTATAAGCCATCTGGCATATCCTCTCCACTATAGGGAACGACACTACGAATCTCGGTGCTAATTTCCCTATTGAGCCAAAGCGAACTACATTCATTAGCAGTGACACTTTAATGAAGACCATACTACCCACTTCGAATTCGAATCGGTCATCCCTTTGTCGACTTAAGATTAATGTCTGTCTTAAGCGGCTTTCACTCTTCGACGGATAAGATCAATCTTCTCGAAAATGTCTTGAATCATGTCCGATCGAAGCAGAAGTTTGTTTGCAGACTCCCACCAACAAATCGGCGATCTACAAGGTTGTCCATATAATGCTTCGAAGGGTTCCATTCCTATGCATGATTGGTAACTGTTGTTGTAGGAGAACTCCACCAATGGGAGATACTCCTTCTAAGTTGCTCCAAAGTCTAGGATACACAGTCGTAGAAGATCCTCAAGAACTTTATTCACCTTTTCGGTCTATGCATCTATCTGAGGGTGGTAAGCTGTGTATCGAACGCCTCTTGCAAGCTCTTCCAAAACTCACTAGTAAAGATGGGGTCATGATCACTAACTATACTAGAAGGTATCCTATGCAATCGAACTATCTCTCGAAGATAAACTGATGCCAACCATGTAGCCGTCCTTTTCCTCTTAACGTATATAAAGTGAGTGCTCTTCGTTAGTCTATCTACTGTCACCCAAATGCTCATATTGACCTTCCTTGATCGTGGCAATCCATCGATGAAATCCATAGAGATGCTCTCCCACTTCCAATGTAGGACATCCAAGGGCTGAAGCAATCCGCCTGGCTTCTTTTATTCAACCTTTACTCGTTGGCAAGTCAAGTCTCGAGGCACAAACTCTGCGATATCTTTCTTCGTGCCAGTCCAAAAGAAAACCCTCTTCATGTCTCGGTGCACTTTGTCGCTACTTGGATGGATAGTCATCCGAGAGTGATGAGCTTCCTCTAGTACTACCTTTAGCAATTCCCCAATCTTAGGGATGCATATCCTTCCATCTCGTCGTAGCGACCCGTTCTCGTCAATGGTATATCTAGAAAGGTTAATAGATGTCTCTCTTCTACCAATCTTGTCCAAGATGTCTAAAATTTGTGGTTCCTCCCACTGTGTAGATCTAACTTGCTCTAATAGAGTAGGTCACACCTCCAATGATGTTAACAATCCCAACGTGAAACCCATAGATTGCTTAAAATCAAAGGTCGAGATGTACTCCAAGATCCGCTTCAACGAATAGAGGACTCGAAGTCATATTCTTCCTACTCAACGCATCCGCCACTACATTACCCTTGGCTGGGGTATAAGCTATCTCGACGTCGTATGATGCTAGGAACTTCATCCACCATTGTTTCCTTAGGTTAAGATCCTTCTGTGAGAATAAGTATTTGAGCGACTTATGATATGTGTATAGCTCAAATCTCTCGCCAAGTAGATAGTGTCACCAAGACTTTGGTTCGAACATTATAGCAGCCAACTCTAGATCATGGGTTGGGTAGTTCTTCTCATGAACCCTTAATTATCTTCTTCCATAGCATACTACCCTTCCATCTTGCATCAAAACGGCACCAAGCCCTATGCCACAAGCATCTGTGTAGGCCGAGAACATCTTGCTTCCATTGAGTAGAGTCAGAATTGGGGATGTTGTTAGGGCCTTCTTCAATCTTTGAAAGGCATCCTCACAATCGATGCTCCATGAAAAAGCCAAGTTCTTTTTTGTCAATCAAGTGAGAGAGGCCTATATCTTTGCAAAGTCAGTGATAAACTTTCTATAGTAGTCTGCCAACCCTAGAAAACTTCTCACCTCCTTTACATTCTTTGGAGCCCTTCGGTCTTGAACTGCAATGACTTTAGCGGGATCCACTGCTATCCTATCCTTGGAAACCACATGCCCTAGGAACCTTACTTCCTTTCTCCAAAAGTGACACTTAGAAAATTTTTCCTTGAGTTGATGCGGCCGGAGAGTGCTTAGATCCTCTCCTAAGTGTTGGTCATGCTCCTCCTCATTCTTGGAGAAGATCATAATGTCATCCACAAAGACCACCACAATATTGTTCAAAAACTCCCTAAACACCCTACTCATCAAGTCCACAAAATAGGCGGGTGCATTGGTTAGTCCAAAAGGCATAACCACCCATTCTAAGAAACCGTATGGATTTCTGAATGTTGTCTTATCAATGCTGTCCTATGCAACTCTCAACTGATGAAACTCAATGGCCAAATCCATATGCAAGAAAACCGATGCGCGAACTAGCTAGTCAAACAGGTCGTCAATTCTCGGTAGTGGGTGCCTATTCTTCTTAGTGAGCTTATTCAGCTCCTTATAATCAACACATAGACGAAGTGTGCCATATGACTTAGTTTCAAAGACGACTGGAGCTTCCACTCTAAAATGCTTTGCCTAATAAAACGTTTCGCGAGTAGCTCTCCTACTTGCTTGCTAAGCTACCTCCTCTCTCTAGGAGCCATGTGGTGCACCAGTGGAGCAACTGGCTTCGCGTTTTCTACCAAGTAAATCCGAAAATTTATTTCATGCCTTGGTGTTAACCCCTTAACCTCCTCAAACACGTCTGGATAGTCTCTAACTATGGGCACAGATCGCAATCTTTTACAGAAGTATTAAGTGATTCTAGAAAACTGAGCATCACCAACCTCCGTGGGTCACAGGAAATTTCAAGAGTTCTACCACGACAAGTAAGAAGTCTAACTACTCTCTTTTCATAATCAGTAATGGCACCATATGGCGAGCCAATCCATGCCTAGAATCAAACCATAGCCTATAAAGCCCAGCACATCTGTGTCGCATTCAAACGTGACGCCCAAGATAAAAAATCTCAATCCCCTGCACATCATGGGTAAATGAGTCGATCCTCCAATGGGGTTTGAGATTACTACAGGATCAGAAATTATACAAGTATTTAGGTGCAAACTATCCACTAAAGAACTCGATATAAATGAATGTGAAGCGCCAGAATCAAACAGGGTTCGAACATGATAGTCAAAAAGGGAAATCAAACCTTCAAACATGGCTTTCCTACCTCGATCAGGCTCACTAGCCTCTAAAGCATGCACTTGTCCAGAAGATTCTGCCCTTATCCTTTCTTGCTAGGGCATTGTTTGTTGAAGTGTCCTACTTGTCCACAATTGAAACAAGCTTTCTTTATCCTTCTGCAGTCCTTCACAAAATGACCCATAGCATCTTTACCATGACACTTGATATCCTTGTTGATTTGAGCCTTGTTAGGCTTTCCACCTTTCTTCTGTTTCTTTCCTTTCTTGGGCTACCATTTCTATTTCTCGCCCTTAGCTTGTGTCTCCTCAGTCTTATTTTCTTTATTTTCCTCCTTGCCATCTTCATGCATGAGCGCCATGTCAACTAGCCTTTCAAACGTTGGTCCCATTGGTATATGAGACAAAGAAAGTCTTGGGAGAGGTTGATTCAACCCTCTCGCAAATCTAAGTGCCTTCTTGTGGGGTGTGTTCACAAAGTCCATTCCAAACCTCGCTAGTTGATTAAACTTATTCACATACTCCTTAACTGGCATGTCCCCCTGTTTCAAAGCCAAGAACCTTTCCGTTTATAATTCTTCCTCCTCCTGAGATAAAATTTTCATCTTAAATCTATGCCTGAAGTCATCCCAAGTAGCTTTGGGTTGTCCAGCTTGCGTTAATTCCCACCCGTAGGAAGCCTCATCCTTTAGTTGTCATGCATCCAACTATATCCTTCTTCGGTCATCGAACTCTAAAAGTCCAAACACGTTCTCCGTCTCTCGTAGCCAATTTTGTGTTTCAACAAAGCTTTCGGTACCATGGAACGACTTTCCTCCCATAGCGCAGAAGTATTTGTATAACTTAGAAAAGTTATCTACTCGTGGAGGTGGAACAACGGCGGCTACTAGAGGAGGGGCATCTAATTGACCTCCGGTAGGTGTCGTAGCCTCAAGATACCTACAGAACCATGTCAGTAATGGAATGCCCTCAGAAAGATTGTGTGCCGCAGACATGCTGAAAAGAAAAGAAAAGGGATTTGACGAGGGATCGAGAGAATATTTATATGGCTTGAGCGGATATGTTTTTCTAAAAAAGATTTTTATTTGAATTGATTCTGAAAACAATTTTTAAAAAACTTTTCTATGATCTTGTAACCTTCAGCTCTGATACCAAATGTGACACCCCACGTCCACTAATGTCACTCAGAAGAGAATGCATTAAGTTTCATGAAGTGCAATAGGTAAACAGTTAAAAAAATTACATAGCAGATATACAATAAGCAGCGGAAAATTTTCAACTTTATTATTAAAACAAAACATAGTTCTCAAAACCAATTACATCAACCACTTACAAAATACTTCAAATATGCCTTTCATAACAAAATAACTTTACGCCATAAAAAAATCATATCTTTGCCACAAACCATGATGGAATAAAGTCAGAAAGATACATCTTAAGAGATCCAAGTACAAGCTGCTACAGAAAGTCCAAGTCACTGTTGAGTGCCTCCACTCTGAGGACCTAGGCGGAAAGGAAAAAAGAGGTAAAAGAAAACGGGTCAGACATAAAGTCTGGCGAGTTCCAGTGATTTACAAACGTGCATAACATAGAAATGCCAAGACAGGAAAATAAGACTGGATGAGAAAGGCAAAGTATAATATAAGGTAAATTTAAACTAAACAGCAGGATAGACATGAATAACAGGAATAAACTATGATCGAGTAATACTTCACATTTATATCTTGAATAGGTATGTCTGAACATGTATGTCTGCACCAATACTAGTATGTAAAGTTCAATATGATTACACATCAGCAGGATTAACAATAGAATTAAACAACAGGATTAGGCGTACCCTAATTACATAACCATATTAGGTGTCAACCTAATTACACAACAGCAGGATTAGGTGTACTCTAATTACTACCCAAGCGATCGGCTGACTACTACGTAAATACCCTGTGTTAGCCCTGACAGGAGGGTATATTACTCCCTAACCCAGTAACTATATAACACAGACCTATTAACTGGTGTTACAGCGTCTTATCTTCCCTAGTCGGACCCATGTACGCTCATGACTCCATCGAAACGCACCCGTACCCACCCCTATGTGAAACTCTTACTATCAAGTTCAGTAAAGCGTTCCCTTGCCCATACCTAGTGTGAGGCCTCCTCTAATAAGATACCAACAGGGATACTAACTGATATGGGTTCCAAACAATAGATTGACATAAGCCAAAACCCCTAAGCTTGTGCCCCTAAAACTAGGATTTAAGAGTCCTTAAAACCCAATACAACAGCAAGAACGAGGGACCTCTTAGCTTATTAATACTCACGTTTGGCCTAGAAGGTTAAGGTTTACTAATAAGTGTAGTTGTAATTATTACATGTCATTATGTGTATACAACCCTACCCCAAAGCACCTGCCCGATGTATACAGCATGTCATTTTATTGACCTACATCTGGTACTCACAGTATTCTTATATGTCATTTACGTAATGTCTGTTTTAAGTCAAATCTAGCATGCCCAATATATGCATACTATTCTTCAACTATGTTGCCAATGTACATGTTTATGAATATTATCCATTTACAATAAGTATATACATATCTCCCTTTTTATCAGTTTACAGAAAGTCCAAACATGTGTATATCAACCCTTTTCCCCAAATTATAATTAATCAGTCCCAATTCAATTACATGCATATATTCCCCTTTTTATATCATTCATTATTACCGCAATTATACACACACTTTGATCAGGTATGGCCTGGGCTTCCAAAGGCCTAGGCTTAGTGTAAAATAAAAAGGGTAAAACAGAGGAAGAAAATAGAACCAAATCACATAGGCATATAGGCAAGACTGAAAATTAACATAAAACATAGAAAATGGGAAAAGGTAGATAGACACATAATACTTGTTAATTATCCAACATTATAGGCATATGTTTTACTATCACTATGGCATAAGTGTTTAACATGTATAACATATGTTTTACTTGTCATAACGACATAAGTGATTAACAATGATAACATGTATAACTAACACGGCATATCCTATCCTACTTTTATTTAACTGTCAGGTTTAAAGTATAAGAAACGAAATATGTAAATGACAGGAACTCACAGTGGGTCTTGGTGAAGAAAAGAATAAGTTTCTTATATATAACACTATGATGTGGAAAAGTCCAATCCAAGTTATATGTATGCAAGTCCTGATGTTGTCTCTGTTTGATCCAGTCCTCAACAACATTCCCCCATTATATGTTAATATTTTCAAAATAATTTCATAGAGGAAGAAAAAGATACGAAGAGTTTGTGTGAATTGGGAATGGGAGAAGCCATCTATTTATTGATTCACAAAGTCAACCTCAGCTTTTAGATTTTAGGTTTTAAATCCAGTCCATACACATAGCGCTTAGTCAGCAATGAATATAGTCTCAAAATAGTCAAGGTTAGCAGAATGGATCTCCCTAGATCCGCAGTGGCTCGACTCACGGGTTGACCTATTGGTCGACCCGGGCCAAGCGTGGGTCGTCCCATAACGGGCCTGTTTCCCGCTTGTTTTTCTGCCTTGTCTCATTTTGATTTTCTGGAATTATTTTAACCTTATATTTATATATATGACCCTTATATGTATACAAACTTTTGATGCCCATAACTTTTTCATTCGTTGTCCGTTTTACACATACTTGGGGCCTATCTGAACCAGAATTTCGAGAAGAACGCAATGGTAATACCGGTTTCACTTAATTTTGAATATTTAATTAATTTATTCTCAATTTATCATCTTAATGTATGGTTATAGTGTATTAAATTTTGGGGTGTTACAAAGATGGTAGAAAATACTTAAGGCAATTCAAGTGGTGAAGTCCAATATGAGAGTCCATGCGGAAAAATCCTAGCTGCTATAGTCTAGGTGAAAAGAAGTCCTATAACGGTGGTAAAGATCTATTCCTTCGGGTGAAGAGAGGGTTTTATAGTGAAAGGCCTAAGGGTGTATTAGGGACTAGATGTAGGACGGTGCTCTGAACCAATAAAAAAATTCCTGGTGTTCTTTTCTTTTATTTACAATTTCTATACTGCTTATCTATGATATCATTTCTAGATATTTATCTCATTAAATATTTGCTTGCATATATCAAAGTTCTTTACCATCTATTAGTACTTCTGCATTGATTATATTACTCTCACTTCCGTATTATTCGATCCTAATATGTATTTTCATTTGGTGTCAGTGCAGGACATTTTATAACCATAAAATAGTTATTTGATATCTCGATAATACAGAAAAAAATAACACCGGCACTAATACTAGCTTTACTAAAGGTCAATCCACTACACAACCTCCATTTTAAATGGTTTAAACTATAGTTATCGGGCTATACGGATGAGAAACTATATGCAATAAAATGGTTTTTATTCATGGAATATATCTCAGAAAGAATATACACCTCCTACTGCTAATTATTCAAAATGGTCAAGTACAAAAAACATGTGCTACTGCAAATGCCTAAGCTATGATTATGTTGCATTGTGCCTTGGATAGAAATGAGTTTAACCGTATTTGCATGTGCAATACAACATATAAAATATAAAGAACACTCAAAGTAACTCATGAAAGAAGTAACAAGATTAAACAAAGCAAGATATCCATGCTCAAAGGTCAGTTTCAGAATTTTAGATTGAAAATCCAAAACTCAATAACGGAAGATTAGGAAAGGAAGTTCTTGGTTATTAAAGAAGCTATTAATCTCTCAACCATGAAAGCAGAAGAGTTAATAGGAAATCTAATGTCATACAAAGTGGATTTGTAGGCAAAAAGAATTCGTGCGTAAGACAAAAAGAATCTTGCATTTCATGTTGAAAAAGAAGGGGATTCAAATTCTGACAATGAAGAAGATCTAGAATTCATTGCTAAAAGTTTTAAGAAATTATTGAAATATAGAAAAGGAAATGAGGATATCTTTAAAAAAAATCCAGCAATAATAACTCATCAAAACCATACCTCGGTATTAGAATGCTACAATCGTGGAAAGAAAGGTCATATGAAGAAGTACCATTTAGAGAAAAAGAAAGAATGTCAAAATAAGAAAGTTAAATTCAAGAAAAAAGCTTTCTCTATAATATGGGATGATTTCGACTCATCATAATCAATAGATAATGACAGTGATAGTGACATTGAATAAGCTAATGTATGCTTCATGGCTAAGGATAATGAGGTAAGTAATTTTTTTTTTTGCATGGCATGAGGTAAGTAATTTTTCTTATGAAGAAATGGTAGATATTTTTTTCAAAATTATTAGAATTTAGAAATAATTTCAAAAGAAAGTATAAACAAGCTATGAGGATAAAAAAAGGCATAATTTGAAAGAGATATGCTGAAAGATGAAAAAGAGATATTAAAAGAAGAAATTAGAATACTTCTAGAATCTCTTTCGGATGCTAATTCTCAACTTTCTTTATTGAGTCAAGAAATTGAAACTCAAAAAGAAAATAATATTGCACTTATTTATGAAAATCATGAGTTAAAAAGTAGGATTAAAATAGTAGAATTAGATCACTCTAGTCTTAAAATAAAATTGGATGATATTACTAAATATATTTCTAATTTAAACAAAGGAAGAGAGAATTTATCCAAAGTTATAGAAAATTATTAACTTACATTTAATAAAAAAGGATTAGGTTATAAGAAAAAGCCTGAATTCAACCTAAAAAGAAATTAATTAAAAAATAAATCAATACTAGCAACTCGGAAACACCAGTTACAAAAACAATTTTTAAAACTATAAATGTATGGGTTCCTAAAACAAATAATATTTTGATTAGGAGTAAATATATAAAATCATTCCTAGAAACAGTTCATAAAATAAGAATTATATTTATAAAAGGGATACTGAATCCTCTTGGGTTTGGTTTCCTAACACCTAACTCTTATGACCCTAACGGAGGAAGTGGGTACCAATGTTATTACATATTTTTTGTAGGTCCCACTTAACAAAGGAGGAAAATGGATACTCGACAGTGGTTACTCAAAACACATGACCGGAGATAAAGAAATTCTTACAAATATTATCTAATTGAAAGGAGGAACTTCCACTTTTGGAGACAATTCCAAGGGATACATCATCGGCAAAGGCGATGTGAGCAATCACGCTACATCTAATTCACCTCTTATTACCGATGTTTTGTTAGTTAAAAATTAAAAACATAATTTGCTTAGTATTAGTCAATTATGTAATTTTGATATAGTAATGAAATTTTGATAAGTAAAAACTCTAGAGAAGATGAAAACATTATTTATAACTTCAGAGAAGATGAAAACGTTATTCATAATAACAATAATATCATTTCTACTAACTAAGAAAAGGAAAGTACTAGTCAAAATATGAATGAAAATAATATTCAAGATGCAAATACCACTCAAAATACTAGAGAAGATGAAAACATTGTTCATAATAATAATAATGAATTAAGTTCTCCACCAAAAAATTTACGAGATCATCCAATTGAAAACATTATTGGAGAAATTAATTCAAATGTACGAGCAAGAAATCAATTGAATCTAGTAAGTCATGTAGCTTTCTTATCTAATATAGAGCCCAAAAATCCAAAAGAAGTATCTACAGATAGAAACTATATTATAGCTAGGCAAGAATAAATTAATTAGTTTGAGCGCATTGAAGTTTGGGAATTAGTTCCTAGACCAAGTGATCAGGCTATCATCGGGGCAAAATGAGTTTATAAAAACAAAGCCGATGAATTAGGAAATACTACTAGAAATAAAGCAAGACTGGTGTCACAAGGATATAATCAAGAAAACGGAATAGACTACAAAGAAACTTTGCTCCAATCGCCAGATTAGATGTAATTTGTATCTTACTATCCTATGCCTATTTTCATAATTTTAAATTATATTAAATGAACATAAAAAGCTCTTTCCTAAACGGCTATACAAAAGAAAATGTCTATGTTGAACAATCTCCTTTATTCTTATATGAAAAATACCCTGACTACGTATATAAATTGAAAAAGACTTCATATGGTTTAATACAAGCACCTCGCGCCTGGAATGAACGTCTTAAAGATTATCTTATCAGTTCAGGATTTGAAATTAGAAAGGTTGATCAGACATTATTTCTAAAATGAGCTAAAAAGGATATACTAATAATTCAGATATATGTAGGCGATATTGTTTTCGGATCTACAAATGAAAACTTACGTCAAGAATTTTCAAAAATTATGACTAAGGAAGTTAATTTTTTTGTATAAATAAATAAATTGTTGTTTTTCTTTTGGAAACAATGATTGACAACATTTAAGATGAATGTCAAATTAAAAACATAAGAAAGTTTGAAATACTTCTTGTTAAGAAAAACAAGTTTTCAGATATCTAGTCGACTAAATCACATTCATTAGCCGATTAAATACTATCTTCAATTAGATCTCTGGTTCTAGTTCACCCTTAACCAGTCGACTAAACCTCTTTAACTAGTCAACTAAATTCAAGAGAAAAACTCCCGAGATAATTTTTCTTGCAACTCAGTCGACTGAACATAATCAACCAGTCGACCGAATCATGAAACCTGCTCTAAAGTTGTAAATCTGGAGAAGTCGATTGAATCTTCTAACTCAATCAACTGAATCTGTTGAAAAATTTCTATGTATGTGCTATCTTTTCCTCTTCCAAACTCATTCCACATATTTAACATTGAAATTTCAAAAATCTTGTCTATCCTAACTCTCCAAAATCATGAAATTTCAAATCAAACTCGAAATCAATCATCAATTGCACCCAAGAGAAAAAGAGAAACTTCTTCATCGACTGAACCATCGAATCTCAAATTGATTCATGGCTTCTCAGTCATAAATCAGCAACTAGGCTAGGTTCAAAAAGAAGAAGAACACCCGTATATTCTAAGGTTTATTCGTGAAATTTGATGCTTTTGAATCATATGAAATAATTCCAATGATTCAAAATAATGGTATTCAATCTCTTCTTTGATACACACCTAACAATGTCAATATCTATCTCTTGCTACTTAAACTTTTGTTTGCAAATATGAATCTTGAGCAACAAGAACCCTAGGATGAAAACACCTTGCGTACAAATGTATGTGGAGTACATATTTATCTCACACCAGCTTGACTTTGTCAAATTCTTCAATGTCCAACCGAAGGACAAGAATTGTTTGGAATAGTGTGTGATAGATTGGGCCGTGATGAGATTAGTCATCACTTTCTTTCTGATGATCTCACCAAACTCAGAGCAATCAATTTATGACCAAAGGCTCATGTGATTCATAATGCTTTAATTCATACAATAAATTCTCGTACTATAAGTTATGATCAAGTATATCATAGTGACTTTCAATCACTTTATGCAATTTGGGGAAGAAAAAAGATAAATTGGGCACTACATATAATGGAGGAATTTCTATGTTTCAATCAATCCCGATTGCGTATTGTGTACTATGGAGCTTACACCATTTGTATTCTTGCTCATTTACAAATTGCAGCTCATAAAACCGAGAATCTCACCACTTGTTATTTCGGTGCTAAGAATTGAGTCTAATGCGTCTTCCTATAGAGTTGCCTATGCTTCAACGTATTCAAACATTTTAACATTGGTAGAAACATATGGAAAACAATATGCCACAACCTCTGTCTCTTTATAGAACTCATCCTACTCATCCAACTCCTACACGGTCTACCCAAGATGCTTGCTCACGTTAGCAAGCCCAACCTAAAGATCAACCTCAAACTCAACTAGAAACTCGGTTTTCACCAATTCCTAAGTATGAAGAGATAAATCCCAATGGTTCAATTAAAAACATTCTTATTTCTCTTGTAATTAATCAAAATACCATGGCTACAATGTGTAATAAACGCTTGTTCATGATTGAAGATAAGATTGTCATCTTGGATATCAAATAAGATAAAATTATTTCAAAGCTTGTTGACATAATCTGTAGCATTGCATCCTCTTCTAAGTCCATTGCACTAGTAGAATTTGATCTTCCCATGGCATATATTGCAGATCTGACGAATTGGACAAAGATGAAGATGCTAGGAATAAGGAAGGAGATGGAATAACAAAAGATTTTGGGGAAGATCCAAAGTAATGATTTCATTCTATCTATATTTTGTCTTTTAATCTTCAAACTCTTTAATTAATATTTTGGCTTAAAACAATGCGTATGCAAATATTATTTCATGACTACTATGATGGTTTTGTACTTATTATGTGTGAACATCATGTTATGTTATGATTATGTCTTTGAAAATGATTTATGTTCACTACTACATAGTTACCCTAATATAACACATATGCTCACATATACACGACTCGATATATTTTGATTTTATGGTGTGTACATGATAGCTAAGATTTTTATCATAAGTATCTCCTTTTTGTCGATGATAAAGGGGGAGAAATTATATGTGTGTTAACAAATCAATGTAGAATGAAGCAAAGATTATGGGGAGAAAGCATAAACTCAGGGGGAGATTATTAGAGTTTTCTCACATCCTGTTCAAGTGTTGTCATCAATCAAAAAGGGGGAAAATGTTGAATCATAAGATGTTCATCAATGACAAGATAAAAGAACAAGTCATCATTTTATAATCAAGATGTCTCGAAAACACATCAAAGACTCTAGAAGTACGTTAGTTATTTTACATTAAGTAGAGTCTTGTTTTAAATTATGATGTTAAGATCTCTCCTCAAGGTTTCTATTTTTAAAATCCTCAGTGAAAGTAAATGTTCTTAAGTGGATCTGGAAAATGCACAATTCAGTCGACTGGATTAACCAGTTTCATCGACTAATTTTGTGTTCACATAAAAGTTGTATGCATGTTCCAAAGTTAGTCAACTAAATATACTTATTTAGTCTATTGAATCTGATTGAATACAAAACTTTTATTCGCTTCCAGTTCAGTTGACTGACTATGAATATTTAGTCAACTGAACACTGTTCCAACTGTCATATTCTGAAAAGACATAACGTTTTCTGAATATTTTCCTTGATCTTAAAAGGTTACAACTCTTTGATTTCGATTATGAAACTTCACCAGCAGTTGTAACTCATCATTCACTATGTATACATGAAAGAGAAACATCTCAAATGACTGATTTGATCTCATTATAATCTATTTTATTGAATTAAAGTTCTTGCTCATTTTAATTGCTTAATTCTTGCATTCTAGATCTCTTTGAATTTTGTGGTTATGATTCAAACTTCATTTGACTTCGTAAGAGATCAAAATCCTATTCTATCTCCACTTACTCGCATTTCTTACTCTGTAAACTCAAGGACAAGATTATAGGATATTCTGCTTCATTCGTGACAAACCAGTATTGTACTACAACACAAACAAGTCATTCATTTTCTTGTAATAAAGTCCTACAAAGACGGTAGAAAATCCTAAAGACAATTTAGGCGGTGAAATCATGTAAGAGATTCTAGGAAGAAAATTCCTAGCTGGTTTAGTCTATGTGGAAATAAGTCCTATAACGACGGTAGATACCTGTTCCTCTAGGTGAAGAGAGGGTTTTATAGTGAAAAGCTTCAGGATGTCCTAGGGACTGGACGTAGGACGATGCTCCGATCCAATATAAAATTCTTGGTGCTCTTTATTTTATTTACAGCTTGTATGCTTCTTATCTGTGATATCATTTCTAGATATTTATCTCATTAAATATATTTTTTAGCAAAGCTAAGCTTGTTTTTATAGTGGCCGCAAGCACTTCCATCATAACGAATAATGAATACAAGACAGAACCGGAGTTAGATAAAGCATCTAAGTATTACAAGCCTGGTTTAAAGTGTAAGTACACAAAATAAAAACAGGAGTGAAGCTGATCGCCACAACTACTACATAACCATCTAGTCCCAAACAAAGGAAGAACAACTAGTTTTATCGCTACCTACGGAATTGATGCACTCCTTGAAGAGCATAACAAGATTAGGTACATAACACTGGTTAGGACTACGGAACTCACGATCACTGGCCCAAGTAGGATCTTGCAAAAGTGACCTGTTAATCTCACCTAGCTCTCAATCTCGGATGAGCACAAAGTCATATCCTTCTACCCCATAAAGCAATTCCCGGTTATCATCCTCATCATCACTAAAGAATTTATAATACATGGCTCTAGAAGGGGAATATCTCATACCAGAAAACTCATAACCCCACGCACGTTCAGACATGTACTAGAACATGCCGTCATCATTAGAATTCCCATCTATGGACACTGCATCGACAGACTCAACTAAAGTATCAAAAGGAGTGCCAGCCGACTGTGGAAGAGGATCAAACAAAGGAGGAACCTTACAAACCTACTGAATAGTGAGAGGGCGAGCAAGTGAAATATGTTCAGCAAGAGAGATCGGAACTGGAGCATTAGCCGAGGGGACCCAAGTACGAGAGTCAAAAGGTGTCTGAAGTAGTGACATGTAGTGCAAATTTCTAGTTTCCACCCATATCCGACACAAACCTCGGCAACTTAATCTGTATCTAGTCTAACTCTGAGTGTCTCAGGAAGAGGCTTATCTGAAGTGATTTCTATAAGATCCTTAGCATAAAATAACTTGTCTCGCGCAATAGTGCTTGCGTCAAAACGCTTAAGCATCCCAATTTTGTTAGGTAACTAGTTAAGAACAATAAATGATTGGAGCACGGAAGGAATGTGCAAAATATATGTTTAGACTGGCACAGATAGTACCTGCTCCCTAGCTCTATCAACGGTAGGATTCCAAGGAGTAATAATGAAAGGTTTACCTCTAATAATAGTTGGCTCGAGACTAAGAACACAAAGTCTTTCCTCCGAGAGAGAGAACCTCAGGAAGAACGTAGATCTGTCTAACCTAACTTTGAGGCCCCTCCTGATTTGCCACTTTTTTCCACATAATTCCTTAACTACTGAAAAGGGTGGCTCTAGTCCTAAGAAAAAACTCACCAAGCAATCAGACAAAAACTCCGCACCGGCCTCAACTACCTCTTTTAGGACACCATCATCACCATATCATTAAATATTTACTTACATATATCAGAGTTAGTATACCAACTATTAGAACTTCTTCATTCAGTATTTTAATCTAACTTTCATATTAGTCAATTCTACTAGGTCTTTTCAGTCATTTAGAGAACTGGAGGAAACCCCTTATCATTGAATGAAATCCAAGCTCTTAAAACTTCAAATGAACATGCTGATCTAGTAAATATCAAATTCGTCGGAATGCCTATCTCTCTTGGAATAATAAAAGAAAATTTGGTCCTAGGACTTCTCTCTAATTGACCATGCCTTTTGCAATCAAACTACTGTAGATAAATGTCCTACCTTATATTACAATAAACTCCCTCTCTCTCCTCTCTTACCATTCCCTTACCATCCTTCACTTGAGTAGGGTTGATATGAAAGATAAAAAAAGTTTTAAATTATTTAATAATTAAGTCAATGAACCAGATTTATTTGATGTTGTTAAAGAGGTTTGAGAGGGACCAAATTTTGGAAACCCTATGTATCTTTTAAGGAAAAGCTGAAGGCTATCAAGATGGAATTAAGAGAGTTTGCTAATAGGAAATTTGGAAGTGGGCAAAAGCAGAGTGTATACTGGAGAAGCAAACTTCATGTAATCCAAACTTTCATTATGGAAGAGACCTCTGAACCTAACCATTCCAACATGGAGAGTTATATTTCTAAACAATATCAAGATGCCCTCATCAAAGAAGACTCTATGGAAAAGAAAAAATCTAGAATATAATGGAAGGAGGAGGGAGTTAACATAGTGCTTTCTTTCATGCATCTCTTAAGGACAAACAAAGCAGAGAATACCCAATCTCTATAGTTGACAGTACTGGTAACCTTGTTGACTCTCAAAAGGAAGTCAAAGAAGCTTTTATTACATGTTTTTCTGAACTCTTTGGAAATAAGGACAACTTTAAAGCTAACATAGATTTGATAGACCCTTAAATTTTACCTAAGCTTTCTAGATGTGATTATTTAACCCTATGCCAAGAAATTGCAGATGCTAAAATTAAGCAAGTTATATTCTTACTCAAAAGAACTTCTTCAGGTCGAACTGATGGACTTGATGCATGTTTCTGTTACTCATGTTGGACCATGATAAACAAAGAGGTGTGCAATGTACTGAAACATTTTCACTTTTTCAATAATACCAATATAGTCCTAATTCCAAAAATGAAGAATGCAAGCAAATCTCTGATTTTAGATCAATCTCTTACTGCAATACTATATACAAGTGCATTACTAAGATCATAAGTGCTTCCATCTGTTATTTCATCCAATAAAGCAGCCATTATTCAAGGTAAAAATATTCTAGGTAATGTCCTTTTATCTCTTGAGCTTCTGAATGGGTATACAAGAAATAATGTAACTCCTAGAGTTATGTTAAAATTGGACACAATGAAAGCTTTTGATATGTTGCAATGGGATTCTACTGTTAGAATTTTAAGATATATAAATTTTCCATCTCACTCCATTGCTTGGATTTATTTATGTATCACAACAGCCAAGTTTTCTATCATTTTACATGGCATTTGTGTTGGTAACTTTGGGAGAAAGTGGGAGAAAAGACCAAGAGACCCTATCTCTGCACATATTTTTATTATCATAATGGAAATGCTCACTCATATATTAACAAACTGTCGATAATGGAAAGTTCTAGGTGCACCGTAAGTAAAGACCCCTAGGTTTCATCATTGATGTTTGTTGATACTTTGTAATATTTTGCAACCCTGATATATGTACCATTGAAACTATTTTTGAAAATTTGACTAATTTTCATGTTATATGAGTGGTCTAAGAGTTAATCTTGAAAAATATGAAATCAGGACAATTGATGTATCTGAAAGCCATGCTAATGAAACACAAGAAAGAACTAGGTTGAGAAGCAACAATGATTCAATTTCTTACCTTGGTCTGTTTCTAACCACCTCTAAAATTATTGTAAATCAACGCTTGCCGTTATTTAATAGAATCACTGCCAAATTAAGTTATTGGACAAGTAGGCTCTTAAGTAAAGTAGGTATGCTAACATGATTAAATCGGTTGTATTCCCCATGCAAGTATATAGGACAAGAACTTCCATATTACCTAATAAATTAATCAAAATGATTAGAATAGCCTTTATGAAATTTCTTTGGAAAGGCAGTAATAAAGGAAGATATTTCGCTCCCATTGCCTTCAAACAAGTTAAGAAGCCTATAAGAAAAGAGTACTTGGCATCGTTAATATGACTTTATGGAATAAGGTTGTAAAAACATGTTGATAATTTCTCTAATGATCGAGAAAATGTCTGGGTTCAATGGTCTAAAAGAAATGTTACTAAAAACAAGGAGTTTTGGTCAATGCAACAACCTTTAAAAGTGAGTTGGATTTATATATGCATTTCCAAACTTAGGCAAAGCATGCTTCTTCTTTTTTCAATGCAAAATCAGCACTTTGTCTAATGTTAAGTTATGAGATGACCCATGGTTGGAAAGAGGTATCATTCTAACAAGAATACTTACTCATGTTGAGATTGAAGTCACCGACATATGCAACAATGCAAGAGTCCGAGACTATATTCATAATAATGCCATCAGACTTCAAAACACTTCAAATCAGAACATTAATCAACTTTGGAGACATGCTAGTTTGCTTAAGCTTGGAGACAATAATGGCGACATTACTCAATGGGGAAATGATGGGAAAACTTATCAGATATAGAACATCTACTATAAATTGGCTACATTAGGTGAATTGAAAAACTACAAATGGAGTAAAAAGATATGATGTTGGAAAATTGTGCAAAAGAAATCTTGTTGATGTGGAAAGTTATTCATAGGGTTGTGTTAACTAAAGATAAACTTTGCGCAAAGGGTTTGCCACTTGACCCTCTTTGCATTCTTTGTGGTTTGCGGAATGAATCTATTGAACATAAGTTTTTTGAATGTGTCTGCACCTACCAAATATGGTTTGAAATAATGAAAAAGTTGGTAGAACCAATGTCAACCAAGTTAGCAAAGTAAAATGTAAAAGGCTTGAGTATATAACAGGTAGAAGAAATATCATAAGAAGGCCGATGTGTTATGTCCTTATGAAATTCATTTCGGTGGTGTAAAAAGAAAGAAACCATCGTATCTTTACAAATGATAAGAGGAGGACTAATGAACAACTGAAAAAAGGAGTTAAAATGGAGATAAGAGATTGGTTAAAATTATTGAGCTTAACATTTGATCCAGGAATATGGAGTGCTTTCCTCTAATAAGCAATTTAGTTGATTTGTTGTGTTGGCAGCAATTTTTGTTGTTGTTGTAGTGTTTGTTTTTTCTTTCTCTGTGTTTGGAGTACCTTGTTCCTAAATTCTCTTGTGCTTGTGTTTATATTTCTTTTCTTTCTTTGGTGCTTCAATAAAGTGGTAAGATTCCACTTAACCCATCGCAAAAAAATTATTTTATATTTTCAATATTTACTCAAATTATCAAATTATAATATGCAACCATGGTTTGGAATAAATTCCTTATTATATAGAAGATATTTAATTTAGTGAAAATTAGTCTTAGGTCCTAGTTAAGTTTCGAATTTAGGCTCACATCCCTCCCTTAAATTTTTATAAATTAGGTCCCTATTTTTCGAAAAATCATAAAAACATCAGTAAAAAAATAAAAAAAATCACAGAAATTCATAATTAAATACAACAACTATTCATCATCAAATTCATACATTAAAACACTAAAAAACGAATCAAAAACCAAAAAAAAAAAAAAAGCGAATCACCAGTATTATGCATCAAAAGATGCACTTATTCACATTAGTTGCATACATTTCTGCATATGTTTCAGTTATGCATCAAACTGTAGTATAAATGCAGAAATGTATGCAATATTACTACAATAAATACATCATTTGTTGCATTCATTCAATCTGACCTATTTTTCAAGAATACACCGCTTTTTAAACATTGGTGCTTACTTTTCTGCAGTTATACTGAATAAATGCATACATTACTGCACATACTCATAAGCCTTCATCCTTTTTAACTTTGTTGCATACATTTCAGCAGTTATACGGAATAAATGCATACATTTCTGCAACAATTCATAACACATGTTGATTAGTTCATCTTTATATCCATACGTCTCAGTAACTATTAACAATATATGCATACAAGTATGCATATATTCATCCAGATATTCAATATAAACTATCGATGAATATATGCATATATTGATAATAGTTGCATACTTTGACGAACTTTTTAAAGTTTTTTCTGTATGCTTCTGGGAATATTTGCATTTTTTGGAATTTTTTTATTTAACAAGCAGCACATTTTATTTTTTGGAAACACGTAAGTGTTGAAAATAGGGACCCGCTTTGCATTTGAAAGTTGGGAAGGATGCTGTTTGTATTTCCAAACTTTTTTGGGATGTATGGCTAACTGACCCTTTAATTTATTCCAAAACACACAAATTTTAAAAACCAAAAATTCATTATTTTCAAATTTTCAATTATTATACGAGTTAGGCTCCTGACTCGTGTTTTATTCTTCCTAGTTTTAAAAATAAACATAACACATTATAATATGTTAGCCTGGGTATCTAAGACCTGGGTTGTTATAGAAATATCCTCCAAATAATGATTCATCAAAGAAAAGGAAAAGAGCATATGCTGCTACACTAGACGATTCAGATTCATCCTCCAATGATGAAGTTCAAGAGACAAATAATTCAAATACGTGCTTTACTGCTATTCATGACTGGCATAATTTTGGAAAACTGAATCTAAAAATAGGTACGCATTTATATTACTTTAATTGAAATTTTTTGATTGGTTGTTTGATTTGTTTGAAAATTCCTTGATTTTTTAATTCAAATTCACCTTTTCAAATTTAAATTTAAATTCAATAATAATATTATTTTAGTATTACTTTAATATATTTTTAAATACTAAAATATTGATATTTAAGTATCATTATGTTTAGTATTATCTTAGGAGTTATATGGATTAGAATATAGGATATATATACACACGAACACATACACACATACTAGATAATAAAAATTATGCATGGTCTCTGAATAAAGGGGCACATGTCGACATGTTTAGATACCCCATGTCAGCATGCTTGCACCGAATTTGAGTTCAAATTTTGAATTCAAAATTTTTGAATTTCCTCTACCTATTCACTAATTTAATGCTCTAAAAAGGTGCCTCTTGACAAGAGAACATGAACAGAATCTCTATTGCTCTCTCTAGCCTTATCATCGCTTTTCATCTTAAATTAAAAATTCAAATTTATCATTATTATCTTTTATTCCTCATAATATTCAAAAATGGCCTCTTCGACCACTCCATCCACAATGAGGCTGCCAGAGGCCATTAAAGAGTAACTTTTTAATGGTCTAGAAGTTATCAAAGCCTACATTGATTAAGTAAACTTTGTTAGAGTTCATACCGGTAAATTTTCTATTTTCAATGATTTTCCTTCTTATGAACTCAATACTCCATTTGAAGACAATCAAACTTCTATCCTAAAGCAAGAATTGTCAGTCTTCTTTTATAACCATCACTTTATAATGGGAAATTTCAATAACCCGGCTCTAAAAGTTTGTCAAGCTCCTTTTTCCATCTTTGGGCATTATAATATCAATTGGGCATAAGTTATTTGGTATGAACTACGAAATAAAAACTTTACTTATGGTGTAAGCACTTTGTATCATGGTGTTTGTCTCACTAAAATTTTCAACTATTTTGGAGTCAATTTCAAAGGAGAAGAATTTGTTTCAAGAAAAGTTTTTAATCATGAAAACATATCTCTTATGAAAATTCCACTAGTGTTTCAACCAAATGAAACAACTATTGAAAAGGATGAGAGATTGGCACATGAGGACGAGGATGAAAGAGAAAAAGGAGAAGAGGAAAAGGAAGAAGAGGAGGGAAGAAATAGAAAGTGGAAGAAACTTCCTTAGACAGTATTGAATATCTCGCAAATTCCACCAATCCGTCCAACAAAACTATCCTTAAGAATCGAAAGATCATTGTGGAGAATTAAAAGTTTCTAATGAGATCATTTAGTAAGAAAATGGATAAAATGTCCACAAAAGTGAATAAGTTCTTCGATACAGTAAGTCGCAAGCTTGGACTATCATCATCTTCTACTGAACTTCAGTTTTTATTCCATATTATATTAGTTTCTATTTCTATCTAGTTAATGTTATGTATCGTTTCTGTGTAATGTTAACTAATATTCTACGTAATGTTAACTAATATTATACATGGATATCTTTTATTTCTATTCATTATCTCTGAAATATCTCAACAATGCTTATTGTGACACCCCACGTCCGTTAATGTCACTCAATATAGAATGACATTAAGTTTCGTGAAGCGTTATAGGTAAATAAGAACATAATATCACAAGACAACATGTAAAATAGAAGCGGAATTAAAAACTTTATTTAAATAAAAACATCATGGTCTCAAATACCAAGTTTACATCGTAAGTCTGAAATAACCAATTACATTAATAATCTGTCATGCCAAAAATATCAGAGTACAAAAGTATAAAACCGTATTTCCCATGTGAAGTCATAAGAGAGTTGACAAGAAGTCGAAGTGGTACATCAATATCCAAAATCCAAGCTAAGCAGGGAGAATCCAAATCAACTCTAAGCACTCCCATCCTGAGAACGTGGGTGAGGAAACAGAAGAGAGAGAGAGAGAGAGAGAGAGGAGGAAACAAAAATTGTCAGACATAAAGTCTGGCAACTCCAGTTACTTTTAAATATAAAAAAATAAAAGTATCATGGCAGGTATATAAAAACTGGAAGAACAAGATAACAACAACAATAACAAGTGTGAACTGAGCAAGATAAGTTTGAACAGAATATATTGTGCTTCTTAAATACGTTTCTCTGCACCACACCAATACTAGTATCTCAGAAATAGAATGATCCCTACAAATACCACTCCACTACATTTTCTTTATTGTTAGGTTGGTTGGGTTAACGGCACTTAATGCTTATACACATGTCGTACCCATTTACTTCCCAGTGGATTAACCTAATATGGTATATATGTAGCTACCCCTCAATGTAAACCCCATGGTACCCCACTCGCACGGTCTCCCTTGTAATACCATAGAAAAGTATGCAGTCCCTCATCCTACGCCGGAGTGACGTACGGATCTCTATATAACAATGTTACATTCCGCATATGTCTGTAATTACTATGCTACGTAAGCATATGGACTGCCACCAACGATCGAATCAGATTTCATTCTGGAGTAATGCCCTTAAGTCTACGATACGTCACCCAGAGCAGTCATGCATGTATCTAGACTGTCCCACGTATGTACTGTAATTGTAGCTCGATGCCTCAATCGCACGTCCTCTAATGTGCATTGAGTTCCGTGGTAGGGCGGTGCAAGAAACACGGAACTCAGTCGGGAGCTTTTCCATACCAGTACAGGCCCGCCTTTAAGAGCCTCAAAATAGATATATTCCTAGGGTATGTTTTACATGGTGGCTACACCTCGGGCCCTCCCTCAACTAGTAAAGACTACAAGAACTAAACGACTGCCCTAATAACAAACAATCTAAACATCCATTTGGCGTCTTCCCTCAACCATTGTACCTCGATAGTGAAATGTGAATGGTCTATTGGTTTTAGCTCTAGTATTTTCGCATCCCACTGGCTGCCGATGACGGGTATCCGATGATCTACTATCCTTGTTTGTTGTGAGCCTTCGCCTCCCTATTGAGGCAACCGCTGAATAACCCTAGTGTCACCACGTCACAGAATTAAGACTGCAAAGCTACATTTGCAGTCAAGGCCCATCCGCTTAGTAGTTACGCGCAAACCCAACCTCTGTGAGCACAACCTAAACATCTTCCACCACAGAGAGGACTACCAGGAGCACCTTATGTATCTCAGGAAGCCGCTGCTTCCCCTTCCAGTGCTTCGGAGCCGATAGAATAATCAGATAAAATTGCGCTCCTCTCGTGCCTTATAACACCACAATGATCTACCGCGTTGGGTTATTCACCCTCAAACGTGCGGATTGGTCGCGCCTCACTTTAATATATTGTTAGACCCTATGTCTGAACATTCTTTTATGCGCTTGCCTTACCTCATCAGGTTTTCATTTAACTTGGTTATTCTCATTTATATTGAATTCTTAATCAAGTTACCAAGTTCCTCTTGCTTACTAATTTGGTTATACAACTTAACCCATTTAAGTTTATTAATAAGCCCACAACATGTTATTTTCTAGATTGTGGCCCAAGGTCTGTAATCCACAATCTCTTTAGTATTCTTTCTTGGTTACATCATTACAATAACATGTTCTGCTTAATATGTTATTATGTATACTCAATTCACATGTTTCCTAATAAACATGTCACTTATCATTTATGATTAAATATAACTTATTTCATTTTACAAGTTTTCCTCATTCTTTCGCAATTAATCATAATTCCAACATATCATTGTTTACTTATTAACTTAGTTCTCTTAACTAAGGTTTACCGATAAGTTTCCTTTCAATAAATGTAACTTAAGTTGTCCTCATCCGTGGATTCCAAACCCTTGTTCTCTTAAATAACTTAATTTACAATTAAGTACAGCTTATTCCCTTACATAAGTTACTCTATTTCCTTTTTCATTTATTGTAACCTAAATTATAATTTCCACTTGTCGCTAGGAAAAGCCTAAACTTCTTATCTTTTCTGTCCATACATATTAATGCCCCAGACCTCTCACATTAATTTAACCACTTATGGATGCTGGATATGCTAGGCGGCTCCGGGCAGACTTAAACCACAAGTTTAGACTTAACCTCGTGTCATGGTTTTGTTATGCATTAGACCCCTCACATTAGATTAACCACTTGTGGTCGCTGGATATGATGGCCGGCTCCGAGCAGAATTATACCATAAGTGCAATCTAACCTCGTGTCTAAGCGTTACTATGGTTCCATTATTTTATGCATATTCATATTAATAAATTTCCCTATTCCAAATATAGATTTTCATGTCCCTTTTTAATTCATATTTCATTATGCACAATATGCCCTTTTTCCTAAGTCATAAATCTAGATATATTTATTATGCCTAAATCCGTATTCACATATTTGATCATTTATGTCCCTGGTTCATATTCACATATTTTAATACAAGTTATGCCTAAATTCATATTCACATATATTCCAATTTACGCCCAAATCATATTTTACATATGTTCCAATCTACGCCCAAATCATATTTTACATATGTTCCAGTTTATGCCAAATCATATTTTACATATGTTCCAATTTATGCCAAAGTCATATTTTACATATGTTCCAATTTAGGCCAAATCATATTTTTCCCAAACGATTCCCAATTTCGCGCATTCGCATATTTCAGCGTTAGGCCTAGGATCAAAGGTAGCCTGGCTATAAAAATAAAAAGAGAAAAAGAGGGAAAGAAGAGAATCAAAACCGGCATAATGACGAATCAATAATAAACTGACAGAAATAGGCATAAAACTGAATAGATATGTTATGACAAGATTTAACATGGTGGCAGTATGAACATATAAAGGAAGATCTAATAATTATATCATAATAGAACTTGTTTAGGCATAGATCCAATATCCAATTTTTATATCCATTTTATGATTACCAGTTAAATTTTTGGATCTAAAATAACATGAACTCACAGGGAATAGATCTAAGGAAATGGATCCAAATAACTGAGAAGAACACGTTGGATTTGTTGTTGTAGCCATCGCTGAATTTGTATAATATTTACTGAATTGGATTTGGAGAAGAATAGGCTATTCAATTTACGTTGTAGCAGAGCTCCACCATCACCACCATTTTTTTATGAATAAAACCAAGGTTTAGGGTCCTTTATATAGCATAGGATTCACGAATCTAGCTCCAAAATTGTTCCACATTCATAAAGAGGTATTTTCCTAGATCTGTGCAGGGGGGTCGACCCCCCTACTATGGTGTCGACCCCGGGGTCGACCGATCAGGGTCTCGGGTTGACCCCAAAGGTCGGCCCTTCGGCCCAAAATGCGCGCCTGATTTGAATTTTGCTAATTTTTGAATTTCTATGAATTATATATATATATATATTCCTTATATGCATACAAACTTCAAACCTTAATAACTTCTTCATACGGAGTTTGTTTTACGCAAACTTGGTGTTTATCTTGACCAGAATTTCGATATGAACGTAATGGCGTAGTCCGTTTTACTTAGTTCTGAATATTTATTTAAGTTTTCCTCAATTTATTGTTAAAAATTTATTTTAAATTAATTATTCTTTAATTTATCATCTTTAGTGTTGCTAAAATTATGGGGTGTTACATTCTCCCATACTCAAAGGATTTCGTCCCCGAAATCTCTAAGTTAAGAAGAACGTATATCCTAACATCCAACAATGATACATTCGTCTAGCAATCACAGGCATCCATTGTCCTTAAGGAATTTCTAATGCTTTTATGAACATATGTAATAGTGTGTGTATATGTCTGTAAACTAATGCGAAAGATCAGGTGGTCTACTGATTCAGTTGACCTCCTTAATGCAATGTATGTTTGTGCCATGTAACCAAAATATATGCAAATTATCTTAATACAAGTAAGTTCCAAATGTGTGCACAATCATCCATCCAAATGCAAAAATCAATGTAACGACGCACCCATTTTCATCCATAAAAATTTAAAATGTACACACATCCATATGCAATATGTAAGTGATTGAGCCGATCTAGTGCCTTTTGTGTGTATATGCATCAACGAGCAATCACTAGCAAACATTTGCATCCATCAAACATAACATGTCTCAAACACATGTTTACATTCATTAGTTTTCTACCTAAAGACTCGATCGATAGGAGATATTCAAATGATAGATACAAGTATTAATTTGAAGCTTGGAAAAAGAAGTTAAGAACATATTCTCGAAAAGGGAAGGATATAAAGCACGAATCTTGTCTCCAGCCTTCCAAGTAGCATTCTCGCGCTCCATTCCCCATTGCACTTTTACTAGCTTCACTTCTTGGTTGCACAATTTCTTAACCTCCGATCCAAGTATGCAAGTCGAAACTCGTCCAATCGTTGCTTCCTTCTCTGCTTTCACTTCCTCTAGCAAGTTTGGCTCCACTACCTCGAGCTCTATACATTTTATCGCCGCTTGGATGAATAGTCATCTTAGAATAATGGGCTTCCTCAAGGATTGTCTTCAATAGGTTTCCTATCCCGATATGATTCACCTATCAAACCTCTTCTCAAGTAGCTCCCCTACTTGCTTACAAAGTTCCTCTTTTCTTTTAGGAGTTGCACAGGTAATGCAACTGGCTTTGCATTGTCCACCAAGTATATGCGGAAACCAATCTCGTATCTCGGGGGTAAACCCTGAACCTCATCAAAACATCAGGATACTCACAACTATTGGTACAGATCGCAAATCATCGATAGATATATCAAGAGGTTTTAGGAGACTAAGCATAACAGACCCTTTTGGGGTTATACGAAATCTCGAGAGTCTTTCCATGGCAAGTCAGAAGTCTAACGACCCTCCTCTCAAAATCTAGAATGGCTCCATATATGGTTAACCAATCCATCCCTAGAATCAAACTGTATCTTGTGAAATCTAGAACATATGCGTCGCAATCAAACTCGAAGCCTAACATAGAGATTCTAAAACCTCGACAAATCATCGATAAATGAGTCATACCTCCAATGGGGTTAAGACAATTATCGGATCCAAAACCATACTAGTATCTAGGTGCAAAGACTCAACTAAAGGATCAGATATAAAAGAATGCGAAGCGCCAGAACAAAAAGAATCCTAATAGGATGATCAAAAATAGAAATCAAACCTTTGATGGAAACTTTCCTACCTCTATCCTGTCCACCAGCAATGAGAACATTAGCTTGCCCTCTAGAAGTTCCTACCCTCTGGCCTTGTCCCTGTCTCTTTGGGCACTCCTTAATAAGGTGTCCCGCCTTAACAAAATGGTAACAAATGCCTTTCCCCTTTCTGCAATCCTTTTTCAGATGACCCCTTGTTCCGAAATTATGGTATTTCTTCTTTTCTTCTTTCATTTATATTTCCTTCTTAAGCCACCATTTTATTTCATCTTTGGGTTGTGCTCCTTAGCCCCAACTCCCTTATTCTCCTTTTTACCATCCTTGTGCAACAAGCTAACAAGTCTGTTGAAAGCTGCCTCCATCGCACAGAAATCGTTACGAGGCTTAAAAGAAAATAAGCCACAGGTGAAACTACTACGGATACAGATGAAGGTTGGGCACTTCTTTTCCCTTTGGCATATATCGTAGTTTTAACATGCCTACAGAACCATGCTGAAATGGGGATACCCTTTCAGGAAGAAACGGTTCCCCGAACAAAAAGGAAGAGGAATCAAGCGGAGAATCATGAAGATATTTATGGCTTTGGGAAATATGCTTTTCAAAAATAGACTTTTTATTTTAAAATACTTTGTTTTTGAGACCTTTTTGAAAACCATTTTCAAAACATTTTATTCGATCTTATAATCATATGCTCTGATACCAAATGTGACACCCCACGTCCGTTAATGTCACTCCATATAGAATGACATTAAGTTTCGTGAAGCGTTATAGGTAAATAAGAAAATAATATCACAAGACAGACATGTAAAATAGTAGTAGAATTAAAAACTTTATTTAAATCAAAATATCATTATAGATAAATAAGAAAATAATATCACAAGGCAGACATGTAAAATAGCAATGGAATTAATTACTTTATTTAAATCAAAACATCATGGTCCCAAATACTGAGTTTACATCATAAGTTTGAAATAACCAATTACATTAATAATCTGTCTTGCCAAAAATATTAGAGTACAAAAGCATAAAACCATATTTCCCATGTGAAGCCACAAGAGAGTCGACAAGAAGTCAAAGTGGTACATCAACGTCCAGAATCCAAGCTAAGCAGGGAGAATCCAAATCAACTCTAAGAACTCCCACCCTGAGAACCTGGGGGGAACGGAAGAGAGAGAGGAGGAAACAAAAAGGGTCAGACTTAAACTCTGGATTGTCCAGTTACTTTTAAATATAAATAAATAAAAGTATCATGGCAGGTATATAAAAACTGGAAGAACATGATAACAATAACAATAACAAGTGTGAACTGAGCAAGATAAGTTTGAACAGAATATGTTGTGCTTCTTAAATACATTTCTCTACACCGCACCAATACTAGTATCTCAGAAACAGAGTGATCCCTACAAATACCGTTCCATTACATTTTCTTGATCGTTAGGTTGCTTGGGTAAACAACACTTATACACACGTCGTACCCATTTACTTCCTAGTGGATTAAACTAATATGGTATATATGTTGCTACCCCTCAATATTGAGGTACACTGTAACACCCCATAATTTTAAAACAGGACATAAGAGATAATTAAAGAATAACTAATTATTAAGAAGAATTAAATGAATCGGGTTATGCCATTGCGTTCGTCTCGGAATTCTTCTTGAGATAGAATCCGAGTTTGCATAAAACGGATACCGTATGAAGAAGATATGGACGAACGAAGTTAGGCAGAAAAATCGGAAGTTGACCAGAATGCACTGGTGCATGTCACAAGTGCACCAGTACAAAAATGCACCAGCGCACCTGCCAAGTGCACCCATACTAATCAAGCACAGAATTCTGGAGTGTTCTGTGATGATGTGTCTTCTTCTGAGTGGTCGAATGATGTGTATTTGAGCTGGGTGGTTCTGATGGACTCCTAGTTCATCTAAGGGCTCTAAATAATCCTAGACATCTATATATACGTAGCTAAACCAAAACCCTAACATCATAACCCTAAAAATATGGTGCCGTCATGATGTTCGTCTACAAGCTAGCCTAAGCCTCCATTCATTCTCTCCAAACTAGAAAATCAAATCCAAACTAGTAATCGATTAAGAAGAACATCAAATCAAATCTAAATTAGAAGAACAAATAGTCTAATTCAAGGGTGAGATATTCAATTTCAGAATACAGATTCCAGAATTCAAAACCGTTCTGTAATTTGTAAGTTCACGTTACTTTCAGAAATTAAAGTTAATTGTGATTCTGACATTGTAATAAATCTGGATCTGAGATTATGCCTGTTTCTATCTGTCTTTCTATATCCATTAGATCTATCTCATTGATAATATTATGTCCATTCTTTGCCTCTTCTTTCCTTCTTCCCTTTTTGTTTTATAGCCAGGCTACTGCGAGCCTGAGCCGGATCTCATAAGAGATGAACGTACGTTGGAAATAAAATTGGGCATAAAATATGATTTGGACATGACTAACGCTAAAATTTGGGAAAAATATTAAATTATGTATAATTGGGCATAATTGAGTTGTAACTAATTTGAGGACATAACACATGTTGTATTCAAAACATAAAGTGTATCAAACATATGACTTGAGATTTGAGGCATAATGTATTGGACATATGACTTGAGATTTGAGGCATAAAGCATTGGACATATGACTTGAGATTTGAGGCATAAAACATATTGGACATATAACTTGGGATTTGGGGCATAAATTGAACGGTAAACATGTAAGTTCATGTTATTTTCAGACTTAAACACCTAATAGTGATTTTGGCATATAATCAAATGGATCTAAGTCCATGCTTGATGATAAGACAAATCTTTTAGATTAATTCCTATCTTTCTATTGAATCAAAGATTTACATGCATAGGAAGTTATTGGTCAATCATGCCTGTCTTTGTTGGACATCTGCTATATAATCCTTTTATGTTCATGATGTTATTTATCAGATCTATATGTCTATGAGGTTATTTTTGTCAGTATGTTTCAGATCTATCTTTGTTATACCCCAACTCTAACAGATCTGTAATCCTCTTAGGTCCAAAATATTTGATAGATCTACCATTTTAATGTCTGTTTTATGCCTACTCTCGTTTATGTTCCTCTTTCGTTCACTTTATTTTATGAATCTAGATTAACCTCGAATCTAGATTGAAACTTATTATGCGTGCGATTGGAATGCGGGGGTAATCGGGAATAGTTTATTTGGTAATGGTGGAACATAATTTTGTAACTTATGATTTGGGGCATAATTTTTCTTTGTTGCGAACTTGGGGTATTGGGGCATGACTATTGGTACAAACTTGGGAAGATTAGATGTAGCCTAATTTGAGTAATAACTCGAAATTGAATTTGGGGGCCATAACTTGCAATTAGCTTTATTGGGCATAACTTGAGAATTGAAACATGACTAGTTGGGATAATTAGCATGTAAATCTAGACTTGGACATTTATGGTAAATGTGGCATAATTTGAAATTGACAACAATTGTGAATAATTTACATATAATCTGTAAATATGTAAATTAGTGAAAAGACGAATGTGCCTAACCCGAGGTTAGATTGAGTTGTGGTGTAAAACTGCCCGGAACTGCCCGGCATATCCAGTAACCACAACAACACCTATCTAATGTGAGAGGTTAGTGCATCATGCCCAAGAAAAACCCGAGGTTAGATTGAGTTGTGGTGTAAAACTGCCCGGAACCTCCCGACACATCCAGTAACCGCAACAACACATATCTAACGTGAGAGGTTGGTGCATTAATAAATCAATTAATGCTAATGAACATGATGCATAACTAGGGTTAAGTTCATAGGAACACTTAACCAATATAACATGAATGACTAAGGTTAAGTTCATAGGAAACACTTAACCAGTATAGCATGATGAATGGTAGGGTTAATTAATAAGAAACACTTAACCAATATAACTTGATTTGTGGTAAGGTTAAGTTAAAATGTGAAAACCCGTAACTTCCCCGTGAGGAAAGCGCGGATAGTTCGAGAACAAGCCACAACAGAACGCAGACGGAAGAACATTTCATTGTTGATTACAACAATCTCATCAGAATACAAGAATATACAGAGTATGAATAAATATTACACAGAAATATCAGAGATTTAAATTACATTTAAATACATAGCAGCTTAAAATAATACAATACACAACTAAAAGAGATATATGGATACAAAGCTTTCCGAATATCATTCCAGCTGTAAACCAGGATCCTGTGAATATAAATCTGCAAAACCAAAACTACTAGCTGCCCATGTGGAAAATAGGGGCACCCAGAGTTTAGGTTAAAACAATAAACTCCAGGTCAGTCATGTGACTGGTGTGAGAACTAAAACAGTTATTAACTTTTATTTTTAAAGTTAGGTAAATCAAGGGACCACGCCGTATAACACGGAACGGGTTTCCTCCCAAGAACACCAGTGCATAAAACAACAGCGCAATGCTAAATAAAGAAAAATGAAGCTATTATAAGACCCAGGTCCCATCACACAATGCAACGCAAGCCGGAGGATAGGGTTTTTACCTTATAATAGCCAAGAATGCTTGATACGTTTAAAACAAATCATTTGATACTATTATAAGTGCATATTGTATAAAATATCTTCAAATCATAAGTATCAATCATAGACGGCATAAGTGCCCCATCCCACTATGTCGCCATACTAGGCTCTACAAATAAAACCGAAATACACGTATTGGAAATTGGATTTCCATCATGGTGGCTCCTGATTCGAAAGATCGATCGCGTAATGCAATTCACCACGGCTTACGTCCCAACAAGAGAAACACCGTCTGCACATCCGCACATTTGGGACCAGAGTACCACCGCAGCTTACGTCCCAGCGAGAGAAAACACCGCTTACTCTATATATCCCTGAGCACTAAGCTCATCTCGGTCGACCGAATCCACGACACCACTAAGGTGCCCATCCACGAAAAAGCATACTGATCAAACCATCAGTTTACCACCATACCGGGGTGTGAGGCTCGCGGATCAACGCTATACACAAAGTCGTGCTATATCAGCTGCGCTTTGATCATCAACCACCAAACTTTTCTTTTCAACAAAAGTCTGGATCACTGCATCTCAGCATGCCACACTATCAATCCATATCGTACCACTGATTTCTGCCAATATATAACCTCTGAGCTCATATGTCTCAGAGAAGGGCGTTAAGCAAGAGAATAAATTCTCCGCCGCCAAACAGATATATATTTAGCAGAGATCAACAAATACAATATAAAGGAATACAATGTCAGACACACCATCCATTTACAAGTCCGTTCTAGGTCTGAACGAAACCGGAGGCACTTTCCTCGCATATCCATCCATCTCCAAGTACGTCTGGACGACCACCAACTATTTCCATCCTCTTGGGTGTACAGCCCAATCAGGATCGTCATTAATTATCCAAACGATGTGAAGACTTCCGGCCTTCAACCACCGTCTTCATCTTCGACATATCGTCGAATCGGTTATTCAGAATGGGAATAAACCCGGCCTTTCCGAACAACCCGCGTATATTAAAAATAAATGTTACACAAACACAACATACGCCTCATTCCAATTCATTAGTTACTAACCGTAAATCAGTAAGAGAGCAATTCCCCAAATATTAACCCCGAAGGCCGAAACCAACATCAGATCAATATCCAGGAAACCATTCTTCTTAACTAACCTTCAGCTAGTTTCTAAATTTCAATTCTTAGGGATAGGTTCCTATTAATTTTATCCAAGATAAATTCTTTAAAATTTATCCCTTAATCTTCCTTTGGATGTCATTTCAAACCAAATTATGGTTTTCCAAACTAGTGGAGATTAGCGAACCATACCGAAGTAATTATTTAATTTATTTCCCAATCCCAACCTATTCATCCCATGAAGCAAAACTGGTAATACTCCATATTTAACATCACAGTGTTCGGTAAAATTAATTACCATTTCACGTTCAAATATGATTAAAGATTTAACTATCGCTTTGGAGCAAAACTGGTGATACTCCATTCTCGCTCACTTCTAAATTTGATAATTTAGATTATAGATTCACATTTCAACCTAATTGCAGATTCGTTAAAACTCCTTTTACTGGGTTAAAGAACTAGATGTTATTTAAAACACAGTTCACGACAAACACAAATCACATTCTTTTTATTATCGGGTTAAAGAACTAGTGTTATTTAAAACACAGTTCACGATAAACCCATTTCAAATCCAATCAAATATATTAGAAATTCCGATTATTTAAAACCTCTTTTTAAATCTAATTTATTTATTTAAAAATAAATGGGTTTTAAATTTAGTTCAAAACTAGTTCATTTCGATAAAAATCCATTTTTATCTTTTCAAATATGGAGTTTTTCATCCTAATTTTTCCCAAATCATTTCTTATGATTCTACACAAATTATTGACATTTTTAATAATTTTATCAAGGCCCGTATAGTCGATTTCCATCAACGGCCATCGAACTGCACTTACAGCGACCTTTTTCAAATTTGATTTGGACGTATCTCCAAATCCAACCATTAGATTTTGAATTTCTAATATTCGTTAGAAAGCTCTTTTCGATACGAACCCAACGGTTCCGGTTTTAGGAGAATCCGACGGTCGGATCTCCCGTAATGTCCGTTTGAAATAAATGGTCGAAATTTACGAACTGCCGCGGCGCGGCGCGTTCTATTCAGGCCATTATATTATATATATATAATATATATTTCGTCGATTTCTATTTAAAACGAATTATATAAATAGTTTTGAATTCGTTTCAAAAACATTTTCAACTTCCATTTTAATTCGAATCAAAATTGAATTTTTCCCTATAAATTCGTTTTGAAATTCATTTGAATTCAATTCAAATTTGTTTTCTATTCAATTCAATTCGAATTCGTTTTCTATTCAATTCAAATTCGTTTTCTATTAAATTCAATTCGAATTCGTTTTCTATTAAATTCAATTCGAATTCGTTTTCTATTAAATTCAATTCGAATTCGTTTCTATTCAATCCAAATTCGTTTTCTATTAAATTCAATTCGAATTCGTTTTCTATTCAATTCAATTCGAATTCGTTTTCTATTCAAATTCGTTTTCTATTCAATTCAATTCGAATTCGTTTTCTATTAAATTCAAATTCGTTTTCTATTCAATTCAATTCGAATTCGTTTTCTATTAAATTCAACTTTAACTGGTTTAACTTACCGGCTCCAAATCCAACCCAACTAGTGTCGCCCCTAGCTAATTACCCCCCTTATGAACACAATGAGATAAGTCACACAGGCCAATTCGATCGTTACGATTAGTTTCCATCAAAATTAAAACATAAATCTTTATATATTCAATTTAAACGCTCATTTCAATTTACCGGGGCCACATACGAACCCTAAAAATTCCCAAAAGATATTTTCTAGCTTCGTATTGACGATACGATCCTAACAAAACTAATTTCATCGAATTCTGAGACCGTTTGAAAAATGGTCATTTTCTGGTCGATCGAAATTGACTGAAACTGGTCAAACGCGTTTTCCTTTGCCACGCTAACATATTGATTCGAAAAATTGTGAAATTTAGAATCTATCAATAATTTGACATCACGGATCCAACAAAAGTGGTTTCGTCGAAATCCGAGGTCGCTTGCAAAATGGCCATTTTTAAGGGCCTGAATTCCATAGCGACTATTCAGAATTTTCAACTGGACATATCTTCTTATCCCCGCTATGAAATTTTGATTTTTCGGATTCGTAGGAAAGATATTATCAAATAGATCCTATTTTTTATGGTTTCACTAAAATCCGGTTTATTTTGCACCCGGTACATTCATTTGAAGTTTGAAATCGAATTATCGAACTACCGCGCCATTTTCAATTCCTTTTATAATTATAAATAATTATTTATATTCTAACGACGAACTATATAATATACACGTTCGAATTCTGTTCAAAATAAATTTCTCGTCGTTATTATTTAAAATAATTCATTTTAAATGTTCAAAATTTGCTAAAATTGCCAAAATAAAAATTTTAAACTGGCCCAGATTTTCGGGTTGTTACATAAAACAAGAGGGCAATACTTAACCAATATAACTTGATTTGCGGTAGGGTTAAGTTGACATAAGAAGGCAACACTTAACCAAAGTAACATGACAAGTAAGGTGGGTTAAGTTAACTTGAATTGATTGATGACACTTAACCAATACAACATGATGAACACATAGGTTTAAATTAACAAGAAAACACTTAACCAATATAACTTGATGAACGAACGGGGTTAAGTTAATAAGAAACACTTATCCAACATGACACTATGAATGGGTGGGTTAAGTTAACATGAATGGATAACACTTAACCAATATGACATAATGTGCGGGAGGGTTAAGTACATATCGGGTTGGTGGGTAATATTAGTAAATATAGGCCCACAAACTTAACCATTAAATAAACATGCTTGAATCGATGGAAGGGTTAAGTACATCTCGTGCAGATGGGTAATATTAGTACATATTGGCCCACAAACTTAACCGTTAAGAAAAATATGCTAGAATCGGTGGGAGAGTTAAGTACATCTCGTGTAGGTGGGTAATATTTGTATATATAGGCCCACAAACTTAACCAGCAGGAAATCCTAGTAACGTGGACCCATTTCAGCAGTAACCCACATAGATGTATCATGGTACCCTGAACTAGGCAGTGTGGGGCACGACTACTGGGCTGATTATAAGCGGTCAAAATAGAGGCAGGGGGTACGTCAGTGTAGGTTCCGATGGATTACGGGCGTGCACGTACTCCGAAGTGGGAAAAAGCAGGCACTGGGTACTAGTAGTTATACACTGCATCTCGAATCGTGTCGGGTCGCTATCACAAGGATTGTTACACCTTATGGTGGGACCAACACAAGGTATCTACACGCAAGAGAGGGCCAATTGACACAAACACATGGAACATTTATGCAAGTAAGGAGCCGATCGATAGGGTAGTAAGGGTACATCTAGCATGATCATGACAATTAGGCTGATTGAAGTGGAATCCTCATGATAAATGTACACCTGAAGGCTACTACAATTGCGGGGATTGGGATCACGTTATCATTTATATAGATTACTAGTTGGGACACTGGTTAGGTGGTGCAGAGATAGATATAGAAATCAGAACAACAAAGTAGTAGCGAAGCAGAGAAAGAGTAGAAGCGCATTCAGTTTATCTTGCCTTATCATACCTTATACTTATCCTATGTTATCATGTTATCCTTGTTCTCACGGTATTGTCCTATATTCAGTTTATTCATGTCATGATGCTTTTGCCTGTTTATATGCTGAAAGTCACTGGACTTACCAGACTTATGTCTGACCTAGTTTTGTTTCGCCTCTTTTCTTCCGTCCCCCTCCCCCCAAGGTTCACAGGAAGGAAATGTTACCACTTAGCTCCGTTTTCCTTCCAAGCTCGAAGATAGTCGATGTATTGCTTTGGACTCTCTCTCCCACTGCTATGGCTGGTTCATGCTTTATTGTGGAATATCATTGTTATTTTTATGCTTCTTTTATATTTGGAAGTTTTCAGATCAAGACAGAAGTTCTATGTATTACTTTTAAGTACGATTGAGACAACTGTTGTAAAAGCTTGATTGAATCACATTGTTTATAAAATGACTTTATTTTCCGCTGCTTTATTTATCTGTCTTGTAATTTATCTGCATCTTTTACCTAAAATGCTCTACCAATGTTAAGGCATTCCCTTTGTGAGTGACCTTAACGGAGGTAGGGTGTTTCATACACCCTATGGAACCCCACTCGCACGATCTTTCTTGTAATACCACAAAAAAATATGCAGTCCCTCATCCTATGCCGGAGTGACGTACGGATCTCTATATAACAATGTTACGTTCGCATATGTCTATTCTTACTATGCTAGTAAGCGTACGGACTGCCACGAACGATCGAATCAGATTTCATTCTGGAGTAATGCCCTCAAGTCTACGATACATCATCCAGAGCAGTCATGCATGTGTCTAGACTATCCCATGTATGTACTGTAATTGTAGCTCGATGCCTCAATCGCACGTCCTCTAATGTGCACCGAGTTCCATGGTAGGGCGGTACAAGAAACCCGGAACTTGGTCGGGAGCTTTTCCATACATGTACAGGCCCGCCTTTAAGAGCCTCAAAGTACAGATATTCCTAGGGTTTGTTTTCCATGGTGGCTATGGCCCCATCTCGGCCCCTCCCTCAACTAGTAATGATTACAAGAGCTAAACGGATGCCCCTAATAACAAACAATCTAAACATCCATTTGGCATCTTCCCTCAACCACCATACCCCGATAGTGAAAGGTGAATGGTCTATTGGTTTTATCTCTAGTCTTTTCGCATCCCACTGGCTGCCGATGATGGGTATCTGACGATCTACCGTCCTTGTTGGTCATGACCCTTCGCCTCTCGTTAAGGCAACTGCCGAATCACCCTAGTGTCACCACGTCACAACATTCTAACTGCAAAGCTACATTTGCAGTCAAGGCCCACCCACCTAGTAGTTACGCACAGACCCAACCTCTGCGAGCACAGCCTAAACATCTGCCACCACATAAAGGACTACCGGGAGCACCTTACGTATCCCACGAAGTCGCGTGCAACCCCTTCCAGTCCTTTGGAACTGACAGAATAATCAGATAAAAGTGCGCTCTGCTCGTGTCTTATAACACCACGATGATCTACCCCATTGGGTTATTCACCCGCAAACGTGCAGACTGGTCCAAGCGCCTCACTTTAATATGTTGTTAGACCCTATGTATAAACATTCTTTTATGCGCCTGCCTTACCTCATCAGGTTTTCATTTTACTTGGTTATTCTCATTCATATTGAAGTTACCAAGTTCCTCTTGCTTATTAATTTTGGTTATATAACTTAACCCATTTATGTTTATTAATAAGCCCACAACATGTTATTCCCAAGATTGTGGCCCAAGGTCTGTAATCCACAATCTCTTTAGTATTCTTTCTTGGTTACATCATTACAATAACATGTTCTACTTAATATGTTATTAAGTATATCTCAATTCATATGTTTCCTAATTAACATGTCACTTACCATTTATGATTAAATATAACTTATTTCGTTTTACAAGTTTTCCTCATTCTTTCTCATTTAGTCATAATTCCATCTTATCATTATTCACTTATTAACTTATTTCTCTTAAGTAAGGTTTACTAATAAGTTTCCGTACCATAAATATAACTTATGTTGTCCTCAACCGTGGATTCCAAATCCTTATTATTGTAAATAACTTAGTTTACAATTAAGTACAGCTTATCCCCTTACATAAGTTATTTAATTTCCTTTTTCATTTATTGTAACCTAAATAATAATTTCCACTTGTTCCTAAGACAAGCTTAAACATCTTATCTTTTCTGTTCATACATGTTAATGCCTTAAACCTCTCACATTAAGTCAACCACTTGTGGATATTGGATATGCCGGGCGGCTCCGGGCAAACTTAAACCATAATTTTAGACTTAACCTCGTGGCATAGTGTTGTTATGCATTAGACCCCTCACATTAGATTAACCACTTGTGGTCACTGGATATGTCGGGCGGCTCCTATGAGACTTATACCACAAGTGCAATCTAACCTTGTGTCTAAGCATTACTACAGTTCCATTATTTTAGGCATATTCATATTAATAAATTTCCTTATTCCAAATATAGATCTTCATGACCAATTTTAATTCATATTTCATTATGCACAATATGCCCTTTTTCCCAAGTCATAAATCAAGATATATATATATATATATATAATGCCCAAATAACACCTTAAATTTATGAAAATTTTCGCCATAACCTCCTTTGTATGGGTCGCTCTTTAATGGCAGTAGGAGATTTTCTCTTCTATTTTCTCCATGCGTGAGCGATTCCCAAATTCTATCATTTCTCACTATTTTCTATCTGCAATCTTCAATGAGCTTTCCTGTTGACAAGCCTTTACCTTTTATCTTCAATGAATTTTTTCGTTGTTAATACTTGGTTTTTCATCAGGTTTTCATATCTACTTTTAGATCTGAAAATTTATTTCACCTTTTATTTAACACTAACTGCTGATTTCCATTCGAGTTCTATCTTATTTCCGCTAAGAACCTACAACGGAAAATTTCTTTTTGTTGTTTAAGCGATATTTTCAATTTTCTTAAAATGTCCAAATCTCATATCTACACATAATTGCTTCAGATCTTTCTAAATCTATTTGTGATTTTTTCCGTCAAAAGCCAGATGCTGATTTTAGCAAGTCAAAAGGCGGATCTGGTTTCTTCATGTCTAGGATCTGAAGACGATTGAGCTTTATTTTAGTATCGCGATCCAGTTTCAAGCTACGTAAATTGATCTTCCCTAACTCATTGGATTTGATTTGTTTACATCTGGAGGATCAAGCTTTTGCTGATTTAGGTTTCGGCATAGCCGGCATAACTGATATATCAGTTCCAAATCTTCCAACCGATTTTCCAATGGAGAGAACTATATCGATTCAGTGATTTTAGGGTAAGATTCTTGTTTTGATGGGTGAGATTGGCATATGCGGTTTCTTTGTTTTTCAGATCTGATAATTTATGGAGTAAAGTGTTGCATATTTTATCATATTGGTTAAATAAATGCGACTGGAAATAGAGGTTTCTTCATGATTTCTCTTCAATATATTTATGGTAGCTTCAATAACTTTCTGCGTGATGACTACAGTAGACCCAAAAATAATTGTATGGGGTATTATTTCAATTATTGGAGAACAGTAAGAATGAATACCATTTAATCCCCCAGTTCAAAATTGATATATGGTGGCATATGAATTTGTCTAAAATCTATAGTATGTTGATTCTGGCTCTAGGATTGATTCACAGGCGTCTGTGAGTCATCAACCAGACCTAGAGAAAGGAATGGTATGGAATTTTGAGATTTCGTTAGGATGAAGTTAGATGCTATCAATATACATACGGATTGTGGTACTGTGATAATTGGGTCTATATTGGTGATCATTAAAATTAGCACGAGCAGTTTCTCAAGCAGTTTTAATGGGAAGTTGGTTTTGGAAGGAGTAATCAGAGGTGTTAATAGAGTATCATTAAACAAGATGTTAGAATGAAGTAACTATGATAGTTTGAGATGCTATGAGGGTGAGAGATGTGGTGTAGCGAGTGAGCAGAAGGCTCAAGGCAGCGAGTTAGTTATGTGTGGTAGCCTCATCATGGGCTGGCCTATATTTGGTTTAGATTTACTTGTATTTTCTTTTCTGTTCTTTGTTTTTGTTTGCTTGTAACGGTTAGTATGCTAACCTGTCTATTGTACTGCTTTTTATTGGATAATAATAGTTACCAATTTTCATATATATATATATATATATATATATATATATATATATATATATATATATTATGCCCAAATTCGTATTCATATATTTGCTAATTTACATCCCTAGTTCATATTCACATATTTCAGTACAAGTTATGCCTAAATTCATATTCACATATATTCCAATTTACGCCCAAATCATATTTTACATATGTTCCAATCTACACCCAAATCATATTTTTACATATATTGCAATTTATGCCAAATCATATTTTACATATGTTCCAATTTATGCCAAAGTCATATTTCACATATGTTCCAATTTATGCCAAATCATTTTACATATGTTCCAATTTAGGCCAAATCATATTTTTCCAAACAATTCCCATTTTCACGTGTTCGCATATTTCAGCATTAGGCTTAGGCTCGAAGGTAGCCTGGCTATCAAAATAATAAAGGGAAAAAAGGGAAAGAAGAGAATCAAAACTGCCATAATGACGAATCGATAATAAACTGAAAGATATAGGCATAAAACTGAATAGATATATTATGACAAGATTTAACATGGTGGTGGTATGAACATATAAAGGCAGATATGATAATTATGTCATAATAAAACTTGTTTATGCATAGATCCAATGCCCGATTTTTATATACATATTATGATTACCAATTAAATATTTAGATCTAAAAATAACATGAACTCATAGTGAATAGATCTAAGGTAATGGATCCAAATAACTGAGTAGAACGCGTTGGATTTGTTGTTGTAGCCATCGCTGAATTTGTATAATGTTTGCCGAATTGGATTTGGAGAAGAATAGGCTATTCAATTTATGTTGCCGCAGAGCTGCGCTATTGCCACCATTTTTTTTTGAGGAATAAAGCCTAAGTTTAGGGTCCTTTATATAGCCTAGGATTCACGAATCTAGCTCCAAAATCGGTCCACGTTCAGAAAGAGGTATTTTCCCAGATCTGTGCAGAGGGGTCGACCCCCTACTATGGTGTCGACCCCGGGGTCGACCCCCTTCTATGGTGTCGACCCCGGGGTCGACCCTGGGGTTGACCCCAAATGGTCAGCCTTTTCGACCAAAACGCGCGCCTGATTCAAATTTTGCTGATTTTTGAGTTTCTTTGATTTATATATATATATATATATATATATACATATTCCTTATATGCATACAAACTTCAAACCTTAATAACTTCTTCATACAGAGTCCGTTTTACGAAAACTTGGTGTCTACTTGACCAGAATTCAGAGACGGACGCAATGGCGCGGTCCATTTTACTTAATTCTGAATATTTAATTAAGTTTTCCTTAATTTATTGTTAACAACTTATTTCAAATTAATTATTCTTTAATTTATCATCTTTAGTGTCGTTAAAATTACGGGGTGTTACATTATTATTATGGTAATTATGTTTATATACAAAATGAAACATAATAAAAAGAAAAAAAGGCAACTTCCAAATTTTGAAATGACCAAGTCAAGATGCCCATCCTCCTATGTCGACATATGCCTCTCATTTGCACATTTTCTGTTTTGAATTCATAATTTCCTTAACTAACTAGTGTTTATTTATTTCTAACAAATTCTTGTGTCTATTATACCTATTTCTTACAGAGAATGTTACCTTTTCATTTCTCTTTAGTCTTCTTTTAGTATTTACTCATTTTATCAAAATTATGCTCTTTCCAATTTGTATTTTGAGTGAAAATCTTGAAGAGATGCTTAATGCTTTCTAAAATATCCTTGCTTCCATTTGCCATAATCGACGTCACTTAGAATTAAGTCAAATGCAAATGACTAAAGAACAATAGGGGCATTTTGATGCCATTCGATGAATGATTTTTGCACTAAACAAAAAAGAAGACAATAACAACCTGAATGGAACTTTTATGAAAAATAACGAAGACTGCTATGTTATTATGGATGATCATATCCTCGACGAAGAAGGATGGGTTGGAGTTCCAAGAAACGTTTGATTTTATATTGATGTGTTTAATTTTGAATTGGTGTTTGTGAAAAACATGATGATTTGATTTGCATTAATTCTATATGAAAACTTGATGATTTGATTTGGATTGATTATTAACATTGCTTTAGTTTGATCTTGATATTGCCAATTTTAAACCATATTTGATTCATTGATACTTGATATTCTTTATTAACATAAAGTGGTACCAAAGCTTAAGAGCGAATGTTTGAATCATATTAGTTTAGGCTTGATTTTTGTTGATAACAAAGGGGGAATTATAAAATAAACTAGATTAGGCTTAGATTAAAGGGGAATTAGTATTTTTAGGAGGACTTGTTGGAGCAAGGGGGAGTAATTGAAGAATCAAGTTATTAGTACGTAAATTTTATAAATAAAGGTTGTCATCATCAAAAAGAGAGAGAGAGAGATTGTTAGTTCCTGAGATGATGGACTCGATGACAACCTTACAACTTGTTATAAAATACTAACATTTTATATTGAGTTATATATGTATGATATTTGTAGGCAGGTATTGAGAATGAAGATTGTACAGTATAAAAATTGAAATTGTGGAATACAAAGATGAAGAATTCAAGATTAAAGACTCATGAGTATCAAGATTTCGGGAGTTCAAGATATCAAGATAAGTAATAGAGTCTAGATTTCTGTTAAAACCTCATAATAACACTAACATCATTATTTGGATTCTAATAGTGGGTTGGAACTAGGGCTGTCAATGGGTCGGGTTGGGTCGGGTTCGAGTCGGGTCAAGCCGTGTTCGGGTTGAGTTCGGGTCATGTTAGCTCAACCCGTTTATTAAATAGGTCAGTTTTGGGCTAACCCATTTATAATCGTGCGGGTTTCGAGTTTGATTCGTGTAAACCATTTTGAAAAATATTTGTATTAAAAGATGAAAACATGAAAGAAGGGTGTTGTCATCATTCACTTGTTGCAAGCTAAGATGAGAATAAAAAAGTTAAAAGTTGTTAATGTTGGAATAAACATGAAAACATGAAGGAGTGAATCGGTGAAGAGGTAGAACCGCAGAAATTAGAATGAGTGGCGGCTTGGTAATTGCTAAATTAGTGTAAAGCGGCAAATGGGTAGTGGACTGAGCTGGGCCTATGTTTTCTAGATTGTAGAGTAATAAAAATATGTTTTACATTAAACGGGTCAGAAACGGGTTCACGGGTCGGGTCAACCCATTTATTATATGGGTCAGATCGGGTTGACCCAAAATTGACCCGTTTATAAATGGGCCGGGTTAGGTCGGATTTTTTTCGTGTAGGTTACGAGTCATGTTTCGGGTCGTAATAGAAATTGACGCCCCTAGTTTGAAACCACGAACCTTCAAAAACATTTTTCGAAATTGTTTCTCATATTTCCTTTTCAATTTTTTTAAATATTCTAGCCTTAAATCAAAACTGTTTTGAATAACTTATTTTTTATTTCTAAAATATTACTTGATTTTAAATATTCTACTCTTTGTTATTTATATAATTTATTGTCATTTTTATGTATTTTCTTTAAAAGTGTTTTAGCCTTAAAACTCTACTTAGCTTTTGTGTTCAAAATATTTTAAATCGCTTCCTATTTTCAAATTTACTGAACAACTTGCTTTAAACATTCCTTGATTTTAAACTAACTTCCAGTTTAAATGTTATAGTTTTAAATCTCAAAAATATAACATATACTTAAGTTTTAATATCACTTTTATATATTATAAATGTATGTTTTAATCTATATTCTTAATTTATTATACTCTATTATAATATACAAAATAGTATTTTTAAACTTCAGAATTACCTCGATCTATTTATCTTTGTTTTTTGGAATTCGAAATTTAAATATTGTAAGGGTCCCATCGACATATAGAAATACCCATGTTGACATGGTGGCTGTTGATTTCAAAATTTCAAGTTTCAAAAGAAGTGTCTATCTGTTTAAATCTGTTCGTGAATGGACATGGTTATTGCTTTCCTATAAATACCCAACCAAAAATGAAAATTTCAACTTGTTTTCATTATTTCATCACTCCTTTTTCTCCAATCCATTTCCTTTCAAGAATTAAAGAATCCTTAACCGGACTCAGCAGAAAATCAAAGAGAACCAAACCAGATCATCTCCAGTTTAATTTTCTTCCACTCTCTCTCTCTCTCTCTCAAAGATCTAAATGCTATTCAGAGTTATAAGAGCACTTGAAATCAAAGATTGAATGATGAAAGTTCTATCGAGTCCCTTTATCAAATTATTTCAAAAAAGGTTGTCGCCCGTTCAAGTAAGTTGGGCATTATTGTAGCCCGTAAATCAATTATGTAATCTTATGGCCTGGTTAAATCAAGAGAGATCCCTACACTTGGAAGCAGGTGGAGATTTATCTTGTGGCCTTGAAATCAAGGATTGTAATATCGACATTTATTTGAAAAGAAATTTGCATAATCCTGAGTTGTTTGGAACAAGATATAAGGTAACTCCGAACCAGTATAAAATCCAGGTGTATTCTTTCCTTTACTGTTTTTACCCATTATTTTCATCTGTGCTTGATTCTATGATTGTTTCATGTTTGTGATTTGCAATTGATACTGATATATTCAAAAAGATTTTAAAAAGTTCAAAAATTCCATTAAACATTATTCACCGTGCTTCTAGTGTTAAGTTAGCCTAAAGATCCATTATCTGCATTACCAATGTTTTCAACATTGAAATATTTATGTGTTGAAATGATAACACAAATGAGAAACTAAATCCCCAAAAATTAGGGGTAATGAAGCTTCCATTTATTGTGTAGATTCAACATATTTTTATATGAATGGTCTCTTTTGTCTTTCATGAGAATAGATGTTTTAAGTTTATCTGTGTTTTATGTTGCATTTTATAGCCTATTTTATTTATAACAAATCAGATATGATTTTCTCATGAATGAAAAATTGTATTTGCATCGAAAATATGATAATGGCAATGACATGAAGCTTTAATGAAAATTTTACGGTCTATGTTACTAATTAATAGTAAATAGATCACACTTAAACTAGATTTTTGTTTCATTTCAATGCCATTTTTCATGAATGTAAGAAAGTAGGATTAGATGTATATTATAGTTTGATGGTATGAATTGTGTTAATTAATAAAACAAATAGGTCATGCTTACGATAAATACATTACTAATCCAACTTTGATAAAAATGATAGCATCTTTTGATATTATATTGGTCTTTGTGAAAAAAGAGGAAAATGAATTTACCTCTAAATTAATTTTTAATTATATAGTTTTAACTCAACTTTTTTTTACTTTTAGTTTATAGTTTTCTAAACACTCTCAAAACTGGTTTAACTCGATTAAGTTAGATTTTGAAAATTAATTCTTTTTTCGAGGATCGACCCGTACTAAATTATACGATGTGCGCTTGCGGTTATCACTTCAATATTTGATAGACAGATTTTTAAATGATAGAAAAATCCAAAGCGACGAACAAGATCCCAAGGGACTAACTATTGTTGATGGAAGCATCGCAGAGAGGTAAGGAAACAACAATAGGTCAAACATTTAACGACCTAATTTCTGATATGGGGTCAGGGAAGAGCGATCCAATGAGCAAAAGGAACATGAACATATGACTGAAGTGAACAAGTATCGTTAAGGTAGCCAAAAAAGTTTGATAAGGTTTCCATCAAAACTTAACAATAACCACAAATCAAAACCCACAACAATTATAGCCTTTAGTGTGCATGAAATTGTCTATTAAAGGGGATTTCAATCAAGATCATGGTATAGACCAAATTATTTCTGTCCACGGTAATAGAATCATAGCATACAACCTTACTAGTAAGACCAGCATACTAGTCAAAGCCAATAATTGTTGCATGATATATAGGATGTTTGAAAAATATGCTTAAAGAGGTAGTGATAAAAATCGTTCCTTGCCCAAGGGAGGTCTTCAGGAAGTAATAAGGAATGGCTTCCATTCTACGAGAATTGGATCATCTTCTAGAACACATCGTGTTTCATTCCTTGAGTAACTGAAATTGAACATATTGTTATTGAAATACACACTAAAAACGCGTAATAGTTTCCAAACTTGAATACATCTCTGCTTAACTATGTGTAAGTTTGGTCACAATCCATGAAAAAACCAACCTAAAAATTAGACAAATACACTAACCCTACTTAAACGACTTCGACTAGAGGAAATATCACTTTATTAACCTTAACATTATTAAACACACAGGGAATGTGATCACCAATAATACACATCATTTTTTTTAAAGATGGACACCAAGGGGCTGCATAAGGAAATGTAACATGAAACGAAGAGACTACATTTTCCGATACTAGAATTTCGTTGCCATTACAATAAGCATATTTACTGCAATCAATTCATGAACCAAACTAACATTTGATCCTTGACTAACAACACTTTTGTTGGAAACATTGTCAATGCTAAACTTATTACCAACCTCACTAACACTCAAATCAAAATGTGCACTATCGGGTACATTATTACCAACAACCAAATCATAACCATTAACATTGTGCGCTAATTGTAGGCCTAGTGTAGTCCTCCCATTTTCCAACAAGATCATAAGCATCCTAGATAATGAGAGATAATGGAGGTTCTGTATATAAAGTGAAGTTAGAAATAATGATAGGTAAAATTTTTGACTTGGAAATTGCAATAAATTCAAAACACAAGTTTGCTAGAGGAGCATCAGAGCTAGAAAGAGAAAATACATATAGGAAGGAACCCAAGATCGATCAAATTATCACGAGCAACAGTGGCACTACTAGATTCAAAAGAGAAGGGGAACTAAAATAATGGTAAGACCCGGTCATTGACGCTCCATGGTATGGAGGGATGAGGAATTCACGGGATTATGACATGAAATATAGAAAATACGAAGAAGTCAATAGGAACCAAGGAAATGAGCCGGAAAAGAGCACAACAGAGTTAGGTACAGATATTATTATAGGAAAAACCACCATTGGAACATGAGAAATAACTACGATCATTGAATTTTCACCTGCACATAATCACAGAAACATGATCACATACGGATTTGCTATTTCAATTTTAGATAGCTAGCCTTTATCAACTAATATAAAAAATAGTGATATAGGCATTATTTAACTTTTGTTGGGATTGTATCAACATAACTCCTCTCTGAAATATAAGACAATGGGCTTAAAAATAAACAAATGTCACATACCTAACTAAAATTTGATCTTAATAGATACGTGTCTAAAGGTAGTTAACAGATGCCTAAAATTTTAAATCAAACAAATTAGTGTAAATAAAAAGAAAATATCATTTTTCTAGAAATATAGTATTGTGAATAACGAGGCAATGTTAGTAAAAACATGTTTCTGTGATTAAAAAAAGCAAATTAGTTTTAGTTATGCATCACAGGTTTCTTACCTACCGAGAAAGAAAATATTAGTCCAAATGCTCGTCGAAGGATTAATGTGACAACCCAAGATTTTTAACATTTAAATATATATTTAATTTAGATTTAATGTTGAAATAAATGTTTTTACTTGAGATTTTATTTAGACTTTTAAATCTATTTTATTTCAACTTTGTTTTGAATGAGTTTGTAACTATAAATTTAATATCAATATCTGAATCTAAATAGTTAGTTAAATTAAACATTATTAATATTTTAACTAATTAAAATATATTGGTTTGAGTGTTTGGAAATTTTGATTTGAAATACAAATTTAATTTAAGACATGCATTTGAAATACATTTTGTATTGTTTGTATATACTTAGTAAAATACAATAGTATATACACTTAAGAAAATTAAATTTGCTACTTGTCTCCACATTTTTAAAAATTCTACACTTGGCTTCTCCTTGCTGTAAAAATTGACAATTGTCTTTGGCTTAAATTTTTCCTACATCCCCTTTTTCTTTTATTTCATTTCACTATTCCCTTTCCTGTTTATTTCCTCCATCTAATTTTTTTTGCCCCAAATCAAAGAAAATGTCCTCCACCAAATTCGCCGCTGTCCTAACTTGGGATTTCTCTTGATTTTCTCTATTGAAGTTCATTAACACCGATATAAACTAGGGTATAATAATATAACTTTGTTGGTTAACTTGCAATTGGTTTTGAAATCCTGTTTTGCATTGTATTGTTGTTGCTGACCTTCTCTGATTGTATGAACCTGAATTAACTTGTATACTTACACTTGTATATGTCGTACTTGTGCTGCTGTGATCACCTTTCTCCCTCTCCTGACGTGAACATATGTTGTGTATCATGGCTATGTGCTCTTGTATCTAGTCTTGGCCTAGTAGATAGTTTTGGTGTCATGTGTTTTTTATTCTCTTCCATTATTTCTACCTTTTGAAACATTCCCTGTTTGATCCATTCATTTTTGTATCCATAAATCATGGCAGATATAATTTAAACCATGACTTTGAATTCATAATTTTAACAGCAGTGGACAGAGTTACACGTGATTTTCTAATTGCTCGAATTTGATATATATCCAAATTGAACTATATTTGTACTTTAATTCTTAACAATATGCATATGTATCCACTGGTGTATCTATGTTGAGTAGTGATTTGTTGTTTGTATCCATGTATATACTATATACATATACATATACATACACTTTTGTATGTGTTTCCATCCTTTTTATTTTCTTTGCTGTACATATTCTTTTAGTTGTTGCTGTACATATGTGTAATACCATACTTGTGTTGGCTCACTACATATGGGCATGTGTATTGCCCATAGCACATTGAAATTTCTAGGTTCTTGCTATTGTGATGTACCTTTGTGCACGAACTGCTGCTACTACGTGTTTATTGCCATTTTTTGTGTTGCTGTTGTCCTCGTATTCGACTGCACTGTCATATTCTAGCACTTGAATACCCATGCACTTGTACTTGAATGTTGAAATTGCGTCTTGCTCATTTTTGGGATGCTGAGGCAATATACACGTGTACATGCGTGTATATGCATGCTCCTGTGACTACTTATCACTGAAAAATTAAACTGATATGCATAGATACTACATTGGATCTAAACGTTGATATAGAATAGACACTACACGCCCTTGAACATTGATAAAAGACATAGATTACACAACTATATATGTAGCACATGTATTGAATATTTTAGTATGTGTTGATTATTGGTGGCCTCATTGATATATTTCATGTTGTTATGACCCATTTTCGTGGTCATGTGAACCCCACTAATGTTGTCATGACCTGTACTCTTGTATCCTTCATTTGCTTTGTGTGACGTAAGTTTTGCTAAAGAGCACTTTGTTACTCTTGTATTCTGTTTGAACATGTAAGCGATAACAACCTGCAGTTTTGAACGATTCGAGTTGGTTTAATTACCAACTTAAAGTGGTCAAAAAGGTACGTCATTACAGTTGGTATCAGAGCTTTGGTTTGACAAAGCTTAGGTTATTGGGTTTAAAAACTCATTAGAGATAAGGTGGTCACACCTTAGAAAGAGTGGAATTAACGCTAGATTCACTCTAGAGAGAGTGTATTTTGAAATAATAATATTTTGAAAATGTAAAGTATTTTGGAAATTTAAAATTCCTTTTCAAGTCCATATGTCTGATAGCTCTTTAGATAAGATCTTCTTAGATCCTGATTCCACACGAAATCATCATCAAGTAGCTCAAATTTTATCGAAGAAAATTTAAGTGAATTAATGAATTGGTTATTTAACCAAGTATTTCGAAAAAATTCCAAGTGATTTTGAAAAGGAAGGATACTGGACTTGATGAATCGTAAATGATTTTTAGGATAATGATTCAGACTTTTGAAAGATTTTATTGTATGTGAATATAGAAATTATTTGGAAATCTTGAAATATTTTAAAACTATTTCATCTAAAGAAATTTGATACTTCTTAAGGAATTTAAACAATTTTCTAAAGGTTTTGATTTGGAATTTGAAAAGGCTGAATCTGTACGATACTTGTTTTGAAAGATAGAAAATCGTATTGATCAAATTAAGATTTCCAATTATTGAAAAATGAAATTGATTTTCCAAATTATTTGGATATGATGAATAGTTTATAAAAGTGGTTTATAAATAAAGAAAATTTCGACGACTTGAATCTCGATATTTTGAAGGATTTTGAAACAACAATAATTTGATTTTAAAGTATTTATAAAATTATTGTTGTGAAATGATTTATAACTTCAGGATATGAAATGTTTTGTTATGTTACTATGGATTCGGGTAAGCCATGACTAAAGGATGGGTATGTTATTAGGGTGTGTAAGAGCCCTTGATGATGGTCTGCTTTAAGGATCAAAGAGACATCATATATCGATATATATTGAGTGCATGTGATAGGCCATCCATAAGCCTTGTCACTGGGGGGAACTTCCCGAGTGGGTGACATATGCGTTGACATGATTCTATCATAGTTTGTTTGAAATTTTCAAAAGTGTTTTTGTTTTCAAATCCCGAAGTCAAGTATGATTCGATATGAAAGAAAAATATAATATTTAAAATTATTTGGAAATAAAAACCTGGATCTTAAGTTGAAGAGAATATTTATACTTTGACTTAAAGTTATAAAATCATACTATTTATTTTGTTTTAAACCAATTTTTTTAGTATAAGTACTTTGTTGTATATAATATGATTTTAACAACTCACCTTTTCGAAGATGAAAAGCTTTAAGAAAGGAGATTGTAACGACCCAAGATTTTCAAAGTTTGAAATATATAGTCAATTGAGATTTAATGTTGAAATTAATTGTTTTTACTTGAGATTTTATTTAGAATTTAAAATCTAGTCTATTTTAACTTGGTTTTGAATGAGTTTGTAAGTATAAATTTAATTTCAGTATCTAAATCTAAATAGTTAGGTAATTTAAACATTATTTATATTTCAACTACTTAAAAAATATTGGTTCGAATGTTTGGAAATTTCAATTTGAAAAACAAATTTAATTTAAGACATGTATTTAAAATACATTTTTGTATTATTTGCATATGCTTAGTAAAATACGATAGTATATAACTTGAGGAAAATAAATTCCCCACTTGTCTCCACATTTCTGAAAATTTTACATTTGGCTTTACCTTACGGTAAAAATCAACGCCTATCTTCGGTTTTAATTTTTCCTCCTTCCCCTTCTTCTTTTATTTCATTTTCACCGTTCTCTTTCCTTTTAGTTTCCTCCAGCCAAATTTTTTAACCCATATCAAAGAAAATGGCCTTCACCCTATTCGTCGTTGTCCTAAGGTGAGATTTCTCACTATTTTCTCTATTCAAGTAGATTAACATCGATTTAGACTATGGTATAGTAATAGAACTTTATCGGTCAACTTGGATTTGGTTTTATAATTCTATTTTGCATTGAACTATTGTTGCTAACCTTCTCTGGTTGCCTAAACCTGTATTAGCTTATTGTTTATCCATTAAAAATCATTTATATATTGTTGGACCAGATTCAAGTTATAATTAATGGATCACATATGAGAAAGAACTAACGGATCGATCATCTGCAATGCTTATGGATCGGTCACGTACTATTTGGATGGATCAGTCGATTCATACTCAATGGGTCGGTCGCCTTCTTATTTTATGGATCGGTCGACATTGAGACCTATGGATTGGCTGACATTGAGATCTATGGGTCGGTCGTTCACAATGTATTATGGGTTGGTCGCCTTCTGTATGTTATGGGTCAGTCATGAGTATTACTTATGGGTCGGTCACATAACAAAACTACGGATCGGTCGCCGCCTTAAAGCATGGGTTGTTCAAGAGCAACTAGATGGGTCGGTCAAGTGACAACTGGATGGATCAGTAGAATCCAGCCCAGTGGCATTTTCGTACATAATGTATAATCGATCCATAGCCCGCACACCATATTTCAGCTTTCCACTCCATTCTCTCCACAACTATATTACCCCATGGCTTCCACACTCAAGGGGATGGATTCTTTCTTCCACGAAGTGCTGCTAAAACTATTTCTCAATCATTCTAGATCATTCTAACCGCCATTAATCTTCCATTAAGCATTAATTCAACATCACATCTTTTATGGATTCAACGAAAATCATATATATGTCTCGATTGTCGAAGATACCTCCAACAATCATCGCATCTATATAGATCTCGTTGTTTCCATATTGAATTCAAATGAATCAAGTGTAAAATAGGAGAAAAAAGAGAAATATTTGGTAAAAAGGAGAAAATGTATCACAAATCGAGAAATATGCACCATGTAATCATTGTGATTATAATCAAATTAGCTTTCATAGCGGAAGTAGGTCGAAATTGAGAATAACCCACTTTAATTTACCTTATTTTTACTTTTACCTTGTGATTGTGGCTTCATTTCATTAAATTTACTCTTTGTGAATTGTATACATCCTCTCCGGAGGTGTTTGTGCCATTTTTGGTATAAACACTTTTTGGCTCCTACCGTCGGCCCCATTCACATTCTCAACTCTAAGCGCTTTGTGGAGGTAGTCAAGTTTAAGGCATGTTTCTACGATAGATTCACCAAATCTAGGATCCGGGCCAATTGACGAATTCTCCTTGAAGTTTAGAAATTTGTCCAACATAATGCCACCGAAAAAGCCACCAACTAGTAAGACTGTCATAGGTACGACTTCTGGAAATGCAGCAGATAATCGTGCCACTTCGGAAAATAATTTTGATGTTGGCCAATCTTCTAGAGCAGGAGTTGGTGTGACTAGAGAAGTGCTGGATAAAGCCGTTGTTGGCCTGACTCGGTAAATGGAAATCTCAACTAACGCCGTGATGAAAAGGCTAGAAACTTTCTTTGCTCTCCAAGCCACTATGGAGAAAGTTATAGCTAATGTTACCCATGCGGAGGGTGCTCACTCTTCTTCCATAAGTCCAAATAATGACCGATCTGTTTAGGAGATCGATTATCCAGTCAAAGCTGAACATGCAGAATCCAACCCGCCTGCTGGGGACCATGCGAAAAGACAAACGTCTCGGAAAGCAACTAGTTGCGCCAAAGGGGCACTTCCCCATGAGGGAGGCACAGGGCTCCAAATCCTTAGCCGCGATCGTTTGTGTAAGCGAACATCTGGCGAAGGAGACATCGTCCTCCCCGCGGATCGGCGTGACAAGAAGGAATTTCTTGAAGACATGGTCGGGCGAATCATGAAGGGAAGTGCTGAGAGAAATGATGATGAGAAGGAGTGGAAGTTTGCTCTATCTACGACTCCACTCACCGAAATGATCAAATTGACCAAGTTCCGACACAAGTTCAATTTGTGGACGGTTCAAGCTTACAATGGAACTGGAGTTCCAAATTTGTTCTTGTACAAATATGACCAGCATATGGAAGGTGCCAGAGCTACGAACGAACTCAAATGCTTATACTTCCTAGTGTACTTAGATGGAGTAGCCTCAATCTGGTTTACCAAGCTTCCACCAAGGTTTAACAATTTTTCCTTCCTGGATAAGAAGTTCAAAGAGCAGTTTAGGTTGCAAACCACAAAGGTCAAAGATGTGATGTCATTGAATGAGATGGAACAGAAACCTAGAGAATCAGTTACTGCCTTCCTCACACGATTTAACGTCATAGCAGAAGTTGTAGATCCAGAACCTCAATTAGTATTAATGGCATTGTAGCGTGCTACGATTAAAAATTCGAAGTTTGGAAGATGGACTAAATTGAAGAAGCCTATCACCTAAGAGAGATTCTATGAAAAAGAGGAGGAGTTTATTGAAGTGGAAGACGATCCGTCTTTTGCCATGGATATTGCTAAAGGTAGCACGGATCCATTGAAGAAAGACAGTGATGTTCCAGGTGGCCAAATGAACAATGGGTGCCAAAAGCTGGGAAATGATGCTAAAGGTAATCAAAACAGAAAGAAGTTTCGCTTCTTTAAAGATGTTGAATTAATCCCATTGAAGGAGATGCCAAGGACCATTTTCATTGGTACTAAGGATACACGAAGACTATCCAAAGCCAAAGATTCGGAAGGTGGGCGATAGTCAAGCAAATTCTGGGAGGTTCTGCCGCTTCCACAATCAGTCGGGCCATAATACAAATGAGTGCAAGCATCTTAAGAATTTAATTAAGGAGCTAATTAGAAAGAACCGCTTGGAGCAATATGTGAAAAGGCCGCAGTCTGCCAATCTTCCTCAAACTACCCAAGAGAAGAACACATATGGATCGAGAGATAAAGCCTCAGCACCAATTATTCAAAGGCCTGTGATTAACATCATTTCTGGGATACCCCATCCAGCTAGGGCAAGTTTGGAGACATTGAGAGATATGCTAATGCACTTAAGAATGCTCCAAAGGAGGAGAAGTGCTTGGTCTTGAACAATGCCATTTCCGTGAAACATTAGAAGACTTTAGTTGGGGATGTCATATTCAACGGGAAAGATAAGGAAGGAGTGATCACTCATACACAAGATCCCATGGTAGTGATAGTCAGGATTGGCCCAGCTACTGTGAAGCGGGTCCTAGTTGATTGTTAGCCTCAATGAATGTGCTGTTTAAAATCACTTTCAACAAAATGAAGCTTTCCATGTCGAATGTGCAAGCTTGTCAGAAGAAAATCCAAGGGTTCATAGGGGAAGCAAAGCAACCCATTTGGTTATTGATTTACTTGTGGAACTTGGAAACGGAGAGAGGAAAGCTGCTTTAATGCAGTCCTTTGTTCTTATAGATGACCCATCAACATATAATGCTTTTCAAGGAAGACCAACTCTGGCATCTTTCAGAATTATACTAGCCCCCTGGTGCTTGATTATGAAATTCCCGACATATAAGGGGATTGGTGTAGTTAAGGCAGATCAAGACCTCGCCAGAGAGTGTTATATCAACGAGCTAAGAGAAGCGAGCAAGAAGGACAAAGGAAAAGGTGTGGAGGTTCCTGTTGACGGCAAAAAATGTCGTAAACACCAAGGATTCCAATTACTAGGAATAATTAATTTGGTCGTACAAACAAGAGCAGAAAGTTGTAAATAACACATTAGATTTATAGTGGTTCGGCCTCATGAGGGGCCTACGTCCATTTTGAAGCATTGTTGGAATATTATTGATCACAAAAGGTTACAAGGTTGAGGCCATCTCATGACATCTCATTACATTCATATCAAAGCTATATGATGTCATCTCTAAGCATTATGATGTCATCTCTGAGACTATATGATGTCATCTCTACGATATAATGTCATCATTATCATATATGATGTCATAATTATCATATATTTAATATACTAGGAAAAAGACACTTTTTCCCTTCTTCTTCCTCAAATAGGAGATGCCATTAAAGTATCTCTCTAGAGGTCTTGAGCTCACAAATTCCAACCTCTTTCAAGTGTAAAGTCATGGGGTATTTATACGAAAGGAAGTAGGTAGGAGTGGGCGGGAGTAGGTAGAAATGGGGGACCACACTCAAAATTTTGCACCTCAGACCTGCACACCCGCTTTTTTCGCACCCTACCCCAGGGGGTGCGAATTTCGCAGCTAGGGGGTGTGAAATTCGTACCTCGTAGGGTACGAATTTCACACCCTATAGGTTATGAGTCTCGTACCCTTCGGAGGTATGAAATTCGTACCCCGAAGGGTTCGAATTTCGTACCCCGAAGGGCACGGATTTCGCACATCCTGGGGTGTGAAATTCACACCCCGAGGTACGAATTTCGCACCTCGCTGGGTGCGAATTTCGCACCTTGTGGGGTGCGAATTTCACATTCTACTGGGTGCGAATTTCGCACCTCTTAGAGGTGTGAAATTCGCACCTCTAGGGGTACAAAACTCCCGTTTTAAGAGGTGCGAGGCCCGTTTGAATGGGTGTTTGATGGCTCAAGATCCTAGATTGTAAGCCCTGGGGTTTCGAGGCCTTGGTTCGGAAACGTGCTAGTGGAGGCGCGAGGTCCTTCTTCAACCCTGTCTCCTTTGCTCCTGAGCATCCCTTTCGGCCTTAGCTCCATGCGATACGTTGAGTCGAGCATGGCTCGTGTACTTTTGGGAATCGGACTAAAGGGCGATTAACATTTGGCCCCCTAAAGTACGTCTTGTCTTGGCATGATGTGCTTTGCGTTAGATGAGGTAATAGTCGAGTTATCGACTGATCCTGTAAGTTAAGAGAAAAAATATGTTAGGTATTGGGCCCGTTCACTGTGGAATTGCGAGCAAGCTGTTGCTGGTGTGGCGCCATGCTCTTGTTGTTAAGTATTCGCAATATGTTGCTTCTGCATGTTTGCGGGGTTCGGTGTACGCATGGAAAATGTATACATGAGCGCGTGGGGCGACATCTCGAACCCGGGGGTTCAATTCGATTTTTTTTTTGGGCGTGAAATTTTGAACCATAGGGGTTCGAAATTTCGACCTGCCAAGGTTCAAAATTTCACGACCTGGAGGTTCGAAATTTCGACCTGCCGAGGTTCAAAATTTCACGACCTGGAGGTTCGAAATATCGAACCATGGAGGTTCACCCCAGAATTTTGAAATTTCAAACTTGTGGATTCGAAATTTCGAACCCGTGGGTTCGAAATTTTTGGGAATACCCAGGAATTATTTCTTTTCATTATAAATTGTTGCCCCCCATTTCCTTCTTCCATTATTTTTCTACCTCGGTCGCTATTATTTCAGAGCGTCGAAACCCCGTGCTTTTTTGAACTATATTTAGGTAATGTTTGGGGTCGAGGCGCGAGGAGGAAGGAGGTTGAAGGGTCGTGGCCTGGTCGGAGTAGTTCGATGCGAGGGAGAGAGGTGGAGGACTGGAAACTTTGACCCTCATGAGGTTCGAAATTTCGACCCTCTGGGGGTTCGAATTTTCGAGCCCTCATAGGTTCGAGTTCATGAACCCCCAGGGCTCGAATTTTCGAACCTGAGGGGTTTGAATTTACGAACCTTCCGGATTCTGATTTACGAACCTCCTAATTCGAAATTTCGAACCTTGAGGGTTTCGAATCTTCGAGACTGGGGGGCTTCAAATTTTCGAACTTCCAGGGTTTGATTTTTCAAACCCTGTAGGGTTCGAACTTTCGAACCTTGGGGTTCAATTTTTCGAACCCTGACGGGTTCGAATTTTTTCGTACCTTGGGGTTTGAGTTTTTGATCCTTGATATTTGCTAGAGCCTCTTTCGCCTATCGTGAGGTTTGGTTATGCTGCTAGCCCAACTGCTCTGTGCTACGCCTTAGCAAGGCATTGTTTCTCTCGTACAGAACTTCAATCTCCTGACTACCCGCCCTTAGGTTTACCTATCACCTGCTTCCTTGCGCGACTGCGTGAGTGTGTATGAGGATAGTCGCACGGGCAGAGACTTGAATCTTTCACATAGGATAGTGCATATACCTAATCCATAACCGAACCGTTGGACTTTTTAACTTCCCTTTGTACATCTTAATTTTGCATGACACCGCACGTACATGTTAGTTTTCACCGACACGAGGGGTACAATTTATTCCAAAGCAATGTCTAATACTAATGTATTAAAGTATGGCTAGCGATGCAAACAAGATCAAAGACCGGGAAGACCTTGGAGGCTGAGGATTCCCCACCCTCGTCACATGCATCTGATTCTATAGACAGTGGTAGCTCGAGTGGCAGCCGGATTGAGACTACAAACGATCCGTTCCTTCTAAACGGGCAGTTCACCCGAAGTATCTGATCACGGGGAACAAATTGAGAGGCTACATTCTCTGGTCATAAATAAAGAGATCGAGAACGTGGATATTATTAATGAAGATGCACTGGCGGGCCCAGTAGCCCCGAATACGTTGCCTGATGTCGTTATCTTGGGAAACCCGAAAGACTTGGTACCGTCGCGCATGAATGCTACAACAGTTAAGAAGATGGCACAGCAGTTCAATATACAGGTGGTCGACGCCCACGCACCGGAGAGGGCGGCCGAGCTTACGCACCGCCCGAAGGTTTGACTGCCTGGAATAGGAAAGCTTGTTTTATGGGATGCGTGCCCCCAGCCAATGACTTCATCCGGGACATGCTATCCTATTTCCGCCTCGCGCCTTCGCAGCTGGACCCGAATGCTTACTCCTCACTCTTAGGCAGTTACATTCTCTACCGAGAATATTTGCACATGGAGCCCACTGGAGAGATCATTTGGTATTTTTTCAGTTTGAGGAGAACATTTAGTGGATCGCCTTCCCAATGGTTCTTGGAAGCAACACCCGCCACCAAAATTTTTGTCAGGAAGTGGCCTAGGCCGTCAGTGTTCGAGCAAGACTGGTTCTTTGTGCGCTGCCCTCCTGGATTTGCAAGGAGGTGGATAGAAGGGAGTAAGTACTATCGAACTCTATTCCCTACTATACAGCTCTTGGAGCCCGCGTCTCATTATTATTCTTTTTTGATTGCGGTAGAGAATCCGGAGTCACCCACCGGTGAAGAGTACGAGCAGCGTCTTGATCCCCTGTGAGAAACTCCCGAGGCATCTCGCAAAACTGATACTGTGGTAAGCCAAGAGTGCCTTCGTCATGCCGGGTTGCTTCCTGATGATCGGGCTATAATTAGGGCCAAAGTGGCGAGCGGTGTGATAAAAAAGGTGGTGGCGAAAAACCCCGTGACCCGTAGTCAGAAAAGAAAGTTGCCCTCGGTTGGGCCTAGGCCGAAAAAAGTTGTTAATTCCAAGGAGACATTAGTGAAGATGGGTCTCGCAGTGTGGAGGCCACAGATGGAGATGAAGGCAAATTGAATGTTCCCGTCTCGCCCCCGGCAGGAGGGGCGGGAGTGTCGATTAGGTCATTGTCTCCAGTGACTTCTTCTGGAGCAGCCATCACGCTTGAGGAAGAATGCCAGTTTGATGGATTAAATAAACATGACCTAGAAGTGTCCCCACGGCCGACTCCGGCTAGCATGGAAGAACTAGCTCTTGTTGCGAAGGGGTTAACTCCTTCGAGTGGACCACAATCCGATTTGTTGAGAGAATACTTAGGGCATACACTCATTAACACTACATAGCATAGCGACTCATCTGAGTATGCGACTTAACTGACTTTGTTTCATTTATTTGACAGGTGATATGGCTTAAGGGAGTGGAGGACGTGATTATGGACACGGAGGCTGTCAATGCCCTAGAAATCCTTTGTTTGAGGGATTTAGAAGAGGGACCAGCTTGTATGATACTCCACCCCCGCCTAGTCACGGCAGTGAACACCAAAGTGGGGATTGATCTCGACGATCTCTGACTCCTCCTCTTCCTCCTCTGATTCGGGTGTCCGAGGGAGACTCTCGACTTAACTTTGGGGGCTTTCGGCGTCCGTCTTCGATAGCTCCTTCACATACAGCGGCCCCTATTCCAGTTACCATAGGGAGGGGGCCACCACTCGGCCAACCAATACCAGAGAGGACGACCGCAGTGGGGAGGCAAGACCTTATAGAGCCCGAGAGGCAAGAGCTCCCTATGTGTGAAAAGAAAGCGCTACTGTAGTAGGAATTTCTCATCATTATTTCGATGAAATAAAGTTCCTCCCAGATCTCCAACCATCCTCTGTCCGGGAGTACGGGATATCTGGATGTGCGTGATGGTTGAATACCATCAGACCAACCAAATTCTGAATTATTCCTGCCAACTCTCAAAGCTAATTAGGAAGAAAAACCTAGAGCTCGTCAACCAGGAGTTGCCTGTCGATGCTGAACGGGTCATCGTCGGCAGTCTGAACGCTGAAATAGGTAAGTTAGTTTTTTGTACCGTCGGCACATGTTCGTCCATTCCCGTTTCTTCACGTGCTAATTTGTGAATCTTGTTGTGGTAGCTGGGATGAAGAAAGGGTATGAGACACTCAAGAGGGAGGCTGATCACTCTTGCTTCGTTTTCATGGAATCCATAGCTGATCTGACCACCGAGAACACGGCCCTAAAGAGGGACAAAGCTGAGGTGGATAAAGTATGTGTTAATCTGGGAAGGGACAACGCGAGAGTCTTCGACCTCCAAAACAACAACAATGCTTTGAAAGCAGAGAACGAAAGTCTGAAGAGACAGCTTGAGGAGATGAAAAAGGCCAAGAAGGATGCGGAGGCTAGTAATCGGGATGTTTTGGGCACAATGGATGGATTGAGGGCGGCACATCTGAGAGGGGTGGAACGTTTAATAGAGCACCTAGAGGATACAGAACTTCTGGTTCAATTGTCTATGGAGGAAGACATTCGAGATATTTATGTCAAAGTTCTAAGATTTCATGGGCTTTCGTGGGTCGAGGATTACCCCCGCGAACTAGCTTGAACCTAGGAGAGGTCGGTTCCGTATGAAGCTTATTTGCGCCAAGTGGTTGTCAGGTCCTTGGACGAACGACAACTCATGATTGATCTCTTAACCCTGAAGAGCGCGAGAAGTTGGAAGAGGTTGTTGCTCGAGGATGCCGAGAGAGAGAGAGAGGCTGGAGAGACTCACTATCGAGAAAGGGAAAGCTACCATAATTGAGAGCGTTGAGGTAGCGGAGGCATTTGCAGAAGGAAGCTCCTATCAGCCACTGGCCCCTGAATTGGGTATGGTTAGCGATCCCACAGCTTCAATTCGGGTTTCAATTGAGTATGACCCTGAGCACCCAGGGATAGGAGAGACTGTGTTCACTTTACCTGCCACCACAAGTACCCCTCTTGCCTACTCCACACCATCCTGACCGGAGGTAAATTACTTTTGCCATGCATCCCCGAGGATGACGTAATTACCAAATTTATGGACTAAAAGGTTGATTTTTTACTGTATAACCCTTCCTGGACTGACTATGGCATCGGGCCCTGCCCCCATGGCCCCACAAACAACTGAAACTGGGCCAGGACCCGCGATAGTGCAATTTGGAGAAGGTGGCGATCAGCTGGATACGTACTCGATATAAGGATAACTCCCAGCTTGTATGAGAGCCTTGTGGAGGACAAAGAGGTGGTTGGCGGGAAGAGTTCTCGTGCCAGAGGTCCAGTAGAAGCCGATATGCCCTCGACAGTGGCCATGGTGGAGGCTCAACAAGCCAAGATGGTGGCTAAAAGCGAGGAAGTGGAGGAGAAGCGGAGGCATGATGAGGCTACCAGGTAGGAGGTCCTAATGAAGACCAAACGGGATGCTGAGGCGAGGGACGCTGAAAAAGTCGCATGGAGGAGGGCCTACGAGGAGGTAGAGAATAAGAGGGCTGCTGATGAGGCCCGAAAGAAAAAGGAGGATGAGGAAGCCCAGTAGAGGGCCATCGAGTCCCTTGAGAAAAACAAGGCTGGTGCTGTCACGCCGCATAAGTCCCAGAAGCTTGCTGAGTGACGGGCCCCAGAGAGGCCAAGGAAAGGGCTGAGTAAGAGGGCAAGGAGATACCCGAGAAGAGTGACGCTGTAGTAGGACTTGCTACTGGAAGAGCCCCCATGATTATGCCGCATACCTCCTTTGTTGATATTACCGAGATCTCTAGCGGTGAGTATGCGGACGAGAAGCGTCTCTCGGCTTTTTACGAATCGACCACTTCCCAGAATGGTCGAGGTGGAAGGAGCGGGTCTGGGAAGAAGAGGCATGGCGCGAAGGATGAACCATCAAGTGCTAAATCTGCAAAGAAGAACACCAGGACATAAAGAAAAGACACGGTTAGTGTTAGTAACTTAAGTAGAAGTTACCGCTCATTTTGGTAGTGTAGGCCGATAGTTTACGCAAGTACGACCCTCGCTTTTGGTTTTTCAAGACACGATGTGGTTCTCATGTACACCCTGTCATTAGAAAGAAAGACCTTAGACATGTAGTTTGTTAAATGTGTGTGTGGAAATTGAATATGAAATAGTAAAGATTGCGATTTGTGTCGAGTGTTCGGATGTTCTTCTTATGTTTTCCGGCGTCCCGTACTTGCATAAGCATACTTATCGTTACAATTAACAAAAAAGCGATCGGGGGTCGCACTTTGGGTTGATTATTTCAGAGGGGCGAGATAGAGCGCTAGTTTTAGTAGGTCTCCCTCAGCTCAGGAAACCTATAGTTTGCAAAACCAGGCTGGGCGCCTGCTGTTTTGGGTTGCCCAGGGTTAATCCCAAGTATTGCGAAGGCATATGACGTCGCGTTATGCGGTCCATCTGGTGTGTGGCTCTCTCGTCATTTATTGGGTTAAGGCGAGCCGCAGACGTCGTTTATTCTCCTTAGAGGAGAAGCCCGGATCATCAGCCCGTAGGGTCCGATCGTGGCCATGGGCTACCCTTTAAACTTGAGAGCTTCGGGGAAGAAATGATTTTAGGTCGGTCTTGGTGCAACGCCAAGATTCGACCGACACCCATAGCCTAGGGAGAAATTTACATTAGTCCAAACTGGCCGTCGAGCAGCCTCAAGTCGCTTGGAACTTGGGCACGAAACGATTTATCCTCGGTCTCGGCACAAGGCCAAGGTTCGAGTTTGTGGTTATTTATACTCGGTCACGCCACGGGCCGGCAACTCGAGTAGCGTTGCCGGGTCCCATGCTCGGGGTGCCAGTTGTAGCTAACACTGTTCAGACTCGATGTGGCAGCACCAGTTCCCATGCTCGGGGGTCGATACAGCGATCGACTGATTATATGCCAGCTGGTTTCTAGGACTAATCAAATATGTCATGCACAGAATAAACGCAAAGGAGATAGGAAGCTGAACGTCATTTCTACTAATAACTTTGGCAGTAATAGCCTTTACAGTGCCTTGAATTGCTAGAAAACAAAACATCATTGGAAAGCATAAACAACTGTGAACTAAGTTTTGTAAAGTAGCAGCGAAGATGTTAGCTGTTCCATGCCCTTTGGAGTTCAGCTCTGTCTGCGGTTGCGAGTTTGAAAGATCCATTGTTGAGCCTCTATTGTATGGAGTACGGGCCTTCCCAATGAGCGGCGAGGCCGGTAGGTGGAGGAAAGACCCATTTTAAGACGAGGTCGCCGACGTTGCGGTCCTTATGGCGGACACCGGAATTGAAATACCGGGCGACTCGTTGTCGTTGGGTGGCGACTCTAAAGTCAGCTTTGTTCCTTCTCTCTTCTAACAAGTCTAGTGATCCCAGAAGTAAATCTTGGTTCGTCTTCAGGTCAAAGTAAGTGACTTGATGAGATGGAATCTTGAGATCGATGGGAATGACGGCTTTAGATCCGTAGGCAAGGGCGAAAGGAGTGTGTCTGGTTGTTGTCTTGTGGGTGGTCCGGTAGGCCCATAGGGCTAGAGAAAGTATGTCCGCCCACATGCCCCCAACATTTTCCAGCCGTTTCTTGATAGTGGATTCGATGACCTTGTTAACCGCCCCAACTTTCCCGTTGGCTTGGGGATGAGCCACCGCCGAAAATCTTTTTTTGATGTTGTGTCGCTGACAAAAAGCTTTGAACTCGGTGCTCTCGAACTGAGTGCTGTTGTCGGAATTGATAGCTTGAGGGACCCCATACCCATACCAAGTAATGTTGTTGCATACAACGAAGTAGATCATTTTTTGGTGGTGATTGTGTCAAGAGCTTCGGCCTTTGCGCATTTGGTAAAATAATCAACTGCCATGACAACATATCGTGCTCTGGCTCTGGCCATTGGAAGAGTTCCAACGATGTCGATTCCCCATATGGAGAATGGCCATGGGCTGATAATTTGTGTCAACTCTGTAGGCGGGGTCCTTGGGATCTTTGAGAAGCGCTGTCACTTGTCACACTTGCGAGCGTAGTCTACGGCATCTTGATCGAGCGTGGGCCAATAATAGCCATGCCCGAGTATTTTCCTGGCCAGGATTTGTCCTCCAGTATGGTCGCCGCACTCACCTTCATGTACACTGGTTAGTACTCAGGTGGCATCATCATGGGCTACGCATCTGAGCAACGGGACAGAGAAGCCTCTGTGGTAGAGCACCCCATCCGCGATAAGGTAGCAAGCTGATTGACGGGTGAGCGCTCGTCTTTCCTTGCAGCGTTCTGGGAGGATCCCGTGTTGCCAGTAATTCTTGATCGACGTCATCTAGGTTTCAGGTTTGGGTTTGCCATTCATGGCTACCTCATTCTATATTTTCTTGATACTTGGGGAGTTGAGCACTTCAACAGGGGCGAAACCCAAGAGTTGCGATTCCTCGGAGCTTGCTAGCTTAGCTAGTGAATATGCTTTTTCATTCTGTTCTCGAGGAATGTGTGTGATGACGAAGTGGTCGACGTGAGTGAGTAATTCCTGAAACTGGGTTAAATATAAGGCGATTCATCCCTCCTTCGCTTGATATTCTCCTTGCACCTGACGAACGATGAGTTGTGAATCGAAGAAAATTTGGTCCGTCTTTAGTTTGAGCTCAATCGCGATCCTGAGTCTGACGATCAAGGTCTCATATTCCGCATCGTTGTTGGTGGCAGGGAAATTCAGTTTTAGTGCATAGTATATCGGGCGTTTTTCGGGAGTGATGAGTACGACTCCGGCCTCGGAGCATTTGCTGTTGGAGGAGCCATCCACGAACAATTTTCATTGAGTGTTGGGAGCTTCAGCATCCTCTGCAGGAGTCTCCTCGGGAGCAGTGAATTCTATGATGAAGTCAGCGAGGGCTTTCCCGAGAATGGCCCAGCGGGGGATAAAGGTTATCTCAAACTGGCTTAGTTCCATACTCCACTTTAACAGCCGTCCAGATGCTTCGGTCTCTGTAGGACCGGTCATAATGTCTGGTCGGTGAACACCTTTATAGGATGAGACTGGAAGTATGGTCGAAGCTTCCGAGAGGAAATCAGTAAGAAGAATGCCAGCTTTTCCAACTTCGGATAATTCTTCTCTTCCCCCGTCAATCGTTTACTTATGTAGTAGATGGGTCATTGGACAAGGTTATCGATGCATACGAATACCGAGCTGATTGCCTGCACATAAACAACCAAAAAAACATATAAGTCCTCGTGATCCACGGGCTTAGATAAGATAGGTGGCCTGTAAGTGATTTAGAAGGTCCTCGAATGCGGAAATGCATTCTTGGGTCCACTCAAAGTTGTGTTTTCTTTTTCGAAGTAAGTCGAAGAAAGGAATGCACTTGTCGGTGGCTTTAGAGATGAATCGACTTAAACCGGCAACCTTTCCAATTATACTTTGGACATCCTTAATGTTCTTGGGGATTTGGATGTCCCAAATAGCTTGGATTTTTTTTGGATTGGCTTCGATTCCTTAGGAATTGATGATGAAACCCAAGAATTTCCCCGAAGCGACTCCGAAGGAGCACTTCAGAGGATTGAGTTTCATGTCGTATCGACGAAGGATATCGAACAATTCAGAGAGGTCGTGGATGTAGTCGTTGGACTCCTTTGATTCGACCAACATGTCATCCACGTACACCTCCATGGACTTCCCAATTTAGTTTTTAAAGAGCCGATTAACCATTCCCTAATAAGTGGCGCTGGCATTCTTGAGGCCGAAGGGCATGACGCAATAGCAATACAGTCCAAGGTCTATTATGAAAGAGGTATGATCCTGGTCATGAAGATTCATTGGGATTTGATTATATCCTGAATAGGCGTCCATGAAAGATAGTAGTTGGTATCCGGTGGTTGAGTCAACAAGTCGATCAATCTTTGGGAGTGGGAAGCTGTCCTTGGGACATGCTTTGTTCAAGTCGGAGAAGTCGACACATACCGTTGGCTTTTTTGACTAGAACCAGATTGGAGACCCATTCAAGATAGTCGGCTTCGCGGATGAAATTGTTGTTGAGTAGTCGGTCAACCTCTTCCTCGAGTGCTTTGGATCTTTCTGGTCCCAAGAAGCGGCGCTTCTGCTTAATTGGAGGCATTGTGGGATCAATGCTTAAAAAATGACAAGCAATAGCAGGATCGACGCCTTTCATGTCGGAGGGAGTCCACGTGAACACATCCAAATTTGCCTTTGAAAAATCTACAAGATCCTCTTTGATTGCGGGATGGAGTTGCGATCCTATTTTCAACACCCTTGATGGGTCGTCGGGATTAACCGGAATGTCCACCGTAGGCTCGACTGAAGTAGCCCTTTCATATTTGGGCTCTTCGTCCTTCCGTGGGTTAAGATCATCGGAAAGACGGCAGTGGCACCTGAGACAAGGCCTAGACGCCACTGATTTCTATGCTGAGATATTCTTGGTGCAAGAAGGTGTGGACACGGTTTTGCACTTGTCCCTATTGCGTGCATTCTTCCACTCTATTGCATAACATTCTCTGGCGCTTTCTTGGTGGCCTCTAACCATTCCAATCCTGTTCTCTGTTGGAAATTCCATTAGGAGAGACCATGGCGACATGCAGACCCGAAACTCTATGAGAAAAGAGCGTCCAAGTAAAGTGTTGTAGGCGGAATCGATGTCTATAACCATGAAAGTGAGAATTCGGACTCGGCTTTGATCCCCCTCGCCCAATTCCAAATGTAAATCGATCATTCCCACTGGGGAACTAGAAGCCCCGTTGAAGTCATGGACCGTGGCACGATATGGCTTTAGATCGTTTGTTTCCAACTTCATCAAGTCGTAAGATGCTTTGAAAATCATGTTAACCGAGCTTCCCAAGTCAATTAATACCTTTTGGATAGAAGTGGAACCGATCTGGGCCGTGACAACTAGTGGATCGGTGGTCGGGATTTCCACCACCATAGTGTCTCTTTCGTGGAAAACAATGTTGTCCCGCATAGTTTTTTGGAGCTTAGCTGGGACGGATTCGTTGGGGGTGGAGCAAGCTTCATAAGTAGCATGCTTTATGGAACTCATATATTCTTACATTTTCCGATAGTTGCCGTGTGTGGGGTAAGGTTCGCCACATATTGTGTTGATCACGATTCCTCGCCATGGGTTAGATGGACCTACAGCTGCCTTGGCGGTTGCCGGAGCTGCTAGCGCCGAAGACTTTGAAATTGTTTCAGGGGGAAAGGGCTCTTGGACATATTGCTCGAGTCGTTTCCCACGGATAAGCTTCCTGATTGCGTCTCTGAGCTGGCGGCACTCATTCGTATCGTGCCCGTATACATCGTGGTATCGACAGTACCTCCCGGTATTTTTCTCGCGGTCAGTTGATTCTCTGATGCGCGGCTTCTTGTAGGGCAATGTATTGCATGTTTCCAAGTAAATTGTTTCTAAGACTTCGCTTAATGGGGTGTAGGTATCGAAGGCAAAGTGAGGGCCAAGTTTTCTCGGCTCCGCTGGAGCCTGACCGTTGTTTCGACCACCAGGCCTACCATTATTTGGTTTTTGGCTGTATGGACCTGCCCCTTCTTCTGGTCGAAGGGCTCTCCGACTTGTTTCCCTATAAGGTTGTTATTTGCGGTGTCCTCTTGGGGGTCATTGGGAAGACTTGTGGTGAAGATCCGGTTGCATCTTGCCTCTTCTTGACATAATTATTTATCCGCCTTCTCATAGAAGGTGTCGAGGCTTTATGGCTGCTTCCGATCGATCCATGCCCCGAATTCGGAAGTTAGGAGGACGCCTTTAGCTACCTGAAAGACTATGGTGCGAGGGCCCGGATCCTCGACCTCGGCGAGGGCAATGTTGAAACGGGAGAGGTATCTTTTGAGCGACTCGGCGGGTCCTTGATATAGGTTGGACAAAGTAAGGGCCTTTTTCGGAGTCAGGATATGCTACCTGAATTGCTTGACTAGTTATGTAGCTAGCTGGCCGAAGTTGTTGATGAAATCGAGTGGAAGGCGAGAGAACCAAAGTAAAGTGGCCCCTGATAAGAAGACTGGGAAGCACTTGCATTTGACCGGATCGTTGCCCCGGCTCGAGTCCATTTGCCATTCATATCGAATAAGAAAGGCACAGGGATCAGTGGTGCCGTCATAGAGCGGCATCTGTGGCATGCTGAAGCGTTGCGGCCACTCGGCATCATTTACCCTCCTTGTGAAGGTATTACACCTAATATGGGCCTCCTTGCGAAGGTAGAAATGGGGGACCACACTCAGAATTTCGCACCTCAGACCTGTACACCCGCTTTTTTTGCACCCCGCCCCCAGGGGTGCGAATTTTGCACCTCAGGGGGTGCAAATTTCGAACCTTCTGGAGGTGCGAAATTTGTGCTTCATAGGGTACGAATTTCGCACCCTGCAGGGTACGAGTCTCATACCCTTCGGAGATACGAAATTCTTAGCCCGAAGGGTTCGAATTTCGTAACCCGACGGGTACGGATTTCGCACCTCCTGGGGTGGGAAATTCGCATCCCGAGGTACGAATTTCGCACCTCGCTGGGTGCGAATTTCGCTCCCTGCTGGGTGCGAATTTCGCTCCCTGCTGGGTGCGAATTTCGCATCTCTTAGAGGTGCGAAATTCGCACCTCTAGGGGTACGAAACTTCCGTTTCGAGTGGTGTAAGGCCTGTCTGAATGGGTGTTTGATGGCTCGAGATCCTGGCTTGTGAACCCTGGGGTTTCGAGGCCTTGGTTCGGAAATGTGCTGGTGGAGGCGCGAGTTCCTTAGCGGTGCGGTCCTTCTTCAACCCTGTCTCCTTTGCTCCTAAGCATCCCTTTCGACCTTAGCTCCACGAAATACATTGAGTCGAGTGTGGCTCGTGTACTTCTGGGAACCGGACCAAAAGACCGATTAACAGCTCCCCTCCGCATTCATGATCCCGGCTTATAGAAATTGGGGCATGGCCCCTGTACTAGCGAGCATAGTGGGGCCTAAAAGGAGATAGATCCAAGGAAGGCCAGTATAGGGGAAGAGAGAGAGGCGCCAGCTGAAATCACAATTCTGATTCCAGATCATGATAAAGACTCGGATAGATTATTGAACATAGGCTCTCAGCTGGGCCCGAAGTTGCAAAGAGATTTGGTTATGTTTTTGAAAGCTAATCTTGACGTGTTTGCTTGGAGTCACTCTGACAAGTGTGGCATGTCCCCCGAAGCGGCAGTTCATCCACTCAACATTTCCCCAAGAATCACTCCAATCAAGGAGAAAAGAAGGATTCAAGGCCCGGAAAGGTCAGCTGCACTCAAAGAAGAAGTGGACAGACTTACAGGGAATCACTTTATATGAGAATCCACATATCTTGCCTGGGTCTTGAATCCTGTACTTGTAAAGAAACCCAATGGAAAGTTGAGATTGTGCATCGATTTTTTTGATCTTAATAAAGCATGTCCCCAAGACAGTTTCCCGCTGCCTAGAATTGACTAGCTTGTTGATGCAATGGCAGGGCATGAGCTCTTATCTTTTATCGGCGCATATTTAGGCTATAATCAAATCATGGTGCATGAGCCTGACCAGGAAAATATAAGCTTTATTATAGACGTTGGCTTATATTGTTATAAAGTGATGTCGTTCAGTGCCTTTTCAAATCCATGTTCAAATCTCAAATTGGCAAGACTATGGAGGTTTATGTAGACGACATGCTAGTGATGTCCAAAAGAGATGATGGTCATCTAAAAAACTTGGCTGAGATGTTTAATATTCTGAGAAAATACGGCATGAGACTCAGTCCTCTCCAGTGTTCGTTTGGGGTCGCCTCAGGAAAGTTTCTTGGGTTTATGGTTAATGCACGAGGCATTGAAGCCAACCCTACACAAATTACTGCTTTGAGAGAAATGTGATCCCCAAGAATGAAGATAGAGCTAAAAAGTCTGAATAGGAAGGTTGCTTCTTTGAACCATTTTATTTCTAAGTCAATAGATCGGTGCATTCCTCTTTTTGATGCTCCAAGAAAAGGAAGGAAAGATTCCAGTGGACTCCGGAATGTCAAGCTGCTTTTGAAGGGTTAATCAAGCATATGGAATCGTCACCAATATTGTCTAAGCCTAAAGACGGAGAAGATCTATTTTTGTATCTAGCATTTTCATCCCACGCATTGAGCGCTGCCTTGGTCAGTGAGGAATCAAAAGTTCAAAAGCCAGTATACTACATCAGCAAGAGGCTGTCTAAAGCAGAATTAAACTATCCCAAGTTGAAAAAGCTTGCATACTGCCTACTCATCGCCTCTAAAAAGCTAAGGCCTTATTTCCAGTCTTATCCTATCAAGGTCCTCACAGATCATCCTCTGAAGCAAGTCCTGTTCCAACCAGAGACTTCCGTGAGTTTGTTGAAGTGGAACATTGAGCTCAGTCAATACGATATCACTTACCATCTGCGAAGGGAGATTAGCGGACAAGCATTAGTAGATTTTGTCGCTGAATTCATGGATAGGGGTGATGGCAAGGAGGAGGCCACCTATGTGGTCACTTAATGGAATTTATTTGTTGATGGTGCTATGAACGAATATTTCTTAGGGGCAGGAGTAGTGCTTGAGACTCCTTAGGAACGTTCACTACGCTATGCCTTGAGACTAGAATTTCTGTCAACAAATAACGAAGCAAAGTACGAAGCCCGAATTGCTGGATTGAGAATTGCAAGAGAATTACAGTTGAAAGCCTTACACATTTTCAGCGATTCACAGTTAGTAGCATGTCAAGTCAAGAGAGAGTTCCAGGCTAAAGGAGGAAACTTGCCAGCTTACCTATCAAAGGCTTAGAAGCTACTCGATTACTTTGACTACTACACTATTTTGCATATTCCTCGGGAAGAGAGCTTGAACGTCGACTCACTAGCAAAGCTTGCTAGCACGGGAGATGCACAATTGCTGGGAATAGTGCCATTTGAAGTTCTTTCAAATCCTAGTATCGATGACCGTGATATAGATTGGATCATAGAAACTGCCATAGAACTGAATTCGTGGATGACTCCAATCAAACATTATCTCCTCAAAGGTGTACTCCCAGATGATCAGAAAAATAGAACAAAGCTAGTCAGAAAGGCTCCTATGTATCTTATTCAAGATGGTCGGCTATATAGACGAGGTTTTTCTATGCCTTTACTTCGTTGTGTCACCAAAGAGGAATCAAGGGCAATCCTGGCAGAATTGCATGAGGAAGAGTGTGGAGGACACACTGATGATCAAACACTAGCTAATTTTTTTTGTGATAGGTTACTTTTGGCCAGATGTGAACTTAGACTCCATGACTTAAACTAAAAAATGTGACAGATGTCAGCAATTCGCAAATATTCCAAGAGCACTGTCCACTGAATTGACTCAAATGGTTAGCCCATGGCCAATTGTCATTTGGGGCATCGATCTAATCGGAATACTACCTACTATAAAATCTAGTTTCAAGTACGCCATTGTAGCTGTCGATTACTTCACAAAGTGGGCCGAAGCAGAGCCACTGGCCACAATCATCTCAAAGAAAGTTATCAACTTCATCTTGAAGAGCATTATCTACAGATTTGGTGTGCCACAGAGGATAATCACAGACAATGAGACACAATTTAAAAGTGAAGAGTTTAAAGAATTATGCACCAAATATAAGATTCAAAAGAGTTTTGCAGCAGTGGCCTATCCGCAGGCCAACGGGCCAGTCGTAGCAGTAAACAAGATCATAAAATCAACCATCAAAAAGCATAATGAGAAAGCTAAAGTTGGTTGGGTAGACGAGCTTCCACATGAACTACTGTACCACTCATAAAACTACGAATGGGCACACTCTGTTTTCTCTAGCATTTGGATTTGAGGCCGTGATCCTAGAAGAGTTGGAAGTTCCCACTCACCGCAGGATCCACTTCAACCAAAAAGAGAATGAAAAGCTACAACTTGAAGCACTCGATCAGCTTGAGGAAAGGAGAAATAATGCAGAGCTTAGAGTCACTGCTCATCAAAGAAGGATCGCCATACATTTCAATTCCAAAGTCAAGCTAAAGACCTATGAGATTGGGGACCTTGTATTGAAAAGAATAACGACTGGAACCGGAGTTTTCAGACCCAATTGGGAAGGACCCTTCATTATAAGCCAAAAGCTCCTAGATGGCACCTTCAAGTTGAAAACAATGGATGGACTTCAGATTCCCAGAACTTAGAACAACAACCATATCCATCATAATTTTACCTAATTTTTCATTCATATTTTCTGCAAATACAGTTGTAAATACTTTGAAAGCATTGTAATCAAACTGTGTACATATGAATGAAAGAAGTAAATTTGCTTTTTTGAATCGTATGTTTGCAAACTCTTGTTTAGTTATTCAAAGTTGCTAAAATCGATTCTTGATTGCAGGCCATTGAATGATTTCACACCAACAACCGAATAAGACCTGGTTACCTTTACAGAAAATCCCGATAGGGACAACTTAAGTGACAAGTGTCGTAAACGCCATTCACAACAAATATGAAGGTGTAAAGCACCATCGTGTAGAAGGAAAATAAATGCCACCAAGAGTCGGACGGTTAAAAGGTGCAACGTCAAGTCTAAAAGGAAAAAATATTACAAGTTTCACTAAAGGGGCATCTCCTGAAAAGAGAGACCCATGACCCTAGTCCTAATAGCTTGTTACGACGAGCGTCCGGTAATGGAACTGGGGTCCGCCCCGTGAATCTAAATAATGAAAAAGCCTCTCATAGTGAAGCTAATTAGAATTCCCAACCAAAAGGGGGTACTCAATGAGATCGTTAATGTGACGGACCATCTGACCCGATTACAACAAACATTGGGAATAAAGATCTCTTCGGGGGCACCCGATTAGTTCATTAGTGTCTGTTGATCACAGACTCGGCAATCGGCAGGTTTCAAAAGACCTCTTTGAGGGCATCCGACTAGATTGTTAGTGTTTGATCATCTCAAACTCGGCGATCGACGGATTCAAATGACCTCTATAGGGACATCTAATTAGATTGTTAGTGTCTGATCATCTCAGACTCTGCGATTGGCAGACTCAAAAGAACTTTTTAGAGGCATCAACTAGTTCGGCTAGCGCTCAGGTATCTCGAGTTGCTATGATCGGTGGACTTGAATGACATCTTCGGATGCATCTAATTAATTTGGTTAGCATCTGATTCATTCAGGTTGTGAGAATGTTAGGCTTCAACTAAAGACCTCTCCGAGGCACCCAATGAAATCACCGATGCAAGAATACATCAGTCTAGTTGCAGAAGAGAGTCTCCTATGTCTAAATTAACTAGTTGGATAATAGATAAACACTAGGCTAAAAATACAAGACCTCTCAAGCAGGTGCACGAAAACTAAGGCATGAGTTCGATCAATTAAACTGGATTTTATGGTTAGTTGGCAAGCTGGTAAGCCCCAAGCACAATGAAAAAAAGCAAGAAGACTTAGTAAATTAAGCAGGAGCTTCCAGTATTTTAGCCATAAGCCAATAAAATCCCAGTAAAATTGATAGCACCCGACTTAAGAAGTTATGACGACCTTTGGTATGGGGACATCACCATCACTATTATATTAAGATAGATTAACAATGCTCACGGTATATACCATAAGCTCGTCACAATTTCAAATCCAATAGAAAACTTGTAATGTAAATGTGAAAAGAAACAAGTGTGAAATGCAAACAGAAAAGTACGATAAAGCTAAAACAAAAGGCTTAAGTACAAGAAGCAAAGCACAATTTCATCACATCAGCAATAACACAAGTCACAGATACAGGAGTTTCAAACACGAATATGCATAAAGCAATAAGCGAGGACCGACACTCGCATATACAACCGGTCTAAATGCAGTACGCAAAAGGAAACAACAGAATGTAAAGCGAGCTAGTCACATGCACTAATTCTTCTTCTTTCCATTCTTCGAACTGCTGGACCTCAGAGATAGTTTGGTGGAAGAAGGAGGAGATGTATCAGCTGGCTGGTTCGCATCTTTAACTCCTATAGGACTCTCGGGAGAAGATAAAATGATAACTCCTTTCTTTGTAATAGTGAACTTTCCTCCTTTATGCTTTGAAGATGCAAAAGGGTTAGTTTTTTGCTTTTCCTCGTCCTTAGCAGATTTTTCTAGGTTTTCATCTGCATTGTCGAAATCTTTTACTTCGTCACTAGGGATATAGTCAACATCATCATCAAAATCAACAAGTACACCAATCCTTATGTCTTGTAACCCTAGCTATTAAGATGCATCTCCCGGAGGAAGGGTGACATTTGGAGCAGAAGTTGTAACTGACATTAAGGTCGAGTCAGTGATGATGGCCTCAGTAGTCGTAGTATTGTTTCCTACAGGAGAAGGTTGTGACGAGATTAAACCTAATGCAAAGGAGGAATGGTGAGCATGGAATGCAAGTAACCCAGGTGAATTACAAAGAGAATCCAAGTATGACATAGCTTGGTCAATCTTGGTTTTACCTGTGGCTAGAAGATTTCATTGCTCAACTCTATAGTCATCCATGTTATCATCATTGCTTCCCTTGCCATCTCCCGTGTGTTGCTTGGCAATATCCTTCTCAACAACATGTTTCTCAGCAGGCTGCTCATCAATAGTATCCTCTTATATATGAGCAGTAAAAGTATCGACAGAGGGCTCGATTGGAGTTTGAGAACCAGAAACTTCAACATTAGCAGGATTAGTAGGGGCATTGATGGTGGCCATGCCCTGGGCTTGCTCTCTAAAGGGTCCAGCCCTAGAAGGTCCAGCCTCATCGCTTAATAATCCCCACTGTTCTATAAGTTTTTTTTTCTTCCCCTCATCCAAGGCTTCACGAGATTCCTCATCTAATAGATTGTACAAAAAGTAATATTCGTCGTGGGTACCTTAAGTATGCTTAAGTACATATTCCCAAACTAGGGCAAAAGTCACTGCAAAGTAAGATCCCAAATAACGTAAGCTCCCCCGGCTCATAAGGCTGAAGACGTAAAATTTAAATAAAGTGGCATCGACATATGCCCTAGATTTTTTGAGAGAAGTCAAAGCTTTAACTCTATCCTCCTCAAGACATTCAGCCTTTGTATTCAGCATAGAAATAGCCAAGCTCTGAGCAGTATTCTTCTCGTGAAGGATAGCATTTTCTTGCTAATAAGTAGCGGAAGCTTGTTTTTCCACGGCTAATCGAGATTCAGTAATTTTTTGGGCATGACCGAGCATCTTTGACTTGCGCTATTAGCGTATTTTCTCTCGGTTTAGCGGCAACAAGTACTTCTTTAAGCCTCTGGGTTTCAGCGTCTAGCCCTTCTTACTTTGTGTTCCGTTGCGCGAGAGATGCAATGGTAGCATCCCGGGATTCTAGAACCTTGGCCTATTCGACCTTGTCATTCTCTGAAGTGGCAATTTTATCAAGGTTGACACAACTAAGTCCCTGGAGATCGTTAGCAAATGTGTACCATAAGGATAACTGTTTATTAGCATGCTTCCTGACTATATCTAACCACGTCTCAAGCTGACTTTTGGCGGTATCCATCTGCATAAGCATATGGCCTTTCAAGGTGTCCAATTCTTTGAGTATATCACACAAGTCGGATGGGTATATGTCTAAGTTGAAGTACATTCCTTTCAAACAGCCACGATTGAATCGTTCAATGAGAGCGGTGTTTGGTTGCTCAGGTTCGTAATGGGGCCTCTGTATGATCATCTGAATATCGAAAGGAGGAACATCAGACAAAGTAGTTTGGGTGGCAGCAGGAAGTTTGTCTAATCTAAGGCGCTTTTGAGAATCATCCCTGCCTCGGTCATCCTTATTTCTATTCCTTCGCCAGCTTTCCTCAACTTCCCGATCATCATATCGGTCGGCGTATTTGTCTTTATCACCATGAGAACCTCATGCTCTCTCATTCTCTCCTGTCACTCCCTTTCCTTTGCATCCAACATATCTTGGTGATCGTGCATCCACCACCTTTGCTCATCAGTCACTAAGTAGCCATGTTGTGAGTATTGTGGATGACGGGGCTATATGAGATGTTTCATATTATAATAGCTGGTGTGTTGTTTAAAGTTCTTCATAAATGGATAACTCATTTCTGGACCTGAAAAAAGGCAAAGCAGGGTTTTAGTACTTAGATTGGAAAGTACAGGGTAAAATTATAAAACTTATGCAATGCATCAGAAGCTTATAACATATGTGAAATATCCTCTAATGCGCATCTAATAACGAACCGCTCTTAAGTGGTGAATCTAAATCAATCCCTATATCCGTAAGCATTTTCCCCAATGGAAAAGGCTAAGCTGCAATTGTCTCAGTTCCAGGTTTTTAGCAACAGTATCTTCCTTAGTGGTTGGATATAAAACAAGAGTGCGTGAAGAATCGAGTAAGTGATACCAATGAAGGAATTTTTCTGTAACTAAGAATTTCCTACTCCTCTCTTTCTCAATGAAGGCTCTCAAAGTGTCAAATAGATTTTAATCAATTGTAACATCTGGGTCAGAAGGTGGAAATTCTGTAGAAAAAAAGAGAATTTAAGAACCAAGACTTGAATGGAAGGTGAGTTAAAGGGACTTTAAGAAAATGTATTCACCTCCCATCCACCTGCCAAAGAAACTATCAGGATGCCGGACATAGAAGTATTGATCTACAAATCCCTTAACACTTTCTGACAAGTCAGTTATAATATTGGTATTCCGGATTCCTTTAACAAAGATAACTGATGGTCGTTCCTTCCTCCTTATGACAACATGTAAGGAACAAATGTCCTCGAAAGTAGGTGCACATTGCTTTGTCCTCAAAACAAGCACATAAAGCCCAGTTAAAATGGCGTAGCCGTTTGGGTGCAAATGGAAAAGGGCAATAGCCAAGCGCCAAAGAATCATTTATAAAAAGGGTTAAAAGGAGGGACGACACTATTTACTAACATATGACGATTCACTATAACATAGCCATGGGATAAAGATCGGCGAATTCGTTCTCTCCCAGTAATTTAGCATCAGTTTTCGTAATCCTAAATTGAGCACACAAATGTTTATATGAACGCTCAGAAAGTTTTGTTGATTTTCTTTCGAGAGGTACTTCGGTAAGAGGTCGAGTCGAGGCAGAGGAAAATCTTGACTAACATTTGATTCAGGGGCATTAGCAATCACAGTGTCTGAAACCTGGGCAGAAGTCTCAACTTGAGTAGACCCAGATGCTTCCTCATGATGATGGCGTGATCGTTGTCGGGTTTCCATTTCTACACAAATAATTGTGTTTGAAAACAAACCGCAGGTGAGCGCTTCCTAAGATAAGAAGTGTAGTGTTGTGCATCACTATATGTGTTATCATAAAAGTGAGGCTTGCGGTCCATAACAATTGTGTATTGATTAATTAATTCTAAGCATCACTGCGAACTTATGTTAAAATGTCTATATTTGTGCAAGAGATGTTTGATTAGATTATAAATGGTCAAAAAACAATCCAGTGCAGTTATATCATTCAGCATAAATCATGAATCTCGCTATAGAAATTTCCTAAAACAATTATCTAACCTATTGTTGATGTGGGCAATCGACAACAAGATATATTAGCCCAAAACATGTAAGTATTTTTATTACAGAACAGGTGACAGTAAAAGGATGCATCTAAAACATAAGTCATGAGTAAAAAGTCATTTGTTGATTCTACACTTAGCTCAATGCAGAGAAGGCCAATAATAAGAAAGGCAGTGGAATAATTCAAGAGTAAGACAGACTGGAATTAGCCAATCCACAATGGATCGGCACTGACCGACCCATTATGGACCGGTATTGATTAATACATAAGGGGTGGGTACTAGCCGATCCACTATGGATCGGTACTGACCGATCCAAGATGGGTCGGTACTAGCCAATCCACTATGGATCGGCATTAACCGGTCCAAGAAGGGTCGGTACTAACCGAACTACTGTGGATCGGTATTAACCGATCCATGATAGGTCGGTACTAAGCGGTCTACTGTGGATCGGTACTGATCAATCCACTCTGGGTCGATATTGACCGACCCATGACGGATTATCTCTAACCAGTCTGACATGACTTAAAACTTTCCACGCCTTCAAGAAAACACAGTCGGGTTTCAGAATACAAGTTGAACAATCCAAATGGCCAATTTGTTAAGTAAGACATTCAAGCACTGTCAACACTCATTTAAACTTGTCAAATGCCTGCAACATCCACGAGTTTAAGTTTGAAATTAACACATCATAACAAAGTTGATAAAGTGCATCAACAAACAAAAATGTGCATTGTTCCAACAACAAAGGTAGATCAGAACTCACATACATTTCAACACTCGAAGACTAAGACTCAATTAAAATGAAAGCCTCAAATTGCTCATATATAGTTTCGAATCTAGTATCAAAAAATGGTTGTATAAGTATGGAACTGGAAAAAAAAGAGACACGCAAAGATTTCGAGTCTCTTACCATTCAACAAACACCTTGTAGGCATGAGACCAACATCAAGATTCAAAGGACTCAACGCTACCAAATTCAATTGAGATTACATTTTCCAAGTTCAGTTACAAATTACAAATCAGTTGAATCCAGACGCACAAATACATTGGTGGATCAACACACAAACAATCATTCAAACCCCCAAAAATCTAGTTTGGTCAAAGTCAATCCACAATTACAGACCAATCCCGAAATCAGTTCAGTTCAAAATCAAGTTTTTCATACGCAATCAAGTACAAAAATTGCTTTAATTCGAAACCCTAAGTACTGCCGAGCCAATTCAACACAAAATTGGGGAAGTAATCGCCTATAGCAAGCGTAACGCTTCGAATTCAAGAAAAATTACTTTGATTTGGTTCAAAATCAATAAGGTTTTACAGAGAAAGTTGAATTTGATGGTGGATGTAGAGCTCTTGATGACTGACAAGATGGACCTGATCGGAATCAAAGGATATTGGTTGAACCGAAGCAGATCAAAGAGCAGGTTTCCTTCAGCAAAACTAGGCCGCCGCCATTAAAAAGATTATTGAATGGAAGAAGTAAAATGATGGAGTAAAAGCCGAAAAGAGATAATGTAAAGGCAAGGATAAGCAGACCGTTCTGATCCATCACCCGTGGGCCCACTTTGATCCATTACAAGTCAGCCCCCTCCGATCTGTAACACACGTTGCGCCCAGTCAGCGTAAATTGTTTCACATTCAATCCATAGAGAGAGATATATGTATCGACCCATGCATATAAAGCTGCGAAAATATGAATAAGATGATAGTAAATATCAAAACACGGTATGTTAAAATGTTTATTTTGGAGCTCACAATTTTAGTAAACAAAAATTATAAATTTCGAGGTGTAAAAGTTTATCCATTAAAAATCATGTATATATTGTTGGACCGGATTCAAGTTAGAATTGATGGATTGGATATGATAAATAAATATGGATCGGTCCTCTATGATGCCTATGGATCGGTCACGTACTATATGGATGTATTGGTCGATTCATACTCAATGGGTCTGTCGCCTTCTTGTTTTATGGATCGATCGGCGTTGAGATCTATGGGTCTATCATTCACAATGTATTATGGGTCAGTCGCTTTCTGTATGCTATGGGTCGGTCATGATTATTACTTATGTGTCGGTCACACAACAAAACTATGGATCGGTCAACGCCTTAAAGCATGGATTGGTCGGCAGCAATTGGACGGGTCGGTCGGTCAAGTGACAACTGGATGGATTGATAGAATTCAGCCTAGTGGTACTTTCGTAAATAAAGTTATGGCCGATCCATGGTCTGCACACTATATTTCAGCTTGCCACTCCATTCTCTCCACAACTATAAATACCCCCATGGCTTCCACACTCAAGGGGATGGATTCTTTCTTCCACGAAGTGCTGCCAAAATTATTTCTCAATCATTCTAAGTCATTCTAATCGCCCTTAATCTTCCATCAAACCTTGATTCAACATCATATCTTCTATGGATTCACCGAAAATCATCTAAGTGTTTTAATTGTCGAAGATTCCTACAACAATCATCGCATCTATAGACATCTCGTTGTTTTCATATAGAATTCAAATGAATCAAGTGTAAAAGAGGAGAAAAAAGAGAAATATTTGGTAAACACAAATCGGGAAATATGTACCTTGTAATCATTGTGATGATAATGAAATTAGCTTTCATAGTGGTCGTAGGTTGAAATTGAGACCGAACCACTTTAATTTTCCTTGTTTTTACTTTTACCTTGTGATTGTGGTTCCATTTCATTAAATTTACTCTCTGTGGATTGTATACATCCTCTTCGGAGGTGTTTGTTGGCATAAACACTTGTGTACTTGCTGTTGTATATGTCGTACTCGTGCTGCTGTGATCACTTTGCTTCTTGTCCTGACTTGTACATATGTTGTGTATCATGGCTATGTGCACTTGTATTCAGTCTTGGCCAAGCATATAGTTTTGTTGTCTTGTATATTTTATTGTCTTACATTGTTTCTACCTTTTGAAACTTTCCTAGTTTGATCCATTCATTTTTGGGTCCATAAATCATGGTAGATATAATTTAAACCATGGCTTTGAATTCATTGTTTTAGCCGTAGTGGATAAAGTTTCCTGTGGTTTGCTTATTGCTCGAATATGATATACATGCACCATGAACTATATTTGTATTTTACTTTTTTAACTCTAGGCATATGTATCCACTGTTGTATCCATTTTAACTGGCGAATTATTGTTTGTATCCATGTATATACTACATACGCATACATACATTTTAGTATGTGCTTCCATCCTTGTTATTTTCTAGGTTGTCCATATTCTTTGAGCTATTGTTGTACCTATGTGCATTACCATAATTGTGTTGGCTCACTACTTATGGGCATGTGTACTGTCCATGGCACATTGTCAATGCTGGGGTTTTGTCATTGTTGTGCACATTTGTGTGTGAACTGCTGCTATCAGGTGTTTGTTCCCTTTTTTGTGCTGCTGTTGCTCTCGTATTTGGTTGCACTATCGTATGTTGGCACTTGAATACTTTTGCACCTATACTTGAATATTGAAGTTGTGTCTTGCTCGTGGTTTTGTTGCAAAATAAAGCAAACTCAAAGTATGTATCAATGGCAAAGATATTACTAAGGTTTAAGATCGAAGCGAAACATGGAGGCGGTTTACAAGTTTTTTTTATATTATTTTTTTCAAAATCATTATCGTTGTTATTATTGCTGTAGGTGAAATTATTATTTCACTGTTGTTACTACAAAAATTATCACCGAGATAAGCTATCGGTGAAGGGGTAACGAACCGTCACTTGCATAAGAGAACAATCCGAAAGCAAGACAATCGTCACCATCAGCAATGAAGGAAGCTTGAAGCTGATGAAAAAGAGGGGATACAGATAGGGTGACTTTAACACACATGGTAATCAACGGAAGCTCAAATCCAAAGAGACCCCGTAACTAAGAGCTAAGGGAAGCGAAAGAGGTATCAACATTAACTTGCTTAATGCCGATACAAGGAGGAATAAAAGTATTGAAGGAAAGAGGGGTCTTCCGGAAAATAGTCACCAGGACTAAAAAGAACCTATAATCACCGAAAGGCAGTTTCAGGAGGCAACTAATTGCACTCCGCAAGCATTCCTCCTGGAAGACCGAAACCCAACCCGGAGGACTATTGAAAGCAAACCCAACTCTCTAAAAGAGACAAGCTATCTACACTAATTGACTTAGTGTTGATACCGAAAGGGGTGGTGTATCCCAAAACCATACATTTAAAGCATGAAAGAAAATATCATGAATAATTAATAACAAGAACAAATGCTCATGACCGGAAGCTCATAACTAGAAGCCCATAGCTGAAAGCTAAAAGCCTTTCCTAAAACTATCCATACAGACGGGCTTGGTATTGATACAAAAAAAAGTAACGACAGAGAAAAGTTCCAAAGATCGAGACCATCCTTCCGAGAGCTAGGACTGGCACCATAAAAAGCAATAAGCAAAGCCAAACGCCGAGAGCCAAAGCAATCGAAAACAGAAGGAAAAGCGACCGACAAAGGCTTTTGCTAGCCCAATGGAAAAAGGGGCTCCGATTTGTCTATAAATAAGACCCTAGGGGTCTTATTTTCAAGATCAAATTCTCATTTCTTATTCTTATACTCTTTTTTTCTAGAGTAAACCCTAATTTCTAAATCGATTTGGGGATTTCTATTGTAATTACTTATGTATTTCAAATCAAAAATCAATAAAGAGTAGATCAACACTTAGCATATTTCTTATGAGCTTCTTATGAGTTTCCTTAGTTATTTCCTACACAATATACCCTATGCTTTCTACATAGTCATGGTTTCCTACTCAAGTTTAAAACCTTCTGCGAAGTTATTATAAAACCCTTCCTATAAGCCATTTAGCCTTCTACTGAGTGTTGCGCTTAAGGAACCCTTGTCCCAAGATAACTATTGGTTCTTAAGCCGCTTAAGCGTGATGCTCACCCCTTAGAGGGAAGAGTAACTAGTCTTTCGGGCTTTAGACCTTGATATCTAGGAAATGATGAATTAACTCAAGCTTGTGGAAACTAAATAACCCCGTTTTTACCTTCGGTCTACTTCTATAGGCCTATCTCTGGTTTTGACGAAAAATATCGTTAACAACTGTTGTTTTGTTACGTTTAGCTTATACTTCCTATCGGAATGCATACAGAAGTCTATGAAGTATGCAAAAATTTTATGTTTTGAACCACATCTGAAATCACAATTTTTCTTTGGTATTTTTATTACATATCCCTTTAGCGATGTTTTTGTACATTATCCACACACAAACAAATATACACACTTGTCCATAATTCTTCACATCGGCTAAAATTTTGCACACACGCTCGCCGTTTTAGTTTTATTTTCTTCATCCTGTGTTTGCTCTTCTCCATAAAATAAATAAATAACACTTATTTTACCACTCATTCAAAAAAAGCAAAACGAAAGCTAAACCAATGTAATGACGTATGCCAAATCTCCCTTCTCTTCTCCACCCTCCTTATCCGCCGCCTTCAATTCCGCATTCCCTCCTCTTCCATCATGTTCTTCTCCGCCTATTCCCCTCGATCCACCTCCACCCACTGTCAATCCGTCCACTGCAATCCCCTTAGATTTAAACCTAGAATCAGATTCAGATCTTAGAAATTCCACCTTAGATTCCAATGCTTCAAATGTTAATCGTATTCATGGAGATTTAGTAATTCGGAATGCATCGATTCCTAATCAAGGAAATTCCAATCTAGATCAGGGAATTTCTGCTAACTAGAGTTCTTCGAAATCCTCTCTTACTGCATTCACTAAAATGGATTATGCATCACTTTTCAACTCTCTTCCTCGTAATGCAGGCATTTACAAACCACAACATTTCGATATTGTGAGGGATGGAAAACCGAAAAAATCACCAGATACGGTAAGGGACGAGGGCATGAAATACTGGAGCAATTATCTCGTTGAGTTCTTCTTAGATGGTACGCTATCCTATGCCAATGTAGTTAATTTTTTATGTTGTATTTGGAAATTGGATGGTGAGGTAGATATCAAATCGGGTGGTACGCATTTTTATTTTAAATTTTCTAATGAAATGGAAAGAGAGAAAATCCTTAAGTCCGATCCTATTTTTATTAGAGGTCGTATGTTTATAATTACACGATAAGATCCGACCATTGGCAATTCTCAAGGTCAGATTAAAAAAGTACCAGTGTGGGTTCATTTCTATAGAATTCCTAGTATACTTTGGACTCTGATAGGAATTAACTGGCTTGCATATCACGTTGGGAAGCTAATATGTTTTGATAGCAGCACTGAAAAATTTCAAATATTTCGATATGCTAAAGCTTTGATTGAAGTATCGTCTGAATCTAAATTACCAGAGAAAATAGAGGTTGATGGGCTGGGAGATAAATGCCCATTTGTTAAGTTAACATATGATTGGAGACCTCAGACTTGTACATCATTCAAAGTTTTTGGCCATGACACTAATGAATGTGAACTCAATGATAAGGCTAGGATGGCAAATGAGGAGCAGCAACATAGGCAGGGTGCTGTTGGCACTTTTGAAAATAATTTTCATGACAAACCACATTTTCATAATGCTCAATATAATAGGAAGAGCAATAATATCAACACCTGGACATCAGTTAACCTCAAAGCTAAAAAGTATTAGGGGAAGAAAGATGCTACTAATGATATGGCTACTGATAATGTTGTGGATGAAGAGCTTAATGTTAGTACGAATCCTTTTGAAGCTTTAGCAAATGAGCAAGTTGAAAATGGAAATATTGACGTAGTTGTGCATGATGCTCACACTAACACTAATGTGCAAGCTAATATTCAATAGGTTGGACAAATCACTAAAGGCAATAACCAAGGGGTTAGGAGGAACTCTGGTAATGCTGATAAGGCACATGTCACCACAAATCATGTGGTGATGTTAATACTAGTCCGGAAGCACAAGTCAACAATCCTCAGATAATTGCAGATCATAGTTCTGAACATACCAATCCAGATATCGATATGGAGAATCTGGTAGGCAATCGATGATACTCCTGTTAATGGTGCCAACTCTGCTAAAGGAGACTTAGGTAAGTCGTCTCCCGTTGCCTCAAAGTCTTCTGTTGCTACCAAGTCTAGCGCTCCACAATCCTCATCTTCTCAACCCTTAAAAGCATCCCCTTATGGTAACCTAAAACCACCCGCAAACTTTCAGCTACCACCTCCCAACGTGACAGGTTCAGGATTGACTTTCCCTATTGTTAATCCTGCTTTGCTATCCACTGCGGTGCCCGGAAATTCTCTTCCATCTTTTCAAGTCAAGAATAATAAACTAAAAGGAAAATTCTGGGCAAACGACGATCTTGATGAGGGATATGGTTATGGTCCAGAAGATGTGATGCCTCTCACTAGTAAAACGAAAACTTCCCGAAGGCACACGAGGAAGAATCCGATGTATGACCCTTCTCTCAATTGATATGCTTGTGCGGATCTTTCCTGGATTGGCATCCGTGTATATTATTGAAATCAGTTGCGTACTTTAATCTTTTGCTAACAAGTGGATTATTGATGCTTGCCTCAGTATCATGGTCTACTGTTCCTTTCAAGAAGAGTTGTTGGGAAATACTGTTTGGTAGTGCAAGGCGTGGAAATTAGGCAATTATCTTTGGAATTAGTTATGTATGATGAGAGTTTATGTATCATGAGAAGCTGTGTGATCTATGAGGGTTATTGCAAGAGATGGTTAGTTTGTTATACCATTTCTACATGCTCGAGAGATTTTATATTGTAAATACCATTTGATGAATAAATGTTTAAGCTTAACTTTCAAAAAAAAAGAATAAATCAAAACGATCGCTTATTATAGAAATAGATAAAGCTAACGCTTTTGCAAACTACAATCAAATACACAATATACGGTTTTGCAAAACCATTCATTCCATATAAAGTAAAATTATCGTAAATCAATTTTAACCAAAATTAGATTTATATTGCCCACTATCTTAAAACAAACATCAATACATACTACAATAAATTCAACACAAAATTTAGTGAGATTATAGCCCACATAAATGCCTTGTAAAGTTTGAATTGTAATAGAAAAACTAATCAACAATTTAAGAATGATTTGTATGTGTGTGTGTGTGTGTGTGTGTGTGTGTGTGTGTGTATATATATATATATATATATATATATATATATATATATATATGAGAAGCGTTCAATGACACCTCAAATAGTGTAGCACCCCTTTAGCCTCCTGATTTCCACCACATATTCCCGTTTCTCTCTCCTTCCACTAATTCTCTCTCCCTCCACTAACTTATTTAACCATAAATAATTGGCCACAAATGAGGTGCAAAAGGAAGACCAAAAAAAATGGGGTGTCATGTAACCCTCCTATATATATATATATATATATATATATATATATATATATATATATATATATATATATATATATATAAGAGAGAGAGATGAGTGTTCAATGACACCTTAAATAGTGCAACACCCCAAATGCCCTTCGATTTGCGCTACAAGTTCCCTCTTTGTGAAAGAAAAGAGAGGGGGGAACTTATGGCGTAAATCAGAGAGCATTTGAGGTGCTGCACTATTTGTGGTGTTATTGAACGCTGCTCGTTCACACACACACTCAAACACACACACACATATGGTTTTATCAAATTATTAATTTTAATATTTTCTTCCATTAGTTGCTAGTAAAAATTCTATTGCTCCATTTTATAATCAGGGCTTTACTTTATTTATGTTTGCATCATTGATTATGCATAATAGCGTGTAATTTTTTTTCGCTCTGCCTTGTATATTCGACTGACGTGGGTTTTTGCAGTATTTATTAGAGCAACTTCAACCCATTTCACATGTAATGTCATGTGAAGCTTATGTGTCCAAAATGTTAATTCAATTGTTGATATATATGACAACGACACTTATAATTTCTCTCCAATAAAAGTATCAAAAGTTATCATTTTATGCATACGTGTCACTTTATCATTTGTAGAAGATTGAAAAAATCATTTAATCCATACTTCAAATTGTGATGCGCAATGCCCAAAACTAGACATTGCACTTCACAATGTCACTTTAGAATTACAAATTACAGTAGCATTGAAGAAAGCACTATAGATGACATTTTCTAAATGTTTATTTGACATGACATTACATTAAAATTACTATCTGTTGGAGATGCACTTCCAATTGATGTGGTACCTATTTTAGTTGCATCAGGAATAGTTCAGATGTGCATAGACAGTAGCATTCTTTTTAACCATATTAATTTTTTCTAGGTTAAAAACAAACCCACCTTGGTTGCATTGGAAATTGTTTTTACAATACCAAGGCAATGGTTGGACCAGTGTTTTATGCGCAGCAAAAGTTTTTTGGGTAAACATTGCATCTAAAACCCCTAACAGATCAAATAACAACCACACATATCTTTTAAAGGGGAAAAAAAAGCTAGGGTTTCCCGGCATAGGCGTTTCTTCCACAAAATTTTGAATTCAATCCTATCTTGAATACAGTGAATAAAGTTGCAAGGGTATGGGAGATATGTCATGCCAACAATTCTTATTGGCCGTCAACGAGGTGGGCTATGGATGTTATTGCCGTTTATAATTGCAAAGTGCATTGGAAAGTAGAATATATGTGCAGAAGATAGGAAGGATATCAAAAGGAAATTTTTTTAAACAATATTTAATTTCAGTAGTGGCCAATAGAGAACCCAACTCATTTTATTCCATTCAGATTAAGCAAAATTTCATTCAGCCCTACTCAACTTTTGTTCTATATAAACCCTAGCAACCCCCTCTTCTTCTTCACAACCAACAATCAAGCTATATATACATATATTCATGAATTGGCTTAGCTTATGGTTTGATTTTGTACTTGTATTATGGAATTTGTGAAGAGATAGCAAAGTGATGAAGGTTGACAGAAGAGAGTGAGCACACATGGTAACTTTCTTGCACAATTAGAGAAGAAGATGATGCTTGAAGCTATGTGTGCTCACTGCTCTTTCTGTCACCCACCATTATTTCTTTCGCATCTTTTAGATGTGAGGGTTTTGTGGTGTATGCTTGCTATTTTCTTAAACACTTTATGTAGGAATCACCAAATATTTTAATTACTACGTAAGTTTACTTTTTCTGTAATTTGTACTTGTCTATGTGATTCAGTTGTTTTGGAATCATATCCACTACAGCGCTATGCAATTCACTGGATGACAAAGTACCGGTTATCTTTTTGCTTGCTTTCTGTACTTTATTATTTATTATTCAGTGTCCTGCAGCTGATGGCCTTCTTGATCTCCAGTAAAAGAAAGAAAGTTCATTGCAATTTTGTTCTTTTTCAATGAAATAAAGTTCGGAATTTGCTTTATTTTGTGCAGGTGTTTGTTACATCCAAACCGACAAACTAGTTAACTCTACAGATCATCTGAATTCAAATTTTGATTAATTTATATTTCATTAGGTTTGGACAAAAAGGTCTGTTTTAAAAGAAATTTATGTTATTTATTTTTAGGCTGTAAAACGGATAATGTTATTATTATTTTCGTATACAGTAATAGACATCGAGATTTTGTCATATTATTTTTCTTGGATTAATTTCTTCTTCTTCTGTAAATAGCTATATTTGATTTGGTAAAGCTATTATAAACTGTATGTGATAGAGTGTGTTAATGTGTAAACCAGGGTCAATCAAGAGATCATTTACTTATCATCTAGGCAAGTTCTTTAGTTTTGTAACTTTGGTGATTTGGTATATCAAAATCATTTAGGCTTTCAGTAATTAAAAAAATGGATGACTACATGAATTACAGGTAAATATTTCCGTTTTATGTAGTTCATGAATATTGTAAGTTCGTACTTTTAAGTTTAGCACATTATTTCTGTCTTAATTAAGGATATTGGTTTATGACAATGAATAGTTATTACATTGATTGTATCAATAATAATGATAATAATTTGGTTGGAATATCATGTTCACAGGTAATAGGTGTAGATCATAGTACAGTAGTTTTCCTGTTTATTTTTTGAGTTTGATTAATGTTAGAGGTGCTTAGGATTGTCATAGACATTGAATTTTAAAATTGACTGATTCTGGTGCATCTTTGAAAGCTACAGATTGGTTTAATTTTAACCAGTTGTACTTAAATTTTTGTCTAATATTACAGTTTACCGTGCTACTAAATTCAGTTGATGTCAGTTCAGTTTTAAACGTGATTTATCATATATTCATGTTGCCTAGAGGGAGAGGTATTTATTTTTATATAACAGCCAACCAAGTGATCCTTAGCCTAAGGAAGACCAGTAACTCTTTTGGTTTGAACAGTTAACTATCACTAAATTGGTTTGATTTAGAGTGATACTAAATGCATCTTGCTACTCACTTCATTTTACACAATCTTGTTTGGTCGTGCATTACTGGTTGAAGCAGGTTTTTAAAAGAAATTACAATGTTTGACAGTATACTGCCGGTGGTTTTCAGTTGCATTTGACAATATAATGTTGAAATTTTCCAGTTGTGTTTGGTAGTGCACCACCAAATGACAGACTTGGAAAAATGGAGTTGGTAGCCTAGGGCATGTATTTTCTAAAAATTATAACTTATCATCTTATAAAAATGGAAAATAAATAAAAAGAATTTGGCTAATTTTATTTTCATTTATTCTTTTGCCTCGGTCATCCCTATATTTCACAAAAGAGGACACATCCCACTTTTAACTATTCTCACCCCATTGCATTCCAAAATTACTCTTGAGTAACTTTTTATTGATTGCTTCTTTTTTGTCATGTGTTTGTATGTTCTTGTTTTTGTACGTTCTCTTGATTGATTTTTTTTTATTATTATTTGTAGAAACAAGGTAAAAGTGCTCTTTAGTTTTGAAATAATCTGGAGTTGAAATAGAAATTATACAAAGATTTTTTTATCCTAAGGAAAAGACCATTAACTTATTAAATATCAAATCTAGTATCTTTTGTTCAGATCCTTATGCTTTCTCCAGGTCTTCAAATGAACCCCAAGTAAATCTTCCGTCCAGTGTCCACAATGCTGGAATTTTCCAGCTAGAAAATGCCGATATTGCTGCCAGTTGTCAACTATTGGGGGAAGCATGAGCTACCTGTGAACCACCCAACAATGTCCAATAAAAGAGATCATATAATGTGTGTGCGCGTGCGTATATGTGTATGTATGCATGTATGTGTGCGTAAACACACATTACCACTGCATGCTTTACGTGGAAAAGACCATTGCTGAACTGATCCCATGGCTTGATAATTATCACTCCCACGCTGGTAGGCTCAGCGTAGTTAAATCCATTGCCTTTACTATGAAAGTGTAGTTTTTTAGCAGTTCTATTCTTCTAAGTTTACATGTTTTGGTGACCCATCTTAGTCGATTTCAATTATATCCAAAATTCACGGACCAATTTATATGGTTTGATAATGTTCTTTGGAAGAAAGCAGCTTGCTCCTCCCACTAAGCTAACTTGGCTGGAAATAACGATAGTCTTATGAAACATTGGACTTAAAAGCACACCATTGTAATCACTCTCTCTTTTGGATGATGAAGGAAAGATAGAACCGCTGTTCTGTGTGGAGAGGTATGTTCAAATTAACCCTATAATCGATTTGGATAAAAATTCAGATAGTGGAACGCTTGTATCCAAAATTACTTTTGGATATTTAATAGTTCCACAGGCCTGGCCCAGCCAGTATGGTTGCCCCAGCCCAAGTAGGAAACTTAGTTGAGGAGCAACAGAAAAAACTATCCAACACCAGAATCAAACTTGGGTCACTTGAAGCTAAGCCAACAACACTTACCACCAGCTTCTCTATTGTGTATGTTCTGTTGCTAGTTTATTTCTAAACAAACTTTAATACAAAGTTCACTAGCCGTTGCCTTCTTTCGGAGGTTGTTCCAGACAACCGCCTTGGTGGCCTTACTCTAAAGCTGGGCCTAGTTCCACAACTAAGACCATAACCAACCAACCGTTCTATTCAGTTATTCTCTCTCTTGTTTTGAAACTGATCCAACGAGCGGAACAACCAGAAGAAGGAGCCAGCCACTGGTCAGATAGGGGGAGGGGGGTTACAACGGCAAAGTGTTTGCCGTTATAAGGTTACAACGACAAACACTTCGCCGTTACAAGAATATAAAACTAATGTTATAACGGCAAACTCTTTGCTGTTATAAGATTATAACGGCAAAGAGTTTGCCGTTATAAGCTTATAACGGCAAATACTTTGCCGTTATAAGCACCAACCCCTGTTAAGTCAATCAGGCACGAACGAGCTCAAAACTAGCTAACCACAGACTAGCCACGGATGACTGAACAAGCCACATCTGATTGCTCCGTGGCTTTTTAGTAACTAAACAAGACATTGTTGGTTGTGCTCTAATAAGTCAAAACAAATGAACAAAGACCTTATTCACTGTAAATCCATTCCTTAATAAACAATAGAAAGACTAACTAATGCTTTAGAAAAATGATTTTAAGCAGGAAACATTCATTCATTATACACATTTTGAATATTCTATATAAAACAGTAAACGATACAAATACAAATTTATTTTCGAATATTTGATTACTTATCGGCAGTCCTATTAAATTCCTGTTTATTTTTGCATTAGTATTCCCTACACTATCAGTTCAAACTCTTCACATAACTTTTTGGCACGCTAGACGACGAACATCCAAAGGTCTCATAATATTTATACCACTTGCCTATAATCAAAGAGCTCAGATGGGCATCCATGGCACACCAAAAATTTATGATTACATCTATCATGAAACGATCTCTCTCCTTACTGAAGCAATGCAAAATTTGGGAACGTATGGACTGTAAATTAAAAATTAATGTCCAGGTCGACTTATTATTTTTATTTTAGGTTTTATCTATATAAAAATACGAACTGTACATCTATATCATTAAAAATGATTATTTTAAGGGAATTTTTCCCATAAGGACAAACTCACCCAAAAACTTGCCCAAAAGGACAAGAGCCTAAAAACTTGCCCAAAAGACAAGTTTTAGTGCAAATGGTGGAATTCAGGGGGGTCCCATGTTTTTCCACTTTGCACTAATAGTTGTCCTTTTGAGCAAGTTTTTTACCCTTTGTCCTTTTGGACAATTTTTTTGGTCTTTTTGTCCTTCACAATTTTTTCCTGTTATTTTAAAAACAAAATTAACACACAAACATAATTTATTTATTTATTTCCGAGATATAATTCTTCCTTTGTCTTTCTTTCATGACTTTCCGTTACCATTCCATCGTTTTTCAACTCTTCGTATTTTTTTGTAATTAAAGACGAAAACTATAAATAGAAGATACAATACAAATCAGACACCGTCTAATATTTTGATTAATTTGTTGTTTTTTGGTTTAGTGATCTATCAATGCAAAAATGTGCATGTTGCATCTTTTGTGAAGGAAAACCAATATAGAAAACGAAGTTGAAAACACAAAGAAAACACATTTTGTTAAGCATAAGCGCAATTGATCTCTTGTCATTCCTTTATTTCATCTGTCATTCTCACTATCTTATTCGTTGTCCTTTTGCCCCATTATTGATGCTGACTGTTCAAAATGAAAAAAAAAAAATTACTGTACTCAAAATGAAATCGAACGGACGTTGATTAAGCTGCTGTAAGATGGGATAAAACCCATTCCATGCAATGTGTGTATCTCTACTACCTTACTGCCAATAATCATTACCACAAAATCTAGTTTTTTCAAGTTTATGGGATAAGATGAACTCTCACAAAGAACACGCTTAGTTTATGTACATATGTTCATGAATTCACTCAGTTTATGGTGTGATTTTGTACTAGTAACATAGAACTTACGAAGAGATAGCAAAGTGATGTAGGTTGACAGAAGAGAGTGAAGCACACATGGTAACTTTATTGCACAATTAAAGAAGAGGATGCTTGAAGCTATGTGTGCTCACTGCTCACTCTGTCACCCACCATTATTTCTTTCACATCTTTCAGATGTGAGGGATGTAGTATGTGCTTGCTATTTTCTTATACACTTTATGCAGGATTCACTGTATATTTAACTACTACATGAGTTTACTTTCCTGTAATTTGTACTTGTTGTACTGTCTTCTACATAGATAATTCTGTTGTTTTGGAATCATATCCGGTACAGCGCTATGCAATTAGTTCGATGATAAAGTATCTGTTATCTTTTTGCTTGCTTTCGGTCCCTTATTGTTTATTATTCATTAATTTGTTCTGGGAGTGTCCTTCAACTAATACTGACCTTCTTGATCTCCGGTAATGTTTGATGAAAAAGAAAGTTTATTGCCATTTTGTTCATTTTCACAGAAGTAAAGCTCGGAATTTGTTTTATTTTGTGCAGGTTTTTTTAGTTCCAAACTTGCAAACTTCTAATTTTTCATATCATATGGATTTAAATTACGATTTATCTATATTTCATCATGTTTGGACAAAATGTCTCTGTTTTAAAAGAAATTCAAAATATTTATTTTAGGGCTGTAAAATTGATAGTTTTTTTCTTTTCTTGGCATCAATTTACTGGAATAGCTGTTGAAATTTTGTCATATTATTTCTCTTGGGATAGTAATAAAAATTATTATTTATTGCAAGTAGCTACAATTGATTTGGTGAAGCTATTCTAAACTGTATGGGGGTAGAATGCATTAATTTGTAAGCCGGGGTCAGTCAACAGCCATAAGTTATCATTTAGGCAAGTTCTTCTTTAGTATTTTAACTTTGATAATTTGATATATCAAAACCATTTAAGCTTTCAATAATTAAAAAAGGAAAATTATACGAATCGCAGGTAAATATTTCCGTTTGACGTAGCTTATGTGATATTTCTTACTACACATGCAATGTGATTGTAAGTTCGTACTTATATGTATTTTAATTAAGTATATGGATTTAGGATAATGAATTGTTATTACATTGACTGTTATACTGATGATTATACGGTTAGTAATCATGCTAACATGGAATAATATAATAGTGTAGAGTTGTAATAGTGCAATTACTTTCTTTGTTTACTTTTGAGTTTGATTAATGTTGGAGGTGCTTAGGGTTGTCAATACTATGTTTTCAAATTTACTGATCGTGGTGCATCTTTAAAAATTATCAATTGGTTTAATTTTAACCAATTGAACTTAAATTTGAGTTTGGTATTACAGTTTACATGCTAAATTCAGTTGGTTGTTGGTTCAATCTTAAATGTGATCTATCATATATTCATATTGCATAAGTGGAGAGTGAACTTATTTGTATATCTGGGTCAACCAAGAGATCATTAGCCTAAGGAGCACCAATAACTCTTTCGGTTAGTTATCACTAAATTGGTCTAATCTAGAATCGTGCTAAATGCATGTGTAACTCCCTATATTTTGTGAATTCAAATTTCGACAAAAATCAAAATTCAAACGCATTCAACCACAAAGAGTATAAATCTGGTATCTGCAAATAATGAACGTAAGCAAAATCAGAGTATAATAAACAAACTCACAGCGCAAAAGTGATATGATAACAAGTATCGACTAAGGCAATTACCTTAATAGTGAATCGCCACATCAATACCGAACATGAGAGAACAAGAATAGAAAACCAGAGATTTGTTATGATGAGAAGGTGGGTTAGAACAACAAGTTCTGATAAGTAGAATGCATGTAACATTGTCTACAATACACAAATGCATTCTGCTTGGTTTCACCCAAATCATATGTCAAACAAGACTAGTAATTCTAACCAAATATTGAAAGAATTTCACACGATAATTAACTACCATACTCAGGGTAACACTTCCTAGAACTAGATTATCATAATATATCGAAATAGAACTTTTATGCATAAGTATGAAACCTTTAAACCACCATTCTAACAAACATCAAAGTTAAGAGGAGGGCTCTCTACATAATACCCTATTCATAAAGGAGGCGAATATTTCTATAGAGTCGCTTATGGCCTCACTAGTAATATAACATAAAGGCGGATTCATATGATTACTTAAGGCGCAGGACAGATCTATTGATTACTTAATACCTTACCAGGTGGTTTACTAACCCTAATATAAATTAGGAAACTAACTATTAAGTCCTACTAATTTATGGCTTTAGTCATTCACACATATTTCAACCATACATAAGATGAGAGATAGCAGGCAGCCATTTATTACCCAAGGATGGCAAATGACTAACCATCATTTATGGCATTCCCTCGATGACCCCTAGTGTTACTGATCTTATTAGATAATCCCTAAGTTACTTAATACTTCCCTGTAGACTTATGGAACCTTCGTGGCAGTCATTTAATACCATATCCCAATGTGGACTCTAACCTCAGGCACTTACTACTTAAAGGAAGCGGACTTTTGCAGAGATTATTGATCTCACGCCCAGTTAGCCATTTAATACTTTTTATTTATGGGGAGGTCGGTTGTCCGATCACTTAGTGCCTATTAGGGGCGGACCTTTTGACTCTGCCCTTACAAGGAAGGATGAATCCAATCACTGAATACCCAATAAGCAGATATCACTACTTAATACCTCTAGTCCCAAGATAGGCTACGCTAGGAATTATTCCGTTTTGGTTTCTTCGTTCAGAAGGGAGGCGGGTCCTATTACCATTTAATACATCAAAACTTGAAGTAAACCTTTTAGGATAAGTTCGCGTTATGAAATTAATTATCGTCATGGTTTCCTATGGTCAGTGATATCTTACATCAGTTGTACATATATCTGACTGTTGGAAAGTGCAGAATTCTATCGAATAACACAACTGACCTCGCATCACTAGCCTACAAAGTTCAATCCTTAATTTTAATTAAATCTACCGTTTCCTATGGTCACTTAATACTTTTCGTTGCATAATTTGTACACAACCAAAGACACAAAGTATGTGTGTGTGTGTGTAGGAGGGGGAAGGGGAGTTCCGCTACACCTCTTATATTTCACGTGAACTTTCCCTCTGAATCTCACCCACTCATTCCCATTTTAAAATTCTTTTTTAGTGGGAAGAGAGAATTAGTGGGGGAATGGCTGGCTGAAATTCAGGGGCAGAGTCCACGTGCAATATAAGAGGTATAACATATATATATATATATATATATATATATATATATATATATATATATAATTGATTGTATGACACAAGATATCAAGTACACATGTGGCTAATATATATGTATTGACATACATACACTGCAAGTTTGAATTTGAATTCTAACTTGACTTTGAAACATGTCTTGATTATCATTCCAATGATAGTTTAAATCTGTAAATTTATTTGATAACAACTGCACATACTTAAATATGTTTAAGTACACCAGGTTGCTAGAGAATATATTATACATTATTTAAAATATAAATGATAGCCAATGTCATGGTAAAAAGTGCTTTCAGATTTAGTGTGTTGATTCTATATATATATATATATATATATATATATATATATATATATATATATACATATATATATATATACACACACACACACACATATATATATATATATACATATATATATATATATATGTCAAAACAGTGAACAATTTTAATGGTTAAAATTCGATTGTTAAAAGCTGATGTTACTATATGCATGTATTGTAATGTACATCACCTTTTACCTGATTGCATACAAGTTTACCAAACCAGGCACAGAATATATTTATTTAATGCATGATACATTATATATATAATTGTTTGAATATATATATATATATATATATATATATATGCTGATTGGTTGTCATATAAAATATACTACTGTTTTATTTAAATCCATGTTCCAAGATGTTTTGAAGAGCAAAATAACCCACTTTATATTTATATTGTTGTTTCAAATAACACATGGATATTGAATTAATTTTAAAAAATATTTTATGCATATTAATTCCTATTTTGCAGCCTAATTAAGTCAGACCCAATTATACTTTAGAGTATCACATTTACTCCATCGCATATAACCAAAATAAGGTGCACAACGCTTTGGAATTACCTACATCCAGTGATTCTGGCATTGATGAGTGTATTTATTGGAAGACGTCACCATAACATAATATAAATAATTGGTTTAAAGGGATTTTATAATTCGAGATGGCAAATCATTTCTATCATTTTTCATTTAAGATACTGTTATTATGAAATTTCCATTTAAAATAAATGTTATTCTGTATCTTGTTTAGACAAGTTAAAATTTCCTTTGTAATACTAGGCTATTGTTGTTCATTTATTTAAATGAAATATCTTATGGAATTGCGCAGTTAGCTAATGATTTTATGAATCCTAACTTTGATATGCTCGATAATAACATTAATATTGGACAGATTAAATCTAATGATTCAACATACCTTAGCATTATCAGTTGGGCCATATAAATAAGAAATGCATATCAAAACACCATAACGATGGAATTTTGAGTTTATTTTATTTCAAATCATATGGAGAATGCAAATCTTGTTTATTCGGCAAAATGGCTTAATCAACTTTCATTGGACATGGTGAACGGGCTTATGATGTATTGGATCTCATACATTATGATGTATATGAAGTAATGAATACATAAGCTAAAGGTAGATTTTATTACTTTGTTACATTTATTGATGATGTCAGTAGATATAGATGAGTATATCTTATGAAACACAAATCAGAATCCTTTGAAAAGTTCAAAAAATTCAAGAATGGAGTTCAAGACCAATTTGGAAAGAATATAAAGACTCTTCGAACAGATCGAGAGAATAATTAAGCCAATAATCAATGACTATCTAATAGAGTGTGAAATTGTCTCACTACTCATTCCACCAAGAACACCATATTGGAATGATGTGTTCGAAAGGAGAAGTCGCACTTATAAGATATGGTACGATCAATGATGAGTCATACAGATCTTCCAATAAATTTTGAGATTATCCACATGAAACAATTGCATTAATATTTAATTGTAATCTTACTAAAACGATTATAAAGATGCCATATAAGGTATGGACTAGGAAACATCCTAGCGTGTCTATTATGATGATTTGGGATGTAAGGCGTTTGTTAAACGCCTTGCCTCTGATTAGATCAGAACCAAATCTGATAATTACTTTATGGAATATCCAAAGGAAGCAAAATAATATTATTTCTATAAATCCTTTGAGAATAAAATGTTTATTACTCAAATTGTTATCCTATTAAAGGAGAACCAGTCTCTAAGATACCGATGGGAATAAAGTAGAACTCGAAATGTTTTTGCAACGGTCTTAACCCGTTGCAATCTTCCATTTTGCAACGGCTGAAGTCCGTTGCTTATTTTAATTTAGCAATGGCTTTTGGCCGTTGCTAATTGACATTATTTAAAAAAAAAAATCTTTTCATCCCCCTTCCTTCGCCGGTTTCTATTCAATACAAACGGTTACAGATTTGACATAATATCACAAAAGAAATATCAATAAACTGAAATCTTCCAATAAATTCAACATAAAGATCAAATTTAACAACAAACTAATTTTAAAGTTCAACAATATATTACAAAATTAAAAGTCTAACAGTTTACAACAGCAAAAATAATATTACCATCCACTCCAAGTTCAATAGCAGTGGCCAAAAAAATAGTACGGTACATTTCAACTTCACCACCATAATATTACAACATCAATTGTTCATATATATCATACATTATGTAATTCTACTGTTGCTTAATTTCTTCTTGAGTAAACCTTTGTCATCACCATAAATCAACAATCTAACATTGATTAAAGACAAATTTTTAGATTTATAGAGTCATATTCACAATAATATATGTGCTAAATTAATACAGAGATAAGAAACGAGAAATTAAGTAAAGCTTACAAGAGCATCAGCCACATCAATAGCTATTTGAGTTCTAGTACTCCATGTCAACGGGGCTTTGTCTACTGCTGCATAAGCCAAAGATTTATTAGCAAAGTATAACTTATTTTAACTAATGATTTTTAACCGATAAATTTCTACATGGAAAATCAAAGTTTCATTAAAAAAGGACAATATATTTTGAAATTCATTTGAATTTTAGTTACCAAGCAATAGCGATCGAAATATCAAACTATATCCAGATGTATAAGCTAATTAACTAATAAATGAAGAACAAATAATAATAAAGACTGCAGTAATGTCCACTCTTGAAACTCAGCAGTTATAATTGATATTACCAAAAAATATTATGCTGGAAAAATTATAAGCAACTGATCATTAAAAAGATTAGTGTACTTAGGTTGAAATTCAAAGAGTCAGTAGAAGATAAAATATGCAGTGTGGCATGGGTATATGATCAGTGAGATAACTTTGGTCCTAGCCAATCTCCATTTCTTACACGCAACCTATGGAAACCACTGAAGCAAATGATGTGGGTTAAGCAGAAGACCAATGGCTTATGTAAGACTAAGATGTAATAAAATTAGGTATTCGATCACGATGTTAACATTGTAGTAAATATGATGATTATGCATAATGTTGGACTGGAGTGTTAATATCAACTATGTTCAGCTATGGTTCCACATCTCTTTTGTTGTCTTATATTTTGCTAAAATAATTATACCACTGACAAACTATAATAGGATATATCTTATGTAGATGTATCACTCATATCTTAGGCTTTCATATCATAATGTTGTAAATGCATTGAGGTGTATGTACAAGATGGAGGAATGACATAAGTGACAGAATATTTTCCCTCTGGTATTGCTTAGCTACTTTTTCCCTAAGCCAATCTTGGCTGGCTTAGAAATGGGTTATCTACTTTTACAAATGAATATAAAACATGTCTTCAACTAATGCACCATAACAGGAAAAGAAAATAACAGAAGTCAAGCAACTGACCTAAAAAACTACCAACAAAACTGTAACAGTCCCCGCAATAGAAGAGGATCCACTACGAATAATGCTCGACCACATAATAAAATCTTGAAAAATAAGCCCAATGAACAAGTCATAGATTGTCTACATCATCCGGCAATATTCAGTAATGTATCCTTGAATGTTGCATGATTGAATCGTTAATAAGTCTTGACCTGGTGTTTATCGCAAGGAGAAAGCATAGTGGTAGAGAAAAATTATTGCAGATTTGGTGGCACATGGATGTTGACTTGTACAATTTCGAAAGGTTATGACTGACTACTTGGCAAACGATGAACAAACACAGAAGCCTCCAAGTCTTTCTGTTTCCCCACTTCCTTTCTTTTTCCTTTTCTTTTTTTAACAATTTTTTTATATATAAAAAAAAATAACGAGACCGTTTATTTTTTTAGCTTACTAAATTTCGTTGATCTGTTTCCAACCATGGATATTCGAGTAAAATGCGGCAAACAAGAATGGTTAAGAAACAAAAGAGATAAACTAGCGAAAAAACTAATTTGTTGCAAAGTCGGCTTTCACAATAATGGTTAGGATAGAACAATAACTTGGCACCCTCTTTGTTCAATTAAAATCTAAAAGCTATTTAAGTGCGGCGGGCTAATGTTCTGGCTATGAGATTTATTGAAAATTGGTTATGGCACATGGACTTGGTGGCACATGGTTCCAAACTGTCTGGACTGGCACAAGAAGAAAATTGGTGCTACTTGGATATTTTTTTAAATTAATGAAACCATTTATTTTTTTTAGCTTACTAAATTTCGTTGATCCGTTTCCAACCATGGATATTCGAGTATAATGCAGCAAACAAGAATGGTTAAGAAACAAAAGAGATAAACAAGCGAAAAAACTAATTTGTTGCAAAGTAGGCTTTCATAGTAATGGTTAGAATAGAACAATAACTTGGCACCCTCTTTGTTGAATTAAAATCTAAAAGCTATTTAAGTGCGGTGGGCTAATGTTCTGGCTATGAGTTTTCTTGAAAACTGGTTATGGCACATGGATTTGGTGGCACATGGTTCCAAACTGTCTGAACTGGCACAAGAAGAAAATTGGTGCTACTTGGAATTTTTTGTTTTAAAAAAATGAAACCGTTTTTTTTTAGCTTACTAAATTTCTTTGATCCGTTTCCAACCATGGATATTTGAGTAAAATGCGGCAAACAAGAATGGTTAAGAAACAAAAGAGATAAACAAGTGAAAAAACTAATTTGTCGCAAAGTAGGCTTTCACAGTAATGGTTATTAAATAGAACAATAACTTGGCGCCCTCTTTGTTGAATTAAAATCTAAGAGCTATTTAAGTGCAGCGGGCTAATGTTTTGGCTTTGAGTTTTCTTGAAAATTGGTTATGGCACATGGATTTGGTGGCACATGGTTCCAAACTGTCTGAACTTGCACAAGAAGAAAATTGGTGCTGGATTTTTTTTTTTTTTTAAATTAATGAAACCGTTTATTTTTGTTAGCTTACTAAATTTCGTTGATCTGTTTCCAACCATGGATATTCGAGTGAAATGCGGCAAACAGGAGTGGTTAAGAAACAAAAGAGATAAGCAAGCGAAAAAACAAATTTGTTGCAAAGTAGGCTTTCACAGTAATGGTTAGAATAGAACAATAACTTGACACCCTCTTTGTTGAATTAAAATCTAAAAGCTATTTAAGTGCGGCGGGCTAATGTTCTGGCTATGAGTTTTCTTGAAAATTGGTTATAGCACATGGATTTGGTGGCACATGGTTCCAAACTATCTGAACTGTCACAAGAAGAAAATTGGTGCTACTTGGATTTTTTTTTTTTAAATTAATGAAACCGTTTTTTTAGCTTACTAAATTTCGTTGATCCGTTTCCAAACATGGATATTCGAGTAAAATGCAGCAAACAAGAATGGTTAAGAAACAAAAGAGATAAACAAACGAAAAAACTAATTTGTTGCAAAGTAGGATTTCACAGTAATGGTTATTGAATAGAACAATAACTTGGCACCCTGTTTGTTGAATTAAAATCTAAAAGCTATTTAAGTGCAACGGGCTAATGTTCTGGCTATGAGTTTTCTTGAAAATTGGTTATGGCACATGGTTCCAAACCGTTTGAACTGGCACAAGAAGAAAATTGGTGCTACTTAGAAATTTTTTTGAATGATATGGTCACACATGATAACAAATGTGGGAGTGCCGTGTTTATGACTGACTAGCCAGGAATTACAAAAGTATTACAACATAATGGAATTTCAAGCATGTGGCTACAATTAAGATAGGCATTAAATGCCCCATAATGTGTAGCTTGTATTACGAACAGAGGAATTTAATCGGATCATTTATGTATACATGCCTGAGATAAATACCTACCCCAAAATTCCTATAGACGACATATACCTAATGAGCAAGCTTGATGAAGCGACAAGTGAAATTGAACAAGCCACAGTTGAATCAAAATTCTAAATCAAAGGCCTATAAACATGCTTCAAATGAAGGGCTGAAACTTCTATACCAGAAAAGATATTTTAATTATATGGATTATGGAATGTTTATACTTGGTCTTCCACTTTATTTCACTCAAGTCAATACATTTTTTGCATTCTACATGATGCGGCTGGCATCAGCATAATTTGCGCAACTATATATGGTCAAATTTAGCTGAACAAAGAAAGGAGTTGATAACATAGTAGTCGGACTGCATTATTTATTCAAAATTGATTGGGCTTGAGTTCACAAGTAATTTTTATACTTGGATGGATGGTAACAAATTTTCTATTGGCAGTAAAATTGATAGAGTATTTGTGGACAATCTTTCGGAAGATGAATTTCTGAATTTTCTGTTGGCAGTAAAATTTATCAGTAAAATTGATAGAGCATTAGAGTATTTGTCAACAAACATTAGTAGAATTCTTTGGACAAAAAACCATCTCTAAAGGTTATAGCTACACTGATCCATAAATAATTGGAAAACTCATGTCTAGTTGAAAAGAAAAGTTGGGGAAATTTAAATTATGTTAGCATGAAACCGTACAAAAGTTTTCGTTTAAAGAAAAAGACAAAATATTTAATTGATTTAGCATAACCCAAAATAGATAACATAGTAGTCGGACATGTGTACAGGTCAACAAGTATCTAATCTAGAGCACATACAAACCCATTTAGAAATGGAAGTAAACATATTCAAGATAATATATACACATACGCCATTATTATGGTAGTGAATGCATATAAATGTTAAGTTTTAATTGACAACATTACTAAAAACATGCAAAAACATTATTAAAGGTTAAGATTTTATATAAAAGTTAATATTTTAATTGACAACATTATTATGGTAGTGAATGCATATAAAAGTTAAGATTTTATCTGAAAGTTATGGTAATGAAGACAAATTGACCTTCTATATATAAGATATGTCTTCATTATTTTTCAATTGGCTTAATATATTACCTCATCACATACAAAAACATGCAAGTGTCCCTTCTATGTGATATCCTAATATTATGCATCATTCTCCTATCAATAATAAAGTTGATTGTTAAACACACATGCAAAATAAATGGAAACATCTTCCTTGAAAATTCAAACCTAAATACTTGCAATCAAGTAAAGCATATCCGTTGTCTTCACCAGTCCATTTAGAGCTCTGGATAGAGCATGATTTTAAAAAGTTAATTAGGGAAATTTCAAAGGAATAATGCTAGTGGCAAATTTTATGACAGTTCATTGCATTGAGAAAGACAAAGCAAAATAATTCTCAAATACAGAAAACAAGCTTGTTTCGAAATTTCCGTAAACTCTTATGTTTCTGATTAAACAACATTCTACTTAAAATTCTTGTAACTTTTAAGAAAATTAAATTTTTTTTACATGAAAAAATTTGAATTATGCATATTCTTTGAGTATAACTTGATCCTATTATAGCTTTCTTATTGCATGCTCCACACGTAATAAGACAGTAATGTACTGTAAATTAGAAACTCTAGGCAAATTTGCAAACTGTAAGTAAACAGTAAAGAAAAATATGAATTTTTAATCATAATATACATTCCTATAGGCTAATCAATTATTGATTAAGAAAAGAATTATAATATACATACAAATAGATTTTGTTTTTAGTTCAGGTGATAAAAATTATAAAATTACTACAATATAATTAACATACATATATCAATTTTTTCCAAAAAAAATGCAGAATGCTGCTGGACATTTTCGGAGGTGGTATCAATAAAAGGAATAAATTACATCCAAAACAAAAGACTAGTCCAACTCTCTGAGAAGCAACTCGTCATTGCATCTACCCAAATGACCCATCCGGCTGCAACTGACTCGGCGATGCACAAGAGTCCTACCAGTATATCATAACAAACGGAGGCATCACATCCCAAGATAAACTTCCCTTCGTAAGGGCCCAAGAATCATGCAACACAAACTACTCGATTGCAACAAAAATTTCAAACTTCGTAAGACAACACGAGGGTGCACAACAGGATGTGCACACAGTGCACATAAAGGAGAATCAACATGCTCAAAGACATGAACCAGTTGACATTTAGCTGCTGCATTACTCGACCATGTACAAAATATAATTTACTTCCTAGTAAGTTATTCTATGTTATAGTATTTGGGTGAAAACAATGTGCAACTAATTGAAAAATACTTGGTTAGCTTCAAAATTAACTTTTTTTTTAGTTTAGTACCTCAACTTATGCTGTAAATCATTTATGCTTCAAAACATAGAAAACCATGTATTGTAGCATTTTTGGAAAATTGATTTGATTCTTGTGCATACTGTCCCATATTATCTTAGTATAATATATATTTGTCTAGCGATGGTGCCCTTTTTTCTACACACAACATCATATTATCTTAGTACCATATTGATTTGACAAATGTTGTGTCCGAGTATGATATGAACAATTTACATCTAGACAGGAAGGAGTAATCCAATAAATGTGACATCAACAAACAATAGCAATCCAGAATTACAGAGTCTGGAGTTACATTGCGCTCAACAATCAAAAATTATAAGTGGTGCAGTATAGAACAATCTTTATAAAATTCACATCCTAATAGCCAACACACAAAAATTAAATGAAGCTAAAGTTGAATCATTAAGTTATTAACTCTGAAGATTTTTCAAGTATCCAGTGTATATCCTTTTGGGTTCACGTAGGAAATTAGAATTAATATGATCCAATACATTTGAGAGATAAACCAAACATAGAGAAAACAACTTTTGCTAGTTCATTACCTATGTATCCAAAGTTTAAGCCACAAAAGTCAAGTAAACAAAATCGTTTACGTTGAGAAATGCTAATATAAACAGAAGCAAAAAAGTCTGGTAAAATCTGTTTATACTTTATAGAATGTCGGAAGCTATTGGACATTACATAATTGGTCAAACAACATAGATGTTCATTAACATGAGAGTTCAATATGGAATGGTATACTGGAATAATAACTGGGGACTTAGCATAGTGCATAATTAATGGTCAGTAAATAGTGCAAACAATGTTCTTACAAAGGTTTAGAGTTTAAATTATTCCTTAGTTAAATGTTAGAGTTTAAATTGTTCAGAATTATTCCATTTGCACCTCAAAACAGCCAATCAACTAGTAAGTTATATAACTCCTGCACCCTTTATGCAGGAATCTAATGGCATGGAGGTTCACGTATTTGACCAAGGAGGTACTGCCTTAGGGGATTCATCAGAACCTTAATATTGCGAAGAGGCAAAGTGCATAACTAATTTATTATGTGCTCGATAATTTGTTTATAAACATCATTTTGGGATTTTGACAGGCATGCATGCTCCTACAATTCTAAAAAAGGAAAGAACTTGAGCAGACGATAGTAATGAGTCAGTCCTTGCAAATGAAATAAGCTTTGAGCGTACAGCTCCATCGGCTTGCTAAGCTTACGTGCTCGCTTTGTGTGTTCAAAATGAGTTTAATAACATGCATGACTTCGTTTCTCCATTATGATTTCACATCATATCAGCCATCCAGTATTTACAGAATTTTTATAATTCAAATAATCTAAGAAGACCGACCCATAACTATTGGGTATAGTGTAGTCATAACAAAACAGATTTCCTATAATCTATAAGAAGACTTGCAACCAGCAAAAGGTTAAATAGATCAAACATGAAGTGCTAAGAATTAATGTATGTCAATGAAACCGTAAACTAAATAAAAATAAAAAAGGCAATCAATGAGTTAGCAAACAAATAAATAAGCATTACTAGAATCTGACCTTGTAGTAAAAGGACATAAGCTTAATCCAATCAAATCCTCCTAGAGAGACAAAGAAAATGAGGCTTTTTAGGAGGAAGAAAAGGTGTACAAGAAAATGCTGCATTATGTCCTTTTTTTTATTTTGTTAGGTTTATTTTAAAATCTAATCAACTATAAAACAATGTTCGCAATTGTTTGCAAGAATATATGGAGATGAAGCAGGCAGCTGTTTGCAAGAATCATTAAATAAGAAAATGCAACAACATTGGGAGATGAAGAATCGGATACAGGAAGTTGTTTGCAAGAACAATTAAATAAATGACAAAACAATCATTCACGATTTATTGTATTTTGAATTCATTCAAGATTGAACAAACAATCATTCACTATTAAAATCTAATTAACGATTCTATTCTATGACATTAAATCAACAATAAAAAACAATTTTTCCATACCAAGAAGGGAACGACTTCAAATCGAGATCTCGTGAGCCTTTTGTTCTGGAAAAAAGCACCTGATTCGATCGAGATTTAATTAGGAAATTTCCTTGATTGTTGAACTCGAACAAAAGGGATTCTGGAAAGAAGATTGGAATCTTGTTATTTCAAGTGTGAAGCTTTCTTTGATGGAAGAATGAACGAAGAAAAATGAAGTGTATTGGGAACGGGGGAGTGTATTGTAAAGCGTTTGAAATTGAGGAACGGGTTTGAGCCGTTCTAAAAGATAGAACGGATTAAGACCGTTGTACTAATTTTTACAACGGGTTAAAGCCGCTGCTAAATAGCAACGGTCCAAAGCCGTTGCGAAACGTCCGCCTTGGGGAGTTGCAAAACTGCTTGTATGGTGTAGTGATAAGTTATTTTCATAGTGACAGTGATGTGACGGTCCCCAATCCTAATATCATTATAATTTTATTCGATGATATTTGTGTTTTGACATCATCAAAACTTACTTTTAACCGAGTAGATGATAAAGGTGATTATTGGATACATCTCGAATCAATTGAAAATTAAGAATGATCCAGATGGAACTTAACCCTACAAATATATAAGTAGAGATATCCATGGGCCTCTTGATTGAGTGAGACTATGAAATGCATAGCCATGCTCAAATATTGATTTGCTTTAAATAGTCTACTCATCGATCAACATAAAAGGATTAATTTATAAAGATGGTGATGCGTTCCATGCTTCGAGTTTAATCTAAGATATATTTGTTAAAAGGATTATATTACATTGAAACACTGGTCATAAAAGGTTGTATCGAATCGTTGATCTTATTATAACTTCTGTAACAACGATGTGTTGCTAGATACTACTCGGTCTTTATAATTTAAATATTGTTTAAATTATTGACAATGTTATTGTAACCTATAGGGTCACACATAAGAACACATGAAAGGGTGAGAACCATTCGTAACAAAATTGTGTCAAACGTTGACACTTTCTTTTGGTTTAAAACGGTAAAAGAGGTTATACATTTCCCTTAAAAACCTCGTTTTAATATTAAAAGGGTTCGAACCTTATATCACTGTGATGACACAGGACATAAAACAATGGAAAATATAGGGAAAAGAAAACCTAAAATTGACGTTGGCTACCACCAAATTCATCCATCTTCGATTAGTTTGACGAAATCGAAGCATGCGTTCATGGACTTATCTACGGAGGCACCTACTTTAGATGCTAGATTTGATTCTATCAATCTTATTTGGCCTCATCAATTCGCGAAAGCACGAAAAGTTATATCATTTTAATTCAAGTTTTGAATTCATTTATATAATTAGTATTATTAAATTGTTAATTCCATTTCGTATCGACCCATTATTTCCTTCAGATTTCCTAAGACTCAAGCTCTGGGTTTGTTTATTTATTTACTTATTGGACTTAGTATTAACTATGAGAATTAATATCCGTTGACTCTCCTTTTAGCAAGGCATTCACACGATGGATTTATGGTTTTCTAAGTACTCAGAATTTGAGTACGAACTCGTGGAAGTGCAAGACAATTTGGTCGAAGTCGCGAAGTGCTCAGAAGGTTGGGAATATGGTTTTGATTCCGGCTGGTGAAGCTCAGTTCGTCCTTCGCCCACAAACATCACATTTCTATTCGATATCGTCCAGATTGATGAAGTTGGCTTGATATGCTATCTTGGCTCAACCACTTCGGATCGATATTGTCGATTTGACCAACTCGGCTCGGTGAAGGCACATTACCACTAATGTGGAGATGAGAATCCGGATCAGCATGGTTTTAGGATCGACATTCTCGGGTCGATGGGAGTTTCGTATCCCAACGTAGCTTACATGCTTGGGATTGGAACTACTTTGGCAATACAAATCCTATATTTCGTATTCGGGCTCGTCGAGCAATTTTCGTGTCCTACTCATGGTTTCGGCAATTTGTATTCGACTTTCTGAAGTAGATTTCGTAATCATGTTGTAGAATATGTTAAGGCACTAAATCGGTTCTCTTCTCTCTTCGGTTTTGGTTCGATTGGTTTTTCGTCTCCAAGGAAGTTTGTATCCCCAAGTACGAACTGGGAGAGTGGCATTCGTGAATTTGGGAAAGGCGTGGAGTATGAAATCATCGTTTTGTATTTGGCATTCGTATGGATATTTTGTATTCGAAGTCATGAATGGGAATGGTTCAGATTTCACTGCCATGCAAGATACGAAAAGAGTACTTTTCGTATCTTGCATGACATGGATTTTTCGTATCTGCCAGGGATATGAAGTAGATTGGGTTCAAGTGCTTCGACTTGGAACATTGGAAAATGATGAACTCCTGGGATTTTGGACCGATCATGGGATACGAAATGTTGAGGATATGAATTCTCGTATCACATTATCTATAAATAGTCCCCATCTTGAGTTATTTTGGGATCCTTTTAGCTGGGCTGCTGCACTGAAGGATTTTGACTGTGTAACTCTTTAATGGCTTTCATGCCTTTCGACACTTTCTTGGACATAACTTTGGCATAGCTTCATCTTCTTGGGCATAGGGCTTTCTTTGGCATAAAAGCTTCATTCTTGGATTTCGGATTTAGGGATCCTAGAATTGGACTTGGTGGGGAACAACAGGGACTTTGTTATTCTCAATTCATAGCATTGTAAACATAAGAGGAAGAATGATTGAACTTGTAATTTTGTAAAGCATGAATGCATGATATATAAAGTTACCTCGGATTGCACGAAGGGATAACTTTCCGAGCCACTATAAAACGCAATGTTATTTACTTTTTGGTACTCTATATTCGAATTAGTCATGTGACCCATTATCATATTGGGTGTTGGCGTGTGTTGACCAATTCTCCATGTCAACATTTTAGCATTCCAGGAAGGGGTGAAGTGCAACTTTGGATTGCTAAGGAAATAGATTACTCTCGGTTTGGATAATGTTAAAGATGAAACATATCTCGTTAGCTCTTTCGGAAGGAACAGAAATAGAGGAAATCAGAAAGTTTCCTCTACTGGACAATCATCGTATTATGTGACTATATAAGAGATCGACGAAGTGATTAAGGATCTGACTAAGGATTTGGCCACGAGGTTGGAATGGTGATAATAGCAATCCCATAAGCAGGAAGCGACTATTCATACTCTTCTTGCTTGGGACGAAGGTTTCGGAAGGCCGTCGGGCCTAGGAAATATTGCAGGAACAAGTGCTAGTATTCCTCTACATTTGGTTCCGAACTTGGGGGCAATTCCCGAGGATCAAACCTGTGTCGACACCAATTCACGAGTCATCACCAGATTAGCTAGACTCCAGGGTAACGCCACCAATCCTAATGGAAGTAATGCTCAAGAGGCTTTAGTTTGGGTTATGGAACCGAAATTGTCGCTAATGTTTCTTAAGTGCTGGTGCATGCAAGTTTGGATGTAGGAACTCCCATAGTTTCATAAGTTAGGTTCACACCAGCCGTGGAACCTCAGGCTAGGTTGGAGTCAAATATTCTTGTTGGGGCTCAACAGTTTGTTAGTTTTAGATTTTGCATCGGGGGGCACCTGTGTAGGATCAAATGACTACAATCATTTACTTGGAAATCTAAATGATAATCAGATCGTCAATGTGACTCCGTGGTATACTCGAGGCAGAGCATCTCTCTCAAACTTGGATTGTGTTACCAGTAGTCTGTTTACTCAGGATGTTCGGAATTCTCAGAACCTACCGGATTTCAAATTGCTGGTGTTGGAGGCTTTTGATGGAAGGAAGGATCTGACCATTCACCTGATGCACTATGAACGCTGCATGGTAGTACTTTCGGCATTGGAGAATGTTATGGAAAATTGCTTCCCCCTCTTTCTTACAGACACTGCAGCCATGCGGTTTCATTAGTTGGATAATGAATCGGTTAGTAGTTGGAACACCTTAGTTGAGAAATTCATTGAGAGGTTCAGAGTTCACATTGCTCGACCCAAAAACACGATGATTCTTACGACGATAAAGCGAAGGACAAATGAGACTTTGCGAAGATACTTGGAGAGGTTTAATGCAGCTGTTGCTTTGGTCGATCGACCAGACAGGTCGATGGTTTTGATGGCTATTGTTTCCTATGCTTTAGACATGACATATTTTAAGATCTTGCTTCAACGGGATCCACCAAAGGACCATAGAGAATTCTACTTTGATGCGGAAAGTTTTCTGAGGGAAGAAGATGCGAGAGCCAACAAGAAAGCTCTTGAGGTCAATTCAGTTAAGGATGAAGGATCATCTGACTCTAGCAAAGGAAAAGAAAAGGCTGCTCCTCGTATTGATCGAAATGCGTATCAATGGAATCAACCCAAATTCCCTTCATACGCGTAGCTTACTAAAACTGTAGAAGAGATATATTTGGAAGTTTATCTGGTTGCTCCTTTCAGGAAGCCTCCCATGAGGGAGTCGACTCAAAAGAGAGGGATTCTCATAGGCATTGCTTGTTTCATGAACTGGATGGTCATAACACAAACGATTGCAGGCATATCGGGGATATAGTCGAAGAACGTGATAGATGTGGAGAGCTAGGGGAACATGTTCGGAATCTGGCTATAGTATCAGGAAAGGCACAACTACCTGCTACATCTCAGAATAGGAATGGACCTGAGCCTGGACCGGTATGGTCATCAATTGATGTGTTTTCTTTGGCATACTCTTGTTTTCTTTGGATCCCCTGACTTTGTGACTCTTGGCTTTTTCTGGTTCTTCGACTATTTCGTTTCCTGGCTCTTTGGTTCTGCAACTTTTGCACTTTGGATTTTGATTCTCTAGATTCTGGTCTTTTGGCTTTCCATCTTTAAGATTCTGACACTTAAGTTTTTGGTTTTCTAGCACTCTGGCCTCTTGGATTATGGATATGTTTGTTTTTCTTTCCGTCTTCGGATATGACTCTGTGTTTATTTGGGCTTTTGGTTTATATATCTTGGTTATGTAGTGATAGGAACTTTAACCTTTCGTCTTTGGACACTGTTTATATCGGCTTCGTCCTCTTGGATATTGTTCTTCTGGATGTAATGTCTTTGGTTTTCTGGTTACATGTGATTCTAGGTCGGATCACACATCTACTAGATTAAGCCTTAATCCTAGGCGTGCTATGTACCCGACTATGAACCATCCGCCTCATAATTAAACTCTCCTCTGTTTTCATGATTGTAGGATTTTGGAGGGCCTAATTTTTCCTACCCATGCACGGGATTAGGTCTTAGTTCTCTTTATGGACAATAAACCATCCGATCTCCTGCACTCATCTATGGTTATCTGGCTCGAAAGTTTGGAGGGATAAGCCTGCATACCAATTTACTGGATTAGGTCTTAATCCCTAGGCATGCTATTTGCGGACGATAAACCATCAAATCTCCTATGTTTATTTTTTATTTTCTGGCTTGGGATGTCTAAGTTGACCTACCCATGTATGGGGACTGGGGTAAACCCTAGGAATGCTCTTTTCTTTTCTATAAACCATCACTTTCAAAACATAACAGGACTCAGCGAACTTGAAATAAAAAACGGCTAAGACGAATCACCTACATACGGGATCAGGCATTAACCACTAGACATGCTCTCTGCTCGAATCTAAGCCATTAGTTTTTCGTTTTGTTTTATTATAAACTCTAACCTTTGAAAACTTTAATAAAATTACTTTGCTCGTAAGGATGTTGCTTGCGAAGTATGAAATATGGAATTGGAATTTCAAACTTTAAGGACTTAGTGAAATAAGGTCTTTTCCCCCTAAGTATAAAAATCTAGTCCATAAGTAAGGACATTGCTTTGGAAGGGACGTGATCTTGTTAGGACTTGGCAAGGCTCTTAGTCTAGTGGCGGATAAGGCCTTAACTGTTCTGTTTTGCGTTGCTCTGTCAGGATTTTGTAAGCAACTTGTCGGGCTATCCTCGGTCGCCTTGTCAGATCTTGGCAAGGCCGCCTGGATTTGTGGCAAGTAATCACTTTACTCGTTTGGTTTTGGGTAGCTCTATCAGGTCTCGGCAGGCAACACTTCTGGCTATCCTAGGTCATTTTGTCAGATCTTAGCAAGGCCGCCTGGATTTATGGTGAGTAAGCACTTTACTCGTTTGGTTTCGAGTCGTTCTGTCAATTCTTGGCAGGACGATTCCCTTGATTTTTTTATAGATATGGACTATACCGCCTTTGGTTATTCTGGCTTTCAGATTTATCTGATCATCTGATTATTAGTTACTCTGGTTTTCTAGATTTTTGGTTTCTTTGACTCCCTAACTCTTGGTTATTCCATTTTTGGTTATCTCTCGTAATACGATCCTAAGTGATCATCAAGTTCCTTTGGCTTTGGTATATGGTTTTCCATCAAAGTACGATCCAATGTGATCGCGGTTTTGTGATTTTCTAGCTATTGAAGTTCTATTTGGACTTCTTGCAAATCTCGGCTCATGGATTTACGACTTTTTGGATTTTTCAAAATTATCTTCCTTTTACAAGAAAGACATGTTTTGGAGGATAGGTGTTGACCAGCCTTTTGGAAAGGTAGTAACATGACATATTTATGGTTTTCTAAGTACTCGGGATTTGAGTATGAACTCGTGGAAATGCGAGGCAATTTGGTCGAAGTCACGAAGTGATCAAAAGGTTGGGAATATGGTTTTGATTCCAGGTTGGTGAAGCTCGGTTCTTCCTTTACCCGCAAACATCACATTTCGATTCGATATCGTTCGGGTTGGTGAAGTTGGCTCGACATGCTATCTTGGCTCAACCACTTCGGATTGATATTGTCAGTTTGATCAACTCGGTTCGGTGAAGCCGTGTCACCACTAATGAGAAGATAACAATCCGGATCAACATGGTTTTGGGATCGACATTCTAGAGTCGATAGGAGTTTCGTATCCCAATGTAGCTTACACGCTTGGGATCAACATTACTTTGGCAATACAAAATCAACATTTTGTGTTTGGGCTCGTCGAACGATTTTCGTATCCCACTCATGGTTTCAGCAATTATTATCTGGCTATTTTAAGTGGATTTCGTATCCACGAAATCATGGTGCAAAATATGTGAAGGCACTGGAACGGTGCTCTTATCTATCTGGTTTTAGTTTGTTTGATAACTTCAAGAGTGGATTCCTTAGAACTATTGTAGATAAATAAATTTCATGGTCTATTTCCTAAAAAGTTTCGAATATTTGGTTTTTTGTCCTCACGGAAGTTCGTATCCCTGAGTACGAAGGTGGGATATGAATTAGGGGAGTGGCATTTGTGAATTCGGGCAAGGCTTGGAGTAGGAAATCATCGCTTTATATCTAGCATTAATTTGGTTATTTTGAATCCGAAGTCATGAAGGGGAATGGTTCAGGTTTCACTAACACCTGGGATACGAAAAATTTTGTATTTGGCATAGCACTTTTGTAACACTTTTGTGGCTTACTTCATGGATTATATGGCTTTGGACATTTTCTTCGATATAACTTCGGCGTAGCTTCATCTTCTTAGGCATATAAGCTTTCTAGGGAATAGAAGCTTCAGTTTCGGATTTCATACTTGGGAATCAGACATTTGAACTTGGTGAGAACAACAAGGACTTTGTTATTCTCGATTCATAGCATTGTAAACATAAGTGGAAGAAGAACGGTACTTGTAACTTTGTAAAGTATAATATATAAAATTACCTCGAAGTGGACGTAGGCACAACTCGTCGAACTACTATAAAACTCAATGTTATTTACTTCTCAGTACTCTATGTTCGGATTAGTCATGTGACCCATTAACATATCGAGTGTTGGCGTGTGTTGACTAATCCCCTATGTTAACAATATCTAAATTTCCCATTTATTTCAATTAATTATTATAACGGCCACATGCCATTAATGACCCTATAAGTTATATTTCCCAAGGCAACAGACACACAATTAACTCAATTCCCATAATTGACATATGCCATTAATAGCCTTAACAGACATATTTCTTAAGGCAATGGATAACCCACTAAATATCATTTATATCATACCTATTTTAACTACTTGTTGTATGCCCCTTAATTTTACTATCACTATTTAGTTTTGTTAGTTTTCATATAAGTATACATATATTTATAAATTAATTATATTAATTTCCCTGATTGGGGTCATAACATTTATTCCTATTCCTTTTGAATGGTAGCCATCTGGCATTTAATACCTATTCATTCATTTTCCCACAACATTCATGGTTACAATATTAATTTTATTATTAAATTATTTGCAATATTTTTTAATTATAACAAATAACTCCATATTTATTGCTGAGAAATATAACGGTTACAAATATTTATTTCCATTTATTATGGGAAATATTACCATATATACACATCAAAAATGGAAACTATTTAAATTCAAAAACACAACGTACATTTATTTAATAATAATATTAATAGTATTATTTATGTGAATTTGGACGGATAAGTCATGATATAATGATTATATATAGATATTTATTTATTTCAAGCGCGATATTTACGTAGTTATTGCTTATATTTGATTATTATTCATCCTTATTCTAGTCCAAACTAATGACTATTACAACTATTTTTGTGTTTAGTCCCGTTGAGAATTAAAATCTCATAAAAAAGTTGTTTACTGTAATTCTTGTAAATTCTGCCTAAATGATTTAAAAGAGAGAATGCTGACATATTTTGAATCATAAGAAATAAGTAATATTTTATTTGGAACAAATGATATAAACTACGCACAAAATACATGAATTTACGCATCTCTTCCTATCTAATTAGTTTACATTTCTTGTAAATTTCAAGTAAATTTTTTTATTTTAAAAGAGCAAAATAGGGCAATTTACAAAAATCAAGCAAAAACCCTAATAATTCCAAACACAAACAAGTTTATAATTCTAAAGTAATAAACTGCTTAAATCATATAATTTACACCTAAATCCTGTAAATTTGGAATAACACCTTCACAAATCTAATAATATTTAGGGGCTGGTTTCGAGACATCCTGGCCCGTTCCGAACTTTAAGGAACAGGTCGATCGATCTGTAGACGGCTCAACCGACTGAATTGATCTTTTCTTTAGGAGGACGTCGTCTTTACTTGTTGTTACTTAGCTTCGGGTCAACCCATAGTCGGTCGACCTAAGGTGATAGTCATCCATTACGGTCTGGAATGAGCCGATTTCTAGTTGCAAGCTTTTACTTTGAGTTGGGACGATCTTTTGCCAAGAAATGAACTGGAAGATTTAATTTTAAATTTTTTATTATTGTAAATATCTCATTATTTGTAAATTTGGTATATGGTAGGTATTATCTGTAACATAAAGTTGAATCCTTTTCGGATCTTTGTGGTTTTTAAACATTAGGTTCATAGTTCAGAAATTCAATCCTGGAAATAACGTATATGAAGCCTCCTCTGACATATTAGAGGACCAAATTTGGGTAATAAAATCAATAAATCCTAGTCTGGAAATATTAGATTCGAAGCCTCCTTCGGCTTATTAGAAGACCTGAAAACCCAGATTCGGGTAATACGTAATTTAGAAATCTAGGAATCCCAACTCTGAAAATAATATATTCAAAACCTCATTCAACTTATTAGCATGCCCAGAACCTAGATTCGGGCAAAAAAAAAATTACAAATCTAATATTGACAACATTGGAAATAATATAGTTGGAGCCTCCTTCGGCATATTAGAAGACCCGAAGTCCTGATTCGGATACTATGAAATTTAGAAATCTAGAAATACTAACTCTAGAAGTAATATATTCAAAGCCTCCTTCGACTTATTAGAAGACCCGAAATATAGATTCGGGAAATAAGAAATTTAGAAGTCTAAAAATCCCAACTCTAGAAATAATAAATTCGAAGTCTCCTTCAGCTTATTATGAGACCCGAAACCCAGATTCGGATAACATGAAATCGAGAATTCCTAATTCTGGAAAAAATACATTCGATGCCTCCTTCGACTTATTAGAAGACCCAAAACCCAGATTTGGGTAATTAGAAATTCAGAAATATCAACTCTGAAAATAACATATTCGAAGCCTCCTTCGTCTTATTAGAAGACCCGAACCCTAGATTCAAGTAATTAGAAATATAGAAATCTACAAATAATAGATTCGTAGCCTCCTTCGGTTTATTAGAAGACCCATAACCCAAAATCAAGTATTTAAAATAGAATGTCAGAATGACCTCTTCTGGTTTTGACAGGTACGGAGGCGTCTTTGGCTTAAATAGACGCTCGTAATGTACTCTTCCTATTTTAATAGATACGATGCCATCTTTGGCGTAAACAGATGCTTGAAATGTCCTCTTTCGATTTTAGTAATTACAACGCCGTTGCTCTAATAGATGTCCGGAATGTCCTTTTTTGTTTTTTGAAGTATGAAAATTCTTTCATTTTACTTTAACTTTTCCCTTTTTAGGCATTTCCGAATGCAGAGCTTGGCATGCTTTCGGAGCTCCTTTTGAACCTTTGTCCCTTTTGTAGGACATAACATAAGCAAAAGTTTGGAATGAATATGCCTTATTTGAAACCAGTATGTACCTGGAATAGATTACATGTCCATCCTCCATACATCGCCTTAACTACATCAAGGACTTTGGTGACCAGGCTCGTATGTCCAGGGTTTACCCCGGGGTCCAGGCTTGCTTGTCCTAAGCTTACTGTAACACCCCGAATTTCGGTTAATGCTAAAATTCACAAATTAAAGAATAACTAATCCCGGATGTGGGAATTAGGGGAAACGGGTTGCACCATTGCGTTCGTCTCGGAAAAATACGCGAAATAAAGTCTGAGTTTTCGAAAATCGGAGTCCGTATGAAGAAGATATGGACGAACGAAGTTAGGCAGAAAAACCGGAAACTAGCCAGAATGCACTGGCGCACTTGTGAAGTGCGCCAACACAAAAATGCACTGGCGCACTTGTGAAGTGCGCCAACACATTTTTACACTGGCGCACTTGGGAAGTGCGCCCGTGCCGAGCCAGGAAACCTGCACAGTTTCTAGAGAGTTCTGTGGTTGGGTGCACCAGTTTGGGGTTTGGGCTTGGTCTTAGGGCTGGTTTCTGGAAGGCTCCGAAATCTAAGGGTCCTAATCTAATTTAGGGTTAATCTAAGGGCCTAAAACACTCACCTAATCTATAAATACACCCTAATACTACCCTAATTCATACTAAAAATAGAAATGATGCCACCATGCCGCCAAAATCAAACTTGAGAGGAACCTCCACTAGTTTATGAAGAAAGTTGCAAGCTAATCAACCTCTAATCATCATCTTCTTCTTGTATAGCAACTAGTTCTACTACATAAGTTTGCTAATCTTGGTTTTGGTGAGTTTCTATAGACTTAACAATCAATTGTTAAATTGATTATGATAGGATATGATAAGATATGGCTATGTTTGTGGAATCAATGTGTTTATGCAAGTTTAGTATAGTGTATGTTGTGTGCTATATGCAAGTTTAATGCTATGTTTTATGATGCAAAACACTATGTTGAACATTGATTCATATGTAACATGTTATGCAAGCTATATGGGAGATTATATGCAAGTCTATATGTAACATGTTATGCAAGTTATGTATTTGGTTTTATGCATGCTAAGTATTTGGTTTTATGCATGCTATGCATGCTAAGTATTTGGTTTTATGCATGCTATGTATGTGGTTTGATGCATGCTAAGTATTTGGTTTTATGCATGCTATGTATTTGGTTTTATGCATGCTAAGTATTTGGTTTTATGCATGCTATGTATGTGGTTTTATGCATGCTAAGTATTTGGTTTTATGCATGCTAAGTGTTTGGTTTTATGCAAGTTTGTCTCTTTTTATGATATGCATAATATATGCAAGTTTGTCTCTAAGTATGGCATGTTATGCAAGTTCATATGCAAGTTATGATACATGTTCATATGCAAGTTATGATGCAAGTTCATATGCAAGTTATGATACATGTTCATATGCAAGTTATGATGCAAGTTCATATGCAAGTTATGATGCAAGTTCATATGCAAGTTATGATGCAAGTTCATATGCAAGTTTATGTGCAAGTACATATGCAAGTTGTCTCTTTTATGATATGCATAATGCAAGTTTGGGTTAAATACTAGTTGGGTTTAATGTATGCTCATATATGCAAGTTGACACCTTTTGAACCCATGATAAAGTTATAAGCTATGTTGGTTAAACCCATGACATTTGTGACGAATCTTCCCTTTTATTATGTCACGTTACGAGAACGAATTACGTGGGGAACGATGGGGTTAATATGCATGTTAATAAAATGATGTGGAATGGGTATGCTTAAGAGTAACATAAATTAAATGGACATAATTGGGAATTTACCTATTGAGTTAGGTCTACCCATATTATGGAGTTGGGAATTTACCTATTGAGTTAGGTCTACCCATACTACGGAGTTGGGAATTTACCTATTGAGTTAGGTCTACCCATATTCTGGAAAACATGATTAATTAATTAGGGATAATTAATATAAATTAGGAGGGTGATTAATTAGGTGTAATTAATCGACTAAGACACGAGGTTGGACTCAGTTGTAGCGTAAAACTGCCCGGACCCAACCGGCTTAACCAGTTGCTACAAATGTTAGTTCAATGTGAGAGGTCTTAGGCACAAATTAAATACGTGATTAAAGTAAAGACACGAGGTTAGACCCTTTTTATGACGTAAGGCTGCCCGGACCCAACCGGCATATCCAGCAGTCATAAAAGACGGTCTAATGTGAGAGGTCTTTATGAGGTCATGATCTTAATTAATTAATTAAGAAACACTTAACCATATTAGCATGTAGAGGGACATGAGGGGTTAAGTGGGTGCCTTGGGTGGCATGAGGAATCTAGTGGGTTGCCTTGGGTGGCAATAGAAAATACGATTAGAATACTTAACCAAAGAGGAACATGTAATTAAACATGGGTAAATGGTTAAGTAAGTGCTTTGGGTGGCATGTGGAAATCTAGTGGGTGCCTTAAGTGGCAATTGGTATATGATTAGATGACTTAACCAAACCTTAACATGTAGGTGGGCATGATTATAAAAGGGGTTAAGTGGGATACACTAGATAAAATAACAAGCTTAGGTGGTAGCTTGTGGGGGCCCATTTCAACCAATATCCCAAACGTATCTTAGTGGGCTCGACTCTAGTCGAATGACGGGACACGCATATTGGGCTTGACTATAAGAGGCCAAAATGGGTTAGCGGTGGCAACGCATGACCAACGGGTTTCATATGCGTGTGTGGACCCGGGCTGGTAAATAAGACGTTGTTGCATCGTGTAGATATAAGCCGTGCACCGTTAGTTTTATCAGGTTGCCACGTTGGGGAATGGTACACCCCACGGTGGGGCCAGCACGGGTATCTACGTTAGGGAGCCGATCGAATGGGGAGTAGTGTGTACACCTAGTGGATTGTAGGGCCCCGTGGCGTCTACTTAGTCACCTAGGGGTACGCGAGAACTATTAAGTTAATTTTATAAGTCCATGGGTGGGATCAACCTTTAAGTTAGGAATGACTGGTGTGGTGCAGTGTAGGAATTACCTTTGGGTGGGTAGATCTGGGGTGGTGTAATCCAGTAATTATTTTTGGGAGGATAAATGCGTCTTTTCGGTTATCTTAGTACATCCTGTGTTTAGTTGGCTACTTAGTGTAGTCATTATCCCCAGAGGTACCGTACCTTGTTTATATCATACCCTAATTACTTTAATGATTGTATTGTTAGGGTTATAGGACTCACTCAGACTTATGTCTGACCCCGTTGTTTTTATCTTTTTTCCCAACCCTCAGGTTATCAGAGTGGGCCCAGTACGAGTAGGCTTAGATCAGGCTGCTTTATTCTCTTTTGGAGCTTGGACCATAGATGTAGAGCTCAGCTTACCCTTTCTTTTATGGCTATCAGTTCATGTATTGGGATTATGTACTTTTATTTATCAGGATGGATATTTTGTACTTGACTCTTATTATGGTTTTGGTGATGTAACCAAACATGTTTTACTTTCCGCTGCAATGAAATGATGTTTTAAAATTTTCAAGTATTACTTATATCTGTCTTGTTGTAATTTTTCTGTTCTATATTCACTTAAAATACTCCCCCGATGTTATGGCATTCCCTTAGCGAGTGACCATAGCGGGTGTGGGGTGTTACACGTGGTATCAGAGCTTAAGGTTACCAGAACAGATAAAATTTTTAGAAAAACTATTTTCTAAGAATATTTTTGAAAGGAGTATTTTCAAAAACATGTCTTTTAAGAGAAAAGTTTTTGAAAGAAAAGCATAATCCCCAATAGCCATATCTATATCTTTCGAATTCTCCGTTTTGAATCTCTTCCTCTCTCGTTTTGAGTTTCCCCTCCGCGTATAGATGACCTTTCTAAGATAGATAAGAATGGAAATCCACTTCAAGGGACTTAGACGTTAGTCGGATTAGAAGTTGGTTCAAGAAGGAGGAGGACTGGTAGGTATCCATTGGATAGACGAAGGGAGGAAGGCTCAAATAGTTGTTTGGTTAATGAAGGATGAAACCTCATTGGTGGGAGGTTACGAGTGGAGAATGGGATGAAGAAGGCGAGTAGTTATCCTTTTGGAGGAATCGGACACCGTATTAGGATTGTCCAAAGGGGCATGGGCAAGGTATGGAATCTCCTAGAGGGTAGTTGTATTCCCTCGCGGCTAGTGTACCAGATGGGTATAGGACCGTCTAGGTTGGAATTAGGATTTCTTTATTATACGGTTCAAACTTTATTTAATTCTGACGCATCGAGTTCGTTTATCTCATCATTGTTAGTTGAGTCACTGCACTTAGACACCAGTTAGTAGATGATCCCTTAGTTGTTTCAAACCCAATTGGGGCTCCATGATGTGTTTGGATTTGAAAGTTTCTATACTTAGCGTTGAGTTTAGATGTGATGCTTTTTGGGCTTCACGAGCTATGGGTTAGTTTTGGGCATGGACTGGTTATCCAGTAGGGGTGCCGTTCTTGATTTTGAAGGGAGAGTTGTTAGGCTTATGACCCGCTTGGGTAACACTCTCGAGATCTCTTGTAATCCCATGGAATCTGTTATGCTAAGTTATCTAGAATCGCTTGACACGTCGGTCGAGAGTTTGCGATCTGTTAGAGTGGTCCGAGAATACTCGGATGTGTTTGAGGAGGTGAAGGGCTTACCTCCGGAGCGGGAGATTGACTTCCGAATATATCTGGTAGACAATGCTAAACCTGTATCTTTACCAGTGCGCCACATGGCTCCTCGCGAGAGGAGGGAACTCCATAAGCAAGTAGGGGAGTTGCTTGAGAAGGGGTCCATAAGACAAAGTATATCGGAGTGGGGTGCTCCAGTAGTTTTTGCTACGAAGGCGGATGGGTCCCTCAGACTTTGTGTAGGCTAAAGAGAACTAAATAAACTCACAAAGAAGAATAGACACCCATTGCCGAGGATTGATGATCTCTTTGATCAGTTGGTTGGCGCCTCAGTATTTCCGCAAGTTGGACTCAGCCACGGGGTTTCGTCAGTTGAGGGTGGCTGAGGATAGTATAGAGAAGATTGCCTTTAGGACTCCAGATGGTTTTTATGAGTGGCTGGTGATGCCATTTGGTTAGACGAATGCCTCCGCATACTTTGTTGATTTGATAAGAAGGGTGTTCAAGGAGTACCTAAATAAGTTCGTGATGATCTTGGTGGATGACATCTTGGTATTTTCTAGGAGCGAAAAAAAAAGTTTTCGTATGTGCTCAATAGGTTGAGCAAAGCCCGTTATGGGATAAACGGTGGTTTTGAAGCGAGACTGGCAAGGACAACCAGAGTTGGACAAGGGCTTAATTATTTAGCCGTTTTTACTAGTATCATCTCACGTAGGTCGTCTGAATTCGAAGGAGGTATCCCTTGAGTGTTTGTCTGATATTGGTTTAGGCCTTTGGGGCTTGCATTTGGGGGATGTCGAGCTCGACTAGGGTGGTCTGCGTGAGAGATGGATAGTTGTGACGATTTTGCATGGGAGAATATCCTGATTTTCTCTAGAAGTGGAGAAAAGCATGCCCTACATCTTAGGGAAGTGTTGGAGACTCTTTGAGCGCATTGTCTTAAGACAACAAAGGTGGATGGAATTCTTAGCATCCTATGAGTTTGAGATAGCGTATACCACTGGCAAGGGTAACGTGGTGGCAGACGCCTTAAGCAGAAAAAGGCTGTCTTCGAGTCCATTGTTCGTGGAATGGCGAAGCTTGGAGTTTAATTCTATGTTTGACTTTAGACCTTCCATTGACTTTGTACCCGGTTTGCTAGCCTCCTTAGAGGTTAGGCCTACTCTTTTGGGGCGGATTGGCGAGGCTCAGCGAGACGACCCACAGTTGGTTGAGTTAGTAGAGAAGCTCATAAGGGGGAGTCGTCCAGCCATTTGAGTAGGTACACCCGAGATGGTAAGGGGTGGTTGCGTAGAGACGGTAGACTTTGTGTACCGCAAGATGAGGGTTTGAAGAAGGCTATTTTTGATGATGCACATCGTTCAAGAATGGCTATTCATCCCGGTGGAGACAAAATGTACCAAGACATGAAGAGAGTTTTCTTCTGGGCCGGTATGAAGAAAGATGTGGCCGAGTATGTGGCTAGATGCTTAGTGTGCCAACAAGTTAAAGCGGAGCAAAGGAAACACGGTGGGTTGCTACACCCATTGGAAGTTCTGCAATGGAAGTGGGATAGTGTCTCGATGGATTTCATCGATGGGTTACCGAGATCGAGGAAGGGCAATACGGGAATTTGGGTTGTGGTAGACAGACTTACCAAGAGTGCCCATTTTATACCCGTGAAGAGTAAGAGGACCGCTCCATGGCTTGCTTCAGTCTATGTTAGAGAGATTGTTAGATTGCATGGCGTACCATCCAGCATTGTGAGTGATCGAGATCCTATCTTCACTAGTGAGTTTTGGAGAAGTTTGCAAGAGGCGGTAGGGACTCAGTTGTGTTTGAGCACCGCATATCATCCTCAGACGGACGGTCAGACCGAGAGGGTGAACCGTATCTTAGAAGATCTCTTGAGGCTTTGTATCTTGGATTTTGGAGGTACATGGGAAGAACATCTTCCTTTGGTGGAGTTTGCATACAATAACAGCTTTCAGTCTAGTATTGGCATGGCACCTTTCGAAGCTCTTTATGGAAGGCCTTGTCGATCTCCTACATGTTGGTGGGAATCTACGGATAAGATCTTGCTTGGGCCAGATATGGTTAGAGAGACTTCAGAGAAGATTGATTTGATTCGAAGAAGGATGAAAGCAGCGCAGGATAGGCAAAAATCTTATGCGGATCGGAGAAGGACGGATCTTGAGTTTGAGGTTGGGGACATGGTTTTTGTCAAAGTATCTCCGTTGAGAAATGTTGTTCGCTTTGGGTCCGTTGGGAAGTTAGCACCGAGGGTTGTTGGGTCGTTTCCTATTAAGGAAAGGATTGGACGGATGGCATATAGGGTGGAGTTGCCCGACAGACTTAGTGGTGTTCATGATGTATTCCATGTATCACATTTGAGGAAGTGCTTACATGAGACCGCAGAGGTCGTAGAGCCGAGATTGCTTAGAGATGTAGAGGTAGAGCGTGATGCGACGATTCGACGAGCTCCTACTCGCATCCTTGGGTCAGAAACTAGGAAGTTGAGGAACAGAGAAGTTCAGCTAGTTAAAGTGCAATGGGGAGAAGACGAGGGCAATGCTACTTGGGAGACGGAAGCGAAGATGCGTTCTTTGTACCCATTTCTTTTTGGGAGTATGTCTTTTAACTTCTCCTTTATCGTTTGTCTAGTACTTATCTTATCTTTAGTATGTCCTCTAATTAGTACCTTTGACCTTTAGATAGGGTAAACCTATGGTTGAAACATGTGTTTGAGACATGTTATGTTTGATGGATGCATGTGGATGCAAGTGGTTGCTAGTGGTTGCTCGTGGATGCATGTATACACACTCTAGGCACTAGATCGGCTCAATCACTTCATATTGCATATTGCATAAAATTGTGTGTAGGAAGCTATATTTATGGATGTATAATGATTGTGTTATCATATGGATGATGCATTTTGGTGAATGATTGTGCACTCATGTAGATATTGTATGTGTCGATAGGGTTCTCTCGCATACATAATGGATGCATGGCACTATCATGGTTTGCATATGTTCATACATTAGATAGGGAACATATACACACACTTTTTGCATATGCTCATACATCATTAGAAACTGTTTTAAGGACAATGGATGCCCATGTTTGATGGATTGAGTAGATGGTTGTTTGGATGGTAGGATACGCATTCTCCTTAGCTTAGAGATTTCGGGGACGAAATCCTTTAAGGAGGGGAGAATGTAACACCCCGAATTTCGGTTAATGCTAAAATTCACAAATTAAAGAATAACTAATCCCGGATGTGGGAATTAGGGGAAACGGGTTGCACCATTGCGTTCGTCTCGGAAAAATACGCGAAATAGAGTCTGAGTTTTCGAAAATCGGAGTCCGTATGAAGAAGATATGGACGAACGAAGTTAGGCAGAAAAACCGGAAACTAGCCAGAATGCACTGGCGCACTTGTGAAGTGCGCCAACACAAAAATGCACTGGCGCACTTGTGAAGTGCGCCAACACATTTTTACACTGGCGCACTTGGGAAGTGCGCCCGTGCCGAGCCAGGAAACCTGCACAGTTTCTAGAGAGTTCTGTGGTTGGGTGCACCAGTTTGGGGTTTGGGCTTGGTCTTAGGGCTGGTTTCTGGAAGGCTCCGAAATCTAAGGGTCCTAATCTAATTTAGGGTTAATCTAAGGGCCTAAAACACTCACCTAATCTATAAATACACCCTAATACTACCCTAATTCATACTAAAAATAGAAATGATGCCACCATGCCGCCAAAATCAAACTTGAGAGGAACCTCCACTAGTTTATAAAGAAAGTTGCAAGCTAATCAACCTCTAATCATCATCTTCTTCTTGTATAGCAACTAGTTCTACTACATAAGTTTTCTAATCTTGGTTTTGGTGAGTTTCTATAGACTTAACAATCAATTGTTAAATTGATTATGATAGGATATGATAAGATATGGCTATGTTTGTGGAATCAATGTGTTTATGCAAGTTTAGTATAGTGTATGTTGTGTGCTATATGCAAGTTTAATGCTATGTTTTATGATGCAAAACACTATGTTGAACATTGATTCATATGTAACATGTTATGCAAGCTATATGGGAGATTATATGCAAGTCTATATGTAACATGTTATGCAAGTTATGTATTTGGTTTTATGCATGCTAAGTATTTGGTTTTATGCATGCTATGCATGCTAAGTATTTGGTTTTATGCATGCTATGTATGTGGTTTTATGCATGCTAAGTATTTGGTTTTATGCATGCTATGTATTTGGTTTTATGCATGCTAAGTATTTGGTTTTATGCATGCTATGTATGTGGTTTTATGCATGCTAAGTATTTGGTTTTATGCATGCTAAGTGTTTGGTTTTATGCAAGTTTGTCTCTTTTTATGATATGCATAATATATGCAAGTTTGTCTCTAAGTATGGCATGTTATGCAAGTTCATATGCAAGTTATGATACATGTTCATATGCAAGTTATGATGCAAGTTCATATGCAAGTTATGATACATGTTCATATGCAAGTTATGATGCAAGTTCATATGCAAGTTATGATGCAAGTTCATATGCAAGTTATGATGCAAGTTCATATGCAAGTTTATGTGCAAGTACATATGCAAGTTGTCTCTTTTATGATATGCATAATGCAAGTTTGGGTTAAATACTAGTTGGGTTTAATGTATGCTCATATATGCAAGTTGACACCTTTTGAACCCATGATAAAGTTATAAGCTATGTTGGTTAAACCCATGACATTTGTGATGAATCTTCCCTTTTATTATGTCACGTTACGAGAACGAATTACGTGGGGAACGATGGGGTTAATATGCATGTTAATAAAATGATGTGGAATGGGTATGCTTAAGAGTAACATAAATTAAATGGACATAATTGGGAATTTACCTATTGAGTTAGGTCTACCCATATTATGGAGTTGGGAATTTACCTATTGAGTTAGGTCTACCCATACTACGGAGTTGGGAATTTACCTATTGAGTTAGGTCTACCCATATTCTGGAAAACATGATTAATTAATTAGGGATAATTAATATAAATTAGGAGGGTGATTAATTAGGTGTAATTAATCGACTAAGACACGAGGTTGGACTCAGTTGTAGCGTAAAACTGCCCGGACCCAACCGGCTTAACCAGTTGCTACAAATGTTAGTCCAATGTGAGAGGTCTTAGGCACAAATTAAATACGTGATTAAAGTAAAGACACGAGGTTAGACCCTTTTTATGACGTAAGGCTGCCCGGACCCAACCGGCATATCCAGCAGTCATAAAAGACGGTCTAATGTGAGAGGTCTTTATGAGGTCATGATCTTAATTAATTAATTAAGAAACACTTAACCATATTAGAATGTAGAGGGACATGAGGGGTTAAGTGGGTGCCTTGGGTGGCATGAGGAATCTAGTGGGTTGCCTTGGGTGGCAATAGAAAATACGATTAGAATACTTAACCAAAGAGGAACATGTAATTAAACATGGGTAAAGGGTTAAGTAAGTGCTTTGGGTGGCATGTGGAAATCTAGTGGGTGCCTTAAGTGGCAATTGGTATATGATTAGATGACTTAACCAAACCTTAACATGTAGGTGGGCATGATTATAAAAGGGGTTAAGTGGGATACACTAGATAAAATAACAAGCTTAGGTGGTAGCTTGTGGGGGCCCATTTCAACCAATATCCCAAACGTATCTTAGTGGGCTTGACTCTAGTCGAGTGACGGGACACGCATATTGGGCTTGACTATAAGAGGCCAAAATGGGTTAGCGGTGGCAACGCATGACCAACGGGTTTCATATGCGTGTGTGGACCCGGGCTGGTAAATAAGACGTTGTTGCGTCGTGTAGATATAAGCCGTGCACCATTAGTTTTATCAGGTTGCCACGTTGGGGAATGGTACATCCCACGGTGGGGCCAGCACGGGTATCTACGTTAGGAAGCCGATCGAATGGGGAGTAGTGTGTACACCTAGTGGATTGTAGGGCCCCGTGGCGTCTACTTAGTCACCTAGGGGTACGCGAGAACTATTAAGTTAATTTTATAAGTCCACGGGTGGGATCAACCTTTAAGTTAGGAATGACTGGTGTGGTGCAGTGTAGGAATTACCCTTGGGTGGGTAGATCTGGGGTGGTGTAATCCAGTAATTATTTTTGGGAGGATAAATGCGTCTTTTCGGTTATCTTAGTATATCCTGTGTTTAGTTGGCTACTTAGTGTAGTCATTATCCCCAGAGGTACCGTACCTTGTTTATATCATACCCTAATTACTTTAATGATTGTATTGTTAGGGTTATAGGACTCACTCAGACTTATGTCTGACCCCGTTGTTTTTATCTTTTTTCCCAACCCTCAGGTTATCAGAGTGGGCCCAGTACGAGTGGGCTTAGATCAGGCTGCTTTATTCTCTTTTGGAGCTTGGACCATAGATGTAGAGCTCAGCTTACCCTTTCTTTTATGGCTATCAGTTCATGTATTGGGATTATGTACTTTTATTTATCAGGATGGATATTTTGTACTTGACTCTTATTATGGTTTTGGTGATGTAACCAAACATGTTTTACTTTCCGCTGCAATGAAATGATGTTTTAAAATTTTCAAGTATTACTTATATCTGTCTTGTTGTAATTTTTCTGTTCTATATTCACTTAAAATACTCCACCGATGTTATGGCATTCCCTTAGCGAGTGACCATAGCGGGTGTGGGGTGTTACACTTACCTTCCTCCCTCTTTCGGAAAAACCTAGGCAAGCCTAGGATTTAATCAGGTGCCTGAAGTCCAGCATTCACTCCTCCTCCCTTTCGGGAGGCACCCAACAATTTCGAGGGTTTCTTAAGTTAGTCCATTTATGAATGGCATTTCACCCTCGTCATAGTAGAATTTCTTATTTTGGGTGTATCTTTTTCCATATCCTATGTAGATAGTCTCATATTAAGATTAAAAAAACCAATTTTATTGAGTTCAGTCACTCATATTTTTACTTACTTATCAAGTTTTCCTTCCTTCACAAAGTGGATGATAGATTTTTCTAGAGCTTTGCATTGTTCAGTCTTATGTCTATTAAACTAGTGATAAATGTAGTAATTTTTCCCTTTTCTCTTCTCACCTCTTGGTGATTCCTTACCGGTTGGCCAATATTACAATCCTTTTTTAGTTTTTAGATGAAATTCCTTAACGGAGGCGGTTAAGTTAGGATCCTTTATCACTTTTTCCTCAGAATTTCCCTTGAAATAATTGATCTTGGGTTTCTTGGAAGATGTCGGAAGCTTCTTGCTATAGGATTCCATTGCTTTTCTCTTAAGGCCTTTGAAGGTTTTGAAGACAAGCTTTGAAATTCTTTTTTCGCTTTTTAATACTCCTTATGGAACATAGAGGGATTTATTGCTTTTGACATCCAATTTCCACTTCGGTTGGAAGGCATGGTACCTTTTCATTTTTCACCTTCCAGACTTAATCCTTCGGGGAAGGTTTTGTATTTCATTCCTCATTCTCATGAACAAGATATTATCCCTTCGTAGGATACTTTCATAGGAGAAGATTGGCGTTGCTCCACTATGGAAAGGATTTATACCCCCATTTGTTTGAGTCATAGGCTTTCTCCCACTTTTGGTAAGATATAGCTAATGCTTCCATCTATAAAGCTAGATCCTTGTATAATATTAGGCTTCCATTGTTTACTTTCAGCTCTACGGGGTTTGAAGCTTCTTTCCCATATTAGAACGACCCGCTTCCTCAACCCTCGGAAATCGATACTAATACATCCTTGTATTTACGTGCTGTAAATCATGTGCTGGACAAGCGAATTGTTTGTAGTAAGAAAGAAAGGGGTGAGAAAGTAGAAACACCATAATCTTGCACAATGGAAAAATGTATATTTATTTATCATCTAAAATCATTACAATAGAAATTTTAATCCTACTTATCAGAATGAAATTATATAGTCTAGACAGTTATAAGTCCTTTCCTTACAACTGCTGAAATAAACAAAAAAAAGCTGACTATCTTCAAAAATTTTGGTTCCAAGCTCCATCCAATTGATGCAAAACAAACCTAAACTACTAGGCAGCCCGGAGAAAATAAGGCTCCTAGATTTTTAAGGGAAAAAACAACTCCAGGTCAGCCATGGGGCTATTATGAGAAACTCAAATTCGTTATTTGGAAATAAAAGGTATCCCATAAGACCACAAACACACATAAACACGACATGGGTTTTTACCTTTTGGTAACCAAATCACTCTTACAACAAAATTGTCTGATATTATTTTAATACCTAGTGGGATAAAACCCATTAAAATTATATTACAAATATGTGTGAGATTGTTTATAATTAAATTCCACACCCTTTTTGGGCTATACAATAGAATAAATGAAGTTCCATACGTTGGCAAGGTAAGGGACTACCTTTTCGCATAGTGCACCTCTAGAGGGATGCACCGAGGAGTAATCTCTTTCGCCTAACTGAAAGGCTAGAACAGTTATGCAGACCATTTCCCTAGGTGGTGCGCTACCCAAATACATTATCACGTGTTGCAACCAACCTAATACCTCGAGGTATCTCTTAGCATACACCACTAACTTGACATATAATGTGCGGACCTTGAAAGGTGATAAATGTCTTCCCATGGGCACTACCCAAACTGACCTCACTACGTGCCCAATTTTTGCCAACATCGGTTGTTAAGGCTTAGAGGTCTACGATTACCTACCTTCAAGCACATTCTTCATTTCAAATGCCATGTTGCCAAGTCCAATACATGCCAGTGATTTCCACTAATGTACAAACCCTAAGCTCGTACGTCCTATAGAAATGTATTAAACTAAGTGAAGTTGCCTTCTCCACCACCAATAAATGTACATCATGGACATTAATAAACGCATATTAGAAACGCGATGTCAAACATTCATTCATACAAGTCGACCAACGTTTAGATAAACCAACCAAATATCTAAATGAAAAATCGTTGTCGATTCGTAATATGGGGAAAATCTACAAAAGGTCAATAATAGAACCCTTCATTCGATCTCCATAATTCTTCAATCCTCAATACTTCATACGTGTAATTGATCCAAAGTGGTTTTCAGATAGGAATCACCTAAATCTAATCACTCCACGAATCGGTCACCACAAAAATACTATTTAAGTAGCTTTAGGTGTTGAGTGTTATTTATTTTTGAATTCTTTACTTTGTAAAATGTTTTTTAGAATATGTAACTTCAAATATTATTCAGGGATATATATATATATACATAGAATCATTAAACCTCATTAATTATGTCATTTGAATGATAAGTCTATTTTAGTTTTATGGATCCAAAGAAATCACACTTATCTTACGCGATATCAATTTGCGCGTTTATACCCAACTATACGTTGAATAATAGTGTAAAACCTTTAAAATTCTTACAAATACTAAGGATTCCCTCCTTGGAATTTGATACTGAACACAACAAGATCAACTCAATGAAATAGGATTTATTTATCTTCAGAAAATTTGGTTTTTTATACTAAACTTGTTTCCGACATTTCAACCTTATCTAGTCCTTGTCCAGGAAAGGGCCATGTGAGCTAGGGCATTGGTCGTTCTTGAACATCCCCTTGGTTAACACACACACACATTCGGAATTCAGAAATATAAAAATTAGGCATACTAGTCGGTTTATTAAAGTTAAGATCAAATCGTTGCATATTATAACATTTGATTTGATTTAATTATCTAACATGTTCAGTTTATTTTCGGATCTTCAAAATTTACTCCAAATTACTTCATTAATCATTTAAAATCATTCATGAAAGATTTGGAGAGCATTCATAAAATTTAAACTTCAATTTCAATCATTATTGAAAATGTATTGCAAAAGCATTTCAAAAAGTGTCATTTAAGCTTAATTCATTAAAACGACTTTTAGGTTTCAAATAACCAACTTAAATCACTTTTAAAATATTTTAAGAGATTTATACGATTTATTCCTTAATTTTTAGAATTTAAAACTTCAATTTCAAAAACCTCGTTTTATGGATTTTTCAACTTCAAAACCGCAATGTTTTTCAAAACTTGTTTTGATTATATTTCAAAATCTAACCAATGAAATTATGATTTCTCAATTCATTGTAAAGCTATTATAATAAGAATTTGGAAAAATCTTGTTTTACAAAAAAATTGAATTCTAATTTTCCCACATACAGAAGATTCAATTTTAAGTAGCGAAATTGTGAATTACCATTACGCGACAAACTAAATTTGCTTCAAAATTCTTATTCTTTCCGAACCACATTTAAACACTTAGAATTGTATACAAAACATTTCTAATACATTTAAAATCATTTTTGAGCGGTTTAATCATACTATTTTCCCCTTTTCATTCAAAAGAAGGAAAGTGATTTCCTTTATGTTTATCGAAGAGTATTTAACATGACTTGTCAAACATCCGTACAATCAAACATACAAACTTGTCAAACATTCAACATAGCATTCATAAGAAACATTTAAAATACATACAAGAACCATTTTAAATTCATTTAACTACCATTAATTTGTGAATAGTTAGGGTCACTTACGTTTAGTTTCTCACCTTCATTGGTTTCTAACGTTTCTATAATTTGTTATAGCTCAACTATGATTGTAAGAAAGCTTCCCGAACTCGTTTATGAAACCATAACGATCGAAGAGAAGCTTCCCGAGCATGTCATGGTTACATTATCATACAAATAATATATGTTACACTTTCGTACAACTTTTGTTTGTCTAACCGTTGAGAAACTGGAACTCGTTTATCGGTCACGTTTTCTATTTTCTTGTAAAATATTTATCCAGGTAAAAGAAATTCGCAATAACCATCTTAATATTTTTCAAATAATCAAAACATGATTATTTACTCATGATAATCCTATTAAATAATATTCATCCATTATTTATGATATTCTGGATTTTATAGGTAAAGTGACATCGACTTTTCTTATATTTTCAAGCTAAGTATATTCTTTTATATAATTTATTCACCATTGACATGTTATCACTACATAACACTTTTAAAATGATTTCTTATCTTTTAAAGCATTATTTGAATAATTATAACAATTATTAAGTTGTATAATTCTCCATTTAAATCCATAATTCAATTATCGAATATTTTTTTTTTTGATGTTATCAATCCATTAAATTTCCATAGATCTATAATACAACATCTTTTTTCATATTCCTATTCAACTATAGGAATAAGTATGTATCTAGATCCTTTCGCGATCCTTATGGATGTAAATAAGTTTTATTGATAAAATGGTTTTAGTCAATTTGCGACTATTTCCCTAGGCAAACAATTTCCAAACTAATTAATTTCCTAATACGACTTCAATATTATTCTTTCTTTCCTTAAACTTCGTTAGTAGTTGAAATTTTTCCATATTTAGACATTTAAAAAAACCTAATGAAGGTGATAAAATTCTGGGCTGTTTCATCCTTCCCTTTTAAAAGAATTTCATCCTTGAAATAACCCGAACAAGCCCCAGGTTAGTTTTTCCTAAAATTTTATTTTTCTTACACTCTTAAGATGTATGCAAATCATTCATACGTAATATATTATTTGATCTTTGAGTCAAAATTCAAAACTTATCCTTTTGAATTATTATTGATCTCCGATCCTTTAGTGCACAATCCAATCAGGATCAGAGAAATTTGCTCTCCTTGCATGTTTCTCAACCATGATAGAAAACTTAAGTGTTCAATCATCAACCCCAATCAGTATTTGACCTCAAATATCGAATGATAAATTCTCTTTTGGACTGAGTTAATGATCTCAAGTTATATACTCGAATCCAGATCAATAAGCGAATAAAATGATCCACATACACTTATTTATTCGTATTCTCAATTTCTTCCTTACATTCAATTATTGTGTCATTTCTTCAACTTTCTACATTTTTATTATTTATGTTCATACTATAATACTACTCTATTACATCCTACGAGTATATACAAACATCAACTTCAGTTTCCTAATTAGACTCAATGAATTTTCTCAAATCATATAAACCGTACTTTTATTTGTTTCCAAATGTTGATAATAAATATTCTCTAATTTTGAAATCATTTCTTTACATATTCTTTTGAAATCATCTTTCAAGAAAAGGTCTAGATACCAACTCAAACGTTATTAGGCTTGGTACCAATAAAACCAAATAAAATCCTGGAGACATGTCTGTACTCAACTCAAAGGCATAATCGTAAATGACAGGTGGGTCAAAACTGTATCATGGCATACATTGTTTCTTATAAACCAAAAACTATTGGTATTGAGAAAACATACGATATAAGATGAGAACAATGATCATACTTAATATCAAACACCAAATTCCACATATATTATATGTCGAAAAACGGTGATAACATTTTCCAAATTCAAACGATAGCACAAGTTCTGTATTTGAATCCATTATGAGTCTAATCAGAATATTATCGATGTTTTCTTTTAGAATACGTTAAGTCTTGGAATTTACTCTTATAAAATCCTTCTCTGATTATAAATCATTTAGAACTTAGCATATAAAGCCATTTCAAGTCATTTAGTTCTGATTTCTAAACATTATCAACCTCTGTTGTGAATTGTAAAATATTTCTAAGATGCTTCCCATGGTATTAAGTTACTTATTAATCTGATTCATAAGCGATTGTGAATCATTTATTAATACTCATTTGTTAATAAGTCCAGTGTTTCATAACTTGATAAATCTTCGCTATAAAATCTTTGTTTAAGGGGAGATTGGTGCAAAGCGTATAACTATAAATATTTTTCTTCTATTAACACCAACTTCTTTTTACATCATTTCTCACTCAACATTACTAATACGACAATATATATTTCTTAAAGATAATGTAACACCCCACCTCCGCTAGGGTCACTCGCAAAGGGAATGCACTAGCTTTGGTGGAGAATTATCTAGGTAAACATACACAGAAATATTACAAGATAGAACATATAAAACAACGGAAGAAGAACCGAATTTCATTGCTTTAAAATCTAGAAAGGTCTAAACCCTTTTACATCAAAATGCCATTAAATCCATTACATCGAAATCTGTCTTGCAATAGTAAAGAAGCATAAAACCATAGTCATAAATCATTCCCCAAGTAAAACAGTAAAGCAAACATAGCCAAGAAAGGTCCAAGCCATATATGATGATCTTGAAGCAGAAAGAAGTCCAAACTAAGTAGTAGTGTTTCCTCCCTGAGAACCTGGGGGGGGGGGGGGGGGGGACGGAAGAAAAAGAGGCAAAAGAAAACGGGTCAGTCATAAAGACTGGTAAGTCCTAGTGACTTTCAGCATAGAAACAAGTAAAGATAACATGACATGTATAAACTGAAAGTAAACATAAGGATGATGACAAGATAGGCAAGTTAAACTAAGATAACAAGATAAACTATGTTAACCAGATAAACTACGGTAACAAGATAAACTATGCAAACCAGATAAACTACGTATAGCAAGATAAACTATGCTAACCAGATAAACTACGTATAGCAAGATAAAATATGCTAACCAGATAAACTATGTATATCATCGCATGTTTAACATTCTCTGCACCAGTACTAGTCTAACAAGATTAGGTGTTATCCTAATGTCTAAACAAAAACGGAAACAGAAACAGAAATGGGCCTTTACCATCTGTACTAGTAACCCAACCCGTGTCATGTATTAACTATGAAATGATCCCTTGCCCAATATCATGAAATGACCCATTACTTGGTCCCAAGAAACGATCTATTAATCGACCGGCTCCCTGCAAGTTCTAGCTCGTCATGTTCCTGTGTCATACGGCCCTATCACGAATGTAGTCACCTGTGCTAGGTCCACCATAGGGTGTATCAAGCCCTAGGGTGCCAACCACCGACACGAATCAAGCACGCACAGTGTAAACCTACAGGTGCCCAATGCCTGCTTTTTCAACTCCGGACTACGTGCACGACCATAGTCCGCCAGAACCTACAATGGAGCACCAACTCAGCCGTCATTTTGGTCGCTTACAATCAGCCCAGTAATCGTTCCCCACCCTGCCAAGTTCCAGGGTACCATGATACATATAGTGGGTTACTGCTGAAAAGGACCGCGTAACTAGGGTTTCCGTCCAGCAGGTTAAGTGTTGTCATTTAAATTCGAGACTTAACCCGTCTAAGTGTCATGTCAAATTGGCTAAGTGTTGTCGTTCAAGTTCATGACTTAGCCCTACGAATCATGTGTCAAGTTGGTTACGTATGTTCAAGCGGTTCATGACTTAACCCTATCAAATCATCGTGTCAAATTGGTTAAGTATATTCAAGCGGTTCATGACTTAACCCTATCAAATCATCGTGTCAAATTGGTTAAGTATATTCAAGCGGTTCATGACTTAACACTATCAAATCATCGTGTCAAATTGGTTAAGTATATTCAAGCGGTTCATGATTTAACCCTATCAGTCTAGCATGTCAAGTTGGTTAAGTATGTTCAAGCGGTTCATGACTTAACCCTATCAAATCATCGTGTCAAATTGGTTAAGTGTTGTCTTGCATGTTCATGACTTAACCCTATCATGTGGCATTAATTCATTAATGCACCCCAACCTCCCACATCAGACCTGTTGTTGTGGTCACTAGATATGTCGGGCGGTTCCAGGCAGAATTACACCACAACTCAGTTTGACCTCGGGTTTTCAAATGTGATATGACAAACTACCCACATTGGATCCTATTGTTTGCAGTAACTGGATTTGCCGGGCGGTTCCGGGCAAAATTATACTGCAAACTCAACCCAACCTTGAGTTGGCCATTTTCAAGTTCATTCTAGTGTCATGTCCATGTTCAAGATTCATGTCAAGTTCATGTCAAGTTTTCAAGGCAAGTTTCATGTAAAGTTCCCGTCAAGTTTCAAGGCAAGTTTCGTGCCAAGATTCCTATGATTACCAATTTTTCCCAACGTTACCCCATCTAAATATTAGGCTAACAACTTTAGCCTAATTTCTCGTCCGCATGATTTTTGACATATAATATTAGGCTAAAAACTTAGCCTAATTCAACGTACACAAAATTGGCGTAAAGCAATTCATTAACATAAACATGACATAGGTGTAAACTTGGCATTTTCGGCATAGTCAATATGATCATCATAGGTATGAACTTGCAAAATAGTCAACATGAATATCATAGGTGTGAATCTTGCAACGTAGACTAAATCAACGTACATATATGTGAAATTGCAACATAGACTAAACCAACTTACATATATGTGAACTTGCAAATCAATCACGAGCATATGAATAAGTGTGAACTTGAAATATATCATAGGTTTAACATATACACATAAACATGTAGATCTAACATTTGGTCACATATGCGATATGATTTTACAACCTAAAACTTGCATAACATTATAAACTACACAACTTGTCATAACGGGTTCTACTTCAAGTTCCTATACATATGAATAGACTTATTCATTAATTCCCAATGATAATAAAAATAGAACCACAGGCATAGATCAATATCATTCAATAACATAATCAATTTATTTTCAAGGCATGACATAACTGAATAAATTGATTAAAACATCATAGACATATAAATCTGATAACATTACAAACATAAAAAGGTTTGAATACTATTCTAGATTCAAGAACATGGATAGATCTAACCTAAATAGAAAGATCCCCAAAATCAAGATCCAAGGACAAATAAAGAAAATAGGTCTGAATAGAAAATCAAGCTTAGATCCTATTTCATAGTCATAATCCTAGGCAATGAATCATAGGTGATTAACCACAATTGTCCTTGTCATAGTCATAGGCAGTAGTCTTATTGTTCATAGTCATAGGCAGTCTTATGTTCACCATAATAGTCATAGGCATAGGCAAAATCTTATGTCCACAGTCATAGGCATAGTCATAGTCTTATGTCATTAACAATAGTTTCAACGTCGTAGGCAATATTCCCAATAGTCAAGTTCCATGAGGAAACCAAGAATAGATATGAATCATACATAAATCACTTCCAAATTATACCATGCACATATTAGATTCATAGTTTTTATCTAAAAGTAACTGGAACTTACAGATCGTGGTCTACGAAAGATGTAGAAGTCAAGTCCAGAAATTTGTCGTTGAATTGCTGAATCTTGCTTTGATTGTAGAAGCAAATCCCCAATTCCTAGCCTTAGTCTTCAAGAAATAATCTTCACGTTTAAATTTAATTTATCTTAATTTAATTTAGAGGAAGAAGAAGAAGCCATGATCATCAAGAGTTTGAGCAACATAAGGTTAGAGAAGAATGGTGTAAAGAGAATGAGGCTAGGAGGCTGTTTATATAGGATTAGGCAGACGAATCTAGACAGAAAACGAGACCAGGAACATCAGAGTGAACCCAGCTTCAAAAGTGGGCTCGGCCACCAGGTCGACACCGAGGTCGACACTATGGTCGACCCCTAGGTCGACCTGGTCCTGGGCGGGAAATTTCCCGCCCAGTCCGTTCTGGGGTTTGAATTCGAAATTTGAATTCGAATTCTGAGCTGTTTTTGAACTTGAAAATTCCTGAAACTTCGAAGGGTCATAACTTGGTCATACGGACTCCGATTTTTGAAAACTCGGACTCATTTCCAAGCAGAATTTCGAAACGAACGTAATTGCGTAACCCGTTGCCCTTGATTCTTATCTTAAAAATTAATTCTGCCTTGATTTATAGTTATAACACGTTATCAAAATACGGGTTATTACATTCTCCCCTCCTTAAAGGATTTCGTCCCCGAAATCTATTAGTTACGGCGGATGTGACCTACCATCCATCATCCATCTACTCAAAACATCATCCACAATCAACCATTGTCCTTAAAAGATTTCTAGTGCTGTATGAGCATATGCAGAAAGTGTGTGTATATGTACTTATCTAATGCAAAAGATCAGGCGGTTACTGATTCAGTAGATCTCCTTAATGCAAAATATGTTAGTGTAATGAATCCAACATGTATGCAAAATTCCTAACATACTTTATAATCTCTACATGCACAAACATTCATTCATATGTAACATCCAAGTGATAGCATAACAAGTTCCATCTATGTACAAGTTTAAGCACTCATGCATATGCAACATGAAAATGTGACTGAGCCGATCTAGTGCCTAATGTGTGTTATGCAACCACGAGCAACCGCTAGCAACCACTTGCAATCATCAACCATAACATGTCTCAAACACATGTTTACATCCATTAGTTCCTACCTAAAGGTATAGTCGAATGACAGAAGCAAGTATAGAAAAACTTTGTACCCATTAGGCAATGTCAAAACTGGAAATCTTCCTCATATATATACCGATTAGGAGAATAACTCCCCTAAACACCAGCCCCGAAGACCGAAATCAACATCAGACTGATATCCAGAGAATTTCTCAACCCAACCAATGTATCTGATTCTAGGATATTAAGCATGATAAACTCCTTTTTAGGTCGCAAGAAATCCCTTCCTAAAACCAACCCATATCCTATAAAACCCAAAAAGTTTAGTCAACCAAACGAACACCCTCTAGCCCCCAACATGTATTACTAACAGATGAGTCATACTCCATATGGGGTTTGCAACAGAAATAGGATTGAGAAGTAGGACCGAGAGGATATACATAAAAAAATAGCATGCATGTGAGCTCTACAGGAAAACAGGGATCAAGGATATACTCTTAAAAAAAGAGATATGATGCGTGTATCTAGTCTTCAATCTTCTAAGTCGCATTCCCTTGAGCTTAACTCCATTGTGCTTTGACCGCCTTTCTCTTTGTAATTTCGTAGCTTCTTAATTCTTGTTTCCAAAATTTGAGTTGGAACTCATTTCACTGGTGTCTTTCGTCCCACTTTCACTTATTCTCATTCTAGTATACTCGGCTCAAACATAACTGCTTACTCATGGTTTCATGCAAGCTCTCCAAAATTCACTAGTGAATCCTGGATCTCGTTTACTTATTATAAGGTATTCCACGCACAAGAACTATCTCTTGAAAACAAACAAATACCAACCATGTTGCCAAATGTACTTACTAAGGTGATTTTCTATAACTCATGCATAAGCGAAATGAACCATCCGCCTTAGTGGTGAACACTACTCGAATGGATCAATAAACGTATCAAGAGATTCTAGGTAACTAAGCATGGCAGAGCCCTAAAGGTTACACTAGACTTCGAGGGCATTACCGAGGCAAGTCAAGAGTCTAACTACCCTCCTTTCGAGAATGGTACCATTTCTGGATAACCACCCCATCCCTAGAATCCATAGCCCAAAAACATAAGCATTTCTTCTAAACTCAACGCTTAGCATAGACATTCCCAAATCCAAACAAGTCATGAATAAATGAGCCGATTCCCCAATAGGATTTGAGAAGAAGAAAAAAAATGGGATCCTCTACTACGCTAGTACTAAGGTGCAGAGACTCAACTATCGAAGTAGAAATTAAAAGGATGCGATGAACATAATCAAAAAGGGTATGAATAGGATAGAAAGATAAACTAGACTTTCCTACAGAAACATTTCTACCTTCTTGTTCTGAGCCTCATTCGCCTTAACCAATCTTATCCCCTCTTATGTAACGTGTTAACAGGTCTCTCGAGAACTACCTCTATCGCACGGCAACCCTACAAAGCTTGAAATAAGATTAGTCGCAAATGGAACTAATGTGACTACAGATGGAGGAAAGTGAGGAAAAGGGATTCAAACAAGGAAATAAAGGATAATGCTAATGGCCTTTGGGGAATAGCCTTTAACAATAAAACTTTTCTTGAAAAATTCTTCTTTGTAAATGGTTTTGGAAATAATTTCAAAAGGTTTTAAAAACTTTTGCCCTGTCTGGTAACCTTCTGCTCTGATACCAAATGTAACACCTCACCTCCGCTAAAGTCACTCGCAAAGGGAATGCACTAGCTTTGGTGGAGCATTATCTAGGTAAACATACACAGAAATATTACAAGACAGAACCTATAAAACAGCGGAAGAAGAACCTAATTTCATTGCTTTAAAATCTAGAAAGGTCTAAAACCGTTTACATCAAAATGCCATTAAATCCATTACATCGAAATTTGTCTTGCAATAGTAAAGAAGCATAAAACCATAGTCATAAATCATTCCCCAAGTAAAACAGTAAAGCAGCCATAGCCAAGAAAGGTCCAGGCCACATATGATGATCTTGAAGCAGAAAGAAGTCCAAACTAAGTAGTAGTGTTTCCTCCCTGAGAACCTGGGGGGGGGGGGAAACGGAAGAAAAAGAGGCGAAAGAAAACGGGTCAGTCATAAAGACTGGTAAGTCCTAGTGACTTTCAGTGTAGAAACAAGTAAAGATAACATGACATGTATAAACTGAAAGTAAACATAAGGATGATGACAAGATAGGCAAGTTAAACTAAGATAACAAGATAAACTATGCTAACCAGATAAACTACGGTAACAAGGTAAACTATGCTAACCAGATAAACTACGTATAGCAAGGTAAACTATGCTAACCAGATAAACTACGTATAGCAAGATAAACTATGCTAATTGGATAAACTACGTATAGCATCGCATGTTTAACATTCTCTGCACCAGTACTAGTCTAACAAGATTAGGTGTTATCCTAATGTCTACACAGAAACGGAAACAGAAACATAAACATAAATGGGCCTTTACCATCTGTACTAGTAACCCAACCCGTGTCATGTATTAACTATGAAATGATCCCTTGCCCAATATCATGAAATGACCCATTACTTGGTCCCACGAGACGATCTATTAATCGATCGGCTCCCTACAAGTTCTAGCTCGTCATGTGTCTGTGTCATATGACCCTATCACGAATGTAGCCACCCGTGCTAGGTCCACCATAGGGTGTATCAAGCCCTAGGGTGCCAACCACCGACACGAATCAAGCACGCACAGTGTAAACCAACCGGTGCCCAATGCCCGCTTTTTCAACTCCGGACTACGTGCACGAACATAGTCCGCCTGAACCTACAATGGCGCACCAACTCAGCCGTCGTTCTGGTCGCTTACAATCAGCCCAGTAATCGTGCCCCACCCTGCCTAGTTCCATGGTACCATGATACATCTAGTGGGTTACTGCTGAAAAGGACCGCGTAACTAGGGTTTCCGTCCAGCAGGTTAAGTGTTGTCATTTAAATTCGAGACTTAACCCGTCTACGTGTCATGTCATATTAGCTAAGTGTTGTCGTTCAAGTTCATGAATTAGCCCTACGAATCATGTGTCAAGTTGGTTAAGTATGTTCAAGCAGTTCATGACTTAACCCTATCAAATCATCGTGTTAAATTGGTTAAGTATATTCAAGCGGTTCATGACTTAACCCTATCAAATCATCGTGTCAAATTGGTTAAGTATATTCAAGCGGTTCATAACTTAACCCTATCAAATCATCGTGTCAAATTGGTGAAGTATATTCAAGCGGTTCATGACTTAACCCTATCAGTCTAGCATGTCACGTTGGTTAAGTATGTTCAAGCGGTTCATGACTTAACCCTATCAAATCATCATGTCAAATTGGTTAAGTGTTGTCTTACATGTTCATGACTTAACCCTGTCATGTGGCATTAATTCATTAATGCACCCCAACCTCTCACATCTGACCTGTTGTTGTGGTCACTGGATATGTCGGGCGGTTTCGGATAGAATTACACCACAACTCAGTCTGACCTCGGGTTTTCAAGTGCGATATGACCAACTACCCACATTGGATCCTATTATTTGCCGTAACTGGATTTGCCGGGCAGTTCCGGGCAGAATTACACTGCAAACTCAACCCAACCTTGAGTTGGCCATTTTCAAGTTCATTCTAGTGTCATGTCCATGTTCAAGATTCATGTCAAGTTCGTGTCAAGTTTTCAAGGAAAGTTTCATGTCAAGTTCCCATCAAGTTTCAAGGCAAGTTTCATGCCAAGCTTCCTATGATTACCAATTTTTCCCAACGTTACCCCGTCTAAATATTAGGCTAACAACCTTAGCCTAATTTCTCGTCCGCATGATTTTTGACATATAATATTAGGCTAAAAACTTAGCCTAATTCAACGTACACAAAACTAGCGTAAAGCAATTCATTAACATAAACATGACATAGGTGTAAACTTGGCATTTTTGGCATAGTCAATATGATCATCATGGGTATGAACTTGCAAAATAGTCAACATGAATATCATAGGTGTGAATCTTGCAACGTAGACTAAATCAACGTACATATATGTGAACTTGCAACATAGACTAAACCAACTTACATATATGTGAACTTGCAAATCAATCACGAGCATATGAATAAGTGTGAACTTGAAATATGTCATAGGTTTAATATATACACATAAACATGTAGATCTAACATTTGGTCACATATGTGATATGATTTTACAACCTAAAGCTTTCATAACATGATAAGCTACACAACTAGTCATAACGGGTTCTACCTCAAGCTCCTATACATATGAATAGACTTATTCATTAATTCCCAATGATAATAAAATAGAACCACAGGCATAGATCAATTATCATTCAATAACATAATCAATCTATTTTCAAGGTATGACATAACTGAATAAATTGATTAAAACATCACAGGCATATAAATCTCATAATATTACGAACATAAAAAGGTTTGAATATTAATCTAGATTCAAGAACATGGATAGATCTAACTTAAATAGAAAGATCCCCAAAATCAAGATCCAAGGACAAATAAAGAAAATAGGTCTGAATAGAAAATCAAGCTCAGATCCAATTTCATAGTCATAATCCTAAGCAATGAATCATACGTGATTAACCACAATTGTCATTGTCATAGTCATAGGCAATAGTCTTATTGTTCATAGTCATAGGCAGTCTTATGTTCACCGTCATAGTCATAGGCAAAATCTTATGACCACAGTCATAGGCATAGTCATAGTCTTATGTCATTAACAATAGTTTCAACATCGTGGGCAATATTCCCAATAGTCAAGATCCAAGAGGAAACCAAGAATAGATATGAATCATACATAAATCACTTCCAAATTATACCATGCACATGTTAGATTTATAGTTTTTATCTAAAAGTAATTGGAACTTACAGATCGTGGTCTACGAAAGATGTAGAAGTCAAGTCTAGAAATTTGTCGTTGAATTACTGAATCTTCCTTTGATTGTAGAAGCAAATCCCCAATTCCTAGCCTTAGTCTTCAAGAAATAATCTTCACGTTTAAATTTAATTTATCTTAATTTAATTTAGAGGAAGAAGAAGAAGCCATGATCATCAAGAGTTTGAGCAGCATAAGGTTAGAGATGAATGGTGTAAAGAGAATGAGGCTAGGAGGCTGTTTATATAGGATTAGGCAGACGAATCTAGACAGAAAACGAGACTAGGAACATCAGAGTGAACCCAGCTTCAAAAGTGGGCTCGGCCACCAGGTCGACACTATGGTCGACCTGGTCCTGGGCAGGTCGACACTATGGTCGACCCTAGGTCGACTTGGTCCTGGGCGGGAAATTTCCCGCCTAGTCCATTCTGGGGTTTGAATTCGAAATTTGAATTCGAATTCTGAGCTGTTTTTGAACTTGAAAATTCCTGAAACTTCGAAGGGTCATAACTTGGTCATACGGACTCCGATTTTCGAAAACTCAGACTTGTTTCCAAGAAGAATTTCGAGATGAACGTAATGGCGTAACCCATTGCCCTTGATTCTTATCTTAAAAATTAATTCTGCCTTGATTTATAGTTATAACACGTTATCAAAATACGGGTTGTTACAGATAGAGATACACAACTACTGATACAAGGATCGAAAGAGAAGCCGAAGTCTTATTCGTTAGAGTCGGAGGAATTTCTTCCACACTAGAAATCTATTTCATAAGACGTGTCCAAATTCTTGTCATATTCCTATCCTTCATCATCATCTTTATTTTCGTTCCCTTCTTCTTGAGGTGTGCATATCATGTTAAGCGGCCATGCATCTATGACCATCGCATTCCCTCCTATCTTTTCTAGCCCTAGGACTGGTTCTTCAGGGACCTCCTCTGCCTCATCAACTCCCATCTGATCCCACCATTCAACCTCATCACTTTCCACTGACCAGGTGATGTTTCTCCCCTAGCCACTCTTTAGGTTATCCTCGGAGATGTCATTCATCCATGGTCATAGTATGTAGAATTTTGGCTGCTAAGCTCGGTCTTGGCTTCTTCCTCTTCTTCTTCGTCCTCCTCTTCCTCCATAGTTTCCTCTTCCTCTACTTCTATAGGTTCCTCTTCCTCCACTTCTATGGGTATCGACTCTCCGATATCGATGATCGGTGTCTGTTCCTCATCTCTTGATACTATGATGAGCTATTCATGAGGAATGACCCATATGGTCGAGGGATTGTTTTCCTAGATAAAATGGGAACCATTCCTTATAATTGCTAAAAGAAACAAGAAAAGGTGATTGTATTCACCTTTAAGCTCTATCTAATTGATACAAGTCAAACCTGAACAACTAGGTTGTCCAAAGAAAATAAAGCAGCCAAAGTCCGAAGGAAAAAATAACTCCGGGTCAATCATGGGATTGATGTTATAAAATTAAATTCTCCATTTGGAAATAAAAGGTACCCCATAAAACAATGATCACAAATAAACATGGCATGGATTTTTACCTTAGGCAAGCACACCATTCTTACGTCAAAATTTCCCGATGTTATTTTTAATAACTTATGAGATAAAACCAATTAAAAATAAATTATAAAAATACATGAAATTTTTTCTAGTTAAATTCCATACCCCTTAGGGATCTACAACAAAATATGCAAGCTCTTAGGGAAATGGATTTCCATACGAAGGCAGGGTAAGGGACTACCATTTTGTACAGTACACCTCTAAAGGGTTACACCACGGAGCACTATTGTTTACCTAAATGACAAGGATGGAACAATTACATAGACCATTTCCCCAAGTCATGCACTTCCTGAATACATTATCACCACGATCGCAGCTGACCTAATCCCCCACGGTACCTCTTAGTATACTCCACTTACCCAACATATAATGAGTAATATAGAAAGATGATAAATGTCCCCTTATGGGCTCTACTTAAGCTCACCTTACTACTTTCCCGATATTTTCCAGCACCGATTGCTGAGGCTTAGAGGTCTATGATTACCTTTCCTTAAGCACATTCATCACTTTAAATGACACGGTGCCAAGTCCAACACACGCCAATGATTTCCAAAAATGTACAACCCTAAGCTTGTACATCTCAGAGAAGGGTTTTAAGCTAAGAGAAGCATCCTACTCCACCACCAACAGATGTAAATTCATGGATATCAACAAATGCATATTAGAAATGCAACGTCAAACAATACAAGTCATCCCTGGTTTGGACAAACCGACCAAAGATCTAAAAGTAGAATCGCGTTCTATTCGTAGTATGGGAAAAATCCCCCGAGGGTCAATGACAACAACCCTTTATTCAATCTCAATAATTCTTCAATCTTTAATACTTCAAAACGCTTAATTGATCCAAAGTGGTTTTCAGATAGGTACATCCTAATCTGATCTTAGTCTCCTTGAATCAATCATCGAAAAATTTGATATAAGTAGTTTTGGGTGTTGGGTGTTCTTTGTTCCTTAATTCATTACTTCATAAAAACATCTTTTATGATGTGTAACTTCTTCTTGAATATATGTAGAATCATTAAACCTTGTTTATTATGTCATTTGGATTGTACAAACTTTTTAGTTTAATGAATCAAAAGAAATATCTCTTATCTTACTCGATATCAATTTCTACATTCAAACTGGATAAAATGTTGAATAACGATGTAAACACCTTTTAAATTCTTACGGATAGTAAGGATTCCTTCCACAAAATATAATAAGTACAACAAGATCATCTCCAGGAAATTAGATATATTTATCTTTAGAAAATTTTGGTCTTTTATACTTAACTCATTTCCAATATTTCAACCTTATCTAGTCCTCGCCCAAGAAAGGATCAGGTGAGCTAGGGCACTGGTTTCTCCTGAATATCTACTTGGTTCAAAACTCACATCTTGATCTCAAAAATGAAAAAAATCAGGCTTACTCGTTGGCTTATTAGAGCCAAGATTAAATCATTGCTTATTATAAATTTTGAATTTATTTAAACACCTAAAATTTATTTCTAGATCTTCAAAAAAAATCTCCAAATCACTTAAATAATCATTTAAAAACATTCATTACATATTTAGAGAGGATTCATTAATTTTAAACTTCAATTCCAATCGTTATTGAAAAACTGTGCAAAAGTGTCATTTAAGCTTAATTCATTAAAATGAATTTTATGATTCATATAATCAACTTAAATTACTTTTAGATAATTTCAAAAGATTTATAAGATTTATTCCATTATTTTCTAGAATTTAGAATTTTAATTTCAAAATTCTCATTTTCTAGATTTTCCAACTACAAAACAACGATGTTTTCAAAACTTATTTTGATCATATTTCAAAATCTACCCAAAGTAATCTTGAATTTCTCGATTCCTTGAAAATCTATTGTAATAAGGATCTGGAAAAATCTCTCTTTAAAGAATCTGGATTCTTATTTTTTTCATATACAAAAGATTCAATGTTTAAGTAGGCGAAATCGCAAATTACAATTTCACGACGCATTAAAATTGCTTCAAATTCATATTCTTTCCAAACTTCATTTAAACACTTAGAAGTTTTTATAAAACATTTAGAAACATTTTTTAGAGTTTTAGTCATTCTGTTTGTCATTCTGTTTTCTCCTTTTCACTCAATAAAAGAAAAGTGATTTCCTTGGTATTTATCAACGTAAATTTAACGCTACTTATTCAACATCCATGCAATCAAACATATAAGCATTCAAACTTGAAAAAATTCAAAATAGATTTCGTAAGTAACATTTAGCATACATATAGATATCATTTTTACTTCATTTAGCTACCATTAATTTGTGAATAGTTAGAGTCATTTATGTTTAGTTTCTCACCTTCATTGGTTTCTAACGTTTCTATAATTCGTTATAGCTCACTACGATCGTACCAAAGCTTCCTTAACTCTCTCTCCTTCCTCCCTCTCACTCATGAATAAGAGATAATTGAGGCTTCAATCTTCTTGTCTTGACTTCAAACTTGGTATAGAAGCTTCTAATGATGATATAATAACTTTGGATGAGTTTGAGAAGGTTTTGGTTTCATTTAATGCAAACTTTGAAAAGTTGGTACGAAAGGGGATAATTTTTTTCTAAGGCTTTGGAAGCCATTAATAAGTTTCCCGAGAGCTTGAACAAGAGAGAAGAAAAGCACAATTATATTGTAAAGAAATGAGTGAAAGTGGATGGGTTATCATAGGAAAACCTTAGGAATAAAATAATGGGTGTAAAATTATCAAAACACCCCTCCTCTACACCTCAATTGATGTGACTTGACAATGTGGAAGGGTAATGCGATGTAAGTGTGATGATGTTGTGTGAAGAGTAATGATGTTAGGGAGTGGTGTTATTTTAATAAAGTAAACTGTTTTTGTCCCTATTTATTTACTTTTTCCAAATCCATTCTTAGCTTAATTAATCACTTCATTAACATCTCATGGTTATGTTATCATACAGATATGTGTGTGTACATATGTGTTTGCACTTTCGTACAACTTTCATTCATTAAATCGTTGAGAAACCAGAACTAATTTATCGGTCACACTTGTTGTTTTCTTGTAAAATATTTATCTAGGTAAAAGAAATTCACCAATAAACTAATTTATTTTTTTAAATAATCAAAACATGATTATTTATTCATTAAAACACTATTAAATAATACTTGTCCGTTTTCCATGAAATTCACAATTTTACCGGTAAAGTGATACCGACTTTTCTTATATTTTCAAGTTAAGTATATTCCTTTATATAATTTACTCACCATTGATATATAATCACTATATAACTTTTTTAAAACGATTAATATCTTTTAAACAAATATTTAAATAATTACAAGAATTATTAAATTGCTAAATTCCCTATTTAAATCCATAATCAATTATTGAATATAATATTCTTATTGATGATGTTATCAATTCACTAAATTTCCAAAGATTTAACATATAACATATTCTTTCATTTTCATATTCAACTATGGGAATAATTGTATGTATCCAAATCCGTTTGCGATCCTAATGGATAAAAATCAGTTTTGTTGATTAAACAATTTCAGTTAGTTTGATTTCCGTATGAAAACAATTTTCAAACTGATATCCCAATATGACTTCAATATTATTGTTTCTTACCTTAAATTTAATTATTAGTTGGAATTTATCCATATTTAGATATTTAAAAAAATCCCTAATTAAGGTGATCAAATTCTTGGTTGTTTCACATAATTAATAAAATTATCATCCATACGAGTTGCCATATTGTTTGACGAGGGATCACATTTCTTTCTTTAGGAATTTGGTTTACTAACATTGTCATTCTTCCCTTAATGTTACCCTATTGACAAAGTGATGAAGTAACCACCTCTTTTCCTTTAGAAAACTACGTGGGTATTGGATTCTCCCTTCCAGGTTCATTCCTTACCCTTCAGGGGAATTATTTTATTTTCGTTGCTTATTATTGGTATCCATTGTGAACCTGTGGTATCCACTCGGTGAATTAGGCATCAAATTTCCTGTAGTTTCGGTTAAGTTATGGGGACCCTGTCCGGTGGTTAGAATGGAACCTAAGTATCAGATAGGCTAAATAATCATAGAAAATAACAATAAGTAAATCTTTACAAGGTTTCAGATATTTTGGATTTGGAATGAAAAAATCCAACGGCCATGTCCTTTCGTTTTCCTTGGATATGGCTTTTGAATGATATCATGTTTTCCGGGATCAATAGACAATAATCCTGCAAAGTTATAATAATAATAATGACATAATAATTTAACAATTATGACTTCATTATCTTAATTGCATGGCAAAACATCTTTACTGATGATCCCTCTAAAACCCCGTAATTCTGTGACATTAAGATTCTCAAATTAAAGTATAATTAATTTTTAAAAGAAAAAGATCCATGCAGTTGTTTAATTTAAGTATTGTAACTAACATGAAAAAGAGAAGTAAGGAGAGAACAATAATTATTATTGTTCTAAGACTTATTAACAAAAGCCTCTGTAGCTCAGTTGGTTAAGGCATTGGATTTGTAGCATGGAGGTCGGGGGTTCGAACCCCGGCGGCGGCATAATTTTTTATCTTTGTTTTAGAGAGGGCCAACTGAACATGCAAATATATGTACGTATACAAATTCAAAATTTGAAAGGATAAACATATAAGGAAATAAAGAAAATATATATTTACATATGAGAATATAAATATATATATATATATATATGCAAAAATATATGTATACGAAAGATAAAATTCAAGATAAGGCTACAGTCAATGAAATATGGCAACATCATTTGAATTTTGAAAATAAAATGAAAGTTGTGCGTATATATATACGCGTAAAATGGTCGTTAGAGGAATTGTATACATATAAGAATATTTCATGTGAATAAAACAGTTAAATAAATTCCAGAAATTCAAAAGTTCGAACCCTGAGCCAGATCAAATCTAGGGTTTTCTATCAAGTGCTTTCTAGGTTTAACTAGAGTTTTGCGCTATCTGCTGAACGCTTCTCGAGTTCAGGGTTTATGCCACCTAGTCCAACTAGGGATTACGCTACCTGTCGAACGATGCCCCCAAGTATAGGACACTCCACCTAGAGTGGTGTATGTTCCTATACTTCCCCACACATGTATCACGAATCGTTATCGCTTGTCTAGATGCACATGTCCTGTAATGTGCGGTCCGAGTCCTGTGACAGGGCAAATCAAGGAATACAGAACTCGGTCGGGAGCTTTCAGATATCTGCCGATGCAGATACTAAGGTCTGTTTTTATTCCAGTGGCTATGGTCCCACTTGACCCCTCCCTCAACTAATGAAAGGCACACCTTGAAAAATGAGAACTATACGCCGGCCCCCGGTGCCCTACTATCCAATAGCCATCCGCAACCATAACCAGATAGCAAGTATATGGTCTTTTGGAGTTCTCCGCCTTTCTGCTTCACGTATCTCGATTGACTCAAGATGGATGGTAGACGACGAGTTGCTATCACAGGGCTTCCGATTTCTCGCCGAATCACGCTGGTCCATCCGAGTCTTTAGGTTGCCATATATATATATATATATATATATATATATATATATTGCAACCAAGGCATACCCTTGGCTCTTCTATCGCAGACCTTTACCTCTGTGCGCCCAGGCGGATCATTTGCAGCCTCACAGAGGGATACCAAGAGTACCCTCACGTCCCCTCGAAGCCTCGGGCTTCGTAACCCAATTCATTGGAGCCTTCTTAAAACCAGATGGATGTCCGCTCCTTCGTGTTATACTAAGAATTACTACTTAGTTCTACTAACTAAGGTTTACCACTTAGTTTCCAAATTCCTTGTTTTCTTAACTAAGTTTTACTACTTAGTCCCCTTTTCAACTGAGGTTTACTACTTAGTTTTCTTTCTCGCCAGGTTGGATTGGTTAAGTGTCTTTAGTCGATTCAAACTATCTTAACCCTCTTCCCTTATCCTGTTAAACTGGTTAAGTGTTATCCCTTTATGCTTTTTACTTAACCCTATTCATTTATCATATTCTGATGGTTAAGCGTTCAAGTTTACTTAACCCTATGGTCTAGTCCAGCTAACATATTAAATTGGCTAAGTGTATTACTTAACCCCAACCTCTAGTCTAATTAACATGTTAAATTGGCTAAGTGTATTAGCTTTACTTAACCCCACCTTCTAGTCTAGTCAACATGTTAATTTGTCTAAGTATTCCCATGGACTTAACCCTCCCATTCTAGCTTTAACTGTGCTAAGTTGGTTAAGTGTTCCTTAACCTTCCCATTCTAGCTTAACTGTGTTAAGTTGGTTAAGTGTTCCTATGGACTTAACCTTCCCATTCTAGCTTAACTGTGTTAAGTTGGTTAAGTGTTTCTATGGACTTAACCCACCCATTCTTGCTTAACTGTGTTAAATTGGTTAAGTGTTTCTATGGACTTAACTCTCCCATTCTTTTTCTAGCTTTAATTAATAAATTAAAGCCGCAACCTCTCACATTAGACAGATATTGCTGCGGTTACTAGATGTGCCGGTCGGTTCTGGGCAGGTTTACACCGCAACTCAGTCTAACCTCGGGTTAGGCATATTCATGTTTTCTAAGTTCAAAGGGTTTTTGATTAATTTCCAAATCTAGTTTTGAAAACAACCATCCCGTCCTTCGGATCAGTTAGGGATAGCCAGGGAGGGCAGGAAACTTGTATTTTCCAAACCCAAGCCTAGACACTATCCTCTCTATCACCCTAGAACTTTCAGGTGTATGTGTTATTTGTAACAACCCGCATTTCAACAACATGTTAAATCGAGAATCAAGGCAGAATTTAATTTTAAATTCTGAATCAAGTAAAACGGGCTATGCCATTGCGTTCGTCTCGGAAAAATACGCGAAATAGAGTCCGAGTTTTCGAGAATCGGAGTCCGTATGACCCGTTTAAGGCCCAAAGAAGATTTCTGGAAATTTGAATTTCGGAAACAATTTTGGAAATCAGAAATGGGGCCAGGCGGGAATTTTCCCGCCAAAGCCCATGTCGACAGGGGAGTCGACAGGGCTGTCGACACCCCTGGACCCCAAGTCGACAGGGCTGTCGACTTGGGTGTCGACTGGGCCCAAAAACACAACGCCGTGTTTTGGTGGCCTGGTGCACCTGGATGCAGTCTTGGTCTGGTCTGATGGGCCTGTGACGATTTCTGTGGTCTAGATTAACCCTAGATCTAATCCTATGGCCTAAAACTATCTTAATCTCTATAAAAAGACCCTAAACCTAATCTAAATCACCAAAAATAAAACCTAGCAACTAAGTGCTGCCAAAATCAACATTGATCATGGCCTCCATCTCAAATCCCTAGAGCCTATGCACTCAAATCAAGTTCAAATCAAAAGGTGCAAGCTTGCTACACCAAATCAAGGCCAAATCGACGTTGCTATGCGAGTTCCATGACGATTCTTCAACAAAGGGGGCACCTTTCTTAGCCAAGATGATTCATGCTTCTTTGCCTAGGCCTAACTATGTAAGTTCTAGCTACTTTTGGGTCAAAACGGTATTTTTAATGTTGACATGGGATAAAATGAGGCTAAACATGATTATGCGAATCCATATGAACCTTACCATGCCTCTTGTGTTCATATTTATGATTTTAGGCCATGTGAGTGACTTAATCATGCCTCTCATGCTATGCATAACCTAGTTTAACTTGCAAGTTTGGATCTTTATGCATGAAATGCTAGCATGAACCTTTAGGAACCATTTTACTTGTGAAACATTGGCCAAGACGAGATTTTGGGGCTTATGCATGTTTATGAACTCAAACCCTTTTATGCTATCATGCAAGATTTTCTCTTGTGTTGCCTTTCACTAGTTGAGGGAGGGGTCTCGTGGGACCATAGCCACGTGTAGAAAAGCAGACCTTAGTATCTGCATCGGTAGATAAATCTAAAGCTCCCGACCGAGTCCTGTATTTCTTGTTTTGCCCTGGGACAGGACTCGGATGGCACGATGTGATACATGTGCATACAGTTATAGAAAAACGATTCACGATGAATGCGGGGAAAAAGGGCGCGGTCGAGGGTTAGCGTAATCCCTAGTGGCCTAGGTGGTTTAACCCAAACCGAAATACGAAAGCGTGCGATAAGTAAGCGTAATCCCTAGTGGTGCTAGGTGGCGTAAGTCCTAGTAGTTCAAACGATGATTCCTATGGAAGAGCCTAGCTAGAACAAGGGTGATAGTCCAAAACGATTTCAAGGATATTACGACATGAGAAAGCCCGTACGAGGTACGGCAAAGGACTGAACTTATATACATGGAAAGAAACATATGATTTGAGTAACCTATATATGCGATCTTAGGTTGACATGGACCATAACACGACTTTGAGCACGGGACATTCATGGTTAACACGTGACGCGGGTAGGGATACTAGTACGAGAGGTGCAGAGCAAATATACATGTTAGAACTAGGAAGAATATACATAATAGATACCGTGGGATGTTAGACGGGGTAGATACCTTGGGATAATGTACCCGATAGAGATCTGACGATGTGATACCTTGATTTATCATGACACCGTGGTTTACCACGATACCTTAGTTTAGCTTGCTACAGTAGTTCAACCCGTTACCCCGATTTAGTTTATCTATCTTGTAGTCATCTTTATGTTTACTTTCAGTTTATGCATGTCATGTTACCTTTACCTGTTTTTATACTGGAAGTAGATAGGACTTACTCAGTCTTTTTGACTGACCCGTTTTGTTTCGCCTCTTTTCTTCCGTTTCCCCCCCCCCCCCCAAGGTTACAGGGAGGAAACAATGCTGTTTATTTTGGACTTCTTCTGCCTGAAGGTCATCATGGATGGCTTGGACTTCTCTTGGCTATGGCCACTTTACTGTTTTTACTTGGGGAATAATTTATAAAAGGTTTTTATGCTTCTTTATTTTTGCAAGACAGGTTTTGATGTACTCTGATGTAAAAGGCTTTAGACCTTATTTATTCATGTTATGAAAGTTTGATTTTACTTCCGCTATTTATATATGTTCTGTCTTGTGATATTTCTGTGCATGTTTACCAATAATGCCCCTCTAAAGCTAGTGCATTCCTTTGCGAGTGACCCTAGCGGAGGTGGGGTGTTACATTTGGTATCAGAGCAGAAGGTTACCAGACTGGGCAAAAGTTTTTAAAGACCTTCTGAAAATTATTTGGAAAACCGTTTACAAAGAAGCATTTTTTCAAGAAAATTTTCTTTTAAAAGAAAAAGGCTATTCCCCAAAGGCCATTAGCACTATCCTTGTTTCCTTAATTGAATCTCTTCTCCTTTTTTTCCTCCATCTGTAGTCACAGTGGTTTTAACTGCGACTAGTCTTTTCTATCTACGAAAGTGCTTTCCATGCGATGGAGGTGGTTTTCAAGAGACCAGTGGCCGCGTTATTAGAAAGGATAGTGAGAAAGAGGATAAAGGATACGAGCTTAAGGATGAGCAACTTGTTGGTATGGCTTAGTCCTCAAAGGAGGGAGAAAGATGAACAATGAAACCCATGACGAGAAAGTATCTTTGGTATAGTGAAACGGGACGGATAGTTAAGTATTGTGGGACAAGGACAAGATTATCGTTGTATACCCTCACTAGAGTACCTGAGTAGGGGGACAACATCCTTGTTGAAGATCTAGTTATTCTTTTCTATCATCCCGCCAAGACTTTGTTTTGATCCCCGCATCATTTAAGTCCGCTTCGGTAGTTGAGTCTCTGCACCTTAAGTACTAGCGTAATAGAGAATCCCATTTTTGTCTCAAAGTCCTATTGGAGAATCAGTCCATTTATTCATGGCTTGTTTGGATTTGAGAATGTCTATGTCAAGTGTTGAGCTTGGAAATAATGCTTATATTCATAAGCTATGGATGGATTCTAAGGATGAAGTGGTTATCCAGTAAGGGGTGCCACTCTCGGTTTTGATAGGAGGGTAGTTAGATTCTTGACTAGCCTTGGTAATACCCTCGAAGTATCGTGTAACCTTTTTGAGGTTCTGTCATGACTAGTTACTTAGAATCCCTTGATGCCTTTATTGGAAATTTGAAGCCCGATCGAGCGGTGTTCGCCGATAAGACGGATGGTTTACTTCACTTATGCGTAGGTTATAGAAATCACCCTAGTAAGTGCGCATGATAACCTGATTGACATCTGTTTACTTTCAAGAGAAAGTTCTTCTACATGGAATGCCTTATAGTATATAAACGAGATCCAAGATTCACTAGTGAATTTTGGAAAGCTTGCATGAGATCATGAGTACGCAGTCATATTTGCGCCAAGTATTCTAGGAAAAGGATAAGTGCAAGTGGAACGAGAGGCGACGAAGAAATGAGTTCCTGCTCATGTTATGGAAACAGGAATAAGAAGCTACAAAATCGCGAAGTTAAAAGACGACTTTGATGGTCAAAGACTAGATACGCGCATGATATCTCTTTTTGGGAGTATATCGTTGATCCCTGTTTTCTGTAGAGCTTACTTGTAGGCTATCTTTTGTGGGCATCCTCTCGGTCCCATTTTCTGTTACAAACCCCGTAAGGAGTTTGTCCTGTTTATCTTCTCGACCCTGTTTCAGGGAATCTTAGGTAGAACCCTATGGATGTAAACATGTATTTGAAACATGTTATGGTTGATATGGTTGCAAATGGTTGCAAGTGGTTGCTCGTGGATGCGCGAATTTACATTAGATATTAGCTCGACTCGGTCACATTTCATATTGCATATGCACGAATATTTATACTTGTTATGGATGAAATTGAATGTGTTACCATGTGGACGTTGCATATGGATGAATGTTTGTGCACGCATATAGTATCTATATGACTAGGACTATTTGCATACATGTTGGATTCATGGCACTAAACATATTTTTGCATTCAAAAGATTTTTCAGGCCTGATCATTAGCATTAACTAAGGAACATGTACACACACGTTTTGCATATATTCATATGGCATTAGAAATCATCTAAGGACAATGGTTGCTTGTGGATGATTTTTTGAGTAGATGGATGATGGATGGTAGGATATGTTCTTCCTAACTTGGAGATTTCGGGGACGAAATCCTAAAAGGTGGGGAGAATGTAACAACCCGCATTTCAACAACATGTTAAATCGAGAATCAAGGCGGAATTTAATTTTAAATTCTGAATCAAGTAAAACGGGCTATGCCATTGCGTTCGTCTCGGAAAAATACGCGAAATAGAGTCCGAGTTTTCGAGAATCGGAGTCCGTATGACCCGTTTAAGGCCCAAAGAAGATTTCTGGAAATTTGAATTTCGGAAACAATTTTGGAAATCAGAAATGGGGCCAGGCGGGAATTTTCCCGCCAAAAGCCCATGTCGACAGGGGAGTCAACAGGGCTGTCGACACCCCTGGACCCCAAGTCGACAGGGCTGTCGACTTGGGTGTCGACTGGGCCCAAAAACACAACGCCGTGTTTTGGTGGCCTGGTGCACCTGGATGCAGTCTTGGTCTGGTCTGATGGGCCTGTGACGATTTCTGTGGTCTAGATTAACCCTAGATCTAATCCTATGGCCTAAAACTATCTTAATCTCTATAAAAAGACCCTAAACCTAATCTAAATCACTAAAAATAAAACCTAGCAACTAAGTGCTGCCAAAATCAACATTGATCATGGCCTCCATCTCAAATCCCTAGAGCCTATGCACTCAAATCAAGTTCAAATCAAAAGGTGCAAGCTTGCTACACCAAATCAAGGCCAAATCGACGTTGCTATGCGAGTTCCATGACGATTCTTCAACAAAGGGGGCACCTTTCTTAGCCAAGATGATTCATGCTTCTTTGCCTAGGCCTAACTATGTAAGTTCTAGCTACTTTTGGGTCAAAACGGTATTTTTAATGTTGACATGGGATAAAATGAGGCTAAACATGATTATGCGAATCCATATGAACCTTACCATGCCTCTTGTGTTCATATTTATGATTTTAGGCCATGTGAGTGACTTAATCATGCCTCTCATGCTATGCATAACCTAGTTTAACTTGCAAGTTTGGATCTTTATGCATGAAATGCTAGCATGAACCTTTAGGAACCATTTTACTTGTGAAACATTGGCCAAGACGAGATTTTGGGGCTTATGCATGTTTATGAACTCAAACCCTTTTATGCTATCATGCAAGATTTTCTCTTGTGTTGCCTTTCACTAGTTGAGGGAGGGGTCTCGTGGGACCATAGCCACGTGTAGAAAAGCAGACCTTAGTATCTGCATCGGCAGATAAATCTAAAGCTCCCGACCGAGTCCTGTATTTCTTGTTTTGCCCTGGGACAGGACTCGGATGGCACGATGTGATACATGTGCATACAGTTATAGAAAAACGATTCACGATGAATGCGGGGAAAAAGGGCGCGGTCGAGGGTTAACGTAATCCCTAGTGGCCTAGGTGGTTTAACCCAAACCGAAATACGAAAGCGTGCGATAAGTAAGCGTAATCCCTAGTGGTGCTAGGTGGCGTAAGTCCTAGTAGTTCAAACGATGATTCCTATGGAAGAGCCTAGTTAGAACAAGGGTGACAGTCCAAAACGATTTCAAGGATATTACGACATGAGAAAGCCCGTACGAGGTACGGCAAAGGACTGAACTTATATACATGGAAAGAAACATATGATTTGAGTAACCTATATATGCGATCTTAGGTTGACATGGACCATAACACGACTTTGAGCACGGGACATTCATGGTTAACACGTGACGCGGGTAGGGATACTAGTACGAGAGGTGCAGAGCAAATATACATGTTAGAACTAGGAAGAATATACATAATAGATACCGTGGGATGTTAGACGGGGTAGATACCTTGGGATAATGTACCCGATAGAGATCTGACGATGTGATACCTTGATTTATCATGACACCGTGGTTTACCACGATACCTTAGTTTAGCTTGCTATAGTAGTTCAGCGCGTTACCCCGATTTAGTTTATCTATCTTGTAGTCATCTTTATGTTTACTTTCAGTTTATGCATGTCATGTTACCTTTACCTGTTTTTATACTGGAAGTAGATAGGACTTACTCAGTCTTTTTGACTGACCCGTTTTGTTTCGCCTCTTTTCTTCCGTTTCCCCCCCCCCCCCAAGGTTACAGGGAGGAAACAATGCTGTTTAGTTTGGACTTCTTCTGCCTGAAGGTCATCATGGATGGCTTGGATTTCTCTTGGCTATGGCCACTTTACTGTTTTTACTTGGGGAATAATTTATAAAAGGTTTTTATGCTTCTTTATTTTTGCAAGACAGGTTTTGATGTACTCTGATGTAAAAGGCTTTAGACCTTATTTATTCATGTTATGAAAGTTTGATTTTACTTCCGCTATTTATATATGTTCTGTCTTGTGATATTTCTGTGCATGTTTACCAATAAAGCCCCTCTAAAGCTAGTGCATTCCTTTGCGAGTGACCCTAGCGGAGGTGGGGTGTTACATTATTCAAAGAGAAAACCTTTCTTTTGTCCATATATAAATTGTCAACAATTTATCTTCAAAGTCCATTTTCCCTTTTTAAATAAACTTGGCCTATAACATTTTCATTTTGTCCTGCCCACTAGTATACTTATATTCTAGGCCCAAGTCCTAACCCAACTTGCAGTTCAGGCCATTTCCTATTTCATTGCCAAAACTAGATTAAATATCCTAGTTTATAATTTATGGCCAAAACTTTACCTACATGCAAGTTACATATTTTGTGGTAAATGAACAATTTATCATTTATGACAAATTCTATAAGTAAATTTACTCCTAATTTACTTATTTCATTATTACACTTTTAATGTACATTGTCACATTTATTATTATGGCCCGTTCCCTCTTATTTATCATATTTATACTTTTTGGTATGTAAATTATACCAAATTAAGTGTCACTAACCATAATTTTTTCTAAACATGACAATTTCTCACAATTATGGCTAAATTCAAAATTGTGCTAATATACTTATTCCAAATCTTTAATTAACACAATTTTGATTTAACATTCCTAATTCACAGTTTATGGTAAGACTAGAATTATTATTCTAGTTTACATTTCATGCCTAAAATTTAGCTTACTTGCTAATACTAAATTTAATATGTTAAACTTATCCAATTTGCATTCCTATGAACATGCCATAATACATATTCCCAATTTATGCCAATTTCCAAGCTTATAACTACATTTATGTTCATTTTCATATTTTCCCCAAATTGCATTCCCACCGTTCGTATAATCGTGATTTAACCTAGATTGTAAATAAATCTAGATTCGTAGAAAATAGGGAATGAACCAAAGATGCTATGAAAAGGGATAATAACTGGCATAAAAGGTTTGGATAACGACGTAGGTTCAAGAATATGGGTAGACCTAACTTAATAGGTAAATTCCCATGGTCTAAAACCAATAGATAGAATAGGTTCAAGAACATGGGTAGACCTAACTGAATAGGTAAATTCCCACAGTCTAAAACCAAAGAAAAACAAGGAACAGATAAAATAGATAATCGGGTTTAGACCCAATTTCATAGCCACAAAACTTAAGCAACAATTTTCCTAATTATGAATCATAGGCAAAGTTCATAGTTATAGGCAATGTTCATAGTCCAAAAGGGAAAATAATTCCCATAGTCATAAGTCATTGTCATAGGCAATGTCATAGTCATATGTTGTATGTCCCAAATCAAGGTTCATGTTCGTAATTCAAAGGCAATAGGTTCATGGTCATAGTTCTCATAATCATGATCATAGGCATAGGCATATCCTCTTTGTTCAATAGTCATAGGCCGTCAATCAAAGTCATAGTATGTTCTGGGCCATAGTCAAGAATTAGATCCAAAAACTTAAATAAACACAGATCCAAGTGAAGAGATTAGGCATTTTTCTTATATCCTTTTAATTTCATGTCACAAATAAAAATAAAATGTTCAAGTCTAGAAATAACCAACTTACAGAAATTAGATCTAGAATAGAAGAACGGCGATGCTAAGATTCGTATGTCGTTGCTCGAGGTTTGTTGATTTAGCCTTTGAATTCTTCACTTTGATTTGAATCTTCTCTTGAACAGATTTGAGCAGCATCTCCATGTCTTGAATTTATATTTTATTTTAATTATTTAAGAAAATTTAGAGGAGGGGAAGAAGCCATGAATCTTAGCAGCATAAGGATAGAAGAGAATTGGTGCAAAGAGAATGAAGACTAGGGCTGTTTATATAGCTGCTCAAGACCTTATCGTACACGCAGCGCTGAGTCAGCATTGAACCCAGTTAAGAAAATAGTCCAGGTACGTAGATGAATTTAGCCAAACCTTATCATACACGCAGTGCTGAGTCAGCTTTGGGTCCCACAAGCTATTTTGGCGTAGAAATTTGAATTTCGAATGAATTGTTTTGGCGTAGAAGTTTGATTTTCGAACTTTTGAATTTCTGGAATTTATTTAACTGTTTTATTCACATGAAATATTCTTATATGTATACAATTCCTCTAACGACCATTTTACGCGTATATATATACGCACAACTTTCATTTTATTTTCAAAATTCAAATGATGTTGCCATATTTCATTGACTGTAGCCTTATCTTGAATTTTATCTTTCGTATACATATATTTTTGCATATATATATTTATATTCTCATATGTATATATATATTTTCTTTATTTCCTTATGTGTTTATCCTTTCAAATTTTGAATTTGTATACGTACATATATTTGCATGTTCAGTTGGCCCTCTCTATAACAAAGATAAAAAATTATGCCGCCGCCGGGGTTCGAACCCCCGACCTCCATGCTATAAATCCAATGCCTTAACCAACTGAGCTACAGAGGCTTTTGTTAATAAGTCTTAGAACAATAATAATTATTGTTCTCTCCTTACTTCTCTTTTTCATGTTAGTTACAATACTAAAATTAAACAACTGCATGGATCTTTTTCTTTTAATTTTTCTTTTAAAAATTAATTATACTTTAATTTGAGAATCTTAATGTCACAGAATTACGGGGTGTTACAATCCCAATGACTAAAGTCTATTTTACCCCAAATCAATTTAGAATTTTGGTTTACTACTCAGATCTGTGATTAAAAGATTGAGAAATGAAAAGTTAATCCCCATCTCTGGACATCTAGGGTCGTATTTATAAGTGTGGGTTGCCCCTTTCGTTGGTATAGGGGTTTGTCCTAGCCTTCTGGTGAGAGTGGATACGGAGACTTCATGAGTGTGCCTTCCATAAATTCTTGGGAGAGCAACAGTAAGGTTGTTGCAAGAGCTTTCGAAAGTAGGTTTCCGGAGGCAAAAGTCTTAATAATATACTATGTAAATGGATTTGTTGGAGCTTTTGGTAGCTGGTGATGCCAACAACTTCTTTTCCCTTCATGTACAATGACTTGCTGGTAAGGGCTGAAGCTTTCTTGTATTCCTATTTCGGGTAACCAAAAGGTATACAAACCCTAGCTTTATATACTTAGAAATTGTGTATCTAGGGTTGTTTCCCTTCTGGTTAAGACAACAGGGGCTTTTTATAAGAAGTGGTAACCTCTTACCCCTCGCCCCTCTACCATTGGTTTCGAAAGTGCATAATGAGCTTCTAGTTACGCTGGCTTCTATAGTCCTCCATCCTGGTTTTGGCCTTTGGCTTATCCTTATTTATATTTGTGCTAACACTTACTCTACACAAATTAAGTTGAAAAATGAAGCAGTGAACATAGTAATAAATATATGCATTAATGAAAATTGAATTCTATACGCAATCCAATCTCCTTAACAAATATACATACATCGAGGAAAAAATAATATAGCATTGATATAGTTTCAGAATACAATACAATGTACATTCGTCTCCTCATAGGCCCAACATCCAAGATTGGCTAACGTTTATATACCTATAAAGTCTCAAATTGGCCCCATTATTAAATAAATAACAAAAGATCAGACAGTGAATAAATTCAAATATAAGGGTAACATAATGATACACATAATCATATAGATTATTGACGTCAAAAGTTGGTATAGTGACGATCAACCACCAACATGCGTTGACCATACACGAAAAGTAATCACAGAAATGTGAGAAAATATTAAAAAAACACATAAGACATAATATTTTTATAGCAGTTCGGCTTGATCCAAGCCTACGTCCACTTTATAATCTTTGTTTATACTGTCGATTACAAGTTACAGTGGTTTTTCTATGAAGAGAGTAGAGAGTGGAGTGAATTTATACACAAAATCCTTGTGTTGAACTTAGAATATACGACATGCTATTCTTAATAAGTCGAACAAGGGGTTGTTCTCAGAAAATTTTCAGATGCCTTTCCATTTCTAGAGGTAGTTGTACTTATAGGCAAGCTAGTGGGACAAACTTGCATGCGACATGGCATACGTCTTTTTTGGGCTTTAACACGTGCAGCTCGTTCCTTTTGAGTAGCTGTAGGCGGCGGGACCCAATACTGCTTATGAATAGTTCTTCCTTGGAATATGCGGCATACGTAGAATTTAATACTTGGCATATGAAAAGAAGTGCAGGTAAAAGCTAATCCGCTTCTCCAGCCTTGGTAATAGGACTTCGTTTGATAGTGTATAACCTGCTTCGATAATTATGCGGACCGATACCATAGGAGATCACTTTACTTAGATACTTCAGCACTGATATTCCAGCCCGATCTGATCTTTAAGGAATAGGTCATTCAATTTGTTGATGATTCGACCGATTGGTTTGGTCTTTTCTTTAGGAGAATGATGTCTTGGGCCGACCTAAGATTGATTGACTGAAAATGAAAGTTGATTCTATAAGCATCGAGTCGATGTCTAGTATTGAGAGAGCTTTGTTCTTGAGTTGTGACGGCTTTTTCCAAAAAGCTGGTCAACACTTTGCCCTCCTAAAACATATCTTCTTGGGAAAAGGAGACATGTTTTGGATCTTTGAGTAATAGAGACCCAATAAGCCATGGTTGCACCGAACTATATTAATGCCAGAAAACTGACGACTGACGATTGTATTAAGGCAAAAAAAACTGACGAGAGGATCATATTAAGGCCGAAAAACCGACAATCATTCGAGTGATCGTATTAAGGCCAGAAGCTTGTATTTTCCATAAAATGTCGACAATTTTAAGTCGATCTTAGTAGAAGCAGAAGAACCGGGATCCCGCCAATTAAATGATACCTGCAAAGAACTAGAGTACGAACATAAACTACACTCGGTTTTATAAGGTGGGGTTTTGTAGGACTGGCGAGTATCAACCATATTCGGCCTAATAAATTTAGCAAGTATTAACAATACTTGGCTTAAGTAAGTGGGGTGAGCATTAACCATACTTGACTTAAGGAGGTTGGCAAGCATTAACCATACTCGGCTTAGGAATATTGACAAATATTAACCATACTTGGCTTTGAAGTGCTTGTCGAATCCCAACAAGAAGTTTAGGTCGATCAAAAATAATCCATGCTTGAGAAATAAAGCTTTATTGCTACTAAAGGTCCATTACAGAATTATAGTAAATCCAAATGAGTTGGTCATTTAATCCAAAGCACGCTTAGGGATTAAATCCTAACCCCGTACGCCTGTACTTCAGCATAACCAGATTATTGAAATAAAAGTACATCTCTTATATCCTAAGGAATGGGAAATATCCACGATGATCTAGACCAGATCAGTCAATAATGATGTTGTGATTGCTGGGCCAAGGGTCCTTTCTGTTTCAAGGAGATCTAGGATAAAACTGAGGACCTTGGGAAGAAGATTGTGGTGGCACGACCTATACATATTTTTTGACATATTTGGGTAGCTCTCCATGTCTGATCCTTTCCTCAATGAGATCGTGCAAATTCTTGCATTCACTGGTGCCGTGACCTGCTATATTATGGTACATTCAGTGCTTTCCTGAATCAAGTTCTCTTTTGGTCAGCTTACTCCTTGGAGGCTTTGGAAAAGGTAGGAATCCTCGTACGTTGAGGTAGATGTCTAGTAGGTAGGAATTGAGCTCGATGTATCGATCGTACTTGTCTTCTCTCCGGGATCATACGTTCCAATCGTTCTTCTCTAAAGCTTTCCATTTTCCTTTCCACTGGCCATTTGTATTGGATGGGTCTGAAAATGCGTGTACGTGCAAGTAGTACACATGGATCGTGTAATATGGTGTATAACAGACGAGTATGAAATAATAACGAATCATAGATATAAAAACGGAAAATGCTGTAAAATAGAAAAATCACACCAGGGATTTTTATACTGGTTCAGAGCACCCTTCTACGTTCAGTCCCATTCACTATCAAATTAGCTTCATAGGACATTAGATTCCTATCAATTCATCTAGCTTCATGATGGAAAGATCATTAGCTTCTTCAATTGCTAATACTTTTCCTTCCCATTCACTAGTCAGAGAATGTAGGACTGTCAAAACAACATCAAAATATGAATTTTTTTTGTCCTAAACCAATTAGTGCATGGTGAATAGTTTGAAACCGTGAATACATATCATTGGTTGTCTCAATCGGCTTCATTTTGAAATTTTGAAACTGACTTTTCAGCTTGGCTATTTTGGCTTGTTTAACCTTGTTAGTACCTTCATGAGTGGTTTTTAGCGTTTGACAAATTTTATATGCGGTGGTACAGGTACTAACACAATTATAATCATTTTGGTCTAATGCACAAAACAACATGTTTATAGTCTTTCCATTTATGGCAGCTGCCGTTTTCTTAGCCAGTGTCCATTCTGAATAATCACTTGTTGGATTCACTATTTCCTTTTGGGTAGCATTCCAGGCATCATTGCTATTTGATTGCATAAATAATGCCATACGTGTTTCCCAATAGCTATAGTTGAGACCATTAAAGATTGGAGGTCATTGTGTTGATTGACCTTCTGTGTAAGTGGTAATGCTGGTGCTTGTGTTATTTGCCATATTACTAGAATATATCAAATAATTGTGTTACAGTTATATGATGACCGTGCACTAAAACCAAATTGAAAATGCGTGTACGTGCTAGTAGTACACACGGATCGTGTAATATGGTGTATAGCAGATAATAACGAATAACATATATAAAACAGAAAATGCAGTAAAATAGAAAAATCACATCAGGGATTTTTATACTGGTTCGGAGCACCGTCCTACGTCCAGTCCCAGACTTCTATCTGGATTTTCACTAATAATCACCTCACTTCACCCGGAGGAATAGGTATACAACACACGAGCAGATGAACAGGATTTCACGCCTCTAATGACACCGAGGACGTCAACAATTGCCTCTTACAACACCAAGGACTTCAACAAAGATGAATGTAATTGTTGTTGACGATATGTGTTCTCAATAACACGATTTTGTCGCTTGTATTACAAACTTCCTATAATTTTATCCTCAAATAGAATATTTGTGTAAATGAAGATTTGGTAGTAGATATCGTATTGAATCAAAAGAACGTTAAATATATTCTAGGATTCAAAACGATATGGGATAGAATATGAGCAATTTGAGCGCTATTAGAGTTCAAGAAAGAGATCAATAGAATAGAAATTAGATTTATAGAATCGGTGAGTTGGAATGATGAAATCATGATGTTTATATAAGGAATAAATAGTTGTAACCATTTGTGAAAAGTTACAAACAATGGTCATGATCATTTGTGAAGAGAAAGAGAAGCAACTCTTGAAGAAATGGAAGTGTCTATACGAAAGGTTGCTTCTGTTTAAAAATGGTCGACGGGTTAAAAAGAACTGGTAGATAGGAATTTGAATATATATACGTTATGTGCACTTGTGCACGTTATCTGTGCATTCCGGGCAAAAATCATAATTTTTACTCCATATATTTTAAATAAAAATCATAATTGTTGAAATAATTGTCTCTAAGGAAATGATGACGGATATCAATGTGTTTTGTTCGAGAGTGATTTACTAGATTCTTAGAAAGATTTATAGCACTTGTGTTATCACAATATATAATAGAATTTGATAAATTTATATCAAAATCTTGAAGTGTTTGTTGCATGTATATTACCTGAGTACAAGCGAGAGCTGCTGACATATATTCAACTTTACACATTGGTAGTGAAACACAATTCTGTTTCTTACTAAACTAAGAGACAAGTGATTTTCCAATAAAATAGCATGTACCACTTGTACTCTTTCTATCCGTTAGAGAGCCTCCGAAATCAGCATCGCTATATGAGACTAATTCGATTGGACATTCTTTTGGGTAGAAAGACCAAAATCTTTGGTATTATTAAGATAACGAATTATACGTTTCACTGCTCGTAGGTGTGATTCTTTTGGATCTTCTTGAAACCGTGCACATAAATAAACACTCATCATTATATCTGGACGACTGGCTGTAAGATACAGAAAAGAACCAATCATGCTTCAATATAATTTCTGGTCAACGCTCTTACCATTTACATCTTTTTCAAGATGTGTAGTTGTACTCATGGGAGTAGGTTTACCAGATGTATTTTCTAATCCGAAGCGTTTGATAAGATTTCCACAGTATTTTTCTTGATTAATAAAAATGTCGTTTGGAAGTTGTTTGATTTGAAGTCCAAGAAAATATGATAGTTCTCCCATATGAGACAGTTCAAATTCTTTGATCATAATATTTGCAAATTCTTTGCAGAGTTTATTGTTTGTTGAACCAAAGATGATGTCGTCTACATATATCTGGATAACTAGAATATCATTTCGAGAATGTTTGATAAACAAAGTTTGATCGACTTTGCCAATTTGAAATCCTGAGTTAATATGATAGCTACGTAGTCGATCATACCAAGCACGAGTTGCTTGTTTTAAACCGTACAGAGCCTTCTTAAGTTTGTACACATAGTCAGGATATTTTTCATGTACGAACAAAGGAGGTTGTTCGACATATACATTCTCTTTGATAAATCCATTTAGAAAAGCACTCTTGACATCCATCTGATAAAGTTTGAAATCATGGTGACAAGCAAAAGATAATGGGATCCCTATAGCTTCTAGTCGTGCAACTGGTGCAAATGTTTCTTTATAATCGATACATTCTTCCTGATTAAACCCTTATGCTACTAACCTTGCTTTATTTCTGGTAATATTACCTTGTTCATCAGCCTTATTTTTAAAGACCCACTTAGTACCACTAACTGATTGATCAGTTGGTCTTGGAACAAGTTCCCAGACATCATTGCACTTGAACCGATTTAGTTCTTCCTGCATGGCAATGATCCAGTAATCATCAGTAGCAGCCACTTTTGGATTCTTAGGTTCGATATTTGAAAGAAACGCGACATGACCCATTTGATTGAGCTGACTCCTTGTTCTGACTTATGATGTTACTTCCCCGATTATATTTTGAGTAGGATGATCTCTTAATATTCTCGGTGGAGATTGTATCCTTGGTGGAGATTGTATCCTTGGTGGAGATTGTCTCCTTGGTGGAGATCATAACTCACATGGTTGAGGAATATTTTCAACAATTATTTCAAAGTCTGAATCAAGCTTTTTGATGATTGGATTATCAATGACTATAGTTTCGTCATCATCTGATATAATTCGACGATGCTGATAGAATTCATCAAAAGAGACATGAAGTGATCCTTCAATAGTTTTGGTTCATTTATTAAATATACGATAGGCCTTGCTTCGTTCCGAATAACCGACAAATATACCTTCATCGGCCATTGGATCAAATTTACCGAGATGGTCTTTCGTATTTAAGATAAAGCACTTAGAACCAAATACTTTGAAGTTAGAGATATTAGGTTGTCTTTCATTAAATAATTCATAAGAGGTATTCTTGGTGAGAGGTCGAATGGATACACGATTCAAAACATAACAGGTAGTTGCAACGACTTCTGCCCAGAAATGTTTTGGTAAAGTGGTTCCATTTAATAATGTTCTTGTACATTCTTGTAAGGTTCGATTTTTCCTTTCTACAACTCCATTTTGTTGTGGATTTCTAGGAAACGAAAAATTATTATATATACCTTTCTTTGTACAAAAAATGTTCAAATTCATTATTTTCGAACTCTCCGCCATGATCACTTCTTATATTTTTAACTTTTAGCCCTTTCGATTTCTGAATTCTCTTGACGAAAGATTTGAAATGTTTGAGAGTGTCACTTTTGTTTTTCAAGAAAATCATCTTAGTGTAGCGAGAGTAATCATCAACAATTACAAACACATATCGACTATGATTTATTGACTGAACCTGAGTTGGTCCGAATAAATCCATATGAAGTAGCTCAAGTGGTTGTAATGTTGTTATGACTTTCTATGATTTAAAAGATGATTTAGTCAATTTCCCTAATTGACATGCATCGCAAATGTTGTTAACCTTAAAGCTCATTTTGGGTAGTCCTCTAACAAGATCGTTTTTGGCAAGCTTGTCAATAGTTCTGAAGTTAATATGACAGAGGCGTTTGTGCCATAGCCATGGATCATTATCATTAGCTACAAGACACATATCTGAATTATGATTAATATTCATATTCAGAATATATATATTCCTGTCTCTATATCCTTTGAAAACTAAATTATGATCTTTATCTAAGATACTACACTTATTAACTGAAAAGGAGATTGTAAAACCCTTGTCGCATAACTGACTAATACTAAGTAAATTGTGTTTCAAAATTCTAGCTAGCATGACATTTGTAATAAGTGGTAAGTTAGATGTACCGCAATTGCTCACATTGCCTTTGCCGATGATATAGCCTTTTGAATTATCTCCAAAAGTGACGGAGCCACCATCTGGGTATGTAATATTTGTTAATAAGCTCTTGTCTCCAGTCATGTGCTTCAAGAAACCACTGTCCAATATCCACTTTCCTCTTTTCTTAAGTGGGATCTGCAAAAAATAAAATAAAATCCATGGTACCCACTTTTTATGGGGTCCTAAGAGTTAGGTCTTAGGAGTCCAAACCCATACGGGTTCGGTATCCCCTTTACATATATAATTAGAATTGAAATGCGCAGAATTCATGAAATGATGAATATATTTGTTCCTAATCAAACTGTTATTTGTTTTAGGAACCCATATCTTGATAGTTTTGATATTTTTCTTTTGAAAATCCACAACCGATTTTGGTTTGGAATATAATAAACTAAGATTTTTCTTAGATTTATTTTTTACTACATCTTTTTTTATTGAGATGTTTCTTGGTTTCTTGTTTTTTATATCTCAAACCTTGTTTGTTTGAAGCAGATTGTGAACTTTCAATGATCTTTGTCAAATTTTCTTGACCTTTGTTGAAGTTAGAAACATTTTGAGTAAAATTATCTAACTTAGTTTGTAAACTAGCATTTTCTAGATCAAGAATTTTGACTTTTGCCTTTAGCTCACGATTTTCAGTAGTAAGAACGTCATTTTTCTCTTTTTGAGTTTCAATTTCTTGACTCAAAAGAGATAATTGAGAGTCTATATTAGATGATGATTCTTGAAGTTTTTCAAGTTCTTCTTCTAATATTTTCTTCTCGTCTTTTAACATATCTCGTTCAAACTCTGTTTTACTCAAATCAACTCTGGCTTCTTTGAGTTGACATTTCATGTCTTTATATTTGACTATCAATTCAGCAATAATATCGAGTACTTCATCAAATGTAGGAATTTGTACCTCATCTTCTGTTGCCATGAAACAAACATTTGCTTGTTCATCCTCCGTATCACTATCACTTTCTAATGAAGACGAGTCTGAACCATCCCTTGTTACTGAGAATGCTCATTTCGTTCATTTGTCCTTCTTGTATTTGAACTTGTCATTTTCTGACTTCTTCTTTTCTGGACAATCTTTGTGCATGTGCCCCTTTTTATGGTAGTTAAAACATTCTATAGCGGACGATGATGGTTTATTTGATCCAGTCTTCTTTTTGCTAAAACGACCAGCTTTTCGCTGCTTTAGGAATTTTTTAAAACCTTTACCAATGAATGCCAAATCTTCATCTTCAGACTCTGATTCATCTTCATCTTTTTCAGCATGGAATGCTACATTTTTCTTTTCTTCTTTCTGTTCCTTTCTAGCCTGCAAATTAGCTTTATAGGACATTATATTTCCTATCAATTCATCTGGCTTAATGACGGAAAGATCATTAGCTTCTTCAATTGCTAATACTTTTCCTTCCCATTCACTAGTTAGAAAATGTAGGACTGTCGAAATAACATCAAAATCTGAATATTTTTGTCCTAAACCAATTAGTGCATGGTGAATAGTTTGAAACCGTGAGTACATATCATTGATTGTCTCATTTAGGTTCATTTTGAAATTTTGAAACTGACTTTTCAGCATGGCTATTTCGGCTTGTTTAACCTTGTTAGTACCTTCATTGGTGGTTTTTAGCGTTTGCTAAATTTAATATGCGGTGGTACAAATACTAACACAGTTATATTCATTTTTGTCTAATGCATAAAACAACATGTTTATTGCCTTTGCATTTACGGCTGCTGCCATTTCTCAACCGGTGTCCATTCTGAATAATCAGTTGTTGGATTCACTATTTCCTTTTAGGTAGCATTCCAGGCATCCTAGCTATTTGATTGCATAAATAATGCCATATGTGTTGCCCAATAGCTATAGTTGAGACCGTTAAAGAATGGAGGTCTTTGTGTTGATTGACCTTCTGTGTAAGTGGTAATGCTGGTGCTTACATTATTTGCCATATTACTAGAATATATCAAATAACTGTGTTACGGTTATATGATGACCATGCTCTGAACCAAATGAAAATGTGTGTATGTGCTAGTAGTACACACAGATCGTGTAATATGGTGTATAACAGACGAGTATGAAATAATAACGAATCACAGATATAAAAACGGAAAATGCTGTAAAATAGAAAAATCACACCAGGGATTTTTATACTGGTTCGGAGCACCGTCCTACGTCCAGTCCAAGACTTCTATCTGCATTTTCACTAACAATCACCTCACTTCACCCGGAGGAATAGGTATACAACACCCGAGCAGACGAACGGGATTTCACGCCTCTAATAACAACGAGGACTTCAACACTTGCCTATTACAGCATTGAGGACTTCAACAAAGATGAACGTAATTGTTGTTGACGATATGTGTTCTCAATAATCATGATTTTGTCACTTGTAGTAAAAACTTACTATAACCTAATCCTCAAATAGAATATTTGTGTAAATGAAGATTTGGAAGTAGATATCGTATTGAATCAAAAGAATGTTAAATGTATTCTAGGATTCAAAACGATATAGGATAGAATATGAGAAATTTGAGCTCTTTTAGAGTTCCCGAAAGAGATCAATAGAATAGAAATTAGATTTATAAAATTGGTGAATTGGAATGATGAAATCATGATGTTTATATAAGGAATAAACAGTTGTAACCATTTGTGAAAAGTTACAAACAATGGTCATGATCATTTGTGAAGAGAAAGAGAAGCAACTCTTGAAGAAATGGAAGTGTCTATACGAAAGGTTGCTTCTGTTTAAAAATGGTCGACGGGTTAAAAAGAACCGGTAGACAGGAATTTGAATATATATACATTATGTACACTTGTGCATGTTATCTGTACATTCTGGGTAGAAACGGTCGACCGCCTGGATTCTACCGGTCGACCGGTTTGGCCAGATTGCACAGTTAATGTGCACACATGTATACTTATACATATATATTCAAAGATTAAAGGTGTGAGATTATTTGAGGATAGATTTTAACATAAATAATATTACTAACATACCAAATAATCAACCTCTAATGTATGTAGCTCTGTGTGTCTCTTTAAACCAATGAATAACTTGTTTTGTTGATCACAACTTATCTCTTCGTCAGAAATCAAAACTTTATAAAATTCTTGACTCAATAGGGTCTCCTTCGTTTGTGGGAAGTACTTAAAGATTTTCCATCTCGATGTTGGCATCTTCTTGACGGAGGAATCTATCTGCTTCATCATAGAAGTCTTCGACTTAGGAAAATCCTAAATTCAGATCGGCTTTGAACACCGGCTATGGCAGTCGTAAGCACCATCGATGGCTCAGGTCAATCGACTGATGCTTCGGCCATGTTGAATCTTTCTAAGAAGGTACGTAGGGTCTCGTCAGACTGCTGCTTGATGGATATAAGGAACATGACACTCTTTGGTCAAGAGATATAAACTCTGAACTGCTCGGTGAAGCGAGTGACAATCATGTTCCAGCTGCTGATTGATTCGGTTGTTATTTGTCGAAACCACACGCCAACTATGTTATTGAGAAAGAGAGGGAAACACTTGGCCATGATATTGGTAGATGCTGATAATACTTCCATGTGACACATGTCGCATGATATGTATGGTCAGTCCTACCGTTATAGGGCCCTAGGACTGGAGGCTTGATGTTTGGTGGATTTCGGGAGTTCCTGATCTCCCGTGTGAATGGACTACGATGGATGTTATCCACATCTTGCTAAGAAGTGTTGCCTCTAGTAAAGCATTTGATGATACTTGCAATCTAACTTCCATCCTTGAGGAGTTTTTGCAACAAATCCAATTCTTCACTGGGGACATCATTGAGAACTCCACTACTAAGCCTAGGTGGAAGCATGTCACGAAACCATGGGGTTGGTTCGGTTCGACCTCCGAGAGTTGAGTGAAGGTGATCCACAGCTTCGGGCCTTTATTCGAGAGTAATTGGAGCTACTTGGATAAACTTAGTATTGGTCTAAACCATATCCATGATGGTAGGAACAAATCGTCCCAGGTGAGTGGTATCCATCCAAGGATCGGTATTGCCCCCGCTTGGGGCGATGTTAGAGTGGTTTATAGTAGTGTTTCCCTCTATCACATTGGGATTGGTATGGTAGAGTGGTCTTGGTGACATGGAGGGTTGCAGCCCCCAGCCTTCTTTGATCAGTAAGCTGGGAACGTTATATGGGAGGATGCATAAGAGCGGTTTGCAGTTTGACGTTGGACCAAACTAGAAGTCACATCGATCCATGTTTTGGTCGACCCAAGGGTTGCATTGGTTTCGGAGCTGTTTGTCCAGGGTGCTGAGTTTGAGTCGATCCTTGGGGTAGAGGAAAAACGGTCAACTGTTTCGTAATTTGGCCATGACCGACCAGAGAATTTGTAGCTACCAAAGCTTCGTTTACGCTAGAAATGATGTGACGACCGCCCATAACCCCTGCACTAAACAAGAGGAAAAGTACGTTGAATGGTGTGTCAGGCAGCTATGGACGACCATCAAGGTATGTTAACACAAGCGGAACCTGTAATTAATCTCACAGCCAAGGATAAAATATAATAGAACATATATACAATAGGTAATAGTGGTGAAGCATATTTGAGTAGAAATCTCAAATTTTCAAATAATAAGAAAGATATCCTTACACTAGGATTTCAACATATGTCTGTACAAATTTGCCTCACTACATCACTCAGAGTAGAATATCATCCAGCGGAAAACCCAAATACTACATAGTAAGAGAGATAGTACGCTAGCCTCCTACTCGCCTGCGAACCGCTACATTGTCTTTACTAAGCTATCATCTGTCACCTGCCACCTAGTCTGCTCACCCAAAAATGGATGAACAACCCAAGGTAATAAGAAGAAACATAAAACCTTGAGTTAGACAATAGTCTTAATGAGTGATAAAACAACTAACAAACTTCATCAATAAAGTATACGAGGATAGGTAGATTAACAAACTAATCTACCAAACACCAGAGAAGAACATCATCTTCCCCCACATCGGACAATGATAGCCTTTACAACCCATAACACCTAAGGTAACAACAATTCATCAATGGCAATCAGAATAACCATCGATAACACTCATAGCATCCATATTACAAAGATCTCACGTAGACAATCCTAATCGAATTTAACATCCCTCAAGCACTCTCCCTAGAGGCCTAAACCAATATCAGTCAAGCACTCAACGAACATCTCCCTCGACTTTGGATAATCCACATGAGATGGTACAAACAGAACAACCAATCATCCATGACTGACTCTGGCTATCACCGCCAATCCTACTTTGAAATCATCATAATCGTATGACTAGCTCATACTGCCATCCGTCAAGGGCTAATGGCGACCCTGGTCCTAACAAAACCCCGTACGCATTTGCATCGATACATACCTATGCCTTTTTAACGATATCCAGGGTACTCGACCTACATCCGGTCTATTAAGTGACCCTATTATACCCCTGTTTTGGGGCCTCTAGAATCTACGACACAATAATCCCTCGGCCTTCATATCATTAGTCATCATCTCTTGCAACTATCCATAAGCTCAAAACACCTTAAAGCAGCCATTACCCACGAAATCAATACATCCTTGAGTCGTTCTTTCACATGAACTCAATACATCCTTGAGTCATTTTCACATTTTCTGTATACAACAAACAATGAACAAATCGCATCACTTCGAACATCGTCATCTGGACTCTCGTTGAAGTCACCATCACCACCAAACCAAACAACTTCAATATAAGGTTCAATATAGTCTATAACATTATCACCCTACTCAGGACACCTTTGAGTTGTCGTAACATTCGTTGTTCCACACCGGTCAACGAACACATTCAACACTTCGAATATCTCTACTGGAATTTACTTCGAAGTCACACTACATCACTGTGCTGCGGCTTGAGTAGGGTTCGGGGGGTTGCCCCCGATTTTTTTCAAGCTTTTTTCTTCCAACTCGGGTCGTACACGAAAAATGTACTTTCCAGAAAATGACCCTGTGCGACCTACCCCCTGGTACGACTGACCCCAACTTGCCGACCAGACCACTCTGCTCGACCCAATATGACTAACCAAACCACTCTGCTCAACCCCTCCTTTGCGACCGATCCAAACACCTCACAAAGACATGACCGGCCCGATCCACGTTTGTTCCACCCAAAACATGACCGACCCGACCAAATTACAGTGCGACATGAACCACTACATAACCCATATCTTGCTCGACCCAACCTGTTCCACCCAACCTGTTCGACCCAACTTGCTCGAACGACCACCTGCTCAACCGACTCAACCATTTCTTTTCCTCCAAGAAAACCTCCGCATGGTTCAACTGACCCTCCATGTTCGATCCACCATGTCCAACCCTTCATGTTCGATCCAAAACCTGCATTCTCTAATGCAACTCCAATTTCGACCAAAACTTCACCAAAATGATTCGTTCGACGAATCCAGCTCATCCAATACATCCAATATGATCACAAGCATGATATGAAATCAACAATAACACTAATATGACAATTCCATCAATAAACATGTAAAATTCACCAAAATCACCATAAATGTACATATGAGCAAAACCATGGATCTAACTTGCACATTCATATGAAATGTTATAGAAATTACCTATCTAAACTTACTAGATCAGATTGTAGGGTGATCTCTATGAAAATGAACATAGCATAGCAAAGATCTATGGAAAAACACTTGAATTTGATGAGAAACATGCACAAACACTCATATACTTCATTGCATTCATGTGAGAGATGCAAATCACTCATCGATTTGCCAAAACAAGCTAAAATTGATGAAATAAGAATTTGGACAGCAAGCACCTCACACCAAACACTTTGATCTGATGAACTCTTGCCTCAATTGATGTCGATCTAACCTCAAATAGTGTAGATCTACGATTTCCCTTCTTGGATTTTGATTTCTAATGGTGGAAAGGTGTTAGAGGATGGAGGAGCACAAGGTCTCCAAATGAGAGAATGGAAAACTAAAACCATTTCACATATCCCTTACCCCCTATTTACAGTTTCCACCAACCCACCAATAGGCCTCCCCAATTCAGACTATTGGGCTCTCCAAACCTGAACAGCCGACTGAAAAACCTTAAAACATCGATTTCTCCCTAATCTTCGACCCAAATCCTTAATGTAACCACTCTACGGAAAGGCAAACATCAATTATTTTCCAATGGCACAGGTCTCATCCTCTGATTTGACCTGAGTCAAAAGTTATGCCCTGTATAAGACTGACAGGGGGAAAATGGTCATAAACAAAATCATAAAAAATTATGGTTATGTATCACATCCCCATAAGCAACATATCAAAAGATGAGAATGATCCAAACCTTAGGGAATAAAATAAAAATATTTTATGATCATCCAATAGGTAAAATGCGAGCTGTTACAAGTGATGATCTTAGCACTGGCTGATCGGGAATTGAAGTTGAACCAGGAGGAAGAAAAGGTGTGGAACTATCTAAGGCTTGAGCCTCAATAGACCGAAGATCAGTTGTTGCCCAGCTTCGCCCGGTGCAGGAAATGATACTGGAATGTGAGTTCCCTTTTCTATCCGAGCAATGTAGTTGTTTATCATTTCCCCCTGTTCTTTAAGAAGTCCATCCTAGTGCACTATCTGATTTCTGAACTCGGCCAAGGCTTTATCCATCTCGTCCCTAGTGAGATACCGGGATGGGTCTTCATGGGAGGAAGCCTCATGGCTTACCTCCGTTGCTGCTGCGCCAGTAGGTCGAGATTGAGAGTGAGAAGGTATTAAATCCTTCTACCACTTTGTCCTTGCTTCTTTAAGAGTTGCGAAGGTCATAGGGTATATCTATGTTCCCTTACCTAGCACGCCAAAGTGTTGACATCAAAAGTTGGTCTAGTGACGATCAACCCCCAACGTGCGTTAACCACACATGAAAAGTAATCACATAAATGCAAGAAAATGTAAATAAAATTAGAAGACACAATATTTTTATAGTGGTTCAGTTTGATACAAACCTACATCCACTTTATAATCTTTGCTTATACTGTCAATTACAAGTTACAATGGTCTTTCTATGAAGAGAGTAGAGAGAGGAATGAATTTATACATAAAATCCTTGTGTTGAAATTAGATTATACGACATATTATTCTTAGTAAGTCAAATAAGAGGTTGTTCTCGGGATATTTTCGGATGCCTTTCCATTTCTAGAGGTAGTTATATTTATAGTCAAGCTAGTGGGCCAAACTTGCATGCAACGTGGCATACGTCTTTTTTGGGATTTAACACGTGGAGCTCGATCTTGTTGAGTAGCTGTAGGCGGCGGAACCCGTTATTGCTTATGAATAGTTCTTCCTCAGTATATGCGGCATACAAGGAATTGAATACTTGGCATATGAAAAGAAGTGTTGGTCAAAGCTTATCTGCTGCTCCAGCCTTGGGAATAGGACTTCGTTTTGATAGTGTATAAGTTGCTTCGATATTTATGCTGATCTGATACCGTAGGAGATAACTTTACTTTGATACTTCAGCTCCAATATTCCAGCCCGATCCAATCTTTTAGAAACAGGTCGGACGATCTGTTGATGACTCGACCGATTGGTTTGGTCTTTCCTTTAGGAGAATATTGTCTAGGGCCGACCTAAGCTCGATCAACCAAAAATGAAAGTTGATTCTGTAAGCATTGGGTCGATGTTTGGTAGAGAGAGCTTTGTTCTTGAGTTGTGACGGCTTTTGCCAAAATGCTGGTCAACACATATACTAGCAAGTTGGACGTTATTCATAATTTACACAATGAACGCTACAACACTAAAAAAAACCAAATCCTCATTGAATAACATATACGATGTTTGAGTATGTGATTTGTCTCTCTTTAATGCGACCACAATCGCAAATCTATTCAATTGTGATTGGCTCATATCAAAATTATTAGGAGTAGTCTTTATTAACATCTAATCAATAGGGGTTAATAATGGTTTGTTTATTTAACTTATTGAGTGTATAATGCGCTTTTCTTTATTTTGAATTAATCATAACTTATTTTACTTTACTCACTACTTGTCAAATATACTCAACGAAATGCTGGTAGAGCCAAATAATGGAATCCATGAGTTCCTCAATCATAATCCTATGTACTAACAAACGACCTGTTTTTTCTTCTACTCTCTACTGCGTATGTGAAATCGTCTTCATCAAATATAAAGTGTATACATCATTATTGGTGTGTCGGTACAATAGGTTACTAAAACCGTGACAAATGGACCAGAATGTCACCCCGCCCAAGCTAGGATGGATCTACCCTTCATGGAATCTCCCTCCTTGATCGATCAATTCATTATATCTTATGTGATCTCGTTACTAAGGAAAATCCACATTACTATCGTTTAACTAAATGTAACTAGGGCTATTAACTTGAGTTAATATCAATTACTCGATAGCAAAATTGCATCATCTACAATGAGTCAAATAAATAACCAATTGAATATTGCCTAACATCCCATACAAATGGTATTATACTTCGTTTACTTAGAATTCCCATCATATAGAAGTTTACATATCTCATATTGTTGAACCATTTGTAGGTAGGTCTCTATTATTAATACTTAATTCCAAAATATTGATCAGAAATTCGAATACCAATACTCAGTTAAGAGAGGTTTGTATTATGAAATTTTGTACCCATCCAAATTAGAATCAATTCCAAAAATACATACCTTAAATCATATTTACTAAACCCTGAAAAGTCAATCTTTAAACTTTTGGTAAAAAATTAATGTTATTGAAACCCATTTTACAACAATAATTATTGTAATTTCCATTTTTTTGCCACAAACATAATAAAAAGAGTAATATAATTTCAGTTAACTTATAAGTATCAAATTCAAGGTACAATGCTTCCAATCAAACACATTTTCAAAATATATTACAAAGAACACCAAATCCCGTTTATTCAACATGAGACCGAAACGTATTCTACTCCTCCTTACTTTTTTCCATCCTTATTACACATATTACTGGAGGATGCACGATATGTGATTCAACTAGGACATACTGCATGGAGTAGAAGACTAGACGCTGGAGTTACATTGCTTATAGTTATTCTCCTTGTATTGTCTAATTCTATTGATTAGACTTTATGTTGTTGTTATTTGAAAGGCTTCATTGTATGGACTAAGTTATGATGAAACTATAACCTTATTTACTTATTTTAACAACCTGAATTTTGAGGTGCGAATATTTAACTCATCTTAAATATTAAAATAATGATTTTTAATGGTAAAATAGCCCACATTTTAATAAATAACTAATGGTGGAAAAGTTGCTTTAAAATTTGGTTTATAAAAATAATAAATTTGAAGAAAAATCAAAAGTGCAACCAGTAATTTTTTCTAGATGTTTGACTTTTAATCATTAAAAGTTATCAAAATATGTTGTGTACATTAAAGTATATTAAAATATATATGAATTACATGCTTGTTTAATTAAGTTGTTTGAATTAAATAAGGGTAAATCCAAATTTAAGTAAATAAAGTGGACTTTGACTTTTCCTTCGAAAAAGGGTAAGCAAAAGGAATATAAGGTGACATCTTGTCATTTTGCATATTGTAATACATGTAAAAAATTTACGAAATAATGGAATAAAGGGGGAGGATGATGGTAATGTATACAATAAGGTAGGAGAAGGTGATGTAACACAAAAGTGTGGACGGCAAAGGACCAAGAAAGGGTAATTTATTATTCCATGTTATGAAAAAAGTAATTAAAATTTTCTTATTTCTTATTTTCATTTAATTACCACTATTTTCCGAAACTTATCTCTTCTTTTCCAAGTTTATTTTTATTTCATGGTTTATTGGAAATTCGTAAATTTAAAAATCCTTTCTTTCACTTAAAACCTTTAAAAACTACTTGAAAATTCTTCCTTTCTTCTTTATACCTCCTCTCTTTCAAAAAATATATCCCAAAAGACTCATTTTCAAGCATGACCGAGTCCAATATTCCCTAAGTTGAACCAAAGCCCACCTTTTACGTCCATAAAAGTCAAGTTCCAAAAATGAAAGCTAAATTTAGTTGTTCTGGTGGTGCTTGAAGAGTTGTACTAGTTGGATTTTGATTTAGTTGATTTTGATTATTATATATCTCATCTTTTAACTAAAGTTTTAAAATTTATTATGTATAATAGTAGTAGTTGTTAGTTGTTTATTTTGTAAGTGTTATAAACAATTTGAATATGACTTGTGTATTGACATGTTATAACTTGAAATATAGTCAAAATGTTTAAGTAATTATTTTCATGCAATGGTCTTTACTTTTTTTGTGGATGTTACAAGTAGCATACACACATGTGCTTATGTATAAGAATAGGTGTATGCTAATCATGAATTTGATACTTGGATATGTTTATGATTCAACATTGACATCCTATATGCTTTTTAAAACAATTCCACAACCTTGTTTTCAAAATAAACTACAAGAAAACAATCCATTAATAGCAAAGGCCAAATCATGGAAACCTGACTAGTCATTGCTAGCCATCTTGCGGTCATCTGAATCAAAATATAACTCAATTTTCATGATATTAGTAATTAAACATGTTATTAGTAATTAAAGAAATTTTAGTGGAGCAATCTCTTTTGTTTATCTCACCACAAACCCCTCTTTTTTTTTCCTATCTTACAAAACCGTGTACAACTAACTCTTACGTTTGCTTTGAAATCCATATACTCAGTTGAACCTTCAATGTCGCTTTCCTATCTTATCTTTCTTGTTGTAGCTCTGATTCTTCAACTTTGCTGAGTTATCCAACTGATACCGAACTTCATTCACTTTTTAACCTATCCTCTTTTTTTATCAACCATTTAGTGGATTTTATGTTTTACGAAGAAATATATTTATTAAATCTATATGCCTTTTTCACATTTTTAATGTCTATGAATGCTTGAGTTAATAACTGTAGTGACTACAATAAAAAGCTTCATATGTTTGCAAAAAAATTAGACTATGATGCCTTAGCTTTTTTTGTTCTCAAATCCTTTTATAAGGTTACTTAACTAGTCTAAGGATAAAAGGGTAATAGGTAAAAGGCAAAAAAATTATACTATGAGCTTTACTTTTTTGGTTCTCAACCCCTTTTACAAGGTTACTTAACCGGTCTAAGGATAAAATGGGAGAGATTTAAAGCTATTATAATTTATAAAGAAAGTTTAAAGTTATTGTGTCAAGAGCGATAGTTGTCAAGTGGTTCCTTAGAAGATAATTTTTGTGTAAACTGAAATGATATTTCACTTTAAACAGTTTAGAAGAGTCTTTGAAATTACGTTACAAGTATTACACGAATATTTTTAATTGAATGATTATTATTTAAGTAAATGTTTAATTATAATTATTAAATAGATAAAAGTCTAACAATTATTTAATTAATTAAATGTTTAGATAATTAAGTGAAGTTTAATTATTATTAAACTAACTATTAAATGAAAGTTAGTTATTCCATAATCGTTATTAAAATAAGATATTTAGCCGTTATTAAAATATCATTTCAATAAGATGGTTAAATATTATTTACATGAAAGATTTAAATCTAGTAGTTAAAAAAATTTAAGATCACTGATTTGCAAAGACTAGTTTTGTTTAAAAAAGAACCTACCCTATAGTAGATAGACAATCAATCTATCTCCTGTACATTTTGTATTTATTATTTGTTATAATAAAAGCGGACGATCCACTATAAAAACCAGCCATCTTGCCTAAAAAAGCAACTATCATTAACGAGATGCTTTAAGTTCAAATTAAACTTGTTAAGAGAGATTTAGAATTAATTTTAAAGTGAAAGAAATCGTGGATTATAACGATATTATTGTAACAAATGTTTCAAGTAGTAGAAGAGATTATAAAAAAAAATAGATTTGTTATAGTAAATGTTTTTGGAAAATTAAAAACAAAATTTGCCATATAACCCTTTGTTTTTATTAAGTAAGTCATTATTTTCATGGAAAGAAAAAAGTTTTAAAGCGATCTGAAACTTACCAATTAATTAAGTGTTAACCTTATAAAAGGAATGATGCCCCCCTTCGAGAATTGGACTTGGGTTTTAAAAAGTGCTTTTGGAGTATGTAACGACCCAAAAATTTTAACCGTTAAGTTTGAACATTTGAATTTGGTTTTAAATGTTGAATTGGAATTATAAAAGTATTTGGTTAAGTTTATATTTTGATTTTTAATAGGGAATTCGTTAATAAAATGATGTTTGAATGTATAATTTATATTTAATTAAAAACGATCTCATAACGCCGTGGTAGTTCGTAATATCATGTTTTGAACTTTAATTGAATATACAGAATCCAATATAAGTTGAAGTTCTTTGAAACAAAAATCGTCCTGATTTATTTTATTATAATTTTGTAATGAAAGAGAAAAAATGTAGATTTCATATTATATATTTTAATTTATATCTAAATCAAATTTACAGAAATCGCTATGGAATCATTTTAAACCATAACTATTAATTAAATGAACTAGTGTGAACCTGTGCTTCGCATACGGTTTTGTTTAAATGTATTTTATGTTTGAAGTTTGATTCACTAAAAATGTTCTTGTTTTTATGAAATTGATTTGTCAACCACAATTGACTATAACCACAGGAATGTTTGTGTTGGCACGCTTTTTGGTCAAAGCCGTTACGCGTGAAATTTCTGGTTAGCAACAGACCCAAGCATTAAGAACATCGTCAGCAGTCACAAAGCGATTTGGTCGATGTCGCGTCGCAAATATAAAAGGGCTCGGAACTCTTATCAGATGACCTCTTTTGGGCCCGAAAATGTCAACTATGGTGCAATGCATTGTAACTCTTATAGCCCTCTGAATCAGCATCAGATGCAACTTTCGTTTGGCCCAAATGGCCTTACGGTTTAGAAGTTACGCATGTTTCCGTAAACGTATGTAAACTCAGGACTTGAGTATAAACTGGCATTGGTTGGCAAAACACTTGGATGAAGTATTAAAGTTACTGAAACTCATGAACTTATGGGTCGGATTGCATGGTTCGGATCGGATCGGAGGAGACCCGACCCGATGGCACAAATTGGCACTTGGACTTCTGGCTTCGGCCTGCGAACTCTAGCTTGGATCGGAGAAGGAAGAACCGACCCACTGGGTACATTGAGGCAACGTGGCATTGGAACAATGGCAGGCTCCACCAGTTCGAAGGCACCGGTTCTGGTTGGACCCTACCCGACCCGCTTGGGTCGAATTCTGCACAGCATTGTTTGACCTATTCTTGTGACATTTCTTCCTCCAACTTGCATGGATCAAACTCCACTTGGCATAACACGACATGAAGGGGATATTTCCACTATTCCCACCTCATTTCGGGATTCTTGGAATGCGTGCCACATGGCATCCGACCCGCTACCGAAGTTGGCTATAAATACACCATTTGAAGGAACTGAAAAAGATCTTTGGCCACTCTCATACTCGGCTTCCACCATTATCAACGCAAGGACTTTACATGCATATCCAGACCATTTCAAACCAAATTAATACGAGGATTTCGTGTATAAACATCTTCTCTCTTCTTGTGGTAACACAAGGATGTTGTGTATAAGAGAATCTTATGGATTGTAAGACGGCATTGTACTTGTAATTTCTTAATATTTAAGAAACTTTAAAGTGAACGTAGGCTTGGTTTGAGCCGAACCACTATAAAAACCTCGTGTCTCTTGTTATTTACTGTTTTCTACATTCTATGATCTGTGATTTGTAATTGTGAGGACTTCACACTGCATTTGGGTGCTGGTACCAAATTTTGGTCTAACAGTTTATATATATTAGCACGTTTTACCGATAACATCGACAGTAGAACATAAGTTAAAAAGAAAAAAAGAAAAAAAAATTATATACTTGTAGTTGTACCAAATCAGGGGAAAGAGGCACACATCTAATAATAAGTTAACATGTACATACTTAAGAAAACAAAACCACTGGACTGCTATCTGATATTTACAAAGCCATTGATTGGTCTACACAACACAGGATTGCTACTTGTTAACATGGGCAATCTAATTAGACTACTTCATGAGTACAACGATGCAAAATGTCTCAAGGCTAAAACCCAAAGTCTTCAGCAACACGAAAATGAAAATGACAATTAAGAGCTTCAAGAAAAGAGGCCTTATTTTGAGTTTCTTGCATATTGTGTTCCAGTTTTCTTGTTTCTTTTCTCCTGTAATTTTTTTTCTTTAGCTATTGAATTTTAAGGCCGTGAAAAAAAATTACGATTCACATTTCCTACTTTCTATTTCTCACACATAATTTGATACGGTTTATTAGGTGGAACTTACCATAAAAAACTAGTTTGTTAGGGGAGGGTGCCTAATGGCTTATATACTACACAATATTTTCCATATTGGTGGTATCAAACATATCATTTCACCCTTCTTTGAAAGTCCGAGGTCCGCGTCGGCCTACTCTATCGACACTGACCCGACGGTAGCCATTTTCTTTTTGGATGGATTCACTCACATATCAGTATTTTAATCCAGCCTATAGGTTGCCTCTTCTCATGGCTCAAACTTCCGTCGAGCGGTTCACGGTGAAACACCAAATGATACGGCTCATTAGGTAGAACTCGCCCTTAAAATCTAGCTTGTAAGGAGAGGGTGCCTAATGACCTATAAACTTGGCAATATTTCTCATATTGGTGGTATAAGACATATCAGAATTCAATATAATTAACACATTTTTAAAACACCTCGAACAAACTGGTAAGACAATCAATAACAAACAATGGAAATACTTTACTGTCGATCTAGCTTACACCTATTAACATTAAAGAGTTAGCGATTGTTAGAAACTCTCACTTGCAATCATTGAAACTACATGCAAAATCCCTTAATCTTCTCTTATTTTCCTTTTCTTAGTTCAAAAAAAGAAACAATTAGTTACATATAAAATGCAAGAAAAGAGTACATGAATATTTGTATTCATGTACATGGTTTCTTGTCCTACGCTCACTGAATTCCTGGACCATAAGGCACTAAGTTGTTTGCTTTGTGAAATATCAACCGCCATTATATACTGTAGTTTGACCTTTCAGTTGGTTTCAAAAGGCATTACGCTCGCATGCAATCTGCTTTTGAACTTTGTTGCAAGAAGGAAAAGCAGACGACGTTTTAATAAATAAGCTGGCTGTGAAAAACATATCAATGATCATCATAATAAATACTCATAGATAACCATGGTAATAATTAACACATGGATACTCATTTTTTCAAATACTTGTTCCATTGCATTAGATTAGCTTTGCAAAATTCCCAGAATTAATAAATGGAGATGTGAATCCATGTTCACCTAATAGGGAACCCAGAGAAGAGCAGACCAAATTTCATTTCCATAATTTCTCTAATTTTAAACGACAATATTTACTCAGTGAAGCTAAATGCAATTATGGAAAATTCAAAATTTAACATTGTTGTCATCTTCATTGCCTTAACATTAGGAAATAATAATAAAATTTGGGCTTCATAGATTTCTATAGTAGATATCCTGAACTAATTAGATAACTCAATAGCATATGGACAATTTTGGTAAATTTCATCACATTTCTATTGGGGAATGTTAACGACACCACCGATTTGGTTAAGGGGCGTCACAGAAGCTTAAAAAACGGTATCCAGTGGCCGAAAACAGTGTAAAAAAGTGTAAAAAAAAAAAAAGCAAATTTGGCATCCGTGACGCCCCTTAACCGAAAAGGAGGTGTCGTTAACAATCCCCTTTCTATTTCGTGAAATTCTAGGTACTTCTCTTGGCATCAATGATTGCAGAGGATAAACAATTCCGAAGTCATGTTATATAACTAAGAAAATAAGGTGAATCAAATTAAACTTGCATGCCTAACTAACAAATATTAATACATAATCATGAACTTGATAAAATCTTAATTTGTTTAACATCAATACTAAGATTTCCAAACAGAATAGACACTCATTAACTATTCAAACAAAGAAAGTTCATATCCTGGCACCCTTTATACCCAAACATATCCCGACAGAAATATTTCTAAGCACTTTAGTGGCATAAGTCTGATATTCAAAGGTTAAGTAAATAGATATGTCTGGTGACAAAATGTCAGTCATGATAGAAGCTTAGTTATAATTTAAAGCCATAAATTCCTATTGCATACAAAGAATGAGGAACTAATAGCTATTCTTTTTAAATTTGACTTTTGGATTTGATTTTTAACACTTAAATGAAGGAAATTTACCAAAATTATATAAAACATTGTTTGGCACACTATATTATGAGGAGAATATATTCCAGTCCTGTTAGGTACATGTAATTTTTTTTTTTTTTTTGAAAAGAGATATAAATATAACAAAAGGGAGAATCAAACCATTCTCCAATGACTCACAAAAATAGACCCATAGAAACTACAGGATCTGTACACACAATAAAAGCCATACAAAACAATAACCAAAGCAGGCTCTACAACAATAATAGATGGAAAACAAAACAACAGAAAACAAAAAACTACAGTCCTGCCAAGCGAAGAACAGATCACAGAGGACACACAACCACTAGGTAAGAATATATGTATTAGTCTCCATATAATCCTTTTTTTTTGTGAGTTCATATCATGTTCTATTATAAACAATATTTGGGCTTATGCTATCCTAATGCAAAAATATATTATATGCAATAATAGACTTATAAAAATTATATTGTGGTAAATAAAGAAGTTTTTAAAGATACACCTGTCAAGTTATTGCCACAATTTTTTTTTTCAAAGCTCCACAATTTAGGTAATAGGAGTTTTTGAATGTAATAGTCACTGTGTTGCGGCTATTAGTCACATATTAAAATTGAGTTGGAGGTGAGGAGAAAGTGACGCGAAACGTCTACGTTTAGAACATTCAATAACGTAGCCAATATCAATATTATTTGAGTGGGATGAAGGTAACCTGCAAGAAAATATAATCAAATAGCCATAATAATTCACTACATTCTCGGTGTAGGATAAGAAAATAAGCATTAAAGGTTTTCTACTCTAAAGAGGCAGATTAGGGGATCTAATCAAAATCATAAAATGAATTGAAAGCTAGAAAAACAAATAATAATCTTTTAAAAGATTATCGAGGAGAATAATGCATAATAGGATTGAATTGTTGAAACTTTGCAATAAAAATCAATTTAAATTTCAAAATATTGTAACTAAATAAATAATAAATTTTAATTTAAATGAAAATCTAAAATCAAATATTAGGACCTTAGTATCAAAAAGTTAAAAATATAAATAACATCTAGTGTGCCAATGTATTAAAAACCGACCAACATATGTACTATGTCTAGAACTTTTCAAAGAAAACAATATCAAATGGGTGCAAGTGGTCCCTATGAGCCAACAATGCAAAGATGAGGAAAAACAATTAGTTTTCCTACCTAATCTTTATATCACAATGGTGGTTATAAATTGATTCTCTTTATAGTAACAATGAAATCTGAATATTATATAAACACCCCTAAACAATGCTTCGATGATTATTGGATAACTTACGAAAGCAAACACTAACCCAAAGTTGACGATGTTTCAATAATTTTGATCCCAGCCTTTAATATAGATTTACAACAACAGTTCCTTTATTTTACGAAGAATAGTCAATCTTCCTTGTATGCCAAACCTCAAGTAACAATAGAAAAACATCATGAAAATGACCAGAAAGCCAGAATTAAAATCTAACAGAAGCTCACTATATGTAAAGTTAGAGCAATACATCAAATCCATGTTATAATATAACTAATTACCATCTAATTACCAACTAATAATACCTTGATTTTGTGAACTGAAATATATGGACTGAAGTAATACTGATGGACCAAGTATCTAGAACATGAGAAATAATAGTGAAAGTAACAATGATTTTCAAAATAAATATGAATTTAAAGGTAAAGGAAAAAGGGAAAATGTGTAACAACCCGGAAATGCGATCCAGTTTAAAATTTTTATTTTGGCAATTTTAGCGAATTTTGAATATTTAAAATGAATTATTTTAAATAATATCGACGAGAAATTTATTTTGAATATAATTCGAACGAATATATTTATAAACGTCATCGTTAGAATATAAATAATTATATATAATTATAAAAGGAATTGAAAATGGCGCGGTAGTTCGATAATTCGATTTCAAACTTCAAATGAATGCACCCCCTGCAAAACAAACCGGATTTTAGTGAAACCAAAAATAATAGGAGCTATTTGAGAATATCTTTCCAACGAGTCCGAAAAATCAAATTTTCATAGCAGGAATCAAAAGATATGAAACACCCCACCTCCGTTAGGGTCACTCTCAAAGGGAATGCCCTAATTTTGGTGGAGGTTTATAAGTACAAGTCACAGATATACAAGACAGATATAAGAACACATATTTGTAAACAGCGGAAGAACAACAAATTTTATTTCATAAAGTCAAATACGTGTTACAACAACATCCTTTCCAAAAACATAACATAACACTTTCATAATCTGTCTTGAGTACATTATTTTTTTAAAGAAGCATAAATAAAACATAGATGAACTGCAAAAGCCCCATAGTGGATTGTCCAAAGCCATAGTTCAAAACAGGAAAGTCCAAGCAATACATTTCTCTTCTTCAAGCTGGATGTTGAGGCTGGTCAAGCTGCTGTGTTCCCTCCCTGAGGACCTGGGGGGGGGGGGGGGGGACGGAAGAAAGAAGACGAAAGAAAAATAGAGTCAGACATAAAGCCTGAGTAAGTCTAGTACTACTTTGTCTATGAATAAAGAACTGGGTGTGATAAGTACAACAGGAGGTGGGCAAACACTATGAACTTGGTTAAGTTATCTAGGGTCGAATATATTATCGTACCCCATGTTAATCTCTGAACCCATATAAACTAGTTTCCAATTTGCACCCCATAATCAGGGTGATGTGATCCATTCAATGATGATCGGCTCCTACTCGCATAGTTACATGTGTCTTACGGCCCCCGATGTCTGTAGTTACCTATGCTGGTCCCACCATGGGGTGTATCAAGTCCCATAGTGGCAACCCGACACAACCTTAGAGTGCACAGGTATGCTACTGGTGTCCAGTGCCTTATTTTTCTACGCCGGAGTGTGTGCACGCCCGCACTCCGTTAGAACCTACACTGCTACACCACCGCCGTCGCTTTGACCTCTTACAATCAGCCCAGTAATCGTGCCCCACCCTGCCTAGTTTCAGGGTATCATGATACACCTTTTAGGGTTACTGCTGAAAAGGGTCCCCCGTTACTAGGTTTTCTATCTCTAGCCAACATGCTAAGTTGGTTAAGTGTTTCCCTAACCTAACCCCACCAGTCCGTTTAGTTTAGCATGTTCCATTTTGATTAAGTCTTTAGTTCACTTAATCCTAACAATCCTGACTCAGCCTTAATTGTCTTATTAAGGCCCTGATCTCTCACATTAGACAGGTATTGTTGTGGCTGCCTGTTGCCGGTTGGTTCCGGGCAGTCTTACGCCACAACTCAGTCTAACCTCGGGTCCTTGCTGGGCTCCATGTTTAACCTCCCACATTGGATAGGTATTGTTGTGACTACTGGACAGCCGGGCGGTTCCGGGCAGGTTTACATCACAACTCAATCCAACCTCGGGTTAAACACATCGTATGTTCTACATTTACATATCTTGTCATTCTTCTTTATTTATATGTAAATATTTGCGGCCCATTATTAAGTTAATGGTGTAAAGGTTACACCAATCACGGGCCCAACCCATACTTGAATTTGGGCCCTTCTATTTTATATTTTCATTCATTAATTTATTTTTAACCCAACGTTATTTTCCCCCGTTTTACACGTCCGTTTATATATATATTGGGCTTAGCCTTTTAAAGCCCAATTTAGCCATGCGAAAAGGGGAGGCTTATGGCGTATACACAAAGAGGGGAAGGTGAGCGCATGAACTTGCAATACGACGTTGGAAATACAAAATAGAAATTGGTGTACTTGCATAGTGGCAACATAGGTGACATAAATCAAAGCATGTGAACTTGCATAGGTTTAACTACAACATGAACCTATACTCTTATTTAGGCATAATGTCAAACATAAGCATGTCATAAATATTCCTAGCATAAACATGGCATAATGTCAAACATAAGCATGGCATAAATACTTCTAGCATAAACATAAACAAGTCATGTTCATAAGGTTTCTACATGTTTACAAAGGGGATACTTTGTTACTAACACAAAAGCATAGTTCAACTTAATCATGGTTTAAGTCTAATCACATAACGATGGTATAAATATACTTATGCATAAATATTCCTAATCATGGTGTTTGCTTTAAACTTGCAAAAAGGGATTTTTGAGTCTAACCTAGCCATGTCTCACATATGTCATCATATAATTCTTTTAAACAAGATAGACTTAATCATAGATTTCAATTATGCCAAATATCATTCATAGCCTAGCCATATTCATAAGCATGACTTAATACATGGATTATGGTGTCAAAATTCCAACATAGTTTCATATGAACTATAACAACCAAACTTGTCTCAATTGCTTGCAAAACGATTTATGCACAAAGTATACATCATGACGACATAATAACAAAGCCACAAACTTGCATAAATTTCACTCCACTACATATATGTAGCTTCAACATAGATTACATAATTTGCGCAATATTCCAAACGTATATTTGCATAGAACTACCGCATGTAGTTCTTTATAATGAATAACATAATTTTGCACAAACATGAATTACTTCCATTGCCACAATTCAAGCATACACATTAACACAGTTGTTTATTATACCAAAGTAATACTCTACTTACAATGGTTGCGGCGAATTCTTTAATTAAGAGACACGATTCCTTTGTTGAATTGATTAGCTTTAGGTTGCTTGAATTGCTTTAGGCTTTAGAACTTTCTTCCTAACTCTCTCTCTAGTCGGCGGCTACTCTTTGTCGTTCCTCAGCAACATGGCGGCTATAATCTTATTTTGAATGAATAGATTAGGGTTTAGTCTAGGGTTGTTTATATAGAGGTTAGGAATTGATTAGGACCATTGATGTTGCTAGGTTAGATCGTAGCCATTCATTAGGAAGAGAGACCAATAAAAACCCACCACCTAGCCCTAATGACAAAGCAGACTACAGAAATTCGACCACACACCGACCTGGCCAGCCAGGGGTAGACCAGACCTGGCCAGCAGGTCATTTTTGACCTGGGCGCACTTGGCAGGTGCGCCAGGTCAAAAATGTACTGGCGCACTTCACAGGTGCGCCAGTTCATTTTTGTTCTGGCGCACTTCCCAAGTGCGCCAGTGCATTCTGGCCCTTTTTCGGTTTTTCGCCCAACTTCGTTCGTCCATAACTTCTTCATACGATATCCGTTTTTCGAAAACTCGGACTCTATTTCGCGTATTTTTCCGAGACGAACGCAATGGCGTATCCCGTTTCCCTTAGTTCTTTGATTTGAAATTAATTATACTTTAATTTGTGAGTTTCACAGTCATAGAATTCACGGGTGTTACATTCTCCCCCACTTAAAAGGATTTCGTCCCCGAAATCTTCAAGTTAGGAGGAATGTATATCCTAACATCCAATCATCCATCTACTCATCCATCAAACACGAGCATCCATTGTCCTTAAAAGACTTCTAATGCTTCATGATCATATGCGAGGTGTGTGTGTACATGAACTTATCTAATGCAAAATCAGGCGGTCTACTGATTCAGTTGACCTCCTTAATGCGAATTATGTAAGTGCCATGAATCCATTATGTATGCAAATTTTTCTATTCATGATTCTACATGAGTGCACAATCATTCAATACAAATGCAGCATCCACATGACAACACATTAAAGTTCAACCACATACGAATGCAAACATATATGCATATGCAATATGAAGTGACTGAGCCGATCTAAAACCTAGATTGTGTGTGTATATGCAACCACGAGCAACCACTAGCAATCACTTGCAACCACTTGCAACCATCATACATAACATGTTTCAATTACATGTTTCCATCCAAAAAGATTCTACCTAAAAGATACGGTCGAGGAAATATACCTAAAAAGATAAAAGCGCAACTTAAGGAAAAGGAAAGATCAAGGATGTACCCTTGAACAGAAAAGGGTAGGCTGTGCGTATTCTAGCTTCAGTTTCCCAAGTCGCGTCTCCCTCGGCGTCGCTCCACTGAACTTTGACGAGCTTGACTTCACGGTTGCGTAGTTTCTTCACTTCCGTTCCTAATATGCGGGTTGGAACTTTCCTTATGGTTGCCTCGCGTTCCACTTCGACCTCTTCGAGGATATTTGGCTCTACCACTTCAGCAGACTCATGCAGACATTTTCGGAAGTGTGAAACGTGAAAAACGTTGTGGACTCCAGCCAACTTCTCGGGTAGCTCTAATCTATATGACATTTTCCCAATTTTCTCAATGATAGGGAATGGTCCTACCTAAAGGTATAGTCGAAGTAAAAACTTTGTGCCCATTAGGCAATGTCAAAACTGAAAACCTATGCCACATATATATTGATTAGGAGAAGAACTCTCTAAGCATCAGCCCCGAAGACCGAAATCAACATCAGACTGACACCCAAAGAGTTACTCAACCCAACCACCATATATGATTCTAGGAAACTAAGCATGATGGACTCCTTTTAGGTCACAAGGGAGTCCCTTCCTAAGACCAACCCGTATCCTATAAAGCCCAAAAACTTTAGTCAAACCGATGAACACCCTCGAGCCCCAACATGTGTTACTAACAGATGAGTCATACTCCCTATGAGGTTTGCAACAGAAATTTGGATTGAGAATGGGACCGAGAGGATATACACAAAAGATAGCATGCAAGTAAACTCTACAGGAAGAGAGGGATCAAAGATATACTCTTAAGAAGAGATATGATGCACGATTCTAGTCTTCAATCTTCTAAATCGCATTTCTTGAGCTTAACTCCATTATGCTTTGTCCGTCTTTAACTTCACAATTTTCGTAGCTTCTTAATTCTTGTTTCCAAAATATGAGTTGGAACCTATTTCACTAGGAGATAGTGTCGTCAAGACTTGAGTGCAAAGACGATGGCGGCTAACTCAAGATCGTGGGTTGGGTAGTTCTTTTCATGCACCTTCAATTGCCTCCCGCCATAAGCTACTACCCTTCCTTCTTGCATTAAGACGGCGCCTAGCCCTGTCCCACATGCATCCGTATAAACAGTGAACATCTTGCTCCCATCTGGCAGCGTCAAAACTGGGGCTGTTGTGAGAGCCCTTTTCAGTCGTTGGAAAGCAAATTCGTAATCCAAGTCCCAATTGAACACTAGATTCTTCTTAGTCAATTTCGTGAGTGGAGCTGAGATTTTCGCAAAATCCCTTATAAACTTTCGATAGAAACCTGCTAGTCCTAGAAAGCTTCGGACCTCAGTTGCATTCCTTGGTGTCTTCCAATCCTGTACCGCCACTACCTTAGCAGGGTCTACTGCTAACCCTTGTTTGGATACTATGTGCCCAAGGAACCTCACCTCTTCTCTCCAAAAGTGGCATTTGGAGAATTTGGCTTTTAGTTGATGGACTCGCAAAGTTTCCATGATTGCCCTCAAGTGCTGAGCATGTTCCTCTTCACTCTTTGAGAAGATAAGGATATCATCTACGAAGACCACGACGAATTTGTTGAGGAAATCTCTAAATACCCTACTCATCAGGTCCACGAAGTAAGCAGGTGCATTTGTCAAGCCGAAAGGCATGACAAGCCATTCAAAGAAGCCGTCTGGGGTTCTGAACGCCGTTTTATCGATGCTATCTTCAGCCACCCTTAGCTGATGAAAACCGGTTGCTAAATCGAGTTGGGAGAAAACAGACGCTCCTACAAGCTGGTCAAATAAATCGTCAATTCTAGGGAGAGGGTGCCTATTCTTTTTCGTTAGCTTGTTGAGCTCCCTATAGTCAACACATAGACGGAGTGAACCATCCGCCTTTGTAGCGAACACCACCGGAGCGCCCCATTCTGAAATGCTCCTCCTAATGAACCCCTTTTCTAGAAGCTCTTTAATCTGTTTACTGAGCTCTTTCCTTTCTCGTGGAGCCATGTGTCTAACGGGCAACGCAACGGGCTTTGCATTATCTACAAGATATATACGGAAGTCTATTTCCCGCTTCGGAGGCAAGCCCTTCACCTCTTCGAAGACATCCGGATATTCCCGGACCACTTTAACTGATTTCAAATTTTCAACAGAGGCATCTAGCGATTCAAGATAACTAAGCATAACCGCATACGAGGGATTGCGAGAAATTTCCAAAGTATTACCGAGCTGGGTTAGGAGCCTAACAACCCTTTTCTCACAATCAAGGATGGCCCCATTACTGGATAGCCAATCCATACCCAAAATCAAACCATAACCCGAAAAGCCCAAAACAAAGGCACTACATTGAAATTCTACGCTTAGAATAGAAATTTTCAATCCCAAACAGATCATAGACAAATGAGCTGGGCCCCCAATTGGGTTTGAAACAATTAAGGGGTCCTCTACCATACTAGTTTTTAGGTGCAGAGATTCTACTAAAGCTGACGAGATAAAGGAGTGTGATGCGCCGGAATCAAATAAAGTGCGAACGGGGTGATCAAAAAGATAAACTACACTTTCTACATAAGTGTTTGTGCCTCGCTGTTGCAATGGTGGCGCTTCTAGTACATGAACCTGTGCCCCTGGGGTGGATCCAGCGCTCTGCCCCTGTCCTCGTTTCTTTGGGCAGTCCTTAGCCCTATGGCCTGTCTCACCGCAAGAAAAGCACCCACCATTTTCCTTGGCCTTCTTTTTCCGGCAATCTTTCACTAAGTGCCCCGCTTTGCCACAGAATTTACACTTCCTCTTCTCTCGGGACTTGTTGTCTTTCCCGCCCTTCTCAAAGTCTGTCTTCTCAGGGCAGTCTTTGCTGATGTGTCCAGTCTCCCCACAATGAAAACATTCACCTTGCCTTCTTTTCCTCTTTCTACAATCCTTGGCTATGTGCCCTTCCGTACCACAAAAATTGCATTTCCTTTTTTCTCGTTTCTTATTATTATTGTTATGATCCTTTCTTGTTTGACTATTATTCGTCTTCCTACTCTGGGACTCTTCCGCTTGCTGGTTCACGTGGAGGAGGAGGAGTGAAAGCGTCAGCAGCTGGGGAGTAAGGTCCCCAGACATGCTAAAACAGAAAGGATAGATTCAAAACGAAGGATAAGAGATAGTTCCTATGGCTTTGGGGAGTGGACTTTGCCTTTTAAAAATAAAATAATATTTTTCTTTTAAAAATGCTTCTTTAAATTTCCTTTTTGAAAATAATTTTTCAAAACTTTTTTATCTTATCTGGTAAACCTATGCTCTGATACCAAGTGAAACACCCCACCTCCGTTAGGGTCACTCTCAAAGGGAATGCCCTAATTTTGGTGGAGGTTTATAAGTACAAGTCACAGATATACAAGACAGATATAAGAACACATATTTGTAAACAGCGGAAGAACAACAAATTTTATTTCATAAAGTCAAATACGTGTTACAACAACATCCTTTCCAAAAACATAACATAACACTTTCATAATCTGTCTTGAGTACATTATTTTTTTAAAGAAGCATAAATAAAACATAGATGAACTGCAAAAGCCCCATAGTGGATTGTCCAAAGCCATAGTTCAAAACAGGAAAGTCCAAGCAATACATTTCTCTTCTTCAAGCTGGATGTTGAGGCTGGTCAAGCTGCTGTGTTCCCTCCCTGAGGACCTGGGGGGGGGGGGAACGGAAGAAAGAAGACGAAAGAAAAATAGAGTCAGACATAAAGCCTGAGTAAGTCTAGTACTACTTTGTCTATGAATAAAGAACTGGGTGTGATAAGTACAACAGGAGGTGGGCAAACACTATGAACTTGGTTAAGTTATCTAGGGTCGAATATATTATCGTACCCCATGTTAATCTCTGAACCTATATAAACTAGTTTCCAATTTGCACCCCATAATCAGGGTGATGTGATCCATTCAATGATGATCGGCTCCTACTCGCATAGTTACATGTGTCTTACGGTCCCCGATGTCTGTAGTTACCTATGCTGGTCCCACCATGGGGTGTATCAAGTCCCATAGTGGCAACCCGACACAACCTTAGAGTGCACAGGTATGCTACTGATGTCCAGTGCCTTATTTTTCTGCGCCGGAGTGTGTGCACGCCCGCACTCCGTTAGAACCTACACTGCTACACCATCGCCGTCGCTTTGACCTCTTACAATCAGCCCAGTAATCGTGCCCCACCCTGCCTAGTTTCAGGGTATCATGATACACCTTTTAGGGTTACTGCTGAAAAGGGTCCCCCGTTACTAGGTTTTCTATCTCTAGCCAACATGCTAAGTTGGTTAAGTGTTTCCCTAACCTAACCCCACCAGTCCGTTTAGTTTAGCATGTTCCATTTTGATTAAGTCTTTAGTTCACTTAATCCTAACAATCCTGACTCAGCCTTAATTGTCTTATTAAGGCCCTGACCTCTCACATTAGACAGGTATTGTTGTGGCTGCCTGTTGCCGGTTGGTTCCGGGCAGTCTTACGCCACAACTCAGTCTAACCTCGGGTCCTTGCTGGGCTCCATGTTTAACCTCCCACATTGGATAGGTATTGTTGTGACTACTGGACAGCCGGGCGGTTCCGGGCAGGTTTACATCACAACTCAATCCAACCTCGGGTTAAACACATCGTATGTTCTACATTTACATATCTTGTCATTCTTCTTTATTTATATGTAAATATTTGCGGCCCATTATTAAGTTAATGGTGTAAAGGTTACACCAATCACCGGCCCAACCCATACTTGAATTTGGGCCCTTCTATTTTATATTTTCATTCATTAATTTATTTTTAACCCAACGTTATTTTCCCCCGTTTTACACGTCCGTTTATATATATATTGGGCTTAGCCTTTTAAAGCCCAATTTAGCCATGCGAAAAGGGGAGGCTTATGGCGTATACACAAAGAGGGGAAGGTGAGCGCATGAACTTGCAATACGACGTTGGAAATACAAAATAGAAATTGGTGTACTTGCATAGTGGCAACATAGGTGACATAAATCAAAGCATGTGAACTTGCATAGGTTTAACTACAACATGAACCTATACTCTTATTTAGGCATAATGTCAAACATAAGCATGTCATAAATATTCCTAGCATAAACATGGCATAATGTCAAACATAAGCATGGCATAAATACTTCTAGCATAAACATAAACAAGTCATGTTCATAAGGTTTCTACATGTTTACAAAGGGGATACTTTGTTACTAACACAAAAGCATAGTTCAACTTAATCATGGTTTAAGTCTAATCACATAACGATGGTATAAATATACTTATGCATAAATATTCCTAATCATGGTGTTTGCTTTAAACTTGCAAAAAGGGATTTTTGAGTCTAACCTAGCCATGTCTCACATATGTCATCATATAATTCTTTTAAACAAGATAGACTTAATCATAGATTTCAATTATGCCAAATATCATTCATAGCCTAGCCATATTCATAAGCATGACTTAATACATGGATTATGGTGTCAAAATTCCAACATAGTTTCATATGAACTATAACAACCAAACTTGTCTCAATTGCTTGCAAAACGATTTATGCACAAAGTATACATCATGACGACATAATAACAAAGCCCCAAACTTGCATAAATTTCACTCCACTACATACATGTAGCTTCAACATAGATTACATAATTTGCGCAATATTCTAAACGTATATTTGCATAGAACTACCGCATGTAGTTCTTTATAATGAATAACATAATTTTGCACAAACATGAATTACTTCCATTGCCACAATTCAAGCATACACATCAACACAGTTGTTTATTATACCAAAGTAATACTCTACTTACAATGGTTGCGGCGAATTCTTTAATTAAGAGACACGATTCCTTTGTTGAATTGATTAGCTTTAGGTTGCTTGAATTGCTTTAGGCTTTAGAACTTTCTTCCTATCTCTCTCTCTAGTCGGCGGCTACTCTTTGTCGTTCCTCAGCAACATGGCGGCTATAATCTTATTTTGAATGAATAGATTAGGGTTTAGTCTAGGGTTGTTTATATAGAGGTTAGGAATTGATTAGGACCATTGATGTTGCTAGGTTAGATCGTAGCCATTCATTAGGAAGAGAGACCAATAAAAACCCGCCACCTAGCCCTAATGACAAAGCAGACTACAGAAATTCGACCACACACCGACCTGGCCAGCCAGGGCTAGACCAGACCTGGCCAGCAGGTCATTTTTGACCTGGGCGCACTTGGCAGGTGCGCCAGGTCAAAAATGTACTGGCGCACTTCACAGGTGCGCCAGTTCATTTTTGTTCTGGCGCACTTCCCAAGTGCGCCAGTGCATTCTGGCCCTTTTTCGGTTTTTCGCCCAACTTCGTTCGTCCATAACTTCTTCATACGATATCCGTTTTTCGAAAACTTGGACTCTATTTCGCGTATTTTTCCGAGACGAACGCAATGGCGTATCCCGTTTCCTTAGATCTTTGATTTGAAATTAATTATACTTTAATTTGTGAGTTTCACAGTCATAGAATTCACGGGTGTTACAAGATATGTCCAGTTGAAAATTCTGAATAGTCGCTATGGAATTCAGGCCCTTAAAAATGGCAATTTTGCAAACGACCTCGGATTTCGACGAAACCACTTTTGTTGGATCCGTGATGTCAAATTATTGCTAGATTCCAAATTTCATAATTTTTCGAATCAATATGTGAGCGTGGCAAAGGAAAACGCGTTTGACCAGTTTCAGTTGATTTTAATCGACTGGGAAATGACCATTTTTCCAACGGTCTTAGAATTCGAAGAAACTAGTTTTGTTAGGACCGTATCGTCAATACGAAGCTAGAAAATATTTTTTTGGAATTTTTCGAGTTAGTATGTGACCCCAGTAAATTGAAATGCGCGTTCAAATTCAATATATAGAGTTATATGTTGATTTTCACGGAAACTGATCGAAACGATCGAATCAGCCTACAATACATATTCCATTGTCTTCAGAATGGGGGTAATTAGCTAGGGACGACAGTCGGTGGGTTTGGTTTCGAGTTCGAAATAAAAAGTTGCTTTTTGAAAATTAAAATAATAAATTAAATAATATATATATATATATATTCACTTAACCCCTACCTCTCCCTTTCCTTTTCTATTATTTCCACGTTCAGAGAAAAAAAAAAAAACCCGCTCTCGTTTGTCGGCTCCCCCGCCACGATCTGACCACGCGCCTCGTCCACCTCCACCACCACCCACGGCCGCGATACCCCCCCACTCTCGCATCTCCTCCTCCCCTCCTTCGTACGAAGACCGCGCCCCTTTTTGCTCGATTGAAATCCTCCCTAAATCGAGGACGCGAGCTCCAGCGTCGAACCCCAGAAGCCGCCACCACCAGATGCTGCGCCGCCCCAACCTCCGACGTCCCTGCACCGCTGCGTCGCCTCCAGACCCTCCTCCAACCGCAAATCCGAACCCCCTTCTTCCGATTGAACGCTGTAAGTTTAGTTTTTGTGTAGTTTTCTTTTAATTTAATTATATACCTTGTTTTATTTTCTGATTTTAAAATAAATTAAACAACACAAAGCTCGGATTTTTAGCAACACAAAGCTCGGATTTTTAAAAACAAGTAAAGTTTAGAAAAGAATTAATTTTTATCCACGAAAAGATTTAGTTTTTATTTATAGGAAAGCTTTGATCTTTACATTAAGAAAAGCTATGATTTTTGTATAAGAAAGGATATGAATTTTTGTCGATAAAAATTCGATTTTTATATATTGAATAGCAAAGTAAAAATTCGATTTTTATATATTGAATAGCAAAGTAAAAATTCGATTTTTATATATTGAATAGCGAAGTAAAAATTCGATTTTTATATATTGAATAGCGAAGTAAAAATTCGATTTTTATATATTGAACAGCGAAGTAAAAATTCGATTTTTATATATTGAATAGCGAAGTAAAAATTCGATTTTTATATATTGAATAGCGAAGTAAAGATTCGATTTTTATATATGTAGTGGCTACGGGCAACGAAAGTGACAAAAGGCGAGCACGGTAAAGATGTTCTACATAGGAAGTGCCGTGGAGTTAGGATAGCTATCGGTGAGAACTTCTCACTCTTCAATTTCTTTTTGTAGTTATATATATATATATATATATATATATATATATATATATATACTAGGATGCAGACGGTGTTTAGTAGCACCCGACACAATCGTCCACAGACCATGGACTTGTTTGTTTGGCTGTGTAGTTGGTTAGATTATTTGGGTTGAATTGAATTTTTTGGTGAAATGAAATTGATTTGATTGATGTGTGAATGGCGTGGGCCATCACTAGACCGGGGATAAGGCTAGGCCTTGTCCCGTTTCTAGTATCGTGCCGTTATGCTGCCGAAATTTTCTAAAATAAATTAGAAAAATAAAAATATCATTTTATTTAATAAATGAACCAAATAGAATATTCATAGGTTGAATAAAATAATTTGGTCGTTAAAAATATAATTTTTAACGTGAATATGAATATAGTGAATGTGAATAAAATAAATATCCATTTACAAACCGGAGGTTTATTTATGTACACCGATTTGAAGGACATTGATTGGGACGATAAATTTTACACATCGCCCAACTGCACAAATAAAATCTGTGTTTGATTGTTTGAAACCCCACACGGGTATTGGGATAAAATATAACATACACTAATCCCAATAATTAGTTGTATGTCGATCGATGGATCGACAGGCTGTTATAAGCGTTAGATATCTATATTTGATGCTTATACAGTGTAGTGCACTTTGGATGATGGTTGATTATTTATCGTTGCTATTATATACATGTGTTGTATGGAATCCATATAATAACTTTATATGGTGATTGATTGGGCCTCATTCCAATTTAGAAAATAAAGAATATTTTAAAATAAAGGTTCATGTGTTGACAGTACTCATCCTTTGAGATTAGTCATGTGTTGAACGAAATATTTTAACAACAAAATTTACATCTTTATATTATAAAATAAAGGTTCATGTGTTGACCGTACTCATCTGTTGAGATTAGTCATGTGTTGAACGAAATATTTTAACAATAAAATTTACATCTTTATATTATAAAATAAAGGTTCATGTGTTGACCGTACTCATCCGTTGAGATTACTCATGTGTTGAACGAAATATTTTAACAATAAAATTTACATCTTTATTAGATATAAAATTAGAAACTAACTGGAAAATAGTTAAGAAGAGTGGTCTCCTGGATATTGATCTGATGTTGGTTTCGGCCTTCGGGGTTAATATTTAGGGAATCATTCTCTTACTAGTTTACGGTTGGAGTCTGATTTGAAATCAAATGATAGATACCATAATTTTTATAAAATATATTAAATAACAAAAAGAGTCACACGTGGATAGTACTCATTCGTTGAGATTAGTCGTGTGGTGACAAAAATATAGATTCACGTATTGAATAGGATAAATATTCATTTATTGAATAGAATAACGGAATTATTGAAATATATAAAGCCGTGTTGATTAGAGATGCGCTATTTTGACGTGAACGATATATATATCGATTATATTCGTTTTTATAATTTGAATTGAATAGAAAATGAATTGAATTTGATTTGAATAGAAAATGAATTGAATTTGATTTGAATAGAAAACGAATTTGATTTGATTTGAATAGAAAACGAATTTGATTTGATTTGAATAGAAAACGAATTTGATTTGATTTGAATAGAAAACGAATTTGATTTTATTTGAATAGAAAACGAATTTGATTTGAATAGAAAACGAATTTGAATTGATTTGAATAGAAAACGAATTTGAATTGAATTGAATAGAAAACCAATTTGAATTGAATTGAATGGAAAACCAATTTGAATTGAATTTAATGGAAAACCAATTTGAATTGAACTGAATGGAAAACCAATTTGAATTGAATTGAATGGAAAACCAATTTGAATTGAATCGAATGGAAAACCAATTTGAATTGAATCGAATGGAAAACCAATTTGAATTGAATCGAATGGAAAACCAATTTGAATTGAATCGAATGGAAAACCAATTTGAATTGAATCGAATAGAAAACCAATTTGAATTGAATCGAATAGAAAACCAATTTGAATTGAATCGAATAGAAAACCAATTTGAATTGAATTGAATAGAAAACCAATTTGAATTGAACTGAATAGAAAACCAATTTGAATTGAATCGAATAGAAAACCAATTTGAATTGAATTGAATAGAAAACGAATTTGAATTGAATCGAATAGAAAACCAATTTGAATTGAATTTAATATAAACCAAATTCGAATTGAATTGAATATAGAATGAATTGAAATTTGATTTGAATTAGAAATGGAAGTTGAAATGTTTTTTTGAACGAATTTAAAACTATTTATAAAATTCGTTTTAAATAGGAATCGACGAAATATATATTATATATATTATATATATAATATAATGGCCTGAATAGAATGCGCCGCGCCGCGGCAGTTCGCGAATTTCAACCATTGACTTCGAACGGACATTACGGGAGATCCGACTGTCGGATTCTCCTAAAACCGGAACCATTGGGTTCGTATCGAAAAGAGCTTTCTAACGAATAATAGAAATTTGAAATCTAACGGTTGGATTTGGAGACACGTCCAAATTAAATTTGGAAAAGGTCACTGTAAGTGCAGTTCAATGGCCGTTGATGGAAATCGACTGTACGGGCCTTGATAAAATTATTAAAAATATAAATAATTTGTGTAAAATCATAAGAAATGATTTGGGAAAAATTGGGATGAAAAACTCCATATTTGAAAATATAAAAATAGATTTTTATCGAAATGAACTAGTTTTGATCTAAAATTAAAACCCATTTATTTTTAAATAAATAAATTGGGTTCGAAATGGGTTGTAAATAGAATTGATTTGCGGGTTTATCGTGAACGGTGTTTTAAATGACACTTGTTCTTTAACCCGATAATAAATAGAATGTGATTTGGGTTTGTCGTGAACTGTGTTTTAAATGACATTAGCTCTTTAACCCAGTAAAATGGGTTTTAATGAATCTGTAATTAGATTGAAATGTGAATTGATAATTTAAATTATCAAATTTAGAAAGTGAGCGAGAATAGGGTATTACCAGTTTTGCTCCAAAACGATAGTCAAATCTTTAATTAGATTTGAACGTGAAATGGTAATTAATTTTACCGACAACACTGTGGTGTTAAATATGGAGTATTACCAGTTTTACTTCATGGGATGAATAGGTTGGGATTGGGAAATAAAATAAATAATTACTTCGGTGTGGTTCGCTAATCTCGACTAGTTTGGAAAACCATAATCTGGTTTGAAATGACATCCAAAGGAAGATTAAAGGATAAATTTTAAAGAATTTATCTTGGATAAAATTAATGGGAACCCTTCCCTAAGAATTGAAATTTAGAAACTAGCTATAGGTTAGCTAAGAAGAATGGTTTCCTGGGTATTGATCTGATGTTGGTTTCGGCCATCGGGGTTAATATTTGGGAAATTATTCTCTTACTGATTTACAGCTAATGACTAATGAATTGGAATGAGGCGTATGTTGTGTTTGTGTAACATTTGTTTTTAATATACGCGGGTTGTTCTGAAAGGCCGGGTTTACACCCATTCTGAATAACCGATTAGACGATATGTCAAAGATGATGATGGTGGTCGAAGACCGGAAGTCTTCACATCGTTTGGATAATTACTGATGTTCCTGATTGGGCTGTACACCCAAGAGGATGGAAATAGTTGGTGGTCGTCCAGACATACTTGGAGATCGATGGATATGCGAGGAAAGTGCCTCCGGTTTCGTTCAGACCCAGAACGAACTTGTAAATGGATTGTGTGTCTGACATTGGATTTTATTCTATGTTGATTGATTTCTGTTAAATATATATCTGTTTGGCGCGGAGAATTTATTCTCTTGCTTAACGCTCTTCTCTGAGACGTACGAGCTTAGAGGTTATATATCGATAGATATCAATCGCATGGCATGAATTGCCTGTGTGGCACACTGAGTTGCATGGATCAAGGCTTCTGTTGAAAAGCAAAGTCTTGTGGTTGATGATCAAAGCACGGCCTACGTGGCAGCTTTGTGTATAACGTGAATTCGCGAGCCTCACACCTCGGTATGAGTTAAAAACGGGATAAGGACTGCAGGGAGAGCACGACGTTTCTTTCTAGCTTTGGTGGTGTCAGTGACTTACCAGCCCTGACATTTATATACTTTTCACCTATGTGGTCGTTGGAAGAGGTGCCTTGATTTTAGGTCAGTAAGGACCGGGAAACGTGTGTACAGGAATACTAATTCTCAAACATAAGAGAGGACCGGCCCTGAAGCATCTAGGGGTTACCCAGAGTGTGTGGTCCCGAGGCATTTGCTAGAGTGTCTCAAAGCGGAGAGGAGCTTGCCCCTTGCCTCGACTCATGACGGAAATCCAATTTCCAACACGTGTATTCGGTTTTATTTGTAGAGCCTAGTATGGCGACATGATAGATGGTACCCATGCCGCATATGATTGATATTTATGATTGAAAATGTTTTGACACTATACACTTATTATAGTATCAAATGATTTGTTTTAAACGTATCAAGCATGTTTGGCTATTATAAGGGAAAACCCTATCCTCCGGCTTGCGTTGCATTGTGTGATGGGACCTGGGTCTTATAATAGCTTCATTTATAGAAAAAGCATTGCGCTATTTATTTATATGCACTGGTATTCTTGGGAGGAAACCCGTTCCGTGTTATACGGTGTGGTCCCTTGAATTACTCTCTTTTAAAGTAAAGTTTTAAATAACTGTTTTAGTTCTCACACCAGTCACATGACTGACCTGGATTTTATTGTTTTAACCTAAACTCTGGGTGCCCCTATTTTCGACACAGGCAGCTAGTAGTTTTGGTTTTGCAGATTTATATTCATAGGATCCTGGTTTACAGCTGGAACGATGCTTGGAAAGCTCTGTATCCGTGCAATACTTTCAGTTGTGTTTTATATTGTTTTTCCGCTGCTATGTAATTTATTGTAATCTCTGATATTTATCGAATGTATTTTATTTATTCATACTCTGTATATTCTTGTATTATGATGGAATTGTTGTAATAACAATGAAATGTTCTTCCGTTTGCGTTCGGATTTGTCTTGTCCTCACAGTAATTCGTTCTTTCTCATCTCTTTGGAGACCGGGGAAGTTCGGGTCGCTTCATTTGGTATCAGAGCTTTGGTTTACAGAGCTCGAGAACAAGACACATTAGAACCGAACGAAAGAATTCATCAGAAATTGGATTAGCAATATCCAATTAGAATGACTCGTTAGAGATGGGATCAGTAGTATCCTAGAACGAGTGTGAAGAGTATTTTTTTCAAATGAAAACAATTTTGTTTTGAAAATTTAAATCGTTTTATACGTATTTGAATAATTTATTTATATTGATTTGGACAATCGAGTATATAAAGATTTTGCATATACGCGTCATGAACGTATATTCGAAGTTTTAATATATTGGATAGATATAGAATCACATTCTGGTCGCCCGGAGATGGTACTGATAATTGTCATGACATCATCAGTATTTATGTTCGTGTTTCGAAGGTGTGATATCTATATATTTCCATTAGACTGGTGTGAGAACCAAAACTTATATAGATAGATTCATTTGTTGTGATTTTGCATCAAAAACATGATTTTCTGTATATATATCAAAATTATGAATTTGAAACGTAAATTCACTAATTGATTGATGTTTGTGTTGTTTGTTTATTTGTTTGACAATTTTTAACCATTATGCCTAATAGAATCAAATATTGAACTGTATTGAAAATTGGTCGCATTTGCATGCATATACATGTACTTACATTGAACAGGTCATAGCAAGGAGGCTAGAGCAGAGAATAAGATTTGTTTGCCCGACAAATAGGTACATATTTACTATAATTTACTGTTTTGTTTGGGTGATGATGATTTTATGAGCCGATTGGCTAGCCGCTTGGCTTTTTCTTTTTCTTTTTGAGATCAGAAGGCCTATATGGCAATTTCGGGATTTTCCCGTGGCTCCCGGTGCAGGGGAGGTTATGGCGAAATTTTTCGAAAATTTAGGGTGTTAGCCAAATTTTTGAAGAATTTGAAAATTCTCAGAAACTAAAAAGTTGGAGAATGGAAGCCAGATCGAACGTAAAGTTGATTAATCAAACCACTTTCGACTTCGTTCCTTTTCGGGGATGAAAAGTTTTAAGCGGGGGAGATTGTAACAACCCGGAAATGTGAGCCAGTTTAAATTTTTATTTTGGCAATTTTAGCGAATTTTGAATATTTAAAATGAATTATCTTAAATAATATCGACGAGAAATTTATTTTGAATATAATTCGAACGAATATATTTATATACGTCGTCGTTAGAATATAAATAAATATATATAATTATAAAAGGAATTGAAAATGGGGCGGTAGTTCGATAATTCGATTTCAAACTTCAAATGAATGCACCGGGTGCAAAACAAACCGGATTTTAGTGAAACCAAAAATAATAGGAGCTATTTGAGAATATCTTTCCAACGAATCCGAAAAATCAAATTTTCATAGCGGGAATCAAAAGATATGTCCAGTTGAAAATTCTGAATAGTCGCTATGGAATTCAGGCCCTTAAAAATGGGAATTTTGCAAACGACCTCGGATTTAGACGAAACCACTTTTGTTGGGTCCGTGATGTCAAATTATTGCTAGATTCCAAATTTCATAATTTTTCGAATCAATATGTGAGCGTGGCAAAGGAAAACGCGTTTGACCAGTTTCAGTTGATTTTAATAGACTGGGAAATGGCCATTTTTCCAACGGTCTCAGAATTCGACGAAACTAGTTTTGTTAGGACCGTATCGTCAATACGAAGCTAGAAAATATTTTTCTGGAATTTTTCGAGTTAGTATGTGACCCCAGTAAATTGAAATGCGCGTTCAAATTCAATATATAGAGTTATATGTTGATTTTAACGGAAACTGATTGAAACGATCGAATTAGCCTACGATACATATCCCATTGTGTTCAGAATGGGGGTAATTAGCTAGGGACGATAGTCGGTGGGTTTGGTTTCGAGTTCGAAATAAAAAGTTGCTTTTTGAAAATTAAAATAATAAATTAAATAATATATATATATTCACTTAACCCCTACCTCTCCCTTTCCTTTTCTTATTTCCATGTTCAGAGAAAAAAAAACCCAAAACCCGCTCTCGTTTGTCGGCTCCCCCTCCACGATCTGACCACGCGCCTCGTCCACCTCCACCACCACCGACGGCCGCGATACCCCCCTCTCTCTCGCATCTCCTCCTCCCCTCCTTCGTATGAAGACCGCACTCCTTTTTGCTCGATTGAAATCCTCCCTAAATCGAGGACGCGAGCTCCATCGTCAAACCCCATAAGCCGCCGCCACCTGATGCTGCGCCGCCCCAACCTCCGACGTCCCTGCACCGCCGCGTCGCCTCCAGACCCTCCTCCAACTGCAAATCCGAACCCCCTTCTTCCGATTGAACGCTGTAAGTTTAGTTTTTGTGTTGTTTTCTTTTAATTTAATTATATACCTTGTTTTATTTTCTAATTTTAAAATAAATTGAACAACACAAAGCTCGGATTTTTAACAACACAAAGCTCGGATTTTTAGCAACACAAAGCTCGGATTTTTAGCAACACGAAGCTCAGATTTTTAGCAACAAGTAAAGTTTAGAAAAAATTAATTTTTATCCATGAAAAGATTTAGTTTTTATTTATAGGAAAGCTTTGATCTTTACATTAAGAAAAGCTATGATTTTTGCATGAGAAAGGATATGAATTTTTGTCTATAAAAATTCGATTTTTATATATTGAATAGCAAAGTAAAATTTTGATTTTTATATATTGAATAGCAAAGTAAAAATTCGATTTTTATATATTGAATAGCAAAGTAAAAATTCGATTTTTATATATTGAATAGTGAAGTAAAAATTTGATTTTTATATATTGAATAGCGAAGTAAAAATTCGATTTTTATATATTGAATAGCGAAGTAAAAATTCGATTTTTATATATTGAATAGCGAAGTAAAAATTCGATTTTTATATATGTAGTGGCTACGGGCAACGAAAGTGACAAAAGGCGAGCACGGTAAAGATGTTCTACATAGGAAGTGCCGTGGAGTTAGGATAGCTATCGGTGAGAACTTCTCACTCTTCAATTTCTTTTTCTAGTTATATATATATATATAGTAGGATGCAGACGGTGTTTAGTAGCACCCGACACAATCGTCCACAGACCATGGACTTGTTTGTTTGGCTTTGTAGATGGTTAGATTATTTGGGTTGAATTGAATTGTTTGGTGAAATGAAATTGATTTGATTGATGTGTGAATGGCGTGGGCCATCACTAGACCAGGGATAAGGCTAGGCCTTGTCCCGTTTCTAGTATCGTGCCGTTATGCCGCCGAAATTTTCTAAAATAAATTAGAAAAATAAAAATATCATTTTATTTAATAAATGAACCGAATAGAATATTCATAGGTTGAATAAAATAATTTGGTCGTTAAAAATATAATTTTTAATGTGAATATGAATATAGTGAATGTGAATAAATAAATATCCATTTACAAACCGGACGGTTTGTTTATGTACACCGATTTGAAGGACATTGATTGGGACGATAAATTTTACACATCGCCCAACTGCACAAATAAAATCTGTGTTTGATTGTTTGAAACCCCACACGGGTATTGGGATAAAATATGACATACACTAATCCCAATAATTAGTTGTATGTCGATCGATGGATCGACAGGCTGTTATAAGCATTAGATATCTATATTTGATGCTTATACAGTGTAGTGCACTTTGGATGATGGTTGATTATTAATCGTTGCTATTATATACATGTGTTGTATGGAATCCATATAATTAACTTTATATGGTGATTGATTGGGCCTCATTCCAATTTAGAAAATAAAGAATATTATAAAATAAAGGTTCATGTGTTGACAGTACTCATCCGTTGAGATTAGTCATGTGTTGAACGAAATATTTTAACAATAAAATTTACATCTTTATATTATAAAATAAAGGTTCATGTGTTGACCGTACTCATCCGTTGAGATTAGTCATGTGTTGAACGAAATATTTTAACAATAAAATTTACATCTTTATATTATAAAATAAAGGTTCATGTGTTGACCGTACTCATCCGTTGAGATTAGTCATGTGTTGAACGAAATATTTTAACAATAAAATTTACATCTTTATTAGATATAAAATTAGAAACTAACTGGAAAATAGTTAAGAAGAGTGGTCTCCTGGATATTGATCTGATGTTGGTTTCGGCCTTCGGGGTTAATATTTAGGGAATCATTCTCTTACTAGTTTACGGTTGGAGTCTGATTTGAAATCAAACGATAGATACCATAATTTTTATAAAATATATTAAATAACAAAAAGAGTCACACGTGGACAGTACTCATTCGTTGAGATTAGTCGTGTGTTGACAAAAATATAGATTCATGTATTGAATAGGATAAATATTCATTTATTGAATAGAATAACGGAATTATTGAAATATATAAAGCCGTGTTGATTAGAGATGCGCTATTTTGATGCAAACGATATTTATATCGATTATATTCGTTTTTATAATTTGAATTGAATGGAAAATGAATTGAATTTGATTTGAATAGAAAATGAATTGAATTTGATTTGAATAGAAAACGAATTTGATTTGATCTGAATAGAAAACGAATTTGATTTGATTTGAATAGAAAACAAATTTGATTTGATTTGAATAGAAAACGAATTTGATTTGATTTGAATAGAAAACGAATTTGATTTGATTTGAATAGAAAACGAATTTGATTTGAATAGAAAACGAATTTGATTTGATTTGAATAGAAAACGAATTTGAATTGAATTGAATAGAAAACCAATTTGAATTGAATTGAATGGAAAACCAATTTGAATTGAATTGAATGGAAAACCAATTTGAATTGAATTGAATGGAAAACCAATTTTAATTGAATTGAATGGAAAATCAATTTGAATTGAATTGAATGGAAAACCAATTTGAATTTAATTGAATGGAAAACCAATTTGAATTTAATCGAATGGAAAACCAATTTGAATTGAATCGAATAGAAAACAAATTTGAATTGAATCGAATAGAAAACCAATTTGAATTGAATCGAATAGAAAACCAATTTGAACTGAATTGAATAGAAAACCAATTTGAATTGAATCGAATAGAAAACCAATTTGAATTGAATAGAATAGAAAACAAATTTGAATTGAATCGAATAGAAAACCAATTTGAATTGAATTGAATATAAACCAAATTCGAATTGAATTGAATATAGAATGAATTGAAATTTGATTTGAATTTGAAATGGAAGTTGAAATTTTTTTTTGAACGAATTTAAAACTATTTATAAAATTCGTTTTAAATAGGAATCGACAAAATATATATTATATATATAATATAATGGCCTGAATAGAACGCGCCGCGCCGCGGCAGTTCGCGAATTTCGACCATTGACTTCGAACGGACATTACGGGAGATCCGACCGTCGGATTCTCCTAAAACTGGAACCGTTGGGTTCGTATCGAAAAGAGCTTTCTAATGAATATTAGAAATTTGAAATCTAACGGTTGGATTTGGAGACACGTCCAAATCAAATTTGGAAAAGGTCGCTGTAAGTGAAGTTCGATGGCCGTAGATGGAAATCGACTGTACGGGCCTTGATAAAATTATTTAAAATATCAATAATTTGTGTAAAATCATAAGAAATGATTTGGGAAAAATTGGGATGAAAAACTCCATATTCGAAAAGATAAAAATAGATTTTTTATCGAAATGAACTAGTTTTGAACTAAAATTAAAACCCATTTATTTTTAAATAAATGAATTGGGTTTGAAATGGGTTGTAAATAGAATTGATTTGCGGGTTTATCGTGAATGGTGTTTTAAATGACACTTGTACTTTAACCCGATAATAAATAGAATGTGATTTGGGTTTGTCATGAACTGTGTTTTAAATGACATTAGCTCTTTAACCCAGTAAAAGGAGTTTTAATGAATCTGTAATTAGATTGAAATGTGAATTGATAATTTAAATTATCAAATTTAGAAAGTGAGCGAGAATGGGGTATTACCAGTTTTGCTCCAAAACGATAGTCAAATCTTTAATTAGATTTGAACGTGAAATGGTAATTAATTTTACCGACAACACGGTGGTGTTAAATATGGAGTATTACCAGTTTTGCTTCATGGGATGAATAGGTTGGGATTGGGAAATAAAATAAATAATTACTTCGGTGTGGTTCGCTAATCTCGACTAGTTTGGAAAACCATAATCTGGTTTGAAATGACATCCAAAGGAAGATTAAAGGATAAATTTTAAAGAATTTATCTTGGATAAAATTAATGGGAACCCTTCCCTAAGAATTGAAATTTAGAAACTAGCTGTAGGTTAGCTAAGAAGAATGGTTTCCTGGGTATTGATCTGATGTTGGTTTCGGCCTTCAGGGTTAATATTTGGGAAATTATTCTCTTGCTGATTTACGGCTAATGACTAATGAATTGGAATGAGGCGTATGTTGTGTTTGTGTAACATTTGTTTTTAATATACGCGGGTTGTTCGGAAAGGCCGGGTTTATACCCATTCTGAATAACCGATTCGACGATATGTCGAAGATGATGACGGTGGTCGAAGACCGGAAGTCTTCACATTGTTTTGATAATTACTGATGATCCTGATTGGGTTGTACACCCAAGAGGATGGAAATAGTTGGTGGTCGTCCAGACGTACTTGGAGATCGATGGATATGCGAGGAAAGTGCCTCCGGTTTCGTTCAGACCTAGAACGAACTTGTAAATGGATTGTGTGTCTGACATTGGATTTTATTCTGTGTTGATTGATTTCTGTTAAATATATATCTGTTTGGGGGCGGAGAATTTATTCTCTTGCTTAACGCCCTTCTCTGAGACGTACGAGCTTAGAGGTTATATATCGATAGATATCAATCGCATGGCATGAATTGCCTGTGTGGCACGCTGAGTTGCATGGATCAAGGCTTCTGTTGAAAAGCAAAGTCTTGTGGTTGATGATCAAAGCACGGCCTACGTGGCAGCTTTGTGTATAACATGAATTCGCGAGCCTCACACCTCGGTATGAGTTAAAAACGGGATAAGGACTGCAGGGAGAGCACGACGTTTCTTTCTAGCTTTGGTGGTGTCAGTGACTTACCAGCCCTGACATTTATATACTTTTCACCTATGTGGTCATTGGAAGAGGCGCCTCGATTTTAGGTCTGTAAGGACCGGGAAACGTGTGTTCAGGAATACTAATCCTCAAACGTAAGAGAGGACCGGCCCTGAAGCATCCAGGGGTTACCCAGAGTGTGTAGTCCCGAGGCATTTGCTAGAGTGTCTCGAAGCGGAGAGGAGCTTGCCCCTTGCCTCGACTCATGACGGAAATCCAATTTCCAATACGTGTATTTCGGTTTTATTTGTGGATCCTAGTATGGCGACATGATAGATGGTACCCATGCCGCCTAGGATTGATATTTATGATTGAAAATGTTTTGCCACTATACACTTATTATAGTATCAAATGATTTGTTTTAAACGTATCAAGCATGTTTGGCTATTATAAGGGAAAACCCTATCCTCCGGCTTGCGTTGCATTGTGTGGTGGGACCTGGGTCTTATAATAGCTTCATTTTTAGAAAAAGCATTGCGCAGTTTATTTATATGCACTGGTATTCTTGGGAGGAAACCCGTTCCGTGTTATACGGCGTGGTCCCTTGAATTGCTCTCTTTTAAAGTAAAGTTTTAAATAACTGTTTTAGTTCTCACACCAGTCACATGACTGACCTGGAGTTTATTGTTTTAACCTAAACTCTGGGTGCCCCTATTTTCGACACGGGCAGCTAGTAGTTTTGGTTTTGCATATTTATATTCACAGGATCCTGATTTACAGCTGGAACGATGCTCGGAAAGCTCTGTATCCGTGCATTACTTTCAGTTGTGTTTTATATTGTTTTTCCGCTGCTATGTAATTTATTGTAATCTCTGATATTTATCGAATGTATTTTATTTATTCATACTCTGTATATTCTTGTATTCTGATGGAATTGTTGTAATAACAATGAAATGTTCTTCCGTTTGCGTTCGGATTTGTCTTGTCCTCACAGTAATTCGTTCTTTCTCATCTCTTCGGAGACCAGGGAAGTTCGGGTCGCTTCAAAATGCATACCAAAATTCCTACTTATTTAAATGAAAGGGAAACAACTTATATCTCTGAACAAAAAGCATTCGGAGCAACCTACCAAACATGTACAAATAATGAATGCGTTGTTGATAAAAACATATGAAAACAACCATGACCATTTTGGAGGAAATAAATTTGCGAAGAGGAAGCTTCAATTAGTGAAAGGGAGTGGTCTTTATGGTAAGCAACTTTGGGAATCCAAAAAAACTGTGGGGTGAGAGAGAAGAATTAGACGATGAAGGGATAATTTGAGACCAATCATTCTACAAACCAGTGATTAATATAATCAATAATCAATGAAGAAGCTCGAGATATCAAATATTTAACCTAGTTTGGCAATTATCAAAGGTCACATGTATCAGTCAATAACATAGGCTTGTGATTTGTATAAACCAATATGGACAACAATCATTTGAGAAGAATGCAGAAGCATGGTTCTTTGTAGAAGTCTAAAATGTTAAGATATAGGGAGACCATGGTATAATCTTAGGGTATGTGTATATGAAAGGATACAAAATTATGCCACATTTTAATACTCAAATTACGAGGCATCGAAAAATGTATAGGTGAGCAAAAATACCACATTAAAGTTGAAGTAATGACAACAAGGATAAATGATCGATCGTTAGATATAATTGTCAAGTTACACTATCTTGACTTTATTTATTTATCAGCATTGAGTACTTACAGTACATCATATACATTGTGCATCCACAGAAGGAGCGGATCCTCTAGACCGCATACCCCCTGAATCCCTAGACCAAACCAATAAAATTGCCCTATTTCGAGCAATTTACACTTTACCCCTTGAATTTCACCCGAATTTTGGGTGAAATTCGGGGGGCAAAGTGTAAATTGCCCTAAAATGGGGCAATTTCATTGGTTCAGACAAAGGGAACCGGGACCCCCTGGTCCAAACGATCCGCTTCCATCCACAGGTGGACCATATATACTGTTATTTCTTGACTATATATCTTTTCAAGAATGAAGTGGTAGCATATTTTTTTGTGTGAATCAATCATACGTTTGGTCAAATTAATCACTCATAAACACCGTAGTGGATTGTTGCGTCATATGCATGCATCAACATGACAATTTTGATCAGTTTAAATATATCATCTTAAAACATACCAAATAAAAAAAGCATCAATAATATTTCCCTCTTATGGTGTATATTCTGTCAATAACCTGAACAATCTATATATTTCATGAACTATCATGCTCTGCATGAATAAATGAGGGAAGAAGGTGAGCTTACCCTCTCTTATTAGCATAATAATTGAGATTATGCTTGAAAATTGAAGGTATAATAATTTATGAATTGTCAAAGGATTGGAAAATGTTTGAACATTGAAATGACTATAAAGGAGGAAATCATTTGCTCTCCAATAATTCTTGTATTTGCATTACTCAAACTTGGTAAGTAAATATAATCGTAATATTTAAGCAAAATGCAAATCTAGCTTTTTAGCTTACCTGATCACTGCATATATATTCATTTCAAGGCTTAAATCATGATAGTTCGTAATACGATGATAACTATTATTAAAGTAAAGAAATTAAAGTATTTTCCTGACTGTAGTAAGTTGTCGTGGGCTACTAATTCAAAACCCATATATGTATAATATACATACATACATACATAGATATACATATATACATATATATATATATATATATATATATGTGTGTGTGTGTGTGTGTATGCGTGTGTGTATACACACAAACACGTATGCATGTATGTTTATGTGTGTGTGTGTGTATATATATATATATATATATTTCACATATACACGGTATATACCAAACGAAAACCTTAAAACTCAAACAGAAAAATATTGGAAATGTGAACAAAATTAACAGAAGACAACATAAACAAAATTGGAAACAGAATGTAATGTGAACAAAATTAACAAAATGCAGCATAAACAGAGACGCATATATGTATGTATATGTGTGTGTGTGTGTGTGTGTGTGTGTGTGTGTGTGTAAATAGAGGCAATGTGAAGGGAAAATTATCACAAATGAAGTATGAAAGATAGAACCAAAAAATCATGCACAATTCAAAGACAAAGCTATATTTCACCATAATTACAATTGGGGATTGTTATAAGCACTCCAGCTATTGTTAAAGGGTGTCATTTTTTAAAGGGTATTGTTAATGACACTCCCTTTTTGGTTAAGAGGTGACACAAATTTTAGTTTTTAAAATTTTTGTTAAGTGAAGTACACTACAGTTTAAATCCCCCTTAACAATACACAATAGTAAGGAAAAATTACCCTTAATCTGAAGAAGAAGCACGACGTGGTGAAATTCTGTTGTGAGTCACCATTTTCCGAAGCACGACGTAGATGTGAAAAAACGAAAAACGGCCTGCAAACACCGAACAATCATTATAAAGATAGAAAATTTTGAACGTTTTTAGTGTACAAACATGGTAGAGTATAACCGTTTTCGATTTTTTTGTTAAGTTTGTTGTAGAGATAGAAAAGATAGTCTAATTCCACCGTTTTTATTAAATATAAATGGTATACTCTTACCGTTTTTACTGGTTCGAGCGCGAGCTTTGAAAATGCACGAGTTTGATTGGAAAACGATACGTTACATCAGGGGTAATTTTGTCCCTGAAAAGTAATAATTGTGTTGCCCCTTAACATAAACAAATTGACACGTTGTGTACTTAAAATTTGTCACCCCTTAACCAAAAAGGGAGTGTCATTAACAATACCCTTTTTAAAACCACTCCACTATTTACATGTTAAGGGGAGTACAGATTTATTATTTTACACTATTCTATCTTCCAATATTACCGCATCCCAATAAACAAATATGCAAAACCTGTATCAATTAAAAAACCAAATTCGGTGCTAACACTTCGAGCAAACTCAACTTCGCATGCTATTACATTTCTTCATCACGAACATGAGAGAATTAATGGCCTGAACGAAGAATTTGAAACGATCCTCACAACTGGATCCTAAATTAGTGGAGAAGGCATTGCAAAGGTACGCCAAATCAATTTTAGGGTTAATCGATTGATTGAATCAGGGTTTACAGATGTATTTGAAAATGGCTTGTGTGTTTTGGGTGTGTTTCTTCGATCCACTATCATCAAGCTTGTGAAAAATGGTTTAATTGACATAAATGAAGTATAAATGCCGAATAAAATTTATGTTTTCAATGTGATTGATCATATTTTCAAATTTTGTTCGGTGGCGTTTGCCGAATTATGTAAAGGAGGGTGAAATGTTAGTTTCGGAGGTGGGCAGCCGTAGTTCTTGTTTTCCTTCGGTAGAGTATTGTCATACTGTAAATTTTCCTTCAAATTCAGTGAACAGAACAAAGATTAAGTTTAAAAGGGTATTACGTTAAAATTAATTTTATTTATTAAGGGGCTGCCCTCTTCATTGGTACTCCCCTTAACAATTAATAATTTTTTTTAAAAATGACCCCCTCTCCCACAAATAATAATTGGAGTGTCAATAACAATGCCCTTATAATTAAAAGTATAACTTAAGATCTAACATCTAAAATCTTGTGTATAAATTCTACATGTTTAAACAAATAACGAACAAAAATTTGGTTAGTTGATAACTGTTAAATGTAAAAAAGTAGAAAGTTACGACATATGCCATTTAATTCTCATAAACATAATTGAATGTAAGGAATTTAAATAAGGAACTTCTAAGAACCATCAAACTATGTCATTATTCTAACTTTCCATGTATTTAATAAACATCAATATACAAATTTTGAACTAAAAATGTTGGTTGACTTTATACATCAAATAACCAAAACACATCCACTTGGCAATAAATGAACTTAAAAAAACATATTTAAGAACTAAATATATATATATATATATATTCTAGTCCATGTTTATTATCGTACAAATGATAAAGTAATGAATATAGACTATTATTTTTCATGAATATGAATGATAAGCCACCACAAATGTCATTTAGTTCACACAAACAAAAAGTAATGATTAATTATAAATTCCCTATATTTGAAAGGAATTTAAAATAGCAACTGTCTAGCTCTTTCTTTGGACATTTAAATTCAAAAAAAAAACGATAAAGTTAACAATGCAAGGAATAAAAAATATCATGGTAAAAATTTTTGAGCAATGATTAAGTTGTATTGTTTGAAGGTAAGTCTCAGTTATTAGCCAAAAAATCATATGACTAATTAATTTGAATAATTCTATTACCTTAATTTGGCTTTTTTTTTAAAAAATACATATTATCTTCATCTTGAAAAGCCAATGCTAATTTTGTTAGCTAATTTTTCTCATCCATTTCCCAGTATTTGCACACATAGATAATTCTAAAACATTTTAGATTACATAAGTGCTTTTTTACTTAAGGGACCTAATATCATATCATCATTCAATAATAGATTATTTTGGTATCTAAATGAGGTTAAAAAACTCTAATTACTTAGTAAACTTAAGCAGCTAAATTGATTATCAAATAAATATGACGTAGGAAAAGAAGAAATGAAACCAACCTATAAATTTTCTAACAAATGGCATAAAATTAGTAAAATTAAAGTAATATGACCCGAGCATTAAGACCATTCCTTAAACATAGATCAATTAAAGTAATAGCCGATTTTATTAATATTTCTGTAATTAAAGTTCAAATGAGTATGTCTCAGAATAATAACCTATATTTTTTGACAATGGAAAGTACTCGGAATTAATCCTAGACATAACATGCAAATTATGAAATTGTGAAGAAAAAGAAATCTGGAACAAAATCTGACTGAGAGCAACCAAGCATCAATGTATTTAAAGGAAAATAAAACAAGAAATTGTTTAATACTATCTTTTTTGGCATTTTCTAAAACATTGTTCCATCAATTATATATACTAACATCAAGTATGGGAGAAAAGCATTATTCGAGTACAGAATATTTGATTGCATAATATTCCGACAGTCAAAGGCAGACTGATTATTGTAGTATTTAATCAAACCGGCCGTTAGGGAGGTTTCCATACTGTAAGAGCCAAAATCAAATTGTCTGTGCCAAATATTTACGCCTAAATTATCGGACTTTCCCGTGAATGTCATCCTTCCATCTATTCCGACTCTCCTCTGGTTTCCCTCTATTCTTCTGTTTTCTTCGTTCTTTTCTTTCTCGTTCGATTTTCCTCAAATCGACCACCGCCTTCTCTCAAATCCGTATAATCAAGCGGAATATTTCAATCCCTAAAATTGACCGCCACCTTCTCTCAAACCGACCATCGCTTCCCCTCAGATCGACCAACGCCTCCTTCAGACTGCCTCATCCAATCAGGTTTTAATTCTTACTCGAACCGTGTTGGAAATGTTTTACAAACATTATGTGAATTATTAAAAATGATTGAATAAGTGTATGAATGGCTCCTATGTTTGAGTAGTCCCACATCATGGGATTATAGGGAAGAGGCAAGGATTTATACTTGTTTCTAAGAAGTCATGTTGGGGCCTTGGGCTCCCAATACATGCATTGTTGTGAGGAGGGAGACCATGCATCATGACCACCAAACACGCGCGCGCGACCGACCGACCCGACCCGGCCCGGCCCAGTTCGGTTCGGTTCGGGCTCGGGCTTGGGCTTTGTGGTGTAGGCACTTATATTTTTGGACCATAAAACTTAGTTGTTTTCGAACCGTTTTTTATGGAAAAATTATTTTGCGCACCGATATTTATTCTGCAACGGAAAAATTTTTGCAACGGTAAAATAATTAATCCCCCCCCCCCCCCCGAAATTTTAGCAGATCTGATATTTTCTCCCAAAACCTAATTCTCGTTCTATATATACTATTTTATCTGAGACCAGAAAAACACCGAATTTTATATTCTCTTCTTCTCAGCCGCCATTAAAACTTCTAAGAAATTTCGAGCAGTATTTTTCCCGAAAGTGTAAATCTGCACTGATTTGTTTGTGCAAGCAAATCAGTTACTATTTTAGAGGCTGTTTTATCCTAGAGGCGGCGGCGAAGGAACGAATTGGTTTGCACCTCTGACCAAATCGCCGAATCGTCTTCAAGAAAGCGACCTAGTCCGCGACTCAGCCATTGTTTTCCAACAATTTGAAGACGAACTGAAACAATGGCCTCGAACTCAACCATGGACGACTCTGCTCCTCCCTCTGCTTTTCACGGCCCTCTGGTGACTGCTGCTCCTTTCAAGTTCGAAGGTTTGCATTTCAAGCGCTGGCGTCAGAAGATGGAGTTCTTCCTCACGATCAGGAAGGTGGTGGCTGCTCTGACTGCTGAAAAACCGCAGCTACCAGACAAGCCTGACGAGACTGATGCAGCAAAGATGGCATCATGGACTGAACAGTCAAAGCAACTGCAGACCTGGACTGAACAGGATTACTTATGCAAGAATTTTATACTGAATGGACTGAGCGATGATCTGTATGATTATTATAACTCGGATGAAAAGACAACAAAAGAGATCTGGGAAGCACTGAAGAAGAAATATGATACAGAGGAGGCAGGGGCAAAGAAATATGCTGTGAGCCGCTATTTAAAATACCAGATGACTGATGATAGATCGGTAGAGATGCAGTCTCATGAGCTGCAGAAAATAGCTCATGAGATCATCTCCGAAGGTATGGTCTTGGACGAACAATTTCAAATTGCTGTTATCATTGACAAATTTCCCCCAGGCTGGAAAGATTTTAAGAATGTCTTGCGACATAAGACTAAGGAATTTTCCTTAGAAAGCTTGATTACACGCCTCCGTATTGAGGAGGAGGCACGCAAGCAGGACCAGAAAGAAGAGGTGCTGATTGTGAATAACAACAGTACTAAGAAGACCACTCCCGCTGTTCTGAAACCAAATCAGAAATCTTTTAAGAATCAGAACAGGCGCAACAAACAGAATGGGAATCCGCAAGGAAACCCAAAAGGACAGCAGAAACCAGCCCAAAAGAATGACTCTGGACAGTTGTTTCTTTGTTACAACTGTGGAAAACCAGGGCATATGGCACGAAAGTGCCGGAACAGGCCAAGCTCTGCACCGCAGGCTAACCTGACTGAGGAGCCTCTTACGGCTATGGTTACTGAGATTCACCTTGTTGGTGGATCAGAGGGTTGGTGGGTAGACACTGGTGCTTCTCGCCATGTCTGCTATGATCGTGGCATGTTCTCTACATACACAGCTGCTGAAAATCAGAAAGTGCTGTTGGGAGACTCTCACACCACTACAGTTGCGGGGATTGGAAACGTGGAACTTAAGTTCACCTCTGGAAAAACTGTAATTCTGAAAGATGTTATGCACACTCCAGAGATAAGAAAGAATCTGGTCTCTGGCTTCCTCCTTAATAAGGCTGGTTTCACTCAAGTTATTGGGGCTGATTTGTACACTCTTGCTTATAAGGGAACTTTTGTGGGAAAGGGTTATGCTTGTGAGGGTATGTTTAAACTGAATGTTGAATCTAATAAAGTGACTACTTCTGCTTACATGTTGTGTGATTTTAATATCTGGCATTCTAGATTATGTCATGTTAATAATCGAATTATTCGTAATATGAGCACCCTAGATATGATACCTAAAATGACAGAATCTGAATCTGATATATATGAATTCTGTACACAAGCTAAAATCACAAAGAAACCTCACAAATCTGTTGATAGAGTTTCTGAACCATTAGACTTGATTCATTCTGACATATGTGAACTTGATGGCACTTTAACTAGACAGGGACATCGTTATTTTATCACTTTTATTGATGACTGCTCTGATTTCACATATGTATATCTTATGAAAAATAAAAGTGATGCTTTTGACATGTTTAAAACATTCAAAACTGAGATTGAGAATCAAGCAAATAGAAAAATTAAGAGACTTCGTAGTGATAGAGGAACAGAATATGAATCTAATTCTATTCTGGATTTCTATAAACAACATGGTATAGTACATGAGAGAACCGCACCCTACTCACCTGAAATGAACGGTAAAGCAGAAAGGAAAAATAGGACCTTTACCGAGCAAGTAGTTGCCATATTATTAAATTCTGGTGCAGCAAAACATTGGTGGGGGGATATTTTATTGACTGTATGCTACGTTCTGAATAGAATCCCTAAATCTAAGAATAAAATTTCACCTTATGAAATTTTAAAGAATCATAAACCCAATGTCTCATACTTTAGAACTTGGGGTTGTTTAGCATATGTTCGCATTCCAGACCCTAAGAGAATAAAATTGGCAAGTAGAGCGTATGAATGTGCATTTATAGGCTATGCTATTAATAGCAAAGCATATAGATTTTATGACCTTAATGCACATAATATAATTGAATCAAATGATGCCGACTTTTATGAAACTAAATTTCCTTTCAAATTAAGGAATAGTGGGGGCACTTCAAATATGCCTATTAGAACAGAACTTAATGAAAATTCTGAAGCTGAACCTAGAAGAAGTAAAAGAGCAAGAACCATAAAAGACTTTGGTTCAGATTTTTGTGCTTTTACTATTGAGGAGGATCCTATAAACCTCCAAGAAGCCTTATCTTCTTTAGATGCCGATTTCTGGCAAGAGGCTATAAACGATGAGATGGATTCTTTAGAATCCAGTAAGACTTGGCACTTGGTAGACTTACCCCCTGGTTGTAAGTCTATAGGCTGTAAATGGGTACTTAAAAAGAAATTAAAACCTGATGGCACTACAGATAAATATAAAGCACGACTAGTAGCTAAAGGTTTTAAACAAAAGGAAAATATAGACTTCTTTGACACTTTTTCACCTGTAACTAGAATAACATCCATTCGGGTATTAATCTCACTTGCTTCCATTCATAATTTACATATACACCAAATGGATGTTAAAACTGCTTTTTTGAACGGTGAATTAGACGAAGAAATTTATATGGACCAGCCTGAAGGATTTGTAGTACATGGTCAAGAACATAAAGTATGTAAATTGGATAAATCATTATATGGTTTAAAACAAGCACCTAAACAATGGCATGAAAAATTTGATAACTTAATCATTTCAAATGGTTTTAAAGTTAATGAAAGTGACAAATGCATTTATTACAAATCTGAGAATGACATTTGCACTATTATATGCCTTTATGTAGATGACCTACTCATTTTTGGGTCAAATATTCATGCCATAAACTCAGTCAAATCCTTATTAAGTGTCAATTTTGATATGAAAGATCTAGGTGAAGCGAGTGTAATCCTTGGTATTAAGATTACTAGGTCAGAAAAGGGAATTTCTTTGGATCAATCTCATTACATTGAGAAGATACTAAAGAAATATAATTACTTTGACTGTAAACCTGCAAGTACGCCATACGATCACAGTGTAAAGTTATTTAAGAACAATGGTGAAGGTGTAAGACAGTCTGATTATGCGAGCATCATTGGCAGCCTTCGGTATGCCACTGATTGTACTAGACCCGACATTGCCTATGTCGTGGGATTATTGTGCAGGTTTACCAGTAGACCTAGTATAGAGCACTGGAAAGCTATTGAAAGGGTAATGAGATACCTTAAACGAACCATGAACCTTGGATTACATTATGAAAGGTTTCCAGCTGTACTTGAAGGATATTCCGATGCAGACTGGAATACCTTATCTGATGATTCTAAAGCGACCAGTGGCTATATATTTAGCATCGCTGGAGGAGCTGTTTCTTGGAAATCCAAGAAACAGAATATTTTGGCTCAGTCTACTATGGAGTCTGAGATGATAGCACTAGCTACAGCTAGTGAAGAGGCAGAGTACTTGAGAAATCTGCTAGCTGAGATTCCCTTATGGGAAAAACCGATACCGGCTGTGTTGATACATTGCGATAGTACCGCGGCTATTGCAAAAGTTCAGAACCGATATTATAACGGTAAGAGACGACAAATACGTCGTAAGCACAGTACGGTTAGAGAACTACTTTCCACAGGTACCGTTAGAGTGGATTACGTACGTAGTGAGGAAAATTTGGCGGATCCTTTGACGAAAGGACTGTCCAGAGAGAAAGTCCATAACTATTCTAAAAGAATGGGACTATTGCCCCTAGATTGTTGACTCACGCACAATGGTAACCCGACCTAAATGACTGGAGATCCCAAGAACTAGGTTCAATGGGTAATAACAAGTTGTGTAGTGATATGAGTTGAACATGCTATTTAATGAACCAAGAAGCATGTATTCCTGAAGTGATTAGAGGATGAGTTAATAGAAACTCTTAATGAGATTTATACTCTATTTGGAGTGGAGTACCTACCTTCAGGAGTGCTCTTGATAGACTTACCTTTGTGAATGTGGAAATGTGGCCGTTTCCTATGGAGTTTGGGCAAAACATCTAGAGCATTCACTAAACTGGGATAGACGTGCAGGGCCATAAATGCACGGGCTTATCTGATTGCACTATAGAAAAGGTTGTGTGTGGTTTGATGTCAGGAATAGAGTTCAAGACTACGTGTCACTCTAGTAAAAACTGAATCTTACTCACTATGCAAAGGTTCAAGTCCTTGGACACCTTTGTTTATGCACAATCTTATGTTTTTAAGAAACTGCTCGAAAATATTTTTAAAAATTCAAGTGGGGGATTGTTGGAAATGTTTTACAAACATTATGTGAATTATTAAAAATGATTGAATAAGTGTATGAATGGCTCCTATGTTTGAGTAGTCCCACATCATGGGATTATAGGGAAGAGGCAAGGATTTATACTTGTTTCTAAGAAGTCATGTTGGGGCCTTGGGCTCCCAATACATGCATTGTTGTGAGGAGGGAGACCATGCATCATGACCACCACACACGCGCGCGCGACCGACCGACCCGACCCGGCCCGGCCCGGTTCGGTTCGGTTCGGGCTCAGGCTTGGGCTTTGTGGTGTAGGCACTTATATTTTTGGACCATAAAACTTAGTTGTTTTAGAACCGTTTTTTATGGAAAAATTATTTTGCGCACTGATATTTATTCTGCAACGGAAAAAAATTTGCAACGGTAAAATAATTAATCCCCCCCGAAATTTTAGCAGATCCGATATTTTCTCCCAAAACCTAATTCTCGTTCTATGTATACTATTTTATCTGAGACCAGAAAAACACCGAATTTTATATTCTCTTCTTCTCAGCCGCCATTAAAACTTCTAAGAAATTTCGAGCAGTATTTTTCCCGAAAGTGCAAATCTGCACTGATTTGTTTGTGCAAGAAAATCAGTTACTATTTTAGAGGCTGTTTTATCCTAGAGGCGGCGACGAAGGAACGAATTGGTTTGCACCTCTGACCAAATCGCCGAATCGTCTTCAAGAAAGCGACCTAGTCCGCGACTCAGCCATTGTTTTCCAACAAACCGTTGCATTAAAATGTTTGATACCAACTATGCGGATCCCATATTCAGGTTTGAAAAAAAAGAGGTTTTCACAATTTGTCTTCACATTTTTTGGATGGTAAATCAAATTGATTTTGCTATAGTTGCTTCTTAGAAAATTGATTATCAAATTATCATTTTCATTACAAAATTTGTGTTTGTTCAGGACATTCGAAGTGCTAATACTGAGAAAATAACATACGGATAAAATTGGGCTGATCTAGTTTTGTTGGGTTTTTAAATTTGTATAATATTATAAAATTAGTATATGAACTTTTAAAGGTGTATAAGCAGAAAAATTAAAGGCTTGCTTCATCCAAAGTTTATGCTTTTTGAATTAGTGAAAGTTGTTAGAGAACAGACTATGTTTCACTTATGTATTCTACATGTGTAATTTGATTATATGTGACCACGAGTATGGCGATGCACCTGGTAGATATGATGTGCATTTGTTTGTCTTCCAAAAGTTTTAAAAATGATTATTAATTTTAAGTTTTTCTTTAATTACTGTTAAAGTTTTGTGGGTTATATTTTTCTCAAATGATATCCATTAATGCAATAAGGATAATGATATATGAAGAAGTAATTAATTGACTCAAATGATAGTGACGAGAATATAATGGAAAGTTATATATTTTCGAGAAACATCAGAAGTAAATTTTTAAAGGTTTGTCGTCTTACTTCTATAGGTGGAATGGGTGTTTAGTATTTACATCTTAGCATATTGCATGGTAATAATAAAAATTATTTTGGTCTAAGAAGATACTGGAGCTGAAATTTCAAAATCGACGATAAAAATTATACGATGTCAATATTAGCTGCATCTTTCAATAGATGAGAAGGACCTGGATGAATTTTGTTTAAATAAAAGCAGAAAAGGTGAAAAATGTGGATTTCCATAATTTCAGTCTTTAACATGTTTTAGGGTCTTTAAATGCTTTGTTGATTCTTTGAATAATGTCGGTTCTTATCAAAGAAATGGTTGCTATATTGACATAACTTATTTTGTTCAAAATTCTTGATAGGCTAAAATCTTTGTCTAATTCCATTCATGATTTTATTTGATTAGTTTTCCATATGTAACGCCGGATCAAAATAAAAGCTGCTCTTTTAATGAAATATTCCAAGGGTATAGATGTAGAAAAGTTTGTTGAAAACTATTCCATCTTCTAGCATTAATGATGGTACATTTGGAAAAGTGTCTTATGCTTACTATTTAATGTATTCTAATTGTGTACCTGGTAAATTTGTTAATGATATCAGTGAAGCCTACACATTTTTAATGTCAACTGTATAATAATTCTACAATAATTTTTGTTTAGTATTGTGTGCAAAGTTCCTAAATAATGATGAAATTTAATTTTGTTAATACCCTAATAAATTAATATAGCATGCTTTAGGTGCAGAGCAATATATTGCCGATTATGTCTAGGATAACCATACATTATGTGCCAGGATGTTGCCCCAATAGCTTTTAAGTGATTTATGTGTTCATACTTTGATAATTTACACACAAGCCTTTTTTAAGAGATAAAAACAAGTTATATTATTAAAGGTTGCCTGCGTAGCTAATATGATAAGCAAATTGATCTTCTTTTCAAAGAAATGAAATTGGAATTAATAGAATATCAAAAGTGTTCAAAGAAGATATAATTACCAAAAATATTAAAAAACGAACAAGTACATATGCCATTTTCATAATAAAATAGAGATTTTATCATTTTTTCAATAAGTAAACTAAATCCTCTTTTTATCCAAAAAGACAAAATAAAATATCTTTACATTTAAAATAATACATGGTATGATCTTATGGTAGGTTGTAATATAATACCAAATTAATAAGATTTTTACTGAAAAGCTAATTAAGTTTATCTTCTTGACTTCGTATATTGTTATTGAAATATACTATTCTTTTTTATTTTTTATATTCAAATTAAAATTAATGTAAAAATCATTGTCAATCAGTCTTTTTTTGGTGAACCATACCAAAATTGCTGCGTAAAGAATTGACATATTCTCTTCTAGACAGACATACACATGTTTGTAATTTTGTGATGAATAAACTTATCTTTTTGACGATATATAAACATTTTCTTTTCTGATGAAGAGTCACGATCCAAGTTTACTAAATTATTTTCATGTATGCAATTCTTTATATTAACCGTTGAACTCATATTGAAAGACACCATCACATTTTATTTTTTTTGCACAGAAAATGAAGTAGAAAAAAGGGCTTATTTTTTTGCTAAGAAGGCCAAATTCATTTATGTATATTGTAACAACCCGTATTTTCAATAACCTGTTATAACATAAATGGAGGCAGAATTAAACTGTAAAATCTGAATCAAGGGAAACGGGCTATGCCATTGCGTTCGTTTCGGAAAAATACGCGAAATAGAGTCTGAGTTTTCGAAAATCGGAGTCCGTATGACCAAGATATGGCCTCGCGAAGTTTCACGAAAAATTCCCAAATTAAAGTATACTTAATTAAGTGAAATGGGTTGCGCAGAGAAATATATATATATTGATATATATATATATATATATATAATTGAAAATTAAATAAATAAATATGCAAAAATGTTCAAAACAGCGAATTAGGGGAGGGGAATAACCGAACCGGCCGATTTTTGAGGTCGACCCGAGCCCGCTGGGTCGACTAGGGGTTAATCCAGGGTGTTTGGCTGTCAACCCGTGGGCCGATTCGCTCAAATGCAGATTTTGCATTTGGATGGTTCTCATGGTTCATCTTTAATCTAAAGGCCCTAGATGGTTCCTACACTTGACTTCTTCCCCAAGACATGCTTTGATGGCTTGGATTGAATCTAGGTTTAATCCTATGACCTAAAACACTTGCCTAATCTATAAATACGACCCTAACCTATCCTAAATCCTCATTATTCATTCATGCAACTAAACTATGGCAAAATTGCTACTCTCATGGCCTCCACTCAACTATCCTAGCCTCCACTTCATTTCTATGAGAGGTTTCATGATCATGAGAGTATTAGAGAGTCCCTATGTTAGTATGAGAGCTTCTCAAGTTGATTTCAAGGCAAAAGCTTTGATCTTTGTTCATAAAGATGGTATTTTTGTTGATTTGGAGTGTTCATCTTTGGGTTTTTGGGTGATGGCATGCATAGGCTTCATCACAAGCTTTAGATTAATCGATTTAGGCCTTCATAGCAATGTAAGCCCTTTTCCTACTCTTAGATATTAACTATGAAGTTAAATGTTCATGTTGCAAGTTTGGGTTTGATCATTGAGAATGATACATGCTATCATGTCATGCAAGTTTATGAAGTCATTATCTTGATCTTATGAGCTAAAAGCTACAACCTTTATGTTTAAATGTTGCATTATGCAACATGAGAACCTTCATAATCTTTATGTCAACTTGCATATGAAGTCATAACCCTTATATGATGATATATGCGAGTTTCTAGTCATCATTCCATGTCTTTTGTCACCATGATTCGTTTATGTGCCAAGTTTGGGTTTATGCATGTTTTTGTGAGGCTTAAGAATGTAACATGCAAGCTAATGAACACATTTGTGCCTCATTTGCCACCATGATTAACTTGTGGCTTAATATCCATTTTTGACATACCTTTGCCAAGTCTCTTCTTTTAATCCATTACGTTGTTGTGAACGTATATGCGAGTTTAAAAAGCGTTGGGGTCACATTATGGGAAAACATAATGATATGAACATGATTTGGGTAAATGGGTATAAACATGACAACATGTAACGTTAAGTATGACATGTGTTTATACTTGAAAACATGACTTGAAATATAACATGGAAGTTGACATGTAAGTATGCATAAAAACACAAGCTTGGGAATTTACCTATTAAGTTAGGTCTACCCTTTGGGAATTTACCTATTAAGTTAGGTCTACCCAAATGCTTGAAAAACTTGTAACATGTTTTGGAAACATGATGAACATGACACTTAGATAATATAAGTGTGGCCAACTCGAGGTTGGGTTGAGTTTGCAACGTAAAACTACCCGGAACCGACCGGCCTAACTAGTAGTTGCAAACAATAGGACCCAATGTGAGAAGTTGGTCATGTTGTGCTTGAACCCGAGGTTAGACCAAGTTGTGGTGTAAAGCTACCCGGAACCGACCGGCTTAACTAGTAACCACAACAAAGTCTAATGTGAGAGGTTGGGGTGCATTAAGTAATTAATGCCGCATGATAGGGTTAAGTTAATTTGATTAATGACTCTTAACCAAATATGACATGGACAAATGGGTTAAGTAAATTTATTAGGCTAATGATACTTAATAAAACATGACAAGGTTGGGTAGGTTAAGTAACTCGATTTGCCTAATAACACTTAACCATTTTTATACGACTAGTGGACGGGGTTAAGTTAACCAACACTTAATCAATCCAACACAATAATTTGGTAAAGTTAAGTAAGTTTTCTTAATGACACTTAACCGAAAGATACAGTGAATGGATGGGGTTAAGATTAGACTCAACGAGTCTAAACATGATAATCGGATGGGGTTAAGTTAGCCTAGACTTAATTAATCCCACTTGGTAGTTTAATGGGGTTAAGTTAAACACTTAACCAATTTAACCCGTTAATTTGATGTGGTTAAGTGACCTATACTTAACCAATCTAACTCGTTAATTTGATATGGTTAAGTGACCTATACTTAACCAATCTAACTCGTTAATTTGATGTGGTTAAGTGACCTATACTTAACCAATCTAACTTGTGAACTTATTGAGGTTAAGTTAACCCATACTTAACCAATATAACGTGAAAACGTGATAAGGCTAAGTCATGAATCGCTTGAATACGCTTGACCGATTTGACTCAGTAATTTGATAGGGTCAAGTTAATATACACTTAACCAACTTAAGCATGGTTTGTAGGGTTAAGTCTTGGACTTGGACACTTAGCCAGTTTTGACATGATTTGTAGACGGGTTAAGTCTTGGACTTGGATACTTAGCCAATTTTGACATGATTTGTAGACGGGTTAAGTCATGAACTTAAGTGACACTTAATCCATTATGGAAACCCTAGTTATGAGAATTAGGTGGATAACCGTAGTTAACAAGGATAACGGGAATAAGGCTAAGTGGTAAACCTTAGTTGAAGAATAACTAAGTAATGATCCTTAGTCAAGGAAATCTAGACCAGTTCATAGATAGATGAGTAACCTGATACGGTAGGTCATCGTTTAAGTATACGAGTAGGAGCAAGTATCTGGTTTAGATAAAGGCTCCAGCGAACTGGGTAACGAAGCAGCGGCTTCGGGGAACGTGAGGATATTCTTGGGATCCCTCTATGGGCTGCCAGGTAATTATACTAGGCTCATGAGAGGTTAAGTTCTGCGTTAGAAGAACCAAGAGTATGCCTTGGTTGCTATACGAGTGACCTAAAGACGGGGATGGATAGGGTATAGTCGACGAGACACGGTCGTACCCTAGATAGCATTTCTCGTCAGGCTACCTACCATCTTTGGTAAAGCGTGTACGTACGGAAAGGCAGAGAACACCCAATAGACCATAATTGCTATCTAATTATGGTTGCGGTAAGGCTCGGATTGGGGGTTGGCCAGTAGTGTGTTCTCGTACAGGATTTATCATGTCTTGTCTTTCGCTAGTTGAGGGAGGGGTCGCGTGGGACCATAGCCACGTATAGAAAAACAGACCTTAGCATCTGCATCGGCAGATAAATCGTAAGCTCCCGACCGAGTCCTGTATTTCCTGGTCTGCCCTATGACAGGACTCGGGTGGCACGATGTGATACATGTGCATACAGTCATGGAAAAACGATTCACGATGAATGCGTGGGAAAAAGGGCGCGGTTGGCGGTTAGCGTAATCCCTAGTGGCCCTAGGTGGTTGAACCCAAACCGAGATACGAAAACGTGCAATAGGTAAGCGTAATCCCTAGTAGCCCTGGGTAGCATAAGTCCTAGTTGTACAGACGATAATTCATGTTGGAAGACCCTAGCTAGGTTTAGGGTAACAGTCCAAACCGATCTTAAGGATCATGGAACTATGTTAAAGTAATATAGAATCTCATGGGAAAGCCCGTATGGTCTACGGCAAGGGACTAAACTTATACACGGAAAGGAACGTATGAGTTGAGTAACCTATATATGCGGCATATTAGGTTGACATGGACCATTACACGACTTTTGAGTAAGGGTCATTCACGGATAATACGTGATACGGTGGGGATACTAGTACGGTAGGTGCAGAGCAGATGTACAGGATAGATACCATGGGACGTTATACGTGATAGATATCTTGGGGATATTATACTTGATAGAAACCTGACGATGTGATACCTTGTTTTATCTTGACATCGTAATTTATCATGACACCTTAGTTTTCTGAGTTCAGTAGTTCATCCTGTTATTTTGATTTAGCTTACCTATCTTGTTATCATGCTTATGTTCATCTCAGTTTCCTATGTCAGTTAACTTTACTAGTTTTTATGCTAATAGTAGATAGGGCTTACTCAGTCTTTTTGACTGACCCGTTTTGTTTCGCCTCTTTTCTTCCGTTTCCCCCCAGGTTACAGGGAGGAAATACTGTTGTTTAGTTCGAACTTCTTCTGCTTGAAGGTCATCATGGATGGCTTGGACTTTTCTTGGCTAATGGCTACTTTACTGTTTTTACTTGGGGAATAATTTATGAAAATGTCTTTATGCTTCTTTACTATTACAAGACAGGTTTTGATGTACTCTGATGTAAAAGGCTTTAGACCTTATTTATTCATGTTATGAAAGTTTGATTTTACTTCCGCTATTTTATATGTTCTGTCTTGTGATATTTCTGTGCATGTTTACCAATAATGCCCCTCTAAAGCTAGTGCATTCCTTTGCGAGTGACCCTAGCGGAGGCGGGGTGTTACACGTGGTATCAGAGCAGAAGGTTACCAGACTGGGCAAAAGTTTTTAAAAGACCTTCTGAAAACTATTTGAAAATCGTTTACAAAGAAGCATTTTTCAAGAAAATTTTCTTTTAAAAGAAAACGGCTATTCCCCAAAGGCCATTAGCACTATCCTTGTTTCCTTGATTGAATCTCTTTACTCCACCTGTAGTCACAGTGGTTTTTACTGCGACTAGTCTTTTCTATCTACGGAAGTGCTTTCCATACGATGGAGGTGGTTCTCGAGAGACCAGTGGCCGCGTTATAAGAAAGGATCGTGAGAAAGAAGGATAAAGGATACGAGCTTAAGGATGAGCAACTTGTTGGTATGGCTTAGTCCTCAAAGGAGGGAGAAAGATGAACAATGAAACCCATGACAAGAGAGTACCTTTGGCATGGTAAAACGGGGCGGATAGTTAAGTATTATGGGACAAGGACAAGATCATCGGGAGGGCAGTAGTATGCTCTCATTTCTAGAGTACCTCGGAAGGAGGGTAACGATCTTGTTAAAGGTTTAGCTTTTCTTCTCTATCATCCCGTTAGGACTTCGTTGTTCGTATCATTTAAGTCTGCTTCGATAGTTGAGTCTCTGCACCTTAAGTACTAGCGTAATAGAGAATCCCATTTTTGTCTCAAGTCCCGTGGAGAACCGGTCCATTTATTCATGACTTGTTTTGGATTTGAGAATAACATGCCTCGGTTATTGATGAAGTGGTTATCCAGTAAGGGGTGCCACTTTCGGTTTTGATAGGAGGGTAGTTAGACCTTTTGACTAGCCTTGGTAATACCCTCGAAGTATCGTGTAACCTTTTTGGAGATTCTATCATGACTAGTTACTTAGAACCCCTTGATGCCTTTATTGGAAATTTGAAGCCCGATCGAGTGGTGTTCGCCGATAAGACGGATGGTTTATTTCACTTATGCACGGGTTATGGAAATCACCCTAGTAAGTGCGCATGATAACCTGATTGACATTTGTTTACTTTCAAGAGAAAGTTCTTCTACATGGAATGCCTTATAGTATATAAACGAGATCCAAGATTCACTAGTGAATTTTGGAAAGCTTGCATGAGATCATGAGTACGCAGTCATGTTTGCGTCAAGTATTCTAGGAAAAGGTGCAAGTGGAACGAGAGGCGACGAAGAAATGAGTTCCAGCTCATGTTATGGAAACAGGAATAAGAAGCTACAAAATCGCGAAGTTAAAAGACGACTTTGATGGTCAAAGACTAGATACGCGCATGATATCTCTTTTTGGGAGTATATCCTTGATCCCTGTTTTCTGTAGAGCTTACTTGTAGGCTATCTTTTGTGGACATCCTCTCGGTCCTATTCTCCGTTACAAACCCTGTAAGGAGTTTGTCCTGTTTATCTTCTCGACCCTGTTTCAGGGAATTCTAGGTAGAACCCTATGGATGTAAACATGTATTTGAAACATGTTATGATTGATATGCTTGCAAGTGGTTGCAAGTGGTTGCTCGTGGATGCGCGAATACACATTAGATACTAGCTCGACTCGGTCACATTTCATATTGCATATGCACGAGTATTTATACTTGTTTATGGATGAAATCGAATGTATTATCATGCGGTTGTTGCATATGAATGAATGATTGTGCACGCATATAGTATCTATATGACTAGGACTATTTGCATACATGTTGGATTCATGGCACTATACATATTTTGCATTAGAAAGATTATTCAGGCCTGATCATTAGCATTAGCTAAGGAACATGTACACACACGTTTTGCATATATTCATACAGCATTAGAAATCATCTAAGGACAATGGTTGCTTGTGGATGATGTTTTGAGTAGATGGATGATGGATGGTAGGATATGTTCTTCCTAACTTGGAGATTTCGGGGACGAAATCCTAAAAGGTGGGGAGAATGTAACAACCCGTATTTTCAATAACCTGTTATAACATAAATGGAGGCAGAATTAAACTGTAAAATCTGAATCAAGGGAAACGGGCTATGCCATTGCGTTCGTTTCGGAAAAATACGCGAAATAGAGTCCGAGTTTTCGAAAATCGGAGTCCGTATGACCAAGATATGGCCTCGCGAAGTTTCACGAAAAATTCCCAAATTAAAGTATACTTAATTAAGTGAAATGGGTTGCGCAGAGAAATATATATATTGATATATATATATATATAATTGAAAATTAAATAAATAAATATGCAAAAATGTTCAAAACAGCGAATTAGGAGAGGGGAATAACCGAACCGGCCGATTTTTGAGGTCGACCCAAGCCCACTGGGTCGACTAGGGGTTAATCCAGGGTGTTTGGCTGTCAACCCGTGGGCCGATTCGCTCAAATGCAGATTTTGCATTTGGATGGTTCTCATGGTTCATCTTTAATCTAAAGGCCCTAGATGGTTCCTACACTTGACTTCTTCCCCAAGACATGCTTTGATGGCTTGGATTGAATCTAGGTTTAATCCTATTGCCTAAAACACTTGTCTAATCTATAAATAAGACCCTAATCTATCCTAAATCCCCATTATTCATTCATGCAACTAAACTATGGAAAAATTGCTACTCTCATGGCCTCCACTCAACTATCCTAGCCTCCACTTCATTTCTATGAGAGGTTTCATGATCATGAGAGTATTAGAGAGTCCCTATGTTAGTATGAGAGCTTCTCAAGTTGATTTCAAGGCAAAAGCTTTGATCTTTGTTCATAAAGATGGTATTTTTGTTGATTTGGAGTGTTCATCTTTGGGTTTTTGGGTGATGGCATGCATAGGCTTCATCACAAGCTTTAGATTAATCGATTTAGGCCTTCATAGCAATGTAAGCCCTTTTCCTACTCTTAGATATTAACTATGAAGTTAAATGTTCATGTTGCAAGTTTGGGTTTGATCATTGAGAATGATACATGCTATCATGTCATGCAAGTTTATGAAGTCATTATCTTGATCTTATGAGCTAAAAGCTACAACCTTTATGTTTAAATGTTGCATTATGCAACATGAGAACCTTCATAATCTTTATGTCAACTTGCATATGAAGTCATAACCCTTATATGATGATATATGCGAGTTTCTAGTCATCATTCCATGTCTTTTGTCACCATGATTCGTTTATGTGCCAAGTTTGGGTTTATGCATGTTTTTGTGAGGCTTAAGAATGTAACATGCAAGCTAATGAACACATTTGTGCCTCATTTGCCACCATGATTAACTTGTGGCTTAATATCCATTTTTGACATACCTTTGCCAAGTCTCTTCTTTTAATCCATTACGTTGTTGTGAACGTATATGCGAGTTTAAAAAGCGTTGGGGTCACATTATGGGAAAACATAATGATATGAACATGATTTGGGTAAATGGGTATAAACATGACAACATGTAACGTTAAGTATGACATGTGTTTATACTTGAAAACATGACTTGAAATATAACATGGAAGTTGACATGTAAGTATGCATAAAAACACAAGCTTGGGAATTTACCTATTAAGTTAGGTCTACCCTTTGGGAATTTACCTATTAAGTTAGGTCTACCCAAATGCTTGAAAAACTTGTAACATGTTTTGGAAACATGATGAACATGACACTTAGATAATATAAGTGTGGCCAACTCGAGGTTGGGTTGAGTTTGCAACGTAAAACTACCCGGAACCGACCGGCCTAACTAGTAGTTGCAAACAATAGGACCCAATGTGAGAAGTTGGTCATGTTGTGCTTGAACCCGAGGTTAGACCAAGTTGTGGTGTAAAGCTACCCGGAACCGACCGGCTTAACTAGTAACCACAACAAAGTCTAATGTGAGAGGTTGGGGTGCATTAAGTAATTAATGCCGCATGATAGGGTTAAGTTAATTTGATTAATGACTCTTAACCAAATATGACATGGACAAATGGGTTAAGTAAATTTATTAGGCTAATGATACTTAACAAAACATGACAAGGTTGGGTAGGTTAAGTAACTCGATTTGCCTAATAACACTTAACCATTTTTATACGACTAGTGGACAGGGTTAAGTTAATCAACACTTAATCAATCCAACACGATAATTTGGTAAGGTTAAGTAAGTTTTCTTAATGACACTTAACCGAAAGATACAGTTAATGGATGGGGTTAAGATTAGACTCAACGAGTCTAAACATGATAATCGGATGGGGTTAAGTTAGCCTAGACTTAATTAATCCCACTTGGTAGTTTAATGGGGTTAAGTTAAACACTTAACCAATTTAACCCGTTAATTTGATGTGGTTAAGTGACCTATACTTAACCAATCTAACTCGTTAATTTGATATGGTTAAGTGACCTATACTTAACCAATCTAACTCGTTAATTTGATGTGGTTAAGTGACCTATACTTAACCAATCTAACTTGTGAACTTATTGAGGTTAAGTTAACCCATACTTAACCAATATAACGTGAAAACGTGATAAGGCTAAGTCATGAATCGCTTGAATACGCTTGACCGATTTGACTCAGTAATTTGATAGGGTCAAGTTAATATACACTTAACCAACTTAAGCATGGTTTGTAGGATTAAGTCTTGGACTTGGACACTTAGCCAGTTTTGACATGATTTGTAGACGGGTTAAGTCTTGGACTTGGATACTTAGCCAATTTTGACATGATTTGTAGACGGGTTAAGTCATGAACTTAAGTGACACTTAATCCATTATGGAAACCCTAGTTCTGAGAATTAGGTGGATAACCGTAGTTAACAAGGATAACGGGAATAAGGCTAAGTGGTAAACCTTAGTTGAAGAATAACTAAGTAATGATCCTTAGTCAAGGAAATCTAGACCAGTTCATAGATAGATGAGTAACCTGATACGGTAGGTCATCGTTTAAGTATACGAGTAGGAGCAAGTATCTGGTTTAGATAAAGGCTCCAGCGAACTGGGTAACGAAGCAGCGGCTTCGGGGAACGTGAGGATATTCTTGGGATCCCTCTATAGGCTGCCAGGTAATTATACTAGGCTCATGAGAGGTTAAGGTCTGCGTTAGAAGAACCAAGAGTATGCCTTGGTTGCTATACGAGCGACCTAAAGACGGGGATGGATAGGGTATAGTCGACGAGACACGGTCGTACCCTAGATAGCATTTCTCGTCAGGCTACCTACCATCTTTGGTCAAGCTTGTACGTACGGAAAGGCAGAGAACACCCAATAGACCATAATTGCTATCTAATTATGGTTGCGGTAAGGCTCGGATTGGGGGTTGGCCAGTAGTGTGTTCTCGTACAGGATTTATCCTGTCTTGTCTTTCGCTAGTTGAGGGAGGGGTCGCGTGGGACCATAGCCACGTATAGAAAAACAGACCTTAGCATCTGCATCGGCAGATAAATCGTAAGCTCCCGACCGAGTCCTGTGTTTCCTGGTCTGCCCTGTGACAGGACTCGGGTGGCACGATGTGATACATGTGCATACAGTCATGGAAAAACGATTCACGATGAATGCGTGGGAAAAAAGGCGCGGTTGGCGGTTAGCGTAATCCCTAGTGGCCCTAGGTGGTTGAACCCAAACCGAGATACGAAAACGTGCAATAGGTAAGCGTAATCCCTAGTAGCCCTGGGTAGCATAAGCCCTAGTTGTACAGACGATAATTCATGTTGGAAGACCCTAGCTAGGTTTAGGGTAACAGTCCAAACCGATCTTAAGGATCATGGAACTATGTTAAAGTAATATAGAATCTCATGGGAAAGCCCGTATGGTCTACGGCAAGGGAATAAACTTATACACGGAAAGGAACGTATGAGTTGAGTAACCTATATATGCGGCATATTAGGTTGACATGGACCATTACACGACTTTTGAGTAAGGGTCATTCACGGATAATACGTGATACGGTGGGGATACTAGTACGGTAGGTGCAGAGCAGATGTACAGGATAGATACCATGGGACGTTATACGTGATAGATATCTTGGGGATATTATACTTGATAGAAACCTGACGATGTGATACCTTGTTTTATCTTGACATCGTAATTTATCATGACACCTTAGTTTTCTGAGTTCAGTAGTTCATCCTGTTATTTTGATTTAGCTTATCTATATTGTTATCATGCTTATGTTCATCTCAGTTTCTCATGTCAGTTAACTTTACTAGTTTTTATGCTAATAGTAGATAGGGCTTACTCAGTCTTTTTGACTGACCCGTTTTGTTTCGCCTCTTTTCTTCCGTTTCCCCCCAGGTTACAGGGAGGAAATACTGTTGTTTAGTTCGGACTTCTTCTGCTTGAAGGTCATCATGGATGGCTTGGACTTTTCTTGGCTAATGGCTACTTTACTGTTTTTACTTGGGGAATAATTTATGAAAATGTCTTTATGCTTCTTTACTATTGCAAGACAGGTTTTGATGTACTCTGATGTAAAAGGCTTTAGACCTTATTTATTCATGTTATGAAAGTTTGATTTTACTTCCACTATTTTATATGTTCTGTCTTGTGATATTTCTGTGCATGTTTACCAATAATGCCCCTCTAAAGCTAGTGCATTCCTTTGCGAGTGACCCTAGCGGAGGCGGGGTGTTACATATATTGTCTTCTTTTATTGTAAACAACATTTTGATTTCCTTCTTTAATCACATATAAAAACATCATGAATCAACCAACTGTTATTTCTAAAGTTAATGGTATCATTTATAGCATTTTTGCATTGGTTTACCGGTTGTAGAATCTTTCTCGGAAATTTTATAAAATAGTTAAGGCAAATATAAAATAATAATGATTCAGAGTTTGCATGTAAGAGCTATACTAAGCATCTTAGGACTTTTTCTTAGGTTAACATATTAGCTTAGGATTCCCTCAACACATTATTATATAAAAGAAATGCTACAAATTACCTGATTTTGTAATGATGGATAATGGATGTTACCAGATTAGGTGGATTAATCTACAATCATTACACATAGGTTTATCAATCATATGAACTTTATACACTTAGTTAAATGCATGACCCGAGGAAATTTAGGAACAGTGTACATATACAATTCGCTTATCTTTGTATATGCGTCTGCTATCAGTTTAATAAATTTCCATTTACATCGTTGTTGGATTACATCAATTACGTGGCATTGTCTTCTATATTAGAGGTATATTAAGTTGATGATATCTTTCTTATTCTTCGATATCTTTCCTATTCTATAGGTGATGCCCTACGCCGAATGAATGGTGTGCCTATTAAACTCCATAAAAGATCTTACTACCAGGCATTGAGGGTAAAAGTTCAATTCATTTTGGCAATTTTATTTTAGATAGTTTTTTCAATACATAGTTATTGTACTTTCTACTTTGCATTTCTCAAAAAACAATCCGAAATTTTACGTTAATAATGGTTAGATCTAGTAAATGTACTTTTGAACCTGAGTAATAATTTTCTTATTCGAATTTATAATGCAGTTGCATATAAAGCATTGAATGTATATAAAGCATTGACTTAAAATGATCTGCGCATTTGTCTTTCCTAAAAATAATGAAATTGGAATAAAAACACGATCAAAACTGTTCAAATCAAATATAACTATGAAAAAAACATAGTTTACAAAGAACAGGTACATATGCCATTTTCTTAATTAAATAAAAGATTTTATTGTTTCATTTAGTAAGTAACCGAAATTATCTTTTTTTTCTCTAAAAAGTCAAAATAAAATATCTTTTCATATAAAGTGACACACGTTGTTATTAGTAGATTGTAGTACAATACCAAATTAATAACATTTTGACAAAAGAAAAGTGTATTATCTTCTCGATTGAGTTACTATATTGTTATTAAAATATAATGTCTTCATTTACTTTTTTATTTCAAATTTAACTTAATGCAAAAATCAATGTCAATAAGCCTTTTGCTTAGTGAACCATACCAAAATTACTGTCTAAAGCATTGTCACCTCTCCTATTTAAATCGATATATGTGTTTGTGATTTTTGGTTAAATTGTTATTTGACATAAAATAAAGATTTTCCTTTTTAGGAAAATATATGATAATAATTCTAAATTTACTAATTTATTTTCATGTGGGCAATTCACCATATTAACTATTGAATTCATATCGACAGATATTGTCACATAGATAAAAAATTGATTTATCCTTTTGCTATTAAGGCTAAATTCATTTATAAATTTTCACTGCCCTTTTTATTTCTGTTTGCATCAATATGTATCTAATCAAATGCCAACATGATATTATCAAATGAATCATAACACAGAAAGTGAATAGTCTACCACCTTCTTTTTGTAAAAAGATGCAGATGTTTATCTTCCAATAAAATGAAAAATGAATTAGTCTTTTTTATTAAGAACAGAGAAAAAATAGCTATTTATGATGATTTGTAATTTTTATGGTTAAGTTTACAAAGTTATTTATAGCTCAGTATAAAAGCTTTTAAATCATGTTTGAAGAAAACTCCTTCCCCCCCTAAAGTCCATTTGGTTTTCTTTAAATCTACGCTTTGTCTCCTCACCTTGGATTTATTCTGTAGAGATGTGTATATAAATATTGGATAGGTTTTCTAGCAGGAAAATCCGTGGAATAAAACATCTGTTGGAAGCAAATGTTTCGCTTGATTTTCAAAGTTCAAGTTCCATGTATGTTTCATGGTTTTTTTTTGGGGCCGTTTTTGCAAGATAATAGAATGATATTGGAACTGTATATTTCATGCTGATTAATTCCATATTATAATTTTCATCTACTATGCTGGTGTGGCTTTGCAACTAATTTTATTTCTTCTTTAAACCATCTTACGATAACACTACTCATATATCTACATGTAACCAACTATCATTTTTCAAAATTTGCATTCCCGAACTGCTAAATTATATTATTTCAAAATATCAGTTATGTGTTGGCTGGAAACAAAGTTAATACTTGCTTCCCATGTTCATATACATTGCCATTATGTTGACGACTGTGCTTTAGTTATATATGCACCCTGATTAAATAGGAAAACAAGGGAAGGAAAATAGGTATTGTGTCATTAAATTATATGCCATATAATATCTTGGAAATATGGGATATTTTTAAGTTAACATGTTAATTTTGGTTTTCCACCTAAAGACTACAGACTGGACGATATTTTAATAATGCAAAATTGATGTTCACAAATTCAGTGGAGTCATCTATAGCATTCATGCATGGGCTTATCAGTTATGGGAAATTTTTGATCAAATTAAATTGTGGTTCAAGGAGATTTAGGAAAAGTTTTATTTATACACCATAAATTTCTTAACATACACTAAATTTGTTGATGAAATCATATATACTACTTTATACATAATATACATCATCCATATTACAAAATTATCCTCCTTTGGTTAAAATAAAACATTGATCTCATTTCTCCATCTCGCTTCTATCATTCAAAACCATATATCTTATTCCCCCTTATTCCCCATATTTTCTAAATTTTATTTAGTATATCTCAAATTTCAGTTTATCTCCGTTTAGCTTATGAAAATGCATTCTTCGTAATTTTAAAAGTCACAAGGCCTTTTTGTTGATTTGACATTCTGATATAGGCATGAATATGTTCAACTTCTCGGGTTATGGTTTATTGGTTTTTATTAAATAAAAAGATGAATTATATTGTGAAGTTAAAATGGCACTTTTATGAATTTTGGATTTAACTTTCAGTTCAGAACTAGGATTTTAAATGTTGAATTATAATTTTAATGTGGACTTAAGTTAAATTCAGATTATATATATATATATGTTTCATTTCTGAAGTTTAATGTTTAAACTAAGGTATAAATTGGAACTTCAGGTTTAACTTTGAATTTAAACTATACTTTTTAGCAACTCCAAATTTAAAATATGAAAAATTGGTGCTGCTAAAACGTGACATTTTAAAAAGCTTTGAATGGAATTAAAATTTGAATATAAAATTATTGGAATATAATTTTGCATTTAGAATTGTCAGAATTTAAGAGCAAATTAGTCACATGTTTTAATGAAAAACTAATTGTGTATGTAGAGTAATTTATGGTGCGCGAATATAATTCGCAATATAAATATACCATTTTCTTATCTCTATATTCTTGCTTTAAGTTCAAATTTCCATTTACGTCTTTGTCAAGTCACATTGGTTAGAAAGAAATTTATCCTTACTATAATATTTATCCTTACTATAATATTAACATGAATTTTTTTTCCTATGTGATATAAAGTGCTCAAGATACTGGATTAACAGTTTTAATACACCATATTCGAATGAAACAATACACTACATAGGACATATTATTGTCAAACATTTACCAGTTATGTAGACTTTTTCCCAGCCTTATTCTTATTTACAAACTTTTTGCTATGCAGGATCTGGAAGCTATTTGGAAGTCATCGATCAGCTGAGAACATATGTTTGATTTTTCCATTCAATTATAAGTTTTAAGCATAGTGATGGAATTAACGATCATGTAAATGGTTTTCTAAACAAAGATATATGAAAAACTTGAAGAGGAATTAGAAACAACTTCTTTCAACTGATAGGTTAGTGCAGCAAGATGCTTGCCTTTTTTTTTCCTCTTCTTTTATATTGAATATCCTTTTTGCAGTGTAAACGTTACTAAATCCTATAATTGTCTATGGAGTTTTTTTTATATTTTTTTCTTGAACCACTGCTTTTGGTTATTACTGTTGTACATCATAAAATTATGGAAATATGTTTTTCCATCTGCATTTCAACAGGACATGCCCTTATATGATGGAGAATTGTTCATTGTGTTTCGTTTTGAGCATTAGGTCCTGTTAGAAAACTATATAGACCAGCATCTAGAATTCACATGTTTTGTTACCAAGTATAGTTATGGGGAACCGTGGGAATCTAACTCCATTTTCTAGACTGGAGAATTTTCTTTACTATTTTTTGTTTGTTGTTAAACCGTTTATTAAGACAATTCCATCGTTTATCTTCATCCTTTGGTTGAGCGCTGTCTTCATGGAGTCATTGAAAGCTAATTATAGACTGTGAATCATAAGTAATAGAGGTTAAGCATATGATATTGAAAAATTCTGACAATGGATTTTGGTTGACCTCATCAAGATGGGAAAACCGCATAACATCAACCAATCATCAACTAATAATCATCAAATAATTACAATCATATCTATTTCATATTACACGCTTTAAGAAAGACTTATTAAATATGTGCAATCTAAGTAATAATCCTAATTAATCATTAGGAGTTGCAACAAAAATTCTAACTGCAACCCTGTGCGTAGCACGGGTTCGCACTTGTATAACTAATTACAAAACTTAATTAATTGAAAGGGGGGAGATTTGTTGGGGCAGGTGGAGCTTGATAAGGAAACCGTAGGTGGTTAATTCACTGTAGTTGGCTAATTCATCCATTTACTTGAGGTATACTAATTCACAAAATTGTTTTTTAATCCAATTAGTAGAAATATTTTATATGCTGAGTTCAATTAACATGAATCTTACCTGTCTTCACCTAATTCGATTGATCCAATTAGCAAAAGTGTTTATTTTGGACTTGGGTTTTATTTTAGATTTGGATTCATTTCAACAAATGCTTATTATCTCAATCTTACCCTTAATCTCTCTTTTTCTCATTTTAATGTAGTGTGAAGAAGAGGACAAGATGCAAATCCACTCTGGTCTATATACCCGTCATAGCTCTCAGTCTAACTCACTGCTTTTGGCTTTGTAATTGCTGTTGAATGCAGAAGAAGCACTGGGGTGATAGTGCCTGATCCGATCAATCCAAATATTACATATTGTGTCTACGACTCTACGATTCCGACATGTCAACTAGTTATGGAGTTGGGGCATTCCTGTTTCTGTTTTCCAGTCAGTCTTTACTTATGACTATTACCAAGTGCATGTGTTTTAGGCTGCCTTTAAATCCTGGTGAAAATAGAGCATGGTCCATCATTTATTTTGTTTCTTCCTGGTTTACTTTCTTGATTGCATCTTCATGTTGAATAGCTGGTGCAACTAAAAATGCATACCACACGAAGTACATGCATGTTATATATGATTCGGGCTGGACTTGTGAGTTGTTGCATATAGGAGTCTTCATTGCTAGATTCGTGTTTGTTTTGTTTACCATGGTCCTTAATGTTTACTACTATAATTATTTTGCAAAAGCTACAAGTCAGTCTCCAGGAAAGGCTAGGCGAGCAAACGCTGTTGTGGGAATGGCTGGCTATGTCTGATACTGTTGTATTTGGGTCATTTCACTGCAAGGTTTTTGCAACTTGAAATTTAGAATAGATTGATTGTGTGCATGATTCCTTTCACACGATCAAATATGCAGCAAGGCTGTCAAAACATATGTATGTCCATGTGTAAAATTTTGTAGCTATTTCTACTCATGATCTTTGTTTTTTAAAGTGGCTTTTACAAGGTGGTTTTTTTAAATTAAAAAAAAGGTTAATAATGAATAAAAATCCTACAGCAAAAAAAATTGTTCGAGCAATGTGTACAGCGAATAATGTATGTAAATGAGAGAGAGCTTTCAATCCATTTGCCGAAGCAGAAGAGCTTTTACTCTTTCAATTCATTTGATAAATCTTTCTCATGTTCTGACGTGGTTAACTATTCAAGAATAAAAAGCAGTGCCCAATGGTTTGTTTCTCTTATATTATGTCGAATTGCATGACTTTTCTTCATAATATTTTAATTGGTTAAGGTTTGGATATGATCTTACAATTCAGCAAAAAGTTCAAGCATGAGTCCTCTAATCTTCAAATAAAAGCCTAAGTTCATAGCAAAGAGAGATTTATTTTCAACAAAAATAATCAAAAAAAAAAAAATATCTTCCAATTTGAATGAAGTTAGGTATTCTGACATTTATTAATCATCTCAACTTAAATTTATTTAGGTGTATATAAATATTAAATTATTATTATTTTGAATATTTTGAATGACAACCTGCAACGAGTCGAAAATTATGGCATGAGAGGGTTAGTGTTACATATGAGCAAGAAAAGAAAAAGATCGTTGTTGTATCGCAATTATTCAGTCGAATTAAGCTTTTTGTTGGAAGAAATGTTTTAAATGACGGAGTCCATTATTTTGTTTTATTTTCAGTATTTTTATTTCAACAGTTTCATTTTTTTCATATAACAATGATAATTTTAAGTGATTTATTTACATAAATTAGTTTAACAATTTCGGAGTTATTACACCTTACTCTTGCATTTTTTATTTCAACTAAATATTCACTGATATGATATGTTTTGAACATATATTTGTTTCATTTCTTTTTTTTTTGTTTTTTCAATCCATTAATAGTTTAGAGTTGTAAAATAACTAAATATTAAGATTACATTGATCCTACTTGGTATATAATAAAATGTATGTATGTGTTTGTGATTGATTCCATTTAATACATTGATAATATATTTTTAGTCTCAAGTTGGTTTACATGTAAAATTCTGTTTAATTGAATTTCTACTTAATTACTTCCATTTTCAGTACTCTATAATTTTTTAAATAAAATCTTAACTTGAAATATATTTTAACACATTTTTTATTTCATATTGAACCCTTAACGGTCGGTTTTCCCACTGTTGTACGGTAATACTAGTAAAAATGTTTTCTGGAGTAATGATTCAAACATGAATTACAAAGTGGCAATAACAGAAAAGAAGAAAACTAAAATTTAGTAAATATGTTGGAAAAAAGTGAACGCTTCCATTGTTTGAAAATTTATGCTTTGAATTCTTTATATTATATATGTTAATGAATTTATAGTGGTTTACACCTACCGCAAATGAAATATGGTTCAAATTCTCTAAGTTGTATAATATATATTTTTTATTCATCACAACTACTCAGATTATATCCATTGAAAAGGTAATTGATAGTGAACATACCAATATAAAGGAAAGAACACACTCACACACACACACACACACACACACACACACACACAAATATATATATATATATATATCTTCAACCCAAATAGTAACAAACAACATAATGGTGACTTCTTTTTTATGGAATATATTGTAAGTGATAAATAATTTGAAATTGTTGTCTGGCCTTCTGCATGTATAACGATAATAGCTTGTATTTACAATTATTTACATTAAAACATGAATTATTTACAATTATGTATTTCACTGCTAAATTACTAAACAACAAAAAGAAAGAATATATACCTACATAAGAAGTGGACAATTACCAAAATGTGCTACAAATCCCGAAAACTATGTATACGGATGGTGCGAATATGGAGCGACGGTGGATTTTAGGAGGTAGTTTTATTGACATGTGGATGAGCTTATTTCGAGCCCACTCTCTGACCTTTGCCCCGGGCCTCTTAGAATTGAAGTTACCACAATCCTCATTCCTGTTTGATACCATGATACTAAGGCCTTGCTGAACGTATCTGAGTGTGGCAAAAAAGATTATATTGCATATACCATTTCAAATATAAAGCCAGCTAGCATATATAACATTAGGGACAAATATGAGAAAAGGGCGTGACTTTGTATAATACAAAAGCCAAACTGTATGTGAATTTTTTTCAAACATATAATCATCTCACCATACTTAGAAGAAAGAGGTCACCCTCCTTATCTTGTTATGCTACTAAATGGAGAAAAATACCTATAATAAGAATCAAAATCGAACATAGTCAGCAAGTTTGCAAAAAAAAAAAAAAAAAAAAAAAACAGCTTGAGATAGAAAAAATGTAGGTTTTTGGTGTTGTAGATTTCCATCAAAATATACTAGTTGTAGGGAAAAAGATAGATTAAATTCTCGGAACAACCACAGATATGTAATGGGAAACCCAAAAACTAAAGCTAAAACAATAGTAAAATTTAGTAGAATATGCCTACCTAAAAATCTAAAAAAATTCTCAATTTTTTTCCCCTTATTTGACTTTATAACACACTTTACCTTAAACAACAAACAAATGTTTATGGTGACATAAGATGGTTTGTAAATTATCCGATCACACACTCGACTATTTCCGAGAAGAGAACAAGTTATTTAATGGAAAACTGTATGAGTTTTTACATTGCTAATCATAACTATTATAGCCTATCGACATTTCTCATCTAATCTAAGAAATACATAATGTATTATTACTCGATTTTCATGCCATTAAAAAATTCAAGGATATAATTTTTGGATAATATACCTTGTTTTCAACCCTAATCGGCAAACATAACAAAGTAAAAGAACTGAATGTTATTGGGAGAAATTGGCAACCCTAATCAGAGAAAAATATACAAATAAAAGGAACATAGCCACTCTAAACCTAATGCAAAAAATAAATAACAATAGATGCTTACATCGGGAGAAGAGCGAAAATTAAAACCTTTGACAAACTGATTTCGTGCAACTAGAAGATGCCATGAAAATTCAGCGGTTAGTAGGAGAAAAGGAGGGCGGAACAGATAAGTGTCAATTAGAGATAGATGTTATCATGTAGGTGAAGGGAAGACACAGGCACAAAGGATTAACCTAAATTCGGTAGAGGAAGAAGGAAAAAATTGATGCAATTAAAAGGAAAACATAAAGATACGCATCGTTTGAGTCTAAAATTGGGGTTAACAGAGACGGTTGAGCTACAGTTCAATGTGTCACGCTAGGATGTACTTCTTTCATAGACTAAAGCGAGCTTGTGAGCTTTCGAAAGATAACTCATTTTAATAGTATAGTATAGATTTAATTTGATTTGAAAAGAATTTGTATGTAATTTGAGATAACGATCGAATCAAAATATGAGACATGTTCCGTTGAATTCGTATTGATGTACAATCAAGATATGTATATAGTTCGTTATTATTGAAGATCAGGAAATTTGGTGTTCAAAATAGCTTCATTTTACGCATAAAATATCATTCTAGGAGAACAACGTCAGAATGCGATGAAACTTATGCCATTAAATTTTGTATTGATAAGTTATTATAGGATTTCGATTTTCATACTGATCAGACTTACTGTTTGATCATGCAAATGGTAAATGCCTAGATTATAATTTAATCGTTTATATTTTTATCAATTTAACACGAAACTAAAGAATAACCAATTTTTAGATGAACTCAAATTTCAATGAAACTAATTTTATTATATCCATAGCGATTAATTATTATAAGAATTCAAGTTTCAAGTCAATTGGATTTATTTTATGATCGAGCGCTATATAAATGCGTAACGATTCACATTGTGAATTATAAAGGAAGTTTTACAGACAATCTCGAAATTTGATGAAACCAGTTCCATCATGTCTGGAATATTATTTTATGCTGGAATTACAATTTTAATTGCAATCGGAGGTCGTATGTGGTTGTTTTAATGCATTACTTTAGCCATAAGTTTCATATAATATTCAAATAATATATACTCCCCCTATAAATAACCGTAACCCTAATTCAACGTCAACCAGGCAATCACGTGGCCAACTTTAAAAATGTGACCACGTATCCATTAAACGGTTGAAATCTGTTGATCTTCCTTCCCCAAATTCTCCAAACCCTTTCACGCATTCGAAATCATCCTAAATACAAAAATGTAGTACTCATCGAAATCCTTCATCTTATCGGCGGTGATGGACTATAGCGGGTCTAGGTGGCTAGAATAGGCAAAGGAAGTGGCGGCGTTCGAAGTTAAACTGGCGGCGAACTGGGGTGTTGAGCTGGTCATGGCTCCCAGTGTGGGTGGGGGAAGCTATGGAGCAGCGTCCGGTGGTCTCAGATTGTTCTCAGGTGGACGGAGAAGGTTGCGGTGGTGGGATGTTTTAGACATATGTGGTATGGGTTCGAATACGAAGTAGGAACAGCGGGGTGGAAAATTATTTTAAATGAAAACAACATAGACTGGAAGAAGATAATCAACCTGTTATTCTTAATTGAAAGAAATTAGTTGTCCTAATTAAAGTAATTAGTGAAAGATAATTTGGAAATTAATTAGTTTAATTTAAAATCATTTGTACTTATACTTAAATAAATTTTTATTGTGTGAACAGGTTGAACTAAACAAGGAATGCTGGAATTGTATATTCGAACACTACATTCTGGAGCTAATTTTGTAACACCCCGAATTTCGGTTAATGCTAAAATTCACAAATTAAAGTATAATTAATCTCAGATGTGAGAATCAGGGGAAACGGGCTGCGTCATTGCGTTTGTCTCGGAAAAATATGCGAAATAGAGTCCGAGTTTGCGTAAAACGGGTACCGTAGGAAAGAGATATGGACGAACGAAGTTAGGCAGAAAAACCCGAAACAGGCCAGAAATGCACTGGCGCACTTGTGAAGTGCGCCAGCACAAAAATGCACTGGCGCACTTGTGAAGTGCGCCAGTACAAAAATACACTGGCGCACTTGGGAAGTGCGCCCGTGCCGAGCCAGGAAACCTGCACAGTTTCTAGAGAGTTCTGTGGTTGGGTGCACCAGTTTGGGGTTTGGGCTTGGTCTTAGGGCTGGTTTCTGGAAGGTGCCGAAATCTAAGGGTCCTAATCTAATTTAGGGTTAATCTAAGGGCCTAAAACACTCACCTAATCTATAAATACACCCTAATACTACCCTAATTCATAATAAAAATAGAAATGATGCCACCATGCCGCCAAAATCAAACTTGAGAGGAACCTCCACTAGTTTATGAAGAAAGTTGCAAGCTAATCAACCTCTAAACATCATCTTCTTCTTGTATAGCAACTAGTTCTACTACATAAGTTTACTAATCTTGGTTTTGGTGAGTTCCTATAGCTTTAATAATCAATTGTTAAATTGATTATGGTAGGATGTGATAAGACATGGCTATGTTTGTGGATAAATGTGTTTATGCAAGTTTGTATGATATGTGTTTTGCAAGTTTTATGCTATATGCAAGTTTAATGCCATGTTTTATGATGCAAAACACTATGTTGAACATTTATGCATATGTAACATGTTATGCAAGTTATATGTGAGAGTATATGCAAGTTATATGTAACATGATATGCAAGTTATGCATGTGGTTTTATGCATGCTAAGTGTTTGGTTTTATGCATACTAAGTATTTGGTTTTGTGCATGCTAAGTATGTGGTTTTGTGCATGCTAAGTATTTGGTTTTATGCATGCTAAGTGTTTGGTTTTATGCATGCTAAGTATTTGATTTTGTGCATGCTAAGTATGTGGTTTTGTGCATGCTAAGTATTGGGTTTTATGCATGCTAAGTGTTTGGTTTTATGCAAGTTTGTCTCTTTTTATGATATGCATAATATATGCAAGTTTGTTTCTAAGTATGGCATGTTATGCAAGTTCATATGCAAGTTATGATGCAAGTTCATATGCAAGTTATGATGCAAGTTCATATGCAAGTTATGATGCAAGTTCATATGCAAGTTATGATGCAAGTTCATACGCAAGTTATGATGCATGTTCATATGCAAGTTATGATGCAAGTTCATATGTAAGTTATGATGCAAGTTCATATGCAAGTTATGATGCATGTTCATATACAAGTTACGATGCAAGTTCATATGCAAGTTATGATGCAAGTTCATATGCAAGTTATGATACATGTTTATACGCAAGTTTTGATGCAAGTTCATATGCAAGTTTATGTGCAAGTACATATGCAACTTGTCTTTTTTATGATATGCATAATGCAAGTTTGGGTTAATTACTAGTTGGGTTTAATGTATGTTCATATATGCAAGTTGACACCTTTTGAACCCATGATAAAGTTACATGCTATGTTGGCTAAACCCATGACATTTGTGATGAATCTTCCCTTTTATTTTGTCACGTTACGAGAACGAATTACGTGGGGAACGATGGGGTTAATATGCATGTTAATAAAATGATGTGGAATGGATATGCTTAAGAGTAACATAAATTAAATGAACATAATTGGGAATTTACCTATTGAGTTAGGTCTACCCATATTATGGAGTTGGGAATTTACCTATTGAGTTAGGTCTACCCATACTACGGAGTTGGGAATTTACCTATTGAGTTAGGTCTACCCATATTCTGGAAAACATGATTAATTAATTAGGGATAATTAATATAAATTAGGAGGGTGATTAATTAGGTGTAATTAATCGACTAAGACACGAGGTTGGACTCGGTTGTAGCGTAAAACTGCCCGGACCCAACCGGCTTAACCAGTTGCTACAAATGTTAGCCCAATGTGAGAGGTCTTAGGCACAAATTAAATACGTGATTAAAGTAAAGACACGAGGTTAGACCCTTTTTATGACGTAAGGCTGCCCGGACCCAACCGGCATATCCAGCAGTCATAAAAGACGGTCTAATGTGAGAGGTCTTTATGAGGTCATGATCTTAATTAATTAATTAAGAAACACTTAACCATATTAGCATGTAGAGGGACATGAGGGGTTAAGTGGGTGCCTTGGGTGGCATGAGGAATCTAGTGGGTTGCCTTGGGTGGCAATAGAAAATACGATTAGAATACTTAACCAAAGAGGAACATGTAATTAAACATGGTTAAAGGGTTAAGTAAGTGCTTTGGGTGGCATGTGGAAATCTAGTGGGTGCCTTAAGTGGCAATTGATATATGATTAGATGACTTAACCAAACCTTAACATGTAGGTGGGCATGATTATAACAGGGGTTAAGTGTGATACACTAGATAAAATAACAAGCTTAGGTGGTAGCTTGTGGGGGCCCATTTCAACCAATATCCCAAACGTATCTTAGTGGGCTCGACTCTAGTCGAGTGACGGGACACGCATATTGGGCTTGACTATAAGAGGCCAAAATGGGTTAGCGGTGGCAACGCATGACCAACAGGTTTCATATGCGTGTGTGGACCCGGGCTGGTAAATAAGACGTTGTTTCATCGTGTAGGTATAAGCCGTGCACCGTTAGTTTTATCAGGTTGCCACGTTGGGGAATGGTACACCCCACGGTGGGGCCAGCACGGGTATCTACGTTAGGGAGCCGATCGAATGGGGAGTAGTGTGTACACCTAGTGGATTGTAGGGCCCCGTGGCGTCTACTTAGTCACCTAGGGGTACGCGAGAACTATTAAGTTAATTTTATAAGTCCAGGGGTGGGATCAACCTTTAAGTTAGGAATGACTGGTGTGGTGCAGTGTAGAAATTACCCTTGGGTGGGTAGATCTGGGGTGGTGTAATCCAGTAATTATCCTTGGGTGGATAAATGCGTCTTTTCGGTTATCTTAGTACATCCTGTGTTTAGTTGGCTACTTAGTGTAGTCATTATCCCCAGAGGTACCGTACCTTGTTTATATCATACCCTAATTACTTTAATGATTGTATTGTTAGGGTTATAGGACTCACTCAGACTTATGTCTGACCCCATTGTTTTTATCTTTTTTCCCAACCCTCAGGTTATCAGAGTGGGCCCAGTACGAGTGGGCTTAGATCAGGCTGCTTTATTCTCTTTTGGAGCTTGGACCATAGATGTAGAGCTCAGCTTACCCTTTCTTTTATGGCTATCAGTTCATGTATTGGGATTATGTACTTTTATTTATCAGGATGGATATTTTGTACTTGACTCTTATTATGGTTTTGTGATGTAACCAAACATGTTTTACTTTCCGCTGCAATGAAATGATGTTTTAAAATTTTCAAGTATTACTTATATCTGTCTTGTTGTAATTTTTCTGTTCTATATTCACTTAAAATACTCCACCGATGTTATGGCATTCCCTTAGCGAGTGACCATAGCGGGTGTGGGGTGTTACACGTGGTATCAGAGCTTAAGGTTACCAGAACAGATAATTTTTTTAGAAAAACTATTTTCTAAGAATATTTTTGAAAGGAGTATTTTCAAAAACATGTCTTTTAAGAGAAAAGTTTTTGAAAGAAAAGCATAATCCCCAATAGCCATATCTATATCTTTCGAATTCTCCGTTTTGAATCTCTTCCTCTCTCGTTTTGAGTTTCCCCTCCGCGTATAGACGACCTTTCTAAGATAGATAAGAACGGAAACCCACATTAAGGGACTTAGACGTTAGTCAGATTAGAAGTTGGTTCAAGAAGAAGGAGGACCGGTAGGTATCTATTGGATAGACGATGGGAGGAAGGCTCAAATAGTTGTTTGGTTAATGAAGGATGAAACCTCATTGGTGGGAGGTTACGAGTGGAGAATGGGATGAAGAAGGCGAGTAGTTATCCTTTTGGAAGAATGGGACACCGTATTAGGATTGTCCAAAGGGGCATGGGCAAGGTATGGAATCTCCTGGAGGGTAGTTGTATTCCCTCGCGGCTAGTGTACCAGATGGGGATAGGACCGTCTAGGTTGGAATTAGGATTTCTTTATTATACGGTTCAAACTTTATTTAATTCTGACGCATCGAGTTCGTTTATCTCATCATTGTTAGTTGAGTCACTGCACTTAGACACCAGTTAGTAGATGATCCCTTAGTTTTTTCAAACCCAATTGGGGCTCCATGATGTGTTTGGGTTTGAAAGTTTCTATACTTAGCGTTGAGTTTAGATGTGATGCTTTTTGGGCTTCACGAGCTATGGGTTAGTTTTGGGCATGGACTGGTTATCCAGTAGGGGTGCCGTTCTTGATTTTGAAGGGAGAGTTGTTAGGCTTATGACCCGCTTAGGTAACACTCTCGAGATCTCTTGTAATCCCATGGAATCTGTTATGCTAAGTTATCTAGAATCGCTTGACACGTCGGTCGAGAGTTTGCGATCTGTTAGAGTGGTCCGGGAATGCTCGGATGTGTTTGAGGAGGTAAAGGGCTTACCTCCGGAGTGGGAGATTGACTTCCGAATATATCTGGTAGACAATGCTAAACCTGTATCTTTACCAGTGCGCCACATGGCTCCTCGCGAGAGGAGGGGACTCCATAAGCAAGTAGGGGAGTTGCTTGAGAAGGGGTCCATAAGACAAAGTATATCGGAGTGGGGTGCTCCAGTAGTTTTTGCTACGAAGGAAGATGGGTCCCTCAGACTTTGTGTAGGCTAAAGAGAACTAAATAAACTCCCAAAGAAGAATAGACACCCATTGCCGAGGATAGATGATCTCTTTGATCAGTTGGTTGGCGCCTCAGTATTTTCGCAAGTTGGACTCAGCCACGGGGTTTCGTCAGTTGAGAGTGGCTAAGGATAGTATAGAGAAGATTGCCTTTAGGACTCCGGATGGTTTTTATGAGTGGCTGGTGATGCCATTTGGTTAGACGAACGCCTCCGCATACTTTGTTGATTTGATAAGATGGGTGTTCAAGGAGTACCTAAATAAGTTCGTGATGATCTTGGTGGATGACATCTTGGTATTTTCTAGGAGCGAAAAAAAAAGTTTTCGTATGTGCTCAATAGGTTGAGCAAAGCCCGTTATGGGATAAACGGTGGTTTTGAAGCAAGACTGGCAAGGACATCCAGAGTTGGACAAGGGCTTAATTATTTAGCCGTTTTTACTAGTATCATCTCACGTAGGTCGTCTGAATTCGAAGGAGGTATCCCTTGAGTGTTTGTCTGATATTGGTTTAGGCCTTTGGGGCTTGCATTTGGGGGATGTCGAGCTCGACTAGGGTGGTCTGCGTGAGAGATGGATAGTTGTGACGATTTTGCATGGGAGAATATCTTGATTTTCTCTAGAAGTGGAGAAAAGCATGCCCTACATCTTAGGGAAGTGTTGGAGACTCTTTGAGCGCATTGTCTTAAGACAACAAAGGTGGATGGAATTTTTAGCATCCTATGAGTTTGAGATAGCGTATACCCCTGGCAAGGGTAACGTGGTGGCAGACGCCTTGAGCAGAAAAAGGCCGTCTTTGAGTCCATTGTTCGTGGAATGGCGAAGCTTGGAGTTTAATTCTATGATTGACTTTAGACCTTCCATTGACTTTGTACCCGGTTTGCTAGCCTCCTTGGAGGTTAGGCCTACTCTTTTGGGGCGGATTGGCGAGGCTCAGCGAGACGACCCACAGTTGGTTGAGTTGGTAGAGAAGCTTATAAGGGGGGAGTCGTCCAGCCATTTGAGTAGGTACACCCTAGATGGTAAGGGGTGGTTGCGTAGAGACGGTAGACTTTGTGTACCGCAAGATGAGGGTTTGAAGAAGGCTATTTTGGATGATGCACATCGTTCAAGAATGACCATTCATCCTGGTAGGGACAAGATGTACCAAGACATGAAGCGAGTTTTCTTTTTGGGCCGGTATGGAGAAAGATGTGGCCGAGTATGTCGCTAGATGCTTAGTGTGCCAACAAGTTAAAGCGGAGCAAAGGAAACCCGGTGGGTTGCTACACCCATTGGAAGTTTCGCAATGGAAGTGGGATAGAGTCTTGATGGATTTCATCGATGGGTTACCGAGATCGAGGAAGGGTAATACGGGAATTTGGGTTGTGGTAGACAGACTTACCAAGAGTGCCCATTTTATACCCGTGAAGAGTAAGAGGACCGCTCCATGGCTTGCTTCAGTCTATGTTAGAGAGATTGTTAGATTGCATGGCGTACCATCCAGCATTGTGAGTGATCGAGATCCTATCTTCACTAGTGAGTTTTGGAGAAGTTTGCAAGAGGCGGTAGGGACTCAGTTGTGTGTGAGCACCGCATACCATCCTCAGACGGACGGTCAGATCGAGAGGGTGAATCGTGTCCTAGAAGACCTTTTGAGGCTTTTTATCTTGGATTTTGGAGGTACATGGGAAGAACATCTTCCTTTGGTGGAGTTCGCATACAATAACAACTTTCAGTCTAGTATTGGCATGGCACCTTTCGAAGCTCTTTATGGAAGGCCTTGTCGATCTCCTACATGTTGGTGGGAATCTACGGATAAGATCTTGCTTGGGCCAGATATGGTTAGAGAGACTTCAGAGAAGATTGACTTGATTCGAAGAAGGATGAAAGCAGCGCAGGATAGGAAAAAATCTTATGCGGATCGGAGAAGGACGGATCTTGAGTTTGAGGTTGGGGACATGGTTTTTGTCAAAGTATCTCCGTTGAGAAATGTTGTTCGCTTTGGGTCCGTTGGGAAGTTAGCACCGAGGTTTGTTGGTCCGTTTCCTATTAAGGAAAGGATTGGACGGATGGCATATAGGGTGGAGTTGCCCGACAGACTTAGTGGTGTTCATGATGTATTCCATGTATCACATTTGAGGAAGTGCTTACATGAGACCGCAGAGGTCGTAGAGCCGAGCTTGCTTAAAGATGTAGAGGTAGAGCGTGATGCGACGATTCGACGAGCTCCTACTCGCATCCTTGGGTCAGAAACTAGGAAGTTGAGGAACAGAGTAGTTCAGCTAGTTAAAGTGCAATGGGGAGAAGACGAGGGCAATGCTACTTGGGAGACGGAAGCGAAGATGCGTTCTTTGTACCCATTTCTTTTTGAGAGTATGTCTTTTAACTTCTCCTTTATCGTTTGTCTAGTACTTATCTTATCTTTAGTATGTCCTCTCATTAGTACCTTTGACCTTTAGATAGGGTAAACCTATGGTTGAAACATGTGTTTGAGACATGTTATGTTTGATGGATGCATGTGGATGCAAGTGGTTGCTAGTGGTTGCTCGTGGATGCATGTATACACACTCTTGGCACTAGATCGGCTCAATCACTTCATATTGCATATTGCATAAAATTGTGTGTAGGAAGCTATATTTATGGATGTATAATGATTGTGTTATCATATGGATGATGCATTTTGGTGAATGATTGTGCACTCATGTAGATATTATATGTGTCGATAGGGTTCTCTCGCATACATAATGGATGCATGGCACTATCATGGTTTGCATATGTTCATACATTAGATAGGGAACATATACACACACTTTTTGCATATGCTCATACATCATTAGAAACTGTTTTAAGGACAATGGATGCCCGTGTTTGATGGATTGAGTAGATGGTTGTTTGGATGGTAGGATATGCATTCTCCTTAGCTTAGAGATTTCGGGGACGAAATCCTTTAAGGAGGGGAGAATGTAATACCCCGAATTTCGGTTAATGCTAAAATTCACAAATTAAAGTATAATTAATCTCAGATGTGAGAATCAGGGGAAACGGGCTGCGTCATTGCGTTTGTCTCGGAAAAATATGCGAAATAGAGTCCGAGTTTGCGTAAAACGGGTACCGTAGGAAAGAGATATGGACGAACGAAGTTAGGCAGAAAAACCCGAAACATGCCAGAAATGCACTGGCGCACTTGTGAAGTGCGCCAGCACAAAAATGCACTGGCGCACTTGTGAAGTGCGCCAGTACAAAAATACACTGGCGCACTTGGGAAGTGCGCCCGTGCCGAGCCAGGAAACCTGCACAGTTTCTAGAGAGTTCTGTGGTTGGGTGCACCAGTTTGGGGTTTGGGCTTGGTCTTAGGGCTGGTTTCTGGAAGGTGCCGAAATCTAAGGGTCCTAATCTAATTTAGGGTTAATCTAAGGGCCTAAAACACTCACCTAATCTATAAATACACCCTAATACTACCCTAATTCATACTAAAAATAGAAATGATGCCACCATGCCGCCAAAATCAAACTTGAGAGGAACCTCCACTAGTTTATGAAGAAAGTTGCAAGCTAATCAACCTCTAAACATCATCTTCTTCTTGTATAGCAACTAGTTCTACTACATAAGTTTGCTAATCTTGGTTTTGGTGAGTTCCTATAGCTTTAATAATCAATTGTTAAATTGATTATGGTAGGATGTGATAAGACATGACTATGTTTGTGGATAAATGTGTTTATGCAAGTTTGTATGATATGTGTTTTGCAAGTTTTATGCTATATGCAAGTTTAATGCCATGTTTTATGATGCAAAACACTATGTTGAACATTTATGCATATGTAACATGTTATGCAAGTTATATGTGAGAGTATATGCAAGTTATATGTAACATGATATGCAAGTTATGCATGTGGTTTTATGCATGCTAAGTGTTTGGTTTTATGCATACTAAGTATTTGGTTTTGTGCATGCTAAGTATGTGGTTTTGTGCATGCTAAGTATTTGGTTTTATGCATGCTAAGTGTTTGGTTTTATGCATGCTAAGTATTTGGTTTTGTGCATGCTAAGTATGTGGTTTTGTGCATGCTAAGTATTGGGTTTTATGCATGCTAAGTGTTTGGTTTTATGCAAGTTTGTCTCTTTTTATGATATGCATAATATATGCAAGTTTGTTTCTAAGTATGGCATGTTATGCAAGTTCATATGCAAGTTATGATGCAAGTTCATATGCAAGTTATGATGCAAGTTCATATGCAAGTTATGATGCAAGTTCATATGCAAGTTATGATACAAGTTCATATGCAAGTTATGATACAAGTTCATATGCAAGTTATGATGCAAGTTCATATGCAAGTTATGATGCATGTTCATATGCAAGTTATGATGCAAGTTCATATGCAAGTTATGATGCAAGTTCATATGCAAGTTATGATGCATGTTCATATACAAGTTACGATGCAAGTTCATATGCAAGTTATGATGCAAGTTCATATGCAAGTTATGATACATGTTTATATGCAAGTTTTGATGCAAGTTCATATGCAAGTTTATGTGCAAGTACATATGCAACTTGTCTCTTTTATGATATGCATAATGCAAGTTTGGGTTAATTACTAGTTGGGTTTAATGTATGTTCATATATGCAAGTTGACACCTTTTGAACCCATGATAAAGTTACATGCTATGTTGGCTAAACCCATGACATTTGTGATGAATCTTCCCTTTTATTTTGTCATGTTACGAGAACGAATTACGTGGGGAACGATGGGATTAATATGCATGTTAATAAAATGATGTGGAATGGATATGCTTAAGAGTAACATAAATTAAATGAACATAATTGGGAATTTACCTATTGAGTTAGGTCTACCCATATTATGGAGTTGGGAATTTACCTATTGAGTTAGGTCTACCCATACTACGGAGTTGGGAATTTACCTATTGAGTTAGGTCTACCCATATTCTGGAAAACATGATTAATTAATTAGGGATAATTAATATAAATTAGGAGGGTGATTAATTAGGTGTAATTAATCGACTAAGACACGAGGTTGGACTCGGTTGTAGCGTAAAACTGCCCGGACCCAACCGGCTTAACCAGTTGCTACAAATGTTAGCCCAATGTGAGAGGTCTTAGGCACAAATTAAATACGTGATTAAAGTAAAGACACGAGGTTAGACCCTTTTTATGACGTAAGGCTGCCCGGACCCAACCGGCATATCCAGCAGTCATAAAAGACGGTCTAATGTGAGAGGTCTTTATGAGGTCATGATCTTAATTAATTAATTAAGAAACACTTAACCATATTAGCATGTAGAGGGACATGAGGGGTTAAGTGGGTGCCTTGGGTGGCATGAGGAATCTAGTGGGTTGCCTTGGGTGGCAATAGAAAATACGATTAGAATACTTAACCAAAGAGGAACATGTAATTAAACATGGGTAAAGGGTTAAGTAAGTGCTTTGGGTGGCATGTGGAAATCTAGTGGGTGCCTTAAGTGGCAATTGATATATGATTAGATGACTTAACCAAACCTTAACATGTAGGTGGGCATGATTATAACAGGGGTTAAGTGGGATACACTAGATAAAATAACAAGCTTAGGTGGCAGCTTGTGGGGGCCCATTTCAACCAATATCCCAAACGTATCTTAGTGGGCTCGACTCTAGTCGAGTGACGGGACACGCATATTGGGCTTGACTATAAGAGGCCAAAATGGGTTAGCGGTGGCAACGCATGACCAACGGGTTTCATATGCGTGTGTGGACCCGGGCTGGTAAATAAGACGTTGTTGCATCGTGTAGGTATAAGCCGTGCACCGTTAGTTTTATCAGGTTGCCACGTTGGGGAATGGTACACCCCACGGTGGGGCCAGCACGGGTATCTACGTTAGGGAGCCGATCGAATGGGGAGTAGTGTGTACACCTAGTGGATTGTAGGGCCCCGTGGCGTCTACTTAGTCACCTAGGGGTACGCGAGAACTATTAAGTTAATTTTATAAGTCCAGGGGTGGGATCAACCTTTAAGTTAGGAATGACTGGTGTGGTGCAGTGTAGGAATTACCCTTGGGTGGGTAGATCTGGGGTGGTGTAATCCAGTAATTATCCTTGGGTGGATAAATGCGTCTTTTTGGTTATCTTAGTACATCCTGTGTTTAGTTGGCTACTTAGTGTAGTCATTATCCCCAGAGGTACCGTACCTTGTTTATATCATACCCTAATTACTTTAATGATTGTATTGTTAGGGTTATAGGACTCACTCAGACTTATGTCTGACCCCGTTGTTTTTATCTTTTTTCCCAACCCTCAGGTTATCAGAGTGGGCCCAGTACGAGTGGGCTTAGATCAGGCTGCTTTATTCTCTTTTGGAGCTTGGACCATAGATGTAGAGCTCAGCTTACCCTTTCTTTTATGGCTATCAGTTCATGTATTGGGATTATGTACTTTTATTTATCAGGATGGATATTTTGTACTTGACTCTTATTATGGTTTTGTGATGTAACCAAACATGTTTTACTTTCCGCTGCAATGAAATGATGTTTTTTCAAGTATTACTTATATCTGTCTTGTTGTAATTTTTCTGTTCTATATTCACTTAAAATACTCCACCGATGTTATGGCATTCCCTTAGCGAGTGACCATAGCGGGTGTGGGGTGTTACAAATTTGGACAGAGCTGGAAGCAACTGGAATATCTAGTTTAATTAAACGCTCATTTAGTTTAACTAAACTGAATCTCTTTAGTGATGAATGGTATCAAAGTGAGTATAACTTGCTCAGTTTGGCTTACTTATATTCATATAAGTCGAAATTGTCATTATGGTTTTTAATTGTTTGATGTGTGCTAAATATTTATTTATATATTGGATGAATTGATTAAATTAAACGTTCATTCAATTTAATTGAAATCAAATCATTATTTCAACGATTATTACCAAATGAGGTAATTTACCTTGCTGGTCATGTTTATAGTAATATTAACGTGACAAATTAAAAGATGGATGCATGTATCGTTGTTATTGGTTGATTGTTGATATTATATCCATATATTGAAATGGATGATATTATTTTGAGTTAACATATTTGTGATGCAGGAAAAGACAGATTGGAGGGATCCAACCGAGTTCCTCCCTGATAATATACCCTTATTCACATATTGGTATTTTAGCAATAGTTTGGCTCTCTAATACCGTTAATATAATATGAAATTGTTGGAATCGATTTTTAATCGATTCTGAAACGTTTTAAGATTTTATATATAATTGAACTCATCGTAAAGAAGCATTTATTCTCTTATGAGGTAAACTTCGATTTTGTTTTTAAGTTGACTAAGTCAACTGTTTATTTTGAAATTAGTCATTAGATTAATTTGTTTTCAATTTAATTTGTAAATATATTTTTCAACAAACAGATTAATAACGGTGTCTAAAGGTTCATGGTTTGTTGCTTTAATTCCCTTATCTTTAAGTTGCATGTATCTCCTGTCCATGGTTTACTCAAAAATTGGAAAACCTTAATAGTAAGCAACATTTTTTAGTAAAAAGGTCCATGTTACGCTTTCAAGTCACTTGTTGAATATGGTTATTATATTTCAATTTAAAAAAAAATGTTTTAAACTTAAGAATTAATTAATCTTTAATTAATGGTGTCTAAAGGTGATAATCAAGTTGTTTATCATTAAATAAGTCAAATACTATTTTAATTACTTTTTAAAGAGGTTAACCAACCAATTTAATTAATAATGTAGTAAAGTACTTTATTTGGTTAATGTTGAATTTGATTATTATTTAATTAATAATAATTAGAGTGATTATCTTTTTAGTTGAAATTCATTTAAGAGGATAATGAAGCTAGTTATAAGAGCTAAATCTGGTTAAGGATTTATGAAAGGATTTTAGAATAAAATCCAAGTGATATAAACAAGATTTATAAAAAATAATTAAAGCTAATGTGATGTTTGAATTAGCGTTACTTAATAATGGAATTAAATAAAACGAATGAAACTGAAAAGAGATTTTCAAAAAGGAAATGGTTAATGGATTGGTAAAAGGGATTTCTAAAATTGGATTTGGTAAAGGATTTAGTAATTGAATTTTGTAATAAAAATCCGAGTTATAAAACAAAGCATTCAAAAAAGTTTAAAGTTAAAGGTGATGTTTCAACAAGGATTTACTTAATTAATGAATTAAGTAATAGTAGTTATATTTGAAAAGGAGATTTTCAAAAGTAAGAATGCTTTATAAAACAATGTTTTTAAATGGATTAAGAAATAAGGTTTTATAATATTATGATATCAGTTTTTGAATAACAACTTTTATCTATCTTAAGATAATAACGTTTTTGATCAAGGTCTGAGAGGTAAATAAAATACCCCAACTTGAACGACTTCATTATTATCAAGGAATTGTATTAGTTTGTAATGGTAAAAGATGTTGAAATAGCATATTATTTCCATAAGAGGAATATTGCAACTTATTTGCAAGATTTTGAGGCGTAACTTGAATTATTGGTTTTTAAGTAAACAATGTTTAGTTTAGCATTGTTTGTGTTTAGGCCTAAGTACAAAGTGTAACTATATTTACACTATTTGGTTAAGTATATTGAACTACTTTCTAAGTAAAGAAAATAGTATGGTTTTCTCCAAAAATAAAGTTATAAATAAAGATATATATGTAAGTTGAACTATGTAGAAAAGGGTTGTAATTGGATTTCCTTATAAGTAAAAGAGATTGTTAAATAGAAGTTTTAAGTATTGGAAAATTGATTAATGAATATGCAAAGGAAAGGACTTATTGAATATAAACGAATAAGCCAAGAAAAGGTTAACGATTTTGGTGTTGGAATCCATAACGTTGTTTTACGAATGATAGCTCGAATTGACTTCCCAGTTATAAATAATAAACAATGTTGTAGCTATTAATGTCAAAAATTGATCACTAACACCCCGGAAAGTGTGTATACACCTTCAAACAGTTTAGATCTATAATAGGGGCAACCACAACACAAAACTGGTAAAAAGAGAGATTTATAGTGGCTTGGTCTTAGATTTGGCCTACATCTACTTTGAAGAGGGATTTCATAATCATTCTCAATATTACAAGGTACACATTTTCTATGACTTTGCTCATCTTTCCTCTTTACAAAAATTCTCTTTACTTGTTCTCTTTGATCTCTCGATTCTCTCTATTTCACCGTGGAAAACCTTTGATCTCGCTAGATGTAAAGATTTATGGAGTAGATCTTCAATAATCTTGCACTTGTATGATCTTTGAAATTTTCTCGATGATTGAGACGCTTGATCGGAGTTTGAAAGACGTTTAATGGAGTTTGAGAATGGTTTAAGATGTTGGAGAATGAAAATGGCAGCACTTCGTGGTTGGAGAAATCGTTCCCTTTCATGGTGGAAGTGACGGGGTATTTGTAGGCGTGGTCATGGAATGATTTGGTGTGGTGGAGGTTCAAATTTGGGTGTGTAGGTAGTCGGGTCGTCGGGCGACCCGACTTGTTTCTTATTGCTCAAGAAACGACCCAAGTGTCAAACAACCTGACTCAATGCTAATGCCCGATGACCTTACTTTATAAACAGTCCAGGCTCTATATATTATGCTACATCATGACTTCTCTCTGCTATATCTTTACACAACCTGACATGTCCACGTGGGCATCATGTATTGGGAAATTATGGGTTCAGGATTTTATACATATTGTTATCCTGTATTGAAATATGCAAGCTACAAATTGATGCTGACGTGTTCAATTTTCGCAGCTCCTACTTTATATAAATATGCTTTTAGTAAACACTTCGGCTTTATACACAGTTCATATGTATTATGTCATGATCCACTTTTTTTAATTTAACTTTGGAAAACATGCAACGACCCATGTTTCGTGTATTTGATGTCCGTACTGCCATGTGTTCCAATGTATATATGTGAATCACGTAATTCAATTTTACCCTCTTGGTCAATATAAGGTCAATGAGCTGTTCGTGATTTACACAATACATGTGCCAGCTGTCTTAATTCATGAGTTGGCTTTTTGTAGTGTTCTGGAAGCTGGAAACCTATGCAGAACGACCTGATCTCTAACAATCCACAACTAGGGGTGAGCAAAAAACCGAAATAAAACCGAAACCGAACCGAAATCGATAAAAATCGAACCAAAAAAATCGAAACCGAAGAAAACCGAAATCGAAAATAAAAAAACTGAACCATACTAATATTTCAGTTTCGGTTTTAGGTCCAAACCGAACCGAAAAAAACCGAACCGAACCGAATTATAAAATGTTGCACATTGTCTCTTGTTGCATGTTGTTTCGTATTATATAGTATATACATACTGGTCACTGCTTCACTCATTTGATTTAGTTGAATACAGAATTAGGGGTAGACTAATATAAAATGTCTGTTTCATGTTTTTGTAGATTCTTGGATGTCTTCATTGTAGAGCTAGCTAACTTAGCTTTGTACTACTTTGGATGACTTATAGTCTATTAGTCTTTACTATGTATCATGTGTCTCAATACATTCGGTTGAAACAATTTATTTTAATTTCTTTTATGGTTGTTTATTTTTTTTAAATCGGCTTTAAAACCGAAACCGAACCGATAAAAACAGAAACCGAGGTTTTGAAACCGAAACCGAAACTGATGCTTCGGTTACGGTTTCGGTTATCGATTTTTAAAACCGAGGTCTTTCAGTTTCGGTTTCGGTTTTACCTCAAAACTGAACCAAACCGAGGTTTGCTCACCCTTACCACAAACGACCTACCTTGTATGAACGACCCGCCTTGAAGGAATTAGAGGTTTTAATTAATCATTCATTAATTAGTTTTAATTAAAGAATCCAAGTGATGCTGAGTATTGAACCTTGTGAATTCATTTCATTTTCACAGTTGCATAGTTGTTTATTTGATAGTTAAATAACTGACTATAAAATCTGGCTTATACGATTGTTGGTATGGAAAGACTGGAATCGAATTTATATTCAAAAGTCGTTCTGAACCAGCGAATACATAAATAGGGAAGATGCTGGTTGAAGATGGAGAAGTTAAAGATCCTGAAGATATTTTGGCAATGATTCTATTGTGACTGAAATATTTGGATTGCAAGGAATACTAGCAACTGATCCAGAAGGTGATTCCTAGGATGTGGTAGGAGGGTGCCTTCGGTTCATCCAATTCCTGGATGACTTGTATGGACGAATATCTGACAGAATATTTCCAAAGGATCATGTACATTGATTTCCTCAAACACATTTCTATTTGGTAGTGGAGAAGACACCTTCTCTTAGCTTAACACTCAGAGTATTTTTGTAGACAACAATTAGTGGTTTAGCGGATCTGAAAATGTGGCATTCAAAGTAAATGATGATGTGATGTTTAATAAAGGTAATAATTATCTCAAGCTACATTAACCGGGAAGTGACATAAACCAGGAAAGCATCATGGCTATATAGGTCGCTCCCATTTGGATGTATTGTCACTGTCTAGAAAATTTTCATTTGCTTCTTTAGTCTATAGCTACTGTATGCTTTCAGAAACAGTGGTTTGGGCCCAACCCTTGGTGATAATACATTCAGTACACTCAAGCGAAATGAGTGATCGGTCATGTTCGGCCGGGTTGCAAGATGTTCTTGTTGAACCCGTTGTATTCCTCTATAGAGATACAATATCAAAAGGTGGTTCCATACCTTGTCATAGTAGTAATCCATTCTCCAATAAGAGCCCCACGGTTTTTTATTATACTAAGTATGTGGAGCGTGAGATGCAAGAGTTCTGCTAGATGGTTATTTATTTGATTTAGTCACTATCATAATATAAGAATAGTTTTGATACGAAGAATGTTTTGGGTTATCATAAGGTAAAAACCGTCTGCGTTTATGTGTGGATTGGTCTTACGATTATCCTTTTATTTCAAAAAGGATTTTTAACTTACAATCAGTTGGATGATACCTATTAACTTAGTGAGTTTTCTCATGTTGGTTTACCAGATTGATCCGTGGTGTTTGCAATACTCGAGTCAGACTGAGTTTTTTAGGTTTAGGATAGGATGCTATGAACTTCAAAAGACATGCTGGAGAAGTTCATACGTATGGTAGTATTATATATTTATTCCGATGTGTGTTGTATATGAGGACAGGTTGTTATAACTGTCAAGATGTATTGATTGTATGTTGTACTTTGGTGGTCGTAAGTGTTATTTCAAGCTCTCAATAAAGATTTATTACTATTTTGTATTTATTTCCACCGCGATGTGAAACTCTATGCTTTATTGGTTGGTTTGGTTCTTCTTCTTTTCTTCTATCCTAATCTCTTTTTCTTATCTTTTCTTATCCTCTACTTTCTTTCTATTGACTATCTGGAATTTTCGATGCTTGGGTTTTGGAAAGTAATACGAGTTTATGTATTATTATTGGAATTCGAGCATCGAATCCATCGGCTCGTTGCATAGTACGCGTTTCATAATGAGCATATTAAATCCTCAGATTTTTTTGAATTTCAAGGTATAAAGACTTGTTTCTATTTCCAAAATAGGAATGTTGTTGCATCAATATGTGTAACACCCCGAATTTTCTGAGAATATTAAAATTAACAAATTCAAGAACACTTAATTTTTATAAGAAAAATTAAGTGAAATGGGTTGTGCTATTACGTTCGTCTCAAAATTTTGGTTAAGATAGACATTTGGTTTGCATAAAACAGATACCTTATGAAGAAGTTATTAAGCCTTGAAGTTTGTATGCATATGAGAAAAATATATATATAGAGATATATAAAAATTAAATAAATAAAAATGCAAAAAAGTTCAAAACAGTGAATCGGGAGGGGGAATAACCGAACCGGCCGATTTTTGAGGTCGACCCGAGCCTCGCTGGGTCGACTAGGGGTTGATTCAGGGTGTTTGGCTGTCAACCCATGGGCCGATTCACTCTAAGGCAGATGTGGCATCTGATTGGTTCTGATGGACTCCTTGCTGAGTCATTAGGGCTGATGTGACTATTCTATCTGGTCTGAATGGCTTTAATTTGCTCTAGGTTAATCTGACGGTTCCTATTTAATCAAACTTCTATATAAGCAACCTAATACCTCAACCCTAAATCATATTAAAAATCAAACCAAGAGCCGTCAAGCTGCCGTTGGATAACCTCAAGTAGACGCCGTTCAACTTGAAGCAAATTAAAAGAGACGAACCAAATCAAACCAAATTGAACTAAAACAACGATTGTCTACATCAAAGGCGAGCATTTTAACTTCAGAATACAGATTCCAGAAATCAAGATTGTCTTTTGTAAGTGTAGTTATCTTTTAGATGTAAATAAATTTAATACGTGATTTGATATAAAGTAAAAAATAGAATTATACCATGTTGTATGATATTGACGATGCTAATTCATGTTTATTTCTTGTGATGATTTTATCATGAATTTTTTTGGAATGTTTGTGGCTTATTGGACTTGGTGCTGGATCTATTAAAGATCGAGAATGAAACTATCAATATCATATGTAAGTTATATGTTTCATGTTAAGATCTACATATATATGTTTATATGATTAATGCAAGTTGTATGTATTATGTTAGATCCAAGTCAATATCTACATATATATATATACATATTCATATGCTTTATGTTAGATCCATATGCCTATATATAGGTTCATATGTTCATATGCAAGTTACAAGTTTTATGTTGGATCCATGTCAAGATCTATCTAGGTTCATATGATTAATGCAAGTTATATGTTTTATGATAGATCCAAGTCACGATCTAATTATACATATGTTCATATGCAAATTACATGTTAGATCCAAAACTAGATCTATATTTATATGCATGTTTGTAAAGTGGACTTATGCAAGTTCACCTTGTTAGATCTAGTTCACACCTATTTATTAATGTTAAAATTATACATGCCTTGGGATTGGACATGTCATGATTATGTCATATGCTAGTTTATAATTGAGGTTATGTTCACACATGCCTAGATCTACATATTAACATGTTTTAGGCTTATGATTATCTAAGTCTAAATTATATGAAAATTCATGTGACATGTTAAATTATATGAATAAAGTTTTATGCAAAATTTACATGTTTGGTTGAATCTATATTATGCATGTTCCCCTCTTTACCTCTTGTTTATAAATTGGGCTAATATGCAGGCCCAATGACTTTATGTGATTAATACGAACGAACAAACGGGGGTAACGTTGGGATAGTTATTAAATCAAAACATGTTAATAATGAAGGTGGGCCCAAAACCATGTAAATGGTTAAGGCCATGAATGGTATAATTTATACCATTAGTCTTGAACATAATTAAAATATGTGACATGAAACACTTGTGGAAAATTCACATATATAAAATGTAAAAGATGAATATGCCTAACCCAAGGTTAGACTGAGTTGTGGTGTAAACCTGCTCGGAACCGACCGGCACATCCAGTAACCACAACAATACCTCTCTAATGTGAGAGGTTAGTGCATCAAGCCTAGAAAGACCCGAGGTTAGACTGAGTTGTGGTGTAAAACTGCCCGGAATCGACCGACACATCTAGTAACCACAACAATACCTGTCTAATGTGAGTGGTTGGTGCTTTAATTAATTAATTAGTTAGTTAAAGCTCATGAACAATCAACCTAGAAATAGTGAGGTTAAGTAATTAAGGGAACACTTAACCAACTTAACATGTTAACAAGACAAGATTGGTGGGGTTAAGTAATTGAGGAAACACTTAACCAACTTAACATGTTAACTAGACAAGATTGATAGGGGTTAAGTCAAGCCAAGGACACTTAACCAATTTAGCATGTTGACTAGAAAAACCCTAATAACGGGGACCCGTTTCAGCAGTAACCCACATGGATGTATCAAGGTACCGTGAACTAGGCAGGGTGGGGCACGATTACTGGGCTGAATATAAGCGGTCAAAAGGGCGGCGGTTAGGTGCGTAAGTGTAGGTTCTGACGGAGTACATGCGTGCACGGGCTCCGGAGTGGAAAAAGCAGGTACTGGGCAGCAGGCGTACACTTGTGCATCTTTGAATCGTGTTAGGGTTGCCATTATAGGACTTGATACACCCGATACTGGAACCAGCACAAGTACTTAAAAATCACGTGGGGCCGCATGACACCGGGAATACATGAATGCGAGTAGGAGCCGATCAATATATGAATGGGATCACTTTTTCATGAACATACATTGCTAGTTAAACAGCTCTTAGTGGGTGTAGAGAAGTAAAAGTGGGTGCAATAGCCAAATCTAGTTAAATCTTACTTTACCTCGTTTTAGGACTACCGTATCCTTGTGGTATCATTCTAAGTTCAGTTTATTCATGTCATAGTCTTTTACTTGTTTACATGCTATTAAATAACTGGGCTTACCAAACTTATGTCTGACCCATTTTCCTTTCGTTCTTTTCTTCCGTTCCCCATAGGTCCGCAGGGAGGAAACATTTCTGATTAGTCCAGGTTAGCCAAAGCTTGAAGACCGTAGATGTAAGGCTTAGACTTTCCTTTTTGAGCTAGGGCTATGGTCAAGCACTTATTCGAGATTTATGTCATTTTACTTTCAGTATTGCTTCTTTATGTTTTCAAGACAGATGAAAAGTTGTAATAATTTGGAAGGTTGAAACATTTGTTGAATTGTTGTGTTGACCAAGTATTTATGAAATAATATTGATCTTTTTCCGCTGCATAAATTTTCTGTCTTGTAATTTATTAGTATCCTGCACCTTAAAACGCTCCATTGAAGTTAAGGTATTCCCTTTGAGAGTGATCTTAACGGAGGTGGAGTGTTACACTTGGTATCAGAGCTAAAGGTTACCAGATCGGATAAAAATTTTGAAACTATTTTTCAAAAAGAAGTCAGAAAGAAGCAATTTCAAGAAAAAGTGTTAATTTAAAAAGGCCTAATCCCCAAAGCCATATGCACTATCTTTCTATCCTTCGTTTTGAATCCTTCCTTTTTGTTTCAGCATGTCTGGGGATCTTAAACTTCCAGAGGGTGTACCGATACCTGGCTGGTTCAAGAGATACCTAGAAGCTATGGCCAATGACGTAGGCCCAGCAGACTTTCCTCCTCCCCCAGCTACTGCTCCTCCTCCTCCTCCGAGAGGAAATGCTTTCTTAAAGATCTGTAGAGACTTTAGATCCATGGGTGGAAAATACTTTAAGGGGAGCGAATCATTCGTGGAAGCCAGAAACTGGCTCAAGGAGACTAAGGACTTATTCGTTATCTTTGAAGTAGATGAGAGGCAGAAACTACAGTTGGTGGTGTAGTTGCTTAAAGACGAGGCTTCCTTCTGGTGGGAAGTCACTAATGCTGAAAGACCGATAGAGACTTGGGAGGACTTCAGGGCGAGATTTGAAATGAAGTTCCTCTCACAAGCTGAGCAGAGTCTGCAAATGGAGAAGTTCCTATCACTTATACAGGGCATCTTGTCGGTCAAAGAATACGTCAATAAATTCAACCAGCTTGCTCCATTTGGACAGGAGTTAGTAAACACTCCACACAAGAAGGCTCTCCGCTTTGCCAAAGGACTGAATGAGCCACTGCAAGGTTTGGCAATGTCTCATATACCTATGGGAGTGACTTGCGAGAGACTGGTGGACATGGCTCTGTTGCAAGAGGAGAACAAAGATGGTAAGAAGGAGGTGAAGAAGGAAGAGCCTCAAAACAAGAAAGGAGATGGATCTCAGAACAAGAAGACAGACCCTAGGAAAGGCGGGAAGGATAATAAATCCTGTAAGAAGATGAAGTGCAATTTCTGTGGGATACCTAGACACTTGGCTAGGGACTGTAGAAAGAAAAAGAGGAAATTGGGCGCTTGTTTCCAGTGCGGGGATACTGGACACTTATCTAAGGACTGGCCAAAAAGGCAAGGGCAGGGACAGAGGACTGGATCATCTTCTGGAGGGCAGGTTCATGCTCTCGTTGCACCTCTGTAGGAACGAGGTAGACATATTTCTGTTGAGAGTTTAGTTTATTTGTTTGATAATCTTGTTCGTACTCTCTTTGATTCTGGCGCATCGCACTCTTTTATATCTACTTCTTTAGTTGAATCTCTGCACCTAGACACCCATATAGTAGAGGATCCCTTGGTTGTTTCAAACCCAATTGAGGGCTCAGTTTATTTTTCAATGATTTGTTTGGATTTGGAAATCTCTATTTTAAGTGTTAGGTTTAGATGTAATACTTATATTTTGGGCTTCACGGGCTATGGGCTGATTCTAGGCATGGACTGGCTATCCAGTAATGGTGCTGTCCTCGATTATGAAAAGAGAGTGGTTAGTCTCATGACTCGCCTCGGTAACACTCCCAAAATCTCTTGTAATCCCATGAATCCTGTTATGCTAAGTTATCTAGAATCTCTTGATGCGTCTATTGAGAATTTGCAGTCTGTTAGAGTGGTTCGTGAATACTCGGATGTTTTTGAAGAGGTAAAGGGCTTACCTCCGAAGCGGGAGATAGATTTCTGCATATACCTCATTGAAAATGCGAAACCTGTTGCTTTACCCGTTAGACACATGGCTCCAAGGGAGAGAAAAGAACTCAGTAAGCAAGTTAAAGAGGTACTTGAACATGGGTTCATAGGACGGAGTATTTCTGAATGGGGTGCTCCCGTAGTGTTCGCGACCAAAGCCGATGGTTCACTCCGCCTATGCGTGGATTATAGGGAGCTGAACAAGCTGACTAAGAAGAATAGGCACCCACTCCCAAGAATTGACGATCTGTTTGATCAGCTCGTAGGTGCATCCATTTTCTCCCAACTAGACCTGGCTACCGGGTTTCATCAGCTAAGAGTGGCTGAGGATAGCATTGACAAGACCACATTTAGGACCCCGGATGGTTTCTTATAGTGGCTTGTCATGCCTTTTGGCTTGACAAACGCACCTGCCTATTTCGTGGACTTGATGAGCAGGGTGTTCCGGGAATTCCTCAATAAGTTTGTGGTGGTCTTCGTGGATGATATTTTGATCTTCTCGAAGAGTGAGGAAGAGCATGCTCAGCACTTAAGGGAAGTCATGGATACTCTCTGTGCACATCAGTTCAAAGCCAAATTCTCTAAGTGCCAATTCTGGAGAGAAGAAGTTAGATTCCTTGGACATGTGCTGTCCAAAGAGGGGTTAGCTGTGGACCCCGCAAAAGTGGTTGTTGTGCAAGATTGGAAGATTCCACGAAACGCAACTAAAGTCCGAAGCTTTCTCGGGCTAGTAGGCTTTTACCGGAAGTTCATCAAAGACTTTGTGAAAATCTCAGCTCCACTTACAAGGTTGATGAAGAAGAACCAAGTTTTCGCTTGGGATTTGGATTGCGATATTGCTTTCCAACGCTTGAAAATGGCTCTAACAACATCCCCAGTTCTGACATTGCCTGATGGGAGCAAGATGTTTACCGTGTACACGGATGCATGCAGTACATGATTATGCGCTGTCTTGAAGCAAGAAGGGAAGGTAGTAGCTTATGGTGGAAGGCAGTTGAAAGTACATGAGAAAAACTACCCAACCCATGACCTAGAATTGGCGGCCATCGTTTTCGCTCTTAAGTCTTGGCGCCACTATCTCCTAGGTGAGAAGTTTGAATTGTTTACTGACCATAAATCGTTAAAGTACCTTTTCTCGTAGAAAGATCTCAACTTGGGGCAGCAAAGATGGATGGAGTTTCTTGTCTCATATGATTTTGAGATTTCCTATACTCCTGGCAAGGGCAATGTGGTAGCAGACGCTCTGAGTAGAAAAAAGCTGACCTTAAGCCCTCTCTTTGTAGAAAGGCAAAGCTTGGAGTACATAGCCAACTTTGACTTTAGACCCTCCTCTGAATTTGTACCTAGCTTGTTAGCAACATTGGAAGTGCGGCCTACACTTTTTGACTTAATAGGAACTGCACAACGTGAAGACCCTCAGCTAGTAGATGTGATAGATAAGCTGATTAGGGGTGAGACTTCAAGTCACCTCAATAGATACTCCATTGATGATAAGGGATGGTTGAGACGGGATGGAAGGCTATGCGTCCCACACGTAAGAGATTTGGTGAAAACGGTTCTAGAAGAAGCACACCATTCAAAGCTGACCATACACCCAGGCGGAGACAAAATGTATAAAGACATCAAAAGAGTTTTCTTTTGGAATGGCATGAAGAGGGATGTAGCTGAATTCGTTTCTAAGTGCATGATATGCCAGCAGGTCAAGGCGGAGCAGAAGAAGCCTGGTGGTTTGCTTCATCCTCTAGAGGTCCCACAGTGGAAATGGGATAGCATTTCGATGGACTCTATTGATGGGTTGCCTAGGTCAAGAAGGGGCAGTACCAGTATTTTGGGTAATAGTGGATCGGCTCACAAAGGCGCTCACTTTATAGCTGTCAAAAGTAGAAGGACTGCCTCATCTCTACATCTCTATATCTTAAAGAGATAGTTCGACTGCATGGGATACCTTCCAGCATAGTAAGCGATCGAGACCCTATCTTTACAAGCGAGTTCTAGAAGAGTTTGCATGAGGTTGTAGGCACACAACTATGTTTGAGCACGACCTACCACCCCCAAACCGATGGACAGACGAAAAGGGTGAACAGAGTCTTAGAAGACCTCTTGAGATTGTGTGTTCTTGACTTTGGAGGGACATGGGAAGATCATTTTCCTCTGGTAGAGTTCGCCTACAACAATAGCTACCAAGCTATAATAGGCATGGCACCCTTCGAAGCCTTATACAGGAGACCATGTCGATCACCAACCTGTTGGTGGGAATCCACATATAAGCTTATACTTGGGCCAGACATGATTAGGGAAACCTCAGAAAAGGTGGAACTAATAAGAAGACGAATGAAGACTGCTCAAGATAGACAGAAGTCCTATGCAGATAAAAGAAGGACCGACCTTGAGTTTGAGGTTGGAGGCAGAGTGTTCCTTAAAGTACCTCCTTTGAGGAATGTTGTTCGCTTTGGATCCAAAGGGAAATTGGCACCTAGATTCATAGGACCATTTCCTATCATTTAAAGAATTGGGACAATGGCTTACATATTAGAGCTACCTGAAATGTTGGCTTGATTTCACAATGTCTTTCATGTTTCTCACCTACGGAAGTGCTTACATGAGTCTACGGACATGGTGAAACCAAAGATACTAGAAGAGGTAGAAGTGGAACGAGAAGCAACAGTGAGAAGAATCCCAACTCATATCTTGGGAACGGAAGTCAAAAAGCTACGCAACCATGAAGTCAAGCTTGTTAAAGTACAATGGAGTGACAATGAAGAAGACGCGACTTGGGAGACCGAAAGCAAGATACGCGCAGCCTACCCTTATCTTTTTGAGGGTACATCTTCGATCTCTCCTTTATCATAAGTTTATTCATGCTTAGTTATCTTCTCGGTCCTATTTCTTGATCCTTAGTAGAAATCAATGGATGTAAACATGTATTTGAAACATGTTATGGTTGGTGGTTGCAAAGTGGTTGCAAGTGGTTGCTAGTGATTGCTCGTGGATGCATATGCACATACACATTAGGTTCTAGATCGGCTCAATCACATTCATATTGCATTTGCATATGAATTCATGAAATTGTATGTGGATTGAAACTTGATGTATTATCATATGGACATTGCATTTGTATGAATGATTGTGCACTCATGTAGAATTATGAATAGGGAAAAATTGCATACATAATGGACTCATGGCACTCTCATGATTCGCATTGAGGAGGTCAACTGGATCAGTAGACCGCCTGATTTTGCACTAGATAAGAGACATATACACACTATGCATATGTTTGTATGGCATTACAAGTCTTTTAAGGACAATGGATGCTTGTGGATGATGGATGAGTAGTTGGATGATTGGATGTTAAGATGCATTCTTCTTAACTTGAAGATTTCTAGGACGAAATCCTTTAAGGAGGGGAGAATGTAACACCCTGAATTTTGTGTGAATATTAAAATTAACAAATTCAAGAACACTTCATTTTTATAAGAAGAATTAAGTGAAATGGGTTGCGCTATTACGTTCATCTAAAATTTTTGGTCAAGATAGACATTTGGTTTGCATAAAACGGATACGTTATGAAGAAGTTATTAAGCCTTGAAGTTTGTATGCATATGAGAAAAATATATATAGATATATATAAAAATTAAATAAATAAATATGCAAAAAAGTTCAAAACAGCGAATCGGGATGAGGAATAACCGAATCGGCCCATTTTTGAGGTTGACCCGAGCCTTGCTGGGTCGACTAGGGGTTGATTCAGGGTGTTTGGCTGTCAACCCGTGGGCCGATTCGCTCTAAGGCAGATGTGGCATCTGATTGGTTCTGATTGACTCCTTGTTGAGCCATTAGGGCTGATGTGGCTATTCTATCTTGTCTGAATGGCTTTGATTTGATCTAGGTTAATCTGACGGTTTCTATTAAATCAAATTTCTATATAAGCAACCTAATACCTCAACCCTAAATCATATTAAAAATCAAACCAAGAGCCGTCATGCTGCCGTTGGACAACCTCAAGTAGCCGCCGTTCAACTTGAAGCAAATTATAAGAGACGAACCAAATCAAATCAAAATTAAACTAAAACAATTATTGTCTACATCAAAGGCGAGCATTTCAACTTCAGAATACAGATTCCAGAAATCAAGATTGTCTTTTGTAAGTGTAGTTATCTTTTAGATGTAAATAAATTTAAGACGTGATTTGATATAAAGTAAAAAAATAGAATTATACCATGTTGTATAATATTGACGATGCTAATTCATGTTTGTTTCTTGTGATGATTTTATCATGAATTGTCTTGGAATGTTTGTGGCTTATTGGACTTGGTGTTGGATCTATTAAAGATTGAGAATGAAACTATCAATATCATATGCAAGTTATATGTTTCATGTTAAGATCTACATATATATGTTTATATGATTAATGCAAGTTGTCTGTATTATGTTAGATCCAAGTCAAGATCGACATATATATATATTCATATGCTTTATATTAGATCCATATGCCTATATATATATATATATATATATATATATATATATGTTCATATGTTCATATGCAAGTTACAAGTTTTATGTTGGATCCATGTCAAGATCTATGTAGGTTCATATGATTAATGCAAGTTATATGTTTTATGATAGATCCAAGTCACGATCTAATTATACATATGTTCATATGCAAGTTACATGTCAGATCCAAAACTAGATCTATATTTATATGCATGTTTGTAAAGTGGACTTATGCAACTTCACCTTGTTAGATCTAGTTCACACCTATATGCTAATGTTAAAATTATACATGCCTTGGGATTGGACATGTCATGATTATGTCATATGCTAGTTTATAATTCAGGTTATGTTTACACATGCCTAGATCTACATATTAACATGTTTTAGGCTTATGATTATCTAAGTCTAAATTATATGCAAGTTCATGTGACATGTTAAATTATACGAATAAAGTTTTATGCAAAATTTACATGTTTGGTTGAATCTATATTATGCATGTTCCCTTCTTTACCTCTTGTTTATGAATTAGGCTAATATGCGGGCCGAATGACTTTATGTGATTAATACGAACGAACAAACGGGGGTAACGTTGGGATAGTTATTAAATCAAAATATGTTAATAATGTAGGTGGGCCCAAAACCATGTAAATGGTTAAGGCCATGAATGGTATAATTTATACCATTAGTCTTGAACATAATTAAAATATGTGACATGAAACACTTGTAGAAAATCCACATATATAAAAAGTAAAAGATGAATATGCCTAACCCTAGGTTAGACTGAGTTGTGGTGTAAACCTGCTCGGAACCGACCGGCACATCCAATAACCACAACAATACCTATCTAATGTGAGAGGTTAGTGCATCAAGCCTAGAAAGACCCGAGGTTAGACTGAGTTGTGGTGTAAAACTGCATGGAACCGACTGGCACATCCAGTAACCACAACAATACCTGTCTAATGTGAGTGGTTAGTGCTTTAATTAATTAATTAATTAAAGCTCCTGAACAATCAAGCTAGAAATGGTGAGGTTAAGTAATTAAGGGAACACTTAACCAACTTAACATGTTAACAAGACAAGATTGGTGGGGTTAAGTAATTGAGGAAACACTTAACCAACTTAACATGTTAACTAGACAAGATTGATAGGGGTTGAGTCAAACCAAGTACACTTAACTAATTTAGCATGTTGACTAGAAAAACCCTAGTAACGGGGACCTGTTTCAGCAGTAACCCACATGGATGTATCAAGGTACCGTGAACTAGGCAGGGTGGAGCACGATTATTGGGCTGAATATAAGTGGTCAAAAGGGTGGCGGTTAGGTGCGTCAGTGTAGGTTCCAATGGAGTACGGGCATGCACGGGATCTGGAGTGGAAAAAGAAGGCACTGGGCACCAGGCGTACACTTGTGCATCTTTGAATCGTGTCAGGGTTGCCATTATAGGACTTGATACACCCTATACTGGAACCAGCACAAGTACTCAAAAATCACGTGGGGCCGCATGACACCGGGAATACATGAATGCGAGTAGGAGCCGATCAATACATGAATGAGATCACTTTATCATGAACATACATTGCTAGTTAAACAACTCTTAGTGGGTGCAGAGAAGTAAAAGTGGGTGCGATAGCCAAATCTAGTTAAATCTTACATTACCTCGTTTTAGGACTACCCTATCCTTGTGGTATCATTCTATGTTCAGTTTATTCATGTCATAGTCTTTTACTTGTTTACATGCTATTAAATAACTGGGCTTACTAGACTTATGTCTGACCCATTTTCCTTTCGCTTCTTTTCTTCCGTTCTCCCCTAGGTCCGCAGGGAGGAAACACTTCTGCTTAGTCCAGGTTAGCCAAAGCTTGAAGACCGTAGATGTACGGTTTGGACTTTCCTTTTTGAGCTATGGCTATGGTCAAGCACTTATTGGGGAATTATGTCATTTTATTTTCAGTATTGCTTCTTTATGTTTTTAAGACAGATGAAAAGTTGTAATAATTTGGAAGGTTGAAACAGTTGTTGAATTGTTGTGTTGAACAAGTATTTATGAAATAATATTGATCTTTTTCCGCTGCATAAATTTTCTGTCTTGTAATTTATTAGTATCATGTACCTTAAAACGCTCCACCAAAGTTAAGGCATTCCCTTTGAGAGTGATCTTAACGGAGGTGGGGTGTTACAATATGTGAAGGGTAATAATATCTCAACTTAAATGGAATTATATTTAACTGATAAATATTACTAGGTTAATCAAAGATTAAATTTAAGTTTATAAAATTTGCTTTTTGATTGTTTTAAAATACTTGATAAGTTTATATAGTAGTGTTAAAATGTTGACATATCTATGGAAAGTAGGTCATGATGTATTTAGCATTAATACCCGATGAGTAAGATTTCCTCCATCTATGATATCTAGGAAAATAAAGGCAATAAAATGATAAATTGAAATATTGAAAACGTGATGAGCACGAGAGATTTAAGTTCAATAAATAAGTCGTGATAAGTTAAGCATTTTGAACAGTTTTCAACATATACTCAACAATAAATCCTGAGATATGGAAACTCGCCTTCATCTCGAAAAATAAGAATGCTATCGAATCAAGTTTTGTGAGGTAATATTATACCAACTTGTTTGACTTCATTGTTGATCAAGGTATAGTATTGTTTAAAATCGAAAAGTGATGATTAATATAAGATGTCTGATTTTCCATAAGGAAACTGATTCCTTACTTAAAATGGTGGTTTGTTCACTATCGATAACTCGACAATTTTTTTTACTCTGCAAATATCTAGAAGAAATACGAGAATTATATGGTAAGTTATCTTCGATGATGTTATACTCTACATATAGTTTTTTAGGGAAAAAACAAGGAAGTCTTTCCGCTTAAATAGTTGATTGATGATCTCCACTCTTATCGGTTTATTTATAATAAAACCAGATTGGGTTTATAAAAACAAGGTTGGAAAAGACATGGATCAAGTAAGCACAATTTATCTTACAACTTGTTCGAACCAACATAAGAATTCGAATAAAAGACATCTTGCAGATGATCATAGACATAATGCTTTGAAGTGAAAGTACTATTTGTTACTTATCATTGGGGTGATTCTAAAAAAGAACGTAGTAAAAGTGGTACCTTTGATTAGTTCATAAACTAAACAACTTATATGGATGAATGCCTACATTGCATTGTTGTTTGAAGGGAAATGTTAGCATTCTAAGTGGAATTTTATAAAAAAATGTGAAAATACCTTCTCAAGCCACAATAACAGGAAATGGTTAAAATAAGGGATATACTTCAGGGCTATGTTTTTCTCTCATTAGGGTATGATCATCAAATAGTCTAGTTTGATATTGACCCATTATGTGTGCTTAAGATTTGATATAGTTATTGGTCAACAACTAGGGAAGTAATATATTTGGCACAACCTACCATAGGATTAGCCAATCCTGAAGTGCAGAGGGTCCATGTGAGGTCCTCGATGCATTTTATTTGGAGGTGTATTATGGCAGATGGTACCCTAATAGTCTTGCTATTATAGAGAGTCTTTTCTCCAATATGTTCCTTTAGTTGTATGATTATTATTATTAAACTTAGTTAATGTAATAATTTCTATTATAATTCTATATTTATTTTAAATCCTAAACATTGTCATAATGTCCATTGATTTTCTTATAAAATGTTTTGGTTCACATAAGGTAAAAACCAGGTCAAGTTTATGTGTACTATGGTCTTAAAACATACCCTTATTTTTGAAAGCTTTTATTACGTTAATAACTCATATGATATGTATTTCTCATGTCAGTTTATCATACTGATTGTTAACACCAAAAATGGCGCTAACACCTAGTTTAAACAAAAACACCACCCTTTTGTGGGAAAAGTAGTATATAATATAATAAATGTAAATTGAAAAAGAAAGAACTAGAAAGTAAAGAGAGACAATTTTATGATGGGCCAACCATTAATGAGGCCTACGTCCACTTTGAACATTTTCATTATTATTCTCTTTCCCATGCCGGATTACAATGAATATTGATTAGACTACAACGATCTCTACAATAAAACATACAAAAATCACAAGTATTAGCGGTTATTGGAACAAATCTCGATACCTAGTCTAGGTGACCAATGTTGGCTATCTTGTGAGCTGAGAGATGACTATAGCTGAGATTAAGCAGAGTTTTGACTGGAAAAGAATCAATCCACTTTCATGTATCAACATGCAATGTATTTATAAGAGTTCTATGAGGTATTAGGCCAAGATCATTCACGAGCAGGCCTCCCTTGGAAATCAGAATCTACGCACAAAACCTTCCCCCCTAAATAACTTAATGTCATGGACCGGTATCGGTCGATAGTCTTAGGTTATTTTAGGATTCGTCCTTTGCAGATGTCATTAGTCTTTTCAAGTGTTCTTGCACGTTTTGGTATTGATCGGGCTTCACTTGTAAGTATTTGCAAATTCGTCGTTTCATTGTGCTTGTTTCATCTTCGGTCCATCAGATACTACTTGCTAAACTCGTCTGATTGCTATATAACTTGAGCACTGGTCTTCTTTGGGAACCAAAATTGTAGTGGCACAAGTCGCATGTTAAAATACACAGACTTTATGGAACACTGTCGGTGCATTGGGCCTAAACCGGTAGTGGTCCATAGGGTTAACGTGTTTTGGCTTGAAACTTTAGATGCTTTCTTCTCGCTGTTTTTTAGGGTCTGCTTGCAAAGTTGCATCTATTCTGAAATCATGATATCTTGTTTTTACTTAAAACTCCTCGTGCATCTCTTTCGAGAATATAACTGGGTAAACACTGATCCAGATGATATTTTCCTATAAGGTCCACTCGGTTAGCACGAGCTACACGTTCTGGTGTTGATCAGGCTTCACTTGTGAGTGTTTGCATGTTCATCATTTCATTACGCTTGTTTCATCCTTGGTCCATCGAGTGATGCTTGCCAAACTGATCTAATTGCTATAGAACTTGAGCATTGGGCTTCTTTGGGAACCAAAATTGTAGTGGCACAAGTCGCACATCAAAATACGCAGACCCTATGGAATGGTACCGGTCCATAGGGCATGGTACGACACCAGTCCATGGGGTTAATGTGTTTTGGCTTGAAATTTTTTAGGCCCTCTTCTTGCTAATTTTAGTGTCTGATTGTGAAGTAGCAGTAAATTCTGAGATCATGCTATCTTGGTTTTTACTTAAAATTCCTTGTGCATCTCTTTCGGGCACATAACCGGGTAAATGTTTGCCCCTCAGAGTACATTTTGATTGAAAACATTATGCACTTATGAACGATAATTAGACATGCTTTGTGACAAAACTATCTGCACTCGAGAACTTAACATTGCTTGAGAATTTATTGTTGACGGATGTTGGTAGTCCCACACTTCTAGATTAGAGTCTATATCTTCCATCAAAAAATTATACTTCAACACATATTTTTATACCATGCCATTGAATTACCTATGCATGATGCTTGAAGAAGAAATTTGCATTTCTGACTAAATGTGATGGATCGGTATCGGTCTATAGGGGATGGACCTGTACCAGTCTTTATACTTAGCCGAAAATTTTGCTAAGCTTCTTTAAAGTTATATAGGGGGTCTGACCTTTATATTATAATATTACTTTCCATTATAATCTCTTAGCTTATGGTCCACTGCCCTTTTATACTTCTGATCCACTCGATTTACCTTCATAATCGACTGATCTACATCGTCATCGATCGTTGGAGCACCTCGAATTCACCATCAATCGCTACCAGTAAGATTCGACTAACACCTTACCAGAAATTTTTGATTTTTAACAAATATTCCTTATTTAGGTTAACCCGACTACTTTTCCATCATTAAAGCAAATCCTAGCCAAGTTTGATCTTCTCCATCCTGCAACTATCCTTAGGTGCCAACTCCTTGTCATTTTCAACTAACCCTAGTTAGGATTGTATGGCTTGCAACATGTGGATTTGCTTTATTAGTAGCATATAGCTGGACTTTGCACTTTGACTGCTGATTTTAGGGCTTTGAGATATTGTGAAGGTTGTTGAACTTGAGAGGTCGAGTTTGGTCTTGCACATAACTTTGAACTTAGTTGATGACGCATTTTGGACTTAACTTGAAAGTGCTTATGGACATGCACATTTTCTTTAATCTTCCATCGATTGTATATAACTTCAAATTTGAAATTCAAGCATAAGGAATGATGGGCTATTTATAAGAAAGATGAAATTTTGATCATCTAAAAATATCCTTAATCAAACGAAATAATAGGCCACTACACATTAATTAAAAGGCATGAGAATCCATAATTTTAAGAATGAACATGTTTTCCTTGCAAGAACATTAATTCTAATAATTCGAAATGTCACAACTGCAAGTCCAAGTTCCTTTTGGCTGTCTAAATGTCACTTCAACTTAATTTGGATAATTCAACAGTGTACAACTGAGCTTACTGTTCCAAAGACACTTCTAGCACATATGCACATCCAGCAAAGCTGTAATAAAGATCTTTCCATGCCAATTTGGTCGACGAATTCACTGTTGGCTGCTAATGTGGATAGCGGGTTAGTTTAGTCAAAGAAGGGAAAGTACAGGAAGTTCTCACAGGCTCAACTTGGCTATCTCCATGAAATGGTTACAATTGAGAGATTGAGGCATGTTGGACACACAACATGTCGATGCAGCACCGCACTTGTCCTTAGTTGACATATGGAATTCGTTGATCGACACACGCAGACCTCAAATTCCGAGTGTCGTCTTTTTAAATCCACACTGCACAACACTTGACACTTAGGGAATGCACGCACATGATTTTTCTGAACGTGAGATTCGTTATATAGGATGACGTCATGATACTCCAAATGTTTACATTCTGGAGGAGGTGATTCTTCTCAAGCTCCGACTGAGTCAACTTTAGGGATACATTCATCATTAGTTTAAACGGGAGTCTCTCTACACATATTCCAACTGAGTGGGCTATTATTGTGACAAGGTTGGTGGTCGACCTTCCATGTCTTGTGCTTAGACTCGTCCATAATCCATTGGAGAGACTCCCCCACAATAGTAACACATTGGATGCTCCAGCATATCTGCATCAAGTTTGGAATTCCGGAGGATGAGGTCCAACTGCCTGGGAAAGACGATGTAGTCGACCATCCTCCTTTCGCGTACTTTCCATATATATATATATATATATATATATATATATATATATATTGAAAATTGGTTCACTTTATTAACTACTAAAAAACCATACAAGAAAAGGTTAGCATACTAACCATTACAAAAGTAAAAACATGAAACTACAAGTAATGAAAGCCTAGACTAACATATATCCGCCATGATGAGCAACTATCCCGCTGACCACTCTGCACCAATGAGCGAAGCTCATCGTAAACATGATCATAAATCAATCATCTCCCATAAAATATTAATCTAGTGAAGCTTTTAACATCAGTTTAGAAAACAAAGAAACCATTAGAAAATCTCTTAGCAGAAAATCCAGTGTAGCATATCATCCAGTCCCTAATTAACTAAACATTGTCATTTGATCAACTTCAAGCTTCATCATGAATTCTCAGCCTTTACACAATTAGAGCTATAACCTATCATAGGTGTCCATCCAATCCAGCCTGTTTAATTCATTACAGTGAACACCCCTTCAAACTGTAAGCAAAATCATTTAGCCGCAAGTTTCACTGCCAATAAAAACCTAAATGCATACTGCATGCATTGTATCCAATTTCACTCGTTGAGGAAAATCTAAGAATGGACACTACATATCAGCTTTTTACAGATAGCACCAAAAATCTACAACCTTGCTAATGAAATCCCGTATGATATTCGATTCCAATCCCTAGGTCTAGTTGATGATTCACAAACATTTGTAAGTCAATCCTAGGACCATAATCGAGAAAATGAAATATGTTTTCATTAAACCTGTAAACATAGTGCAACCATCTAAATGTAACAGCTAAATGCACACCTTTATATTAACTACGGATCATCAAATGTAAAATCATTCAAGCTCCAGCTATAAAAGGCTAATCATAGATCAAATACATCAAGGGTTTAAGTTAGGCTAAGGATGTAATGATATTCGATTTTCTAAAGGACTAAAACTAGGCTTAAAGTAACTGAAGTTAACTTCTGCTCATGAATATTTCCTCTAGAACCATCAATTAAACAATAACAATATTTAAACACAATATCTCAATCTCATAAATGGGTTCATATGAGGTTGATTAACGTGCTAAAATATTGACTAAACTTGAGGACTCCAGATGTTAGCAGAAAATCTAAATCTTAAACAAAGAAATATGGAACCAGAATCCTTCTATTCCAAAAAACACTCGTTGATCCCAAATATCTTAATATCATCGTACTCATCTACTACACATCACACAAACGTTTATAGAGGCTTTATTGAACAATATCATAACGTAGATAACCGATTCTTTAAAATGAATAACCGAATCTATTTGTGAAACTAAAACAAATCTTCAAAAAAGGTATACGACTTAACTACTTAAACAGATCCGAGCAAAAACCCAAAACCACAGAATCTATTAACCCTAGACCTAAATCAAAGTACTATTACCTAATGCAAAAACTGAACTCAATCTAGCTCAGCCATGGAAAATCGGTTGGATAAGTTGGAACTGAATCTGATTCGGTTGATCCGGCAATGCCAAATCCCAAATTAACAATGTCTTGATAATCCATACCGAAACTATTAAAATCCATAGAGATTGGGTAGATGAAGTTGCTCAGCATGTAGATCTGGTAGATTAACAAATATGACACATTGAGGTTTTCAGATCTGAAATTAATTGTGAAAAGTAGATGGAAAACAAATGTATCACCAACGAAAGGTCTCGTTGAAGGTTGATAAAGAAAAATGATTGTAAAGATTCAAATGCGGAAAGTGAAGAAAGGAAGGCTCTCACGCATGACGAAAACTGGTGAAATTTTCACTAGTCCCCACTAAAGAGGTCTATTTTTCCTGCGAACAATCCTACAAGAATTAAGGGTTGCGCCTTATCAGTTACACCAGAATGATTATGGGCAAATTCTATTTAAACCGCTGGAATCGCTGAGTTGCCCCCCTTAATTTTTTAAAAAATAGTCTCCTCTAGGTTTTTCTGAGTCCCCCCCCCCCCGTTTTAAAAAAAAAGTCAAAAATGCCCTCCCTCGTATTCTTAATACGTGGTTTACTCATGTACCACGCAGTATGACTACGTGGTATCCTAACTAACCTCGTAGTGCCTCTACGAGGTTAGTTAGTGTACCACATAGTCACACTACCTGGTTTGTGGAGAAACCATGTAGTTGGACTATGAGGTAAGCTGAGAACATGAAAAAAAATACCGCTAGAAGGGTAATTTCATCAGCGAAATTTGGATTGAAAGGGGGGCAACTCAGCAATTTTGTGAGTTTGAATAGAATTTTCCATGATTATGTCGTGCTAATAGGGCAAAATATGTTGTTCATGAACTTTATGATGCACTCCCCCATTTACCGAGATCTTCTACCTTTGTGTTTTCAAAAGGAGGAAGGACCACCCATCTCTAATATTTGTCGAGGCAGCACGAAAGCAAAAGTTTATCCTTGGCCTTCAAGACAAATTACTCCACTCATGAATCTATTCTTCTTTGTACGATGTCCAAAAGGGTTCAATAGGCATTGCACATGTGGAGGTGAGCCCTTGAGTTTGGACTTCTGGCTCGTTTACATTCGAGATTTCATGATTACTAACTTATCATATTCCTTCTTTCTCTTAAATATTTACTTTCTTTTGTGAAAGAACTTAAACACTTGGAAAAGTTAGAAACCTTGAAGGTCGTTGAGGCCGAGGAGAGAAACATGGATTTTTCTTCTTTGGGATATATTCTTGCACCGATTTGGGCTTCTTTCTACCTCTCGATCTATAATCCCTCGGTTGGTTTTCATTTCTGTTCACGCCGGCGCTGAGACTTGTCCCTATCAAACAGTCGGGAAGGATACCATGGATGAAGCTTCTTCTAGAGAGACACCCTTAGCCGGGAGTTCAGTTCAACGTGCTGAGGTAGAAAATAAGATTCATCCTAGGATGTTCCCTATCCGTGAGGGTGACGAAGGAGGATTTATCAGCATAAAGGTAAACCTCCTATTGATCCCGATGTGGAGATAAAGGAAGGGGATTTTTTAAGATGTGATGACTCTTGTGTTGGTGAGGTTGACCCTGCCTACGAATTTGTGGAATCATCCGATGAGGGATCTACTGACTAAGCCTCCGATACCAGCCCTATCCATACTAAAGTTAATGGTTCCCCAGTTATCCCCAATCAAGCTCAACCTACAACCCAACTAGGTGGCAATGACTTGGATGTCTTTGGCGACTTGAGTGATTTATACATGACACCCAATAAGTTGTTCAAAAATGATCTCACGCCCATTACTCCTGCGACATTCTGCTCCGGAACATGTTCCACTTCGTCTTTTTCTCTTCATGCCCAACATGTCATGTCAAATCTATTACAACCCCCATGATTCTCTCGATGATGAGTGGTTTGTTAGAAACTGAGTTTTAGATGACACTCAACACATACTTAGGATCGCTTCTACTTGATACGTGAACCTATCCCACTCACTTAAGCTTCTTCTCAGTTTTGGAGCTAACTTTGCTTTCTATGTTTCAGGTCTCATCATGGATCATCGGTATTACAATGACTTCAAACATCTCTCGTCCAGGAGTGATTATGGTTCAAGGAGATTTCATCACGACTATATCCAGACCAAGGAGGAAAGAGGAGAGAGAAAAGCTTGAGAGGAGTGCAATTTTAGGGAGCGAGAGGATCGTGAAAGGAGGGAACAGATAATCAGGATAGGCAGGACATAGAAGAACACACTCACCATGATCACGATCGCAATCAAGAAGAGGACAAGCACAAGAAGAGAGAAAGGGAAGAAAGGAAGAATACGATTAGTGGGGAAGATCCATCAAAACGTATTAGAATCGACATGGGCAAATCCACCAACTACGCAATCCACCAGCCGTGTTACTACCAGTCCGTCGACTCTACCCCTCCAACCGCCACTGCATCTTCCGTCAACATTTATCAAATTATAATGAGGGCGCCTTACTCCCTTGCTTCAGGGCCTGCTCAGCTTTCTAAGTGATTTCCTAGATGGTTTCAAAATGGAGTATGCTTCAATTAGGATATCTCACCGATCGATAATTATGAAAATCTAAACGTCACTGAAATCTTTAAGAATGATGTGGAGAAATTGTCAAATTGGAAGAAGCTGGCCTCCGAGCTTCATAGAGTTAATAAGCTTAACTACAAGGCACAGTTCAACATAGAAAGCGATCGCATGGACTGGGAAAAAGCTAGCATGGAATGCGACGTTGATATCAAGCAGATTTTTACAGCTAATGAAGTGGTTGAGGTTGCCATAAAGAAATCCCAAGATGAGAAAGCATAGGCAATCAAGTCCCATTAACAGAAGGAGACCTTGATGAATTCCTAGCTTCGGGATGCTCATCCTGCCTGGAAATTATTCGAAGAACAGTTGGGCATCGAACGAAGGCTTATAGAAGTCCATCGAAAGTATGTCGCTGCCCTTAACTAGATAGTTGACTCTTAGGTGCTCTAAATGGTTTTGATGAAGGAACAATTTGCTGAGGCATAGGTGGAAAAGAGAAAATGCAACGCGAAAGTGACGAAGCTAATCTTGAGAAGGCTTGCATCTAGCAAATGCACAAAGAGGCTATAAATGGATTGGATTCAATAATGTTTTAATTTTATGTTCTCTGCATCATGGGGAAGGGTAGACTAGAATTTTTGGACGAGAGGTATCCTCGCACATTGGATAAATGTGGGAGGAGATCCTAAGGCGAGTGGTCGATGATGGAAAATAAATCAAGGAGGAACTCAATTCTATTGTCTAAATGACGACTCTCGAGCTGCTTTTGGTCAGGGTCAAGAGGAACTTTGGCTCGAACGGAAGCACTATGCTATGGGAAGAATTGGGACTTCGGGGGAGACTCATAATAATCAAACTTCCCATGATGCTATTATTCCTTCTACGGATCCGTCGGATGCTCAAGCTACTTCCATTGAAGCCACCACTGCCACTGTTGCCACATCTGTTGAGGCCACTACTGCCACTGTTGCCTTTATTACTACCTCTGCTAAAGTTACTGCTACCGAGGTCACTATTGGGGCAAACTTACCGAGCGATGAAGGCAATGGTGACGCTGCACAGGACTTCGAAATTGTAGCCTGAGGTTCTCTCGACACTGGTTACACCGACACAACTTAAGATTTATAGGAATTCACATTTCCTCCTTTTAAGTTCGATAACTTACTAGCTCATTTATCACATGTTGTACGCGTGGACCTATCAGACTCCTTTCCTTCTACACCTGTATTATGTGGACAACATCAATTTATACCTCCTCGACACTTGCATCTGCTGGACCTATTTCGATTGTTACTGCTCCCCAAGCTACTGCAACTCCTCCAACTCTTGTTATAGCCTCTAATTCAGCCTCTCAACTTGTGCCACATTTTGGGCAGATTGCAGCTTTGCAAGATTTAGACGAACTGAGGTCTTGTTTAGGGTAGGAGGAGGGAATGTTGAAGAGAAAGAGCCAGCCCTTGATGTAGAGGAGACCGTGGAGGGTGATGCAGCCACCTAGCATAAGGAACATTCTTATAGAAGTGGTACGAAGCCTAAGGGTAGGCATAGCGGAAAACATAGCACACACAAGAAACTAAAGGTTGTTTCCACGAAATTGACAAATGATCGCAGTGCTGATGAATTCCCTATGATTCTCGCATGCCCAGCTTCGACCACTGCCCAACCAAGTATGCCCTCCAAGATGGCTATCAAGTCGAGCGATACCTCGAAGGGAGGAAAGAAAAAGGATTAACGTTTTGAACTTTGTATCTTGTATAACATTGTTTCTTGTAAGTCACTTTGGTCAGAGCTGTGTGGGTGTCGGGCCCTACCTTTTTGGTTGGATATACTTTTGTAATGAGATGTTATATGATGATAAATCTCTTTTGCTTGTCGTATATCTTCTAATCTTCTGTGTTTTGATAATTTCTTTCGTACGTTTAAGTGATTTACTTTACCATAGCACTTTAACCTTTATTGTTGCACTTCCCTACTGGCTGTAGTGTCGTGATAGTCCTATGGTATGTTTTACCCCTGTTTGTAGCCGTTGTTGGTGGTGTTGCCCCAATATCATGGGTCATCACGGACTGGAATGAACTTGTGCTTCAACCACATTACATATTGCTTCCATTTTCAATTGTAACCTTGTTTTTTCAACCTCTTTTTAGCACCAAAAGTCTTTAAATTGTTGCTTTGGTTAACTCTTGACCTCAAATTTGGAGGATTGTCTGTCGCCCTATTGGTTTCGAGTTACTTAAGGTTTCTGTAATCGCCTTATGAGTGTTGCTCAATCCAAATTTTATGAGCTGGTGACCTGTCAGGATGATCAAACTTTGCACTGCAGGGGTCGAATCATTGTCTCCTAGGAGGAATTTCGGCTGATCGGGAGCGTAAAACTTTATCTAGTAAAGGAATTCTTTTGGAATTATGGAAGAGCAAGCCCTTACATTGGAGACTTTATATCTTCTCATTGAAGGGTTTCAGCCTCGATTAGAGGGTGAGGGAGCCTTCTCTTTGGAATTGTGAGGTACAACGGTTTAGCGTTTGTTCTCGTTTTTAGATGAAGGTGTCTGCTCTGGAACTACAATCTCATCTCTGGTAGTGCTAACCTCGGGTGGGGGGTTTGCTCAATTTCATCGATTATCTTATTCTCATTCTTTCTCAGGTTCATAACCAGAATTGAATGGTTGCATTCCTCAAAGCCGAATATTTTTCGATATTTATATAGTACCTCAGCAGAAGTGAGGTCTTTGAATGCATCCTTGTAAATGAGGTGCCTCGGCGTAGGTGAGGCCTTTGAGTGCCTCATTGTAAATGAGGTTCCACAACGTAAATGAAGCCTTTGAGCACCTCCTCATAAATGAGGTGCCTCAATGTAAGTAAGGTTATTGAGTGCCTCATCATAAATGAGATTCCTTAGCGTAGGTGAGGTCTTTGAGTGAGTTATGTCCCTCTTGCCCTTTTCTCGTTCCACGACAGTTGGCGATTCCCTTAAGCTTGTATTTACAAAACCAAATTATGCATTATTCACTAGTGCACATACGATTTGCTTCTATATAATGCTTTTCTTTATTTAGTTCATTCTAGGACCAACTTTAAGGATTGCTATGTTTTTCATAGATTGCATTCGAGTGATTAAGTTTATAGGCCTGCAAATTTAAATTAACCTCGGAATTTTTGCAATATTAAACTAGGAATAGAATTTTACAAGTACACAGATCAGAATTTTTTGCAAGTACACATTCAAAATTATTAACGAACAAGTTTTCATTAGTAACTGAAATAACACAGTTTAAGATACTATGTCCCTATTAACTATAGGTGGCTTATTCTTGCTAGAAATAATAAAAAATAGGAAATTTAAAACATATATCAAGTCAAATAAGGTCGCAAATGGTGGTTGTTCCAAGCCCAACGAATTTGCATTATGTATAATGTTGTCAGCTTGAATGTGCCATTGAACATCTTTTGACTGATCACATAGGGCCCTTCCCAATTTGGCCTACATACTCCAATGCTAGTCATTATTCATTTCAAAAAAGATCTCCCACTTTAAAGGTTTGATGGCAAACTTTGGAATTGAAATGTCATGCCACTCTTTTCTGGTGCGTCGCGATTCTAAGTTCTCTTTCTCTTCTCTCATCGAGTTGGTAGAGACATCCTATTGCAACTGCTCGTTCTCAGATGGGTTGAAATGGATCCTCCGATGTGTGGAACTTCATGTTGGAGAATAGAGTTTTGATGACAACAACCTTCTTTCAATATTAATTGATTATAAAATATATACTAACACTTTTGTACATACACACACATATATGCAGGATTTATATACACGAAATATTACTGAAGAATGTACAGTTTAAAGATATTATAGATTCAGAGTTCAAAGAAAATTCAAGAGTATTCAAGATTTCAAGAGTTCAAGACTAATATAGTTATAGAGCCTAGATTATGTAAGACTCTAAATAGCACTCCAGGTTCAAATTCAAATTCTGTTTTCAAATTCTATCCTCATTCCTCTCTATTTCATTTTATCTCTATTTTATTTTCTTTCTATTTTATTTTCTATCTTTTCTATTTTCCTTTCTTACTTTACTTTTGTTTTTCAAACTTAAGTTTTGTATATTTATATCTTTATATTTTATATTTATATAGCTTAAAACCTTATAATTTTATAAATATGTTTATATAGTTTAAATTTATGTTTTCACATGATTTTCTACTTTATAATATTAATTTATAACACTATATTTTAATTCAAGAATTTCCAGAATTATATTTATATCAAAATACTTGGAAAATGATTAAAAAATTAATTTACACTAAGGGTATGTCGACATACATAAAACTCTATGTCGACATATAACTGTCATTTTTTCAGTTTTGAAAGGAAGTGTCTTTTCACTAATTGTGATGGTTCTGAAGCATGGAATCCTTTCATACACTATAAAAAGGGCTGGAATTCGAATTTTTTATCACCTCTTCTTCTCTAACTTCATCCTCTTTCTCTACACCATTATTCTTAATCATTTTTATGATTTCTACACTTATACGCTATCGAATTCAATTCTGTTTTGATCAAACATTTTCTCTTTACACTCTCTACTCTTTGAATCAAGTGTTGTTGAATAGTTATAGGCTTGTTTGTAATTGTTTGGGTTGTATTAGGTAATCGGTGGTATCCCTTGTAGCCGTGAAATCAAGGAAGGGTAATCGGTGGCATTCCTTGTAGTTGTGAAATCAAGGATAGGCAAATCTTGATTAAGTGTGTTGAAACGATGGTATCTCTTGTAGCCATGAAATCAAGGAGGGTTCTAATTGGATTTTGATATAGCAATAAAACTCTACGCAATCCAGCGTTGCATAGGACTGGATGTAGGAGTAATCCGAACCAGTATAAAATCCGGTGTGTTCTTACCCTTTTTGCATTTTTATTTCGGTTTATTTTGCATCTATGTTGCATTCTATGTCTGTGATTATTTCTGTAGTGTTTGATTCATATAGTTAATAACATAAGGTTTAGGTTTTCGTTAAATTCTCAAAAACACTATTTACCCCCTCTACTATTTGTTTTGGCTTAACGATCCTTTCCGTAATCCCTAATAATTGGTATCAAAGCAAGGTTTTTCGAGAAGTTCATAATCTGATTTTTGAAAATGGAAAATGGAAAATTTTGAATACTAGTTTTAATTCATGTATTGCATCAAGTGTTAGATTAGTCTGCATTCAATTTTATTGAAAAATCAAGTTACTATGATTTATTTTTTTGAAATTTGAAATGTTTTAGATTTTGAAAATTTTGATTTGTGGATGTGTTACAAAACTATCATGATATTATTATTTAAAATTGTAGTTAATTACTTGAAAAGTCACTTGATTATTTGAAAAGTCATTTATATTTTGAAAAGTCATTCGATTCTTTGAAAATTTGTGTGGTTTTGCATGAAAAGATGTACTATATTATTTGAAAATTCAAAAGTTGAAAAGATAGGTAAAGTGGCTATTGGTGCTTCAAATTCTAAAATGGTAGCTTTTGGAAATTCAAATTCTGAAAAGGTGGCTATTGAAAAATTCAAATTCCAAATTGGATACATGGTGTTGAGAATTCAAATTCTGAAGGACAATTTAAGAAGAGTAATGACGGTCGATGAAAAGACATCAAGAGGAAGAAACGAAAATATACATTGTAAATCAACAAAGAAATGGGTACCAAATAAGTTGAAACTTTTGATTCTCATCTAAAAGTAGATTCAATACCATACCTCTCTTCATTTTATTTGGAATGCCGCTGGATTCATTTAAATCCATCAAGAATTGATCAAGTAATGATCAAATGTAATTTTGCTAATTAAAGAGAGAAGGAAACCAAAACTATCGACGGTTATCTTCAAATTGCATCCACAGGCATACCTGTTATAGTTTCGACTTGCTACACCCCAATACCATCCAAATTCATCCCCAAACTGTCATTAGATAGTAGTCCTTGAATTTCTCTTCAATTTGTCACTGATTTTGACCAAATCCGTTAAGAAACGAAGAACTTATGGCTCTTGCAAGATTGATCGAAAATTGGGAAGAAGAAGAAGAGAAATAGTTATGAAGAGACAGTACTTTTGGGCCTTTATATAGTAGTTGAAGTCTCCATTGATTCAAATTAAAAATTCAAATTCAAATTTTAGCGCCAAGTTGGTTGAACTACTAAATCTTCAATATCTTTCTCATACGGTGTTCAAATTTAGCAAATGAATTTACTATCGTGATCCGAAAATGAGCCCGTCGCAATAGAGGAGATCTCATCATCAAATTCCGGAAGATCAATTTCGGAATTAAGAGAATATCAAAGAAACGGATCTAAAAACCGGGTACGCCTTAATTATTTTTTAAATTTTTGGATGTTTTGTTTGCTTTGCTTTGTTTTGAATTTGAAATTTAAAACTTTAGAATTCAAACTTGAAATTTAAAATTCAAAAGTTGAATTTTAAAATTCAAATTCAAATTTTGAATTTTGAATTTTAAAATATTAATAAAATAATAAAATAAATTTTGGATGCTTGTTAGGATTAATATTATTCCAGGAAATAGTTAAACCTGAAATATAAATCGATAATATAAAAACAAGAAGTAAAAAACAATATATCTTTTGATTTTCTACATGTATGTCGACATACAAAAATGGTCATATCGACATAATGAAATTTAAAATTTGAATTTGAAGATTTTAAACTTTCAAACTTCCCTCCAACTTTTCAATTAGAAAATGCCAGTTCAAATTCTAGTTATTAACTTTAGCTGTCTACTTATTTTCTTATATCCTATTTCAAAATATATATATATATATTATAAGTATATAATTTAATAAAATTATATAGACATGTTAATATGATTGAAATAATTTATTTATTTTCAAACATTCGATATTACAAAATATAAGTTTATATATCTATGTAGTTTAAACATACATAATTTAACTTATATATTTTTCATATATAATTTTGGGTTACTTTATCATTTAACTTAATACTAATTTTTGATTTCTTATTTAACTTAATATTTTGATATAAAGAAATATTTGTATATATATGTGTTTTTTATGTCTTAATAAGTAGTTTAGATATAAGGAGTTATATTACTTTATAATGTTTTTGTAACTATAGATATCTTTTAAAGTGTAAATGGTTTTTTAGCAAATAAATATGTTTTGATTTCTAAAATTTAAATTCAAAATTGATTTGTATTAAAGTATTGATGTATATCTCATAATAAATTAAATTTTAAATCCTTTTTAAATTTATTTTTATACTTATGAATATATGTTTATATAATTTACTTTATATGATACAATTTTTATATTCTCCTTAAAAAATCTTCAATTTTTAATATATTTACCCTACTAGTATTATTTAAACTCCATAATTTTTATGAATATTTTTCAATTAAACTCTTATCTTTATTAACCTATCAATTACTTTCATTAATATAATTAATCTAAGTCTAGGGATTAACAATATCCTTGTTTGATTCAAATAATTTATTGTATGCATAATAGTTAGATATTACTTTAAGTATCTTTTATAGAAATACATATCATTATCAAATCATTCTATATATTATTACCATAATATCATTACACATCTTATTTCATATCATACATCATTACAGTGCATCTCAAATTAAAATCATTTATATCACAAATTGCATTTCATTCAATATATCACTTCATATAGTTTTGCATAAGACATACTGCCTTACATGTTAACTTTAACTCCACACATAACAAGTATAAATAACATATTTACTTTATCTTGATTAACTTGATTGACTTTGTTGAATTAATTGAGTTGATTAACTTAATTGGATTAATTGATTTGTTTGGTTTATTTGATTTGTTTGGCTTGATTTGATTGACTTGTTTGAATTGTTTGACATGGTTAAATTTCATTAGTGGTTGATAGGTTTGTTAGAAATATACTTAAGCATTTGTAGGAGATTTATAGGTTTTAGGATAAATAGAAGTTATAAGAAATGTTTGGTTTCATGTTTGAACTGATGTTTTGTGACAACAAAACATAAATAAATTGATTGATTGGATTTAATTGATTTACTTATATCATAATTTTAAGGATATTTTATCAGAGTTAATTCTTAGTCTAGATTAAGGTCTTATTATATTTTGAAGGGAATTAGAGTTTAGGATAGGTTTAGTCTTATATTAGATTAAGGGGGAGTTTTAGAGTTTCTAAGGATTAGTTGAAAGTCCAGGAATTTTTTGGTTGATTTAATCATTTCGGTTGATTGATTGAATTGCTTATTTGTTTGAATTGCTTGAATTTCTTGTTTAGATTGATTTGCTTGTTTGAATTGATTATAAATATTGATTGGTTTGCTTAATTTATTATCCATTTATTTAGTTTATTAGACTAGTGTACTCATAGATTTAGGGGGAGTTATAGAAATTTATAGTTATAAGGATATTATATAGGCATAAATTAAGGGGGAGTACTTTACTTTAGTATTATATATATATAGGATTAAGTGGGAGTATTTTACTTTAGTATAGGAATTATTTAGATAGTTATTGGATTTAAGGGGAGTAGTTTTTGAATTTCTTTTTGATAATTCCAAAGGGGGAGAGATTATAAAATATAGACATAGTTAATAGGATTCACATAGACATGGGGAGTATTAGAAGAATCATCATCAACATGAATGTATAAGTATGATATTTTATAGGATAAGGTTGTCATCATCGAAAAGGGGGAAATATAACCTATCATAATTAATTATATTAATGAGAATGTAATATAATAGGTAAGCTTGTCCTAGGAAAAAGTGGAGTTATAACATGGGTTATAATATAGAGAACTTATTAGTGAACCTTAGTTAAGAGAACTAAATTAATAAATAAACAACAATAACAAGTTGTGACAAAAGTATAAGACAAGGTTTTGAGTAAATAAGAAAGAACAAAGTAGGCTTATTATTAATAGACTTATAATTAGGAGTATTAAGTCTAATAAATGTAATAAATAATAAGCTGAAGACCACTCCGGTGGCAAAGGGATGAATAAAGAAAGTAAGAAGCCAATTGGAAGCTAATGAACCTGGTAACTTGAGTGAAATATGAATATGTGGATAGACAAGTTAATTAGCAACCCGATGAGATAAAGCAAGATCTTGATTAACAGATAAACGTAAGATCTAATAACGTGTTAGTGTGATGCGCTTGGACTAATCTGCATATACGAAAGTGAAGAACCCAATGGGGTAGATCATTATGGTGTCTGGAGATATGAGCAGAGCATGTCCATATAATTATTCTGTTTGGTTATTCTGTCTGATTGATATGCAGGATTGGAGGGAAGCACGCGTCTTCTATGGGATGTGGTTGGATGATCCGTTGTGGCCCTTTATGTGATGCATGCTTAGGATGTACTCACAGAGGTTTGGTCTCTTCTTGGTACTACCCAGTGAATATACTTTGGCTGCAACTGTAGTTTGGCAGTTAGAAGGCTGTGGCATACGGCTTTGGAAAATTCGGCGATTTGCCTCAGGAGAGGTGGGTCAGGACCAATACAAGATAGTAATCGTCGAGTATTTGTCATCGGTAGTCAGCATGTGACATGGAAAGACTAGAGCTAAACCTAGAGACCATCAGTCTTTCTTAATTAAGACGTTGGTTGTTGGACACGCCAAATTGGATGTTAGATTGTTTGATAGGGGCACGCCACTAGTTCTTGATGTAGTCTTTCACTAGTAGAGAGAGGGGCCAGGGTGGGGCCATAGCCACTGTGAAAATGCAGACCATTCTCTAGATATATGTATTGTAGTCCTAATGAGGTAGGCCTTTACAGATATGGAAATCTCCTGACCGAGTGTTGTGCATTAAATGCAGTCCTATTACATGACTCGGGGTACAGTTGACACTATGTTCGTATGAGGGTCTAGATATACGCACTGAGTGGTGAATCATAGACAGTAGGGCATTACTCTATGTTGAGACTTGATTAGACCGAGGTGTTTGGATATGACGATCAGTATGCTTACGTGGCATAGCGATGGTATTTCTGTGCGATTACGTGGCATAAAGATATAGATTTGCGTACACAAGTTGGCGTAGGATGGATGTCGTATAAGCTTCCATGGCGTGACGGCAGAGACCGTACGAGGAGGTTACTATAAGATGTACCCTGAAATGTTGAGTTTAGCTACTACATTAGGTTTAATCTAGTGGGCAGTAGATGAGTACGACATGAGTATTGATCCTTGAGTATTGTTAACCCAAATAACCTAATAATTAAGAAAACATAACTGAACGGTATATGTAAGGTTATTTCAAAATGTATAATTTGTCCGGTCACTAGAACTTGTGTTCTGACCCCCTCCTCAAAACATACTCGCAGGTTAGGCTTATGGCAGGGATTTCGTAGCCTTTGGACGCTTGATAGACAGTGTTATTATTTCGGTAAGGCTATATTCAATATGCCATAGATGGCTTATTGCAACGGAATTACAAGGTGTTACCAGCTAAAATGTTGCGATAGCTTTAAAATTTTGGTCCTACTACAACGTTGTATTTTAGGTGTTACCTTAGCCATAAACATGTGTTGCTCTAGCTAAACAAGTGTAACACGATGCAATATTTTTATATAATTTTGCAATAGATAGCAAACCTTACCATCTTGGTAATCCTCGTGAATATGATCAAACAATCTACATTTAATCTGATTGTTAAACATGGATCCCTAATGTTTGCCGCTAAAATTTGCCCTAAATTTTTCATTTTCCTGCTATAGAACATTTTAATCAGATTTGATATTCACGTTTATTTTCATTTTCTCTTTATAAAACTTCTTTTTCTTCCTCTTGTCGGATTTCATGAAACAATGTAATTTGGTTTTTTTGTTAAGTGAAAATTGATTTCACGAAACAAAAAAATGGACGCAGATCTTCTTCACCAAACAAACAAATACACTTAGAGCAAAGATCTCAAAACAGCCTAGTAACTCAAGTCGGACAGGATTCATGTGGTTGTTCAGAACACACTTCGATGGTCCGAAACACAATTCACTAAGTTTTTTTTTGCAATAGTTAAGTGTGGTTCGGATTAGGGTTTCTGGCGGGCTTGGGTATTTGGTGGTTGTAATGACCCAGAAAATCTGAACTAATTTAAAATTTTGAAATTGGCTAAAATAATGGATTTTAAATATTTAAAATAAATATTTTAAATAATAGCAATGAAAATTGAGTTTGAATCGACAATTGAAAACGAATATAATTAATTATAATTATAAACAAGTCCTGAAATGGCGCTACAGTTTCAAAAATTGAATTCAAACTTTGTCGGACTGTACCAGGTGCAAAACAAAACGGATTTTAGTGAAACCAAAAATATTTAAATCTGTTAGTGAATACCTTTGTAACGAATCTGAAACATCGAATTTTCATAACGGAAAGCAAAAGTTATGGCCAAATGAATTTTCAGAAAGGTCGCTATGGAATTTATATAGCCCGTGAAATTGGCCATTTTGCATATGATCTCAGAATTCAACGAAACCACTTTTGTTGGATCCGGGATGTGAAGTTATCGCTAGGTTTCAAATTTCATAATTTTTGAAGCTAGTATGTTAGCGTGGCAAAGGAAAACGTGTTTTGGTCAATTACAGTTAAATTGGATCGACCAGAAATGGGCCTTTTTGCAAACGGTCTCAGAATTCGACGAAACTAGTTTTGTTGGGCTCGTATCGTCAAAAAATAGCTAGATTTAATTTTCTGGAATTTTTCGAATCAGTTTGTGGCCCTGGCAAATTGAAATGTACGTTCAAATTAAATATTGAATGTTTTATATTTTAAATTGAAGGAAAACTGTATGAAACATTCGAATGGGCTTTCGAAACATATCCCATTGTGTTCGGAATGGGGGTAAAACGCTAAGGACGACAGTCGTTGGGTTTGGATTGGTGGTCGCGTCAGAAAACCCCTTATAAAATCTACCGACCAATCAGAATTTAAATAAATAAAAAAAATAGAAAAATCCTTTTTCTCTCTCCCCGTAACAGCGGATCGACGGCGAAAACCCTCCTCGCCGTTCCCATCAAATTTCCGACCAAACCAGGCAAAATTAGCCCCTCCTCCAGTTGAAGATTTTGAAGAGCTCAAGAAGATCTTCAAATCCATATATAGTTTGTATTTTTTCATGTATCATTCAAAGAGATATCGAGCTCGAAAGTTCTGAGCTTCCAACCGCCGCTGCTTCCTGCCAGCGTCAACTGGCCATCTCCCCCCGGCGCCTGAGCGCCTCTCCTCCCTCTTCGACACGGCGTAGCTCGATCGAGCCATCGATTCATGGATTGCACGAAAACTTCAAACCTAGTTTTGAAGATTTCAGAAAGGTAACGGCTGTTTAAATTTAAAACTGATATTAACAGTTTAAAACCGTTGCAAACTTCGAAAAATCATATCTTTTTCATTCGTTAACGAAATTCGATGAAACAGGAAACATCGTGACCGTGAGGACGTCTTCTACATTCTAGAAGAGACCGCATATTTTTCTGAGCCTTCTGCTATTTTTGGTGGAGTGGAACCCAATGTGAGATTTCTAATTTATAAACGATATGGAAAACGACGATGTATAAATTATATAGTCGACGTATGAGTTATATAAGCGTTGTACACCTCTTGTATAAGCGTTGTATAAGTTGTACGTTTGATGTATAAGTTATATATGCGTTGTAAAAATTATATATGTGTTGAAATAGAAGTGAATTGCTATATATATATATATATATATATATATATATATATATATATATATATATACGCCTCTCGTCCACAAACCATGGACGATATTTATTGGTTGTGATTGGTGTGAAAATTGATTGATAGCGAATGGTTGTTTGGGATTGTTTGTGGTTGATGTTGATTGATGGTGGTTGAAAAATACCCATTTGTGGTTGAGAATATGATTAGTTTGTGGAAATGAAATAAATATATACATGCCACCTGCGTGCGAACTAGATGCATGATCCCCATTGTCAAAAACCGCGAGGTTTTAAGGTAGAGCGAGGAGCCGTACTAGGGACGGTCCCGGTTTTAACTACCCTGCCGTTATGCTGCCGAAATTTTGAATAATATTCATGTGTTTGAATTATTTTCATTTGCTGAAACTATATTTATTCGTTGAATAGAAAACCTTCATGTGTTGAATCGATATTCATTCATTGAATTGAAATTCATGTGTTGAATGGTATTCGTGTTTTAAATATAAAAATCACATTTTTATCTATATATATAAACTATAGGAGACCTTCATGTGTTGAATCGATATTCGTTCGTTTAATTGAAATTCATGTGTTGAATGGTATTCGTATTTTAAATATAAAAATCACATTTTTATCTATATATATAAACTATAGGAGACCTTCATGTGTTGAATCGATATTCATTCGTTGAATTGAAATTCATGTGTTGAATGGTATTCATATTTTGAAAGAAATTGTTTTATAATAAAAATCCCATTTTTTAACATCAATATGAAATGTATAAAATAACCCGGTTTTGAAATAAATTGTTTTACAATAAAAATCCTATTTTTATCACCTATATAAATTATATAAAATAATAGTGTTTTGAAATGAATTGTTTTACAATAAAAATCACATTTTTATTATACACATGAATTGTTGAAATGTGAAGTGTCAAAAATAGCCACTCATTCAAATAAATATGCATGAGTTGAAATATTTCATTAATTAGCTAATGGTATGATTTTTGCCTATGCATGCAACATTAGAATGAATGGTGCTTTTTAACCAAATGGAATCAAACATGAAGTTGAATGGAAAATGATAAGTGATAAGAACGGTATATCTGTACATGCATATTTATTTGAACAGGTTATAGCAAAGGGGCTAGAGAAGAGGAATAAAATTTTTGCCCGACAAATAGGTACACATTTACTGTTTTGTTTGGGTGATGATTTTATGAGCATGTTGGCTAGCCGCTTGGCTTTTTCTTTTTCTTTTTGACATGAGACGCCCGTGTGGCTATTTGGGAATTTTCCCAGCCCCTCCCGTACGAAGGAGGTTATGGCGAAATTTTCCAAAATTTAAAGGCGTTAGTGAAATATTAGAAGTGGAAACAATATAGGAATTTTTGAATGAACTATAATTATATAATTATATAAATATAAATAAAATTAAAACGAAACGTGGCCGTGCAGTTCGTATTTTGAAACCGTGATTTCAAACGATTATACCGGGAGATCCGACCATCGGATTTTCCTGAAATCGCAACTGTTGGGTTCGCTTTAGAAAAATCTTTCCAACGGCACCAACTTTGTAAAAATCCAACGGTTGGATTGTCTGGAATGTTTAATTCAAATCTAAAGAAATATAGCGCCAGAATCGATTTTATTTATATATATAAATATAATTATATTTAATCGAATAACGACGCTGCAATTCGTATTTTGAAATCGAAACTTCAAACGATTGTACCGGGAGATCCGACCGTCGGATTTTCCCGAAACTGGAACCGTTGAATTCGTTTTGAAAAGACCTTTCTAATGATGTAAACTGTGTGAAGATCAAACGGTTAGATTTTCAGATATGTGTAAATCAAATTTGAAGAAAAACAGCGCCACGGCCGCGCTATGGCCCGAAGCGTCGTTTTGAATAAATTGGCTATTTTAAAATAAATAAAAATAGCGATAAATCGTTATAAAATATCATAAACGATATGGAATGGAAGTAAACTGAATTTGCTCGATTTATGTGGTAATTGATGGTTGGATGTGTTTGGTGTGAAAATTACATTAAAGAACAAAATTGGTGTTGTCGAATGATTTAACCATTGAAATAAAATAATTGGAAATTCTAAATATACGTGAATTATTTGAAAAGGCTGAGTTAATTCTCATTTCAAATAATTGACCGATGATTGAAAGTCGAAGATGAAGACGGTGGTCGAAGATCGGAGATCTTCACCTCGTTTGGATGATAACCGAGGTCCTGATTGGGAGGCATCCCGAAATATGGATAATGAGTGGTGATCGTCCAGACGTACGTGGTGATCGATGGGTTTGCGAGGTATTTAGTGCCTCCGGTTTCGTTCAGACCCAGAACGGACTCGTAAATGGACTGTGTGTCTGACATTGGATTTTATTCTGTGTTGATTGATCTCTATTAAATATACATCTGTTTGGCGGCGGAGAATTTATTCTTTTGCTTAACGCCCTTCTCTGAAGCGCACGAGCTCAGAGGTTGTATATCGATGGACATCAGTCGCATGGCATGAATTGGCTGTGTGGCATGCTAAGATGCAGTGATCAGGGCTTCTGTTGAAAAGAAAAGTCTTGTGGTGATGATCAAAGCACCGCCGGTGTGGCGTAGCTTTGTGTATAACGTAAAATCGCGAGCCTCACACCCCGGTATGAACCAGAAACGGGAGAGGACATCAGGGAGGGCCTGCGTTTCTTTCTAGCTAGGGTGGTGTCAGTGACCTACCAGCCCTGACATTTATATACTTTTCACCTGTGTGGTTGTTGCTGTTGCAAGGCGCCTTGGTTTGATCGGACGATCCGGGACCGACGGAGTCATTCGTTGGCTCGTTTACGCCCCAAAGGGCGGGTAGACGTAGTGTTCAGGCATAATAATCCACATTGGTGGACCGGCCCTGATGATCTAAAGGCTTGCCTGCGCGCTTGCCTGTGGCTCGGGCTAGAGAGTCACGAATTCGGTAAGGACTATCTTTTGCATTGGTTCATGACGGAAATCCAATTTTCAAATACGACATCGTGCGGTTTTGATTGTATATATATATGGCGACATGATATATGGTTCCTATGCCGTCTATGATTGATAGTTATGATTTGAAATTGTTTTCAAAACATATAAACACTAGCAATAATATCAATTGCCTTTGTTTTATTTGTATCAAGCATATTTTGGCCGTTATAAGGTAAAACTCTATCCTCCGGTTTGCGTTGCATTGTGTGATGGGAACTGAGTCTTATAATGGCTTCATTTTTATAAAATGCCTTGCGTTGTTTAAAAGAAAGATTTGTTTTAAAGCACTGGCAATCCAATGGAGTAAACCCGTTCCACGAAAGTGGCGTGGTCCTGTGATTAGCCAATTATATATGTGTTGAGTGGATTTCTCATACCATTCCCATGACTGACTCGTAGTTTGTTTCACTTTCAAACTCGGGTGCCCCTTTTTTCTACACGGGCAGCCTTGTATTCAGGTTTAGCTGGTTCTTTCTGGATAGCTGGAGCTGAAGATGGATTCTATCATTTATCTCTTTTTATGCTGTTCAGCTCCTATTGTACATATTTTGTTTATTTCCGCTGTAGACATTTATGTATAGCTGAACTGTATTTGTACTAAGTAAGATCCTATATACTGTGTAACTCTGATGATTACTTTTATCCAGTATATTCTATTGTTCATTATCTGGTGTATTTATTTAATTCTGTTCTGCTGTTATCTGTTTCTGTGTTATATTCCAAAGATAACCCTTGTCTCCGTCAGTACGGGATTTGGGGTTGTCACAACGTGGTATCAGAGCTTTGGTTAAGCTTAGTTCTAGGATATAACATATTAACGAACTCGTCTGAAATAGAACCATTAGTGTTCTAGGACGAGTAACTCAATACAGATAGGATCAGAAATATCCTAGTATGAGTAAAGCGGAATGAAAAAGCACCTCGATAGACACATTTACATTGAAGTATATGTTTCTATATTTTAAATTATCTTTTCTGTGACCTGACACTTGATCTGCTATTTGCAGAAGTACTAGAAAATGAGTGTCAGAAACAGAAGGAATGCAGAACCAGATATTGAGGCCCTATTAATCAAATTTCGAAATATGGGTGGAATACCGTTCTCTGGTGAAGAATCTATTATGAAAACACAAGCTTGGATTCGTTCTGCTGAGAAAATCTTCGAAGCATTAAAGCTGAGGGATGACCAGAAGAGATTACTGGCCTCCTGGGCACTCAAAGACTAAGCTTTTTTCTGGTGGGATTCGGTTATAGAGAATAATCCAGAAGGTGATATCACCTGGGATAGATTCAAAGTGATTTTCCTAGAAAGATTTACTCCTCCGGAAGCGACTGAGCGATTATGCAACGAATTTTCTTATCTGATACAAGGTGATATGACCATCCCAGAATATCATAAGAAATTCAACGACCTCTCTCACTTTGCTCCTCATCTGATTAAAGACCTAAAGAGGAAAAATCTGAGATTTATTCATGGCCTACAAAGAAAATATCAGAACAGTGTAATGAGGAATGTGAAGCTCCCCTTCTCTGAAATGATATACATGGCTTACAGTACGAAGATCTAGACAAGAAAGGTATGTTACAGTACGAAGAGGAAGTCAGCTCTAGTAATAAAATTGAGTCTGAAACTGATCGTCCTGAGCCAAGTGCAATGTCTGAGGTCAGTAAGAAGCCCAGTGCCAGGAGGAAAAGGGCCAAATCTGAGAAGAAACCAGTAACGACAACTGTATGCTCTAACTGCAATAAGCAAGGACATCTCTCGATGAGTTGTCGATCTCTAAAGAAACCAAAAAGGGATGAATCTAAATCCAAGAATAAGTTTCAAGTGACCCGAGAGTGCAATCTTTGTCATAAGACTGGTCATATAAAGAGAGACTGCTGGATGTTGAAAAAGACCAAAACGGTTCAAGTAAATGAAGTAGCAGAAACCTCAGCACCCTCAGATGGTCAGGGAAGGTCTGATGTTTTAGAAGGCACTCTTAATGTCAAAAATATTCCAGTTAAAGTATTGTTTGACACCGGCGCGTCATGAAGCTTTATAGCAAAGAATGCCGTTAGGAAGTTGGATTTGAAATTAAGGAACCTTAAAGAACCAATGACTGTCCAAAATCCGGTTGGGGGTTCCATCGATCTCAGTTGGGTTTGTGCAGTACCTGTCTCTTTCTCATGCTATAAATTCCCTACTATCTCTATCGTCATGAATTTTAATGAATTTGATTGGATTGGCTAACCAAATATGAAGCAGTGGTTAGATGCGCCGAGAGAGTTGTTAGGGCTAAGATTAAATCAGGGAATTATATAACCATACCGTGTGAAGGTCAGAATCCTAATAGAAAAGACTTCTGGGCAGCTTTGAATGTTTCTCCAGCCCAAATAGAAAATGTCCCTGAAGTCACAGAGAATATTCCCGATCTAGTGAAAGACATCCCTGTCGTCAAAAATTATGCGGATGTGTTCGAAGAAGGTGTTCGCTTACCTCCGCAGAGAGAAATAGATTTCAAAATTGCTTTAATTCCGAATGCAAGGCCGGTGGTTCACGCTATTCGAAGAATGTCCTTGAAAGAGAAGGAGGAATTAGACAATCAAACACGACAGCTAGTATGGAAAGGTCTGATCAGGCCTAGTTTCTCTGATTGGGGAGCAGTAGTGGTTTTTGTCCCAAAATCTGACGGTACCCTACGGTTATGTGTGGATTATCGTGATTTGAACAAACATACAATAAAGAACAAATATCCATTGCCGCGAATAGATGATTTGTTGGATCGTCTGAATGGAGCACATGTATTCTCAAGGATGGACCAAGCTACAGGCTTCCATCAACTTCGGATTGCCGAAAAATGCGTTCCAATGACAGCATTCAGAGATCCCGACTTATTCTACGAGTGGTTAGTAATGCCATTCGGCTTATGTAACGCTCCAGCTTACTTTGTCGATCTGATAAATAGAGTATTCAGAGGAGTCTTGAATAAATTTGTTCTGGTTTTCACTGACGATATTCTAATCTTCTCTAAATCAAAGGCCGAACATGAAAAGCATTTGGAACAGGTTCTGGAAATCCTCAGAAGGAATGAATTGAAAGCAAAGTTTTCCAAATGCATACTCTAGCAAGATGAAGTGAAATTTCTAGGCCACGTTGTATCGAAAGAAGGAATTGCTGTGGATCCAAGCAAAATCACAGCCATTCAGAATTGGAAACAGCCCAGTACCCCCACTGAAGTCCGCAGTTTTCTCGGATTAGCTAGCTATTACCGGAAGCTTGTTAAAAACTTTTCGAAGATATCTGGTCATTTAACGAAGCTTACAAAGAAGCACTCTAAATTCAAGTGGACTCCAGAAAGTGAGGAGGCTTTTGAAGAGCTAAAATTAAGACTAACGACTGCTCTAGTATTAACCATCATCGATGGCAACAAGGATTTGAAAGTCTGGACTGGTGCTTCTAGAGAAGGCCTTGGCGCTATGTTAATGCAAAGAGGCCAAGTGATTGCTTATGCTAGCCGTCAACTGAAGCCGCAAGAGAAGAACTATGTAACTCATGATCTTGAGTTATTGGCTATAGTATTCGCCTTGAAAATCTGGAGACACTATCTTCTGGGTGAGAGATTTGAACTATTTACAGATCACCAGTCGTTAAAGTATCTGTTTACCCAGAAAGACTTGAATCTGAGGCAACAACGTTGGCTGGAGTTTCTTGCAGCATATGACTTTGAAATTATATACACTCCAGGAAAAGCCAATGTCGTGGCCGACGCGTTAAGCCGAAAGAATGAAATGATCGCCAGTTTTATTATCATGACTTCATTGCTAGATAAAATATCTTCTCTTCAAAAGGATGATCACTTCATTCAGAAGATCAGAGAGATAATTCAAAAAGGCGAGCCCTCGAGTTTTCAAGTTGATGAGGAGGGG